>CM053581.1:484344521-484394049 GCA_028627135.1 Pseudochirops cupreus
CTAAATGAATGTACTGTCTAGGGGTGGAGTAGTACCTGGATTGAATTGAGAACGTACTTACTAAAGGAACAAGTTACACTGTATTTTGACTTTCTCTGTTCTGTGAATGTTTGTTGAATAAATGGGGTTTACTATGCTGGTAATCTGAACCTTGGAAGTTGTCTTTGCTTGGCATTAAAGTTGAGAACATAGGCAAGTAGAGCCATGGTGGTGGCACCCTCAAAGAAATAGGAAAGTTGGGAGGAGAAGATTTAGAAGGAATGATGAGTTTTGTTTTAGACATAGTGAGTTTGAAATTCCAATGGGACATTCAGGAGAAGGTTATCTAGTATGTAGTTGGTGATGAAGGATCTCAAAGTCATTTGCATAAAGGTGATAATTGAAGTCATGGAGCTACTGAAAATACCCAGGTTTAAGAGACTGATGATAAGCCTGCAAGAGACTGAAAAAGAATAATCAGATAGGTTGGAGAACCAGGAGACAGAAATGTCTTGGAAGTCAAGGAAAAAGGGTAATGAAAAGGTGGTGATGATCCACAGGATCTACATATGTAAAGCCAAGCACAAGTAGCTTTCCAGAAGAATACTACTGTGAACAGCTCTTAAGGTTCTGATTACACAATATAGTGAAAATTCTATTTATTCCATAACAAATCAGAGCAAAACATTCACAGTAAATCAAAGTACAGCATTCACAATGTTACAACTTATCACAGAAAATCAAAACACAGCATTCACAACAACTTATCACAGAAAATGGTGGCCTAGTTTTCACCACAGTGATCACAAAGTTTTGAACAAAGAACAATCAGTTAGTAACTCAATCATTCAATCATACTTAAGGAGGTTTGCCTCCTCAAGAAACACAAAGTACAGTAGTCAAAGTTCCTCACTCATGGGGCACACTAAGTTAACTCAATCAGTCACTTATTCAGTCATCAATCACTAAGTACAAATCATTTAGTCAATCAATCAGTCAACTCAATCATTCACCTATCCTTCATTCAGTATTCAATCATCAGGAAATACACAGACCCTCTACTCCTAGGTCACTAGTAAATTTACAATTTCTCAGTCAGTTTACAGTATCCAAGTAAAGGCTTCCTTCAGCTTGACTTGGGGTGGTTTCTTGGATTCCCTGGATCCCCTTCCATGGTCCCAGATCCTACCTGGATTCACCAAACTGTCACTTGGATTCAAAGGCAGACAGCTCCCAGGTCCTTGTCCAGCTCTCCATGTAGTCTCTGTTCCACACTGAAGCTCACAGCATCCAGTCCACCCCAAATCCTTCATAATCTCTGTCCCTGGGAAGTCAAGGTTCAACAAAGCCACAAACAAGTTCATAAAAAGTACCAGCATCACAGTCATGCTTCCTCAGTCTTTTGGCAGCTCCAGCTGGCCCTCAGACTCAGCAGACGTTTCAGCTGGTTCCCAGAATCAAAGTCACTTCATCTAGGTTCTCCAAATCAAAATCATTCTCTCCAGCCTGGGGACCTTTCCTCTTCAGCCTCCCCAGTGGCAGCAGCTTCTGCCTCCACCAACCTTGCTCCAAGAAGATCTGTCTCTCCCTCTCTGGAACTTTTCCTTATATACAGTATTGCCCCTCACTGTTCAGTCCCTTCCTGTTACATCAGCAACAGGGGGTCACACCTTCTGTTTCTTTAACAGAGGCTTAATTTGTACTAGGTGCTAAGTACCTCTCAATTTAGCAATACGAAAGGAACTTCAGATTTCATTACTATTACAATCTACTGTATTCTTAATGTCAAATTATTCAGTTGGAAAATACAACTTACTTAAATTACTGTCATATACTAGTCTTGAAAATTTTGGTTATTGTCCAATGAGTTATAAAATTGTGTACAACCTTCGACCCAACAATACCAGTATTACATCTATTTCCCAAGGTAATCAAGGAAAAAAGTAAAAGAACCTATATATTCTAAAATATTTATATTGGCTCTCTTTGTGGTGGCAAAGAATTGGAAATTATGGATATGCTCACCAATTGGAGAATGGCTTGAACAAATTGTGGTATGGGATTATGATGGAATACTACTGTACTGTAAGAAATTATGAGTTTGTTAACTTTAGAAAAACATGGAAAGCCTTGCATGAAATAATGAAGAGTGAAATGAGCAGAACCAAGAGAATGTATACAAACAGTAACAAATTGTTCAAAGAACAACTGTGAATAACCAAGTTATACTCAAATCAGCTACAAAGCACCTATACAAGGAAGGTGCTATCCATCTCCAGAGAAAAAAACTGACAAATAGAAATATGCATAGTATGGTTTTGCACACACACACACACACACACACACACACACACACACACATCTGTCTATGTCAAATGGTGGCCTTCTCTAGTGAGGATTGGGGACAGAGGGATGGAGGGAGATAATTAGAACTTAAAATGCAACAAAAATAAATTTAATTTAACTTTAAAAAAGAAAAGAAAATTTTGGTTGTTATATACTATCCATCACCAATTTTCCTTTACTAGTCATGGCCCTGGGGATTTAGTGCACAATGTATTTTCAGAAAACAAAAAGCACTTTTTTTTCTCCACTGGGAGAACATGAAAACTGTTTGAGAACAATCAAGAATAGATTCTCACTATATAGAGATGTATCTTTTAAGGAGGGATCAATTGCCTTCTCTCCATGTCCTGGAATGTTCTAGATCAGAGGTTCTTAACTTTTTTTGTCCTGGAGCCGGGGATGTGTTGGTAAATGCTGGTAAATGTTTAACAACGAGCTCTCCAAGAAAAAAAATGTGTAGGGCACACTTTTAAGATTAATCTGCATTAACCTTTTCCCATCACTTTCTTAAATCTAGACAATCAACAAAATAGTAAGTCAAACCTGAATGTGTAGTGTTAGCTTATTTCTGTAAATACTTGCACTGAAAATTTAACAATTGCCTCTCAATGTCTTGTTAGGTCAACTTCAAATGAGCTCCAGCATATCCCTAAATGGATTCTTTTGCAAGCTTGGGGAAGATTATGGACACTTTTTAGAATAATTTTTTAAAAAATGAACAATTAAAGGAAATCCTAAATTTTGGATGTTAGTAAAAGTAAAAATAAAGGTGTGATCCCCCTCCCCATTTAAGTTTATAGAACCTCTGTAATCTAGCCACAAACCCCTTGGAAGTTCATAGACCACAGGGTAAGAACTCTTGTTCTAGATGGGTTCATTTTTTAAAATCAGATTATAATTTTCTGACAACATAGTTGTACATTCCCCTGAGCTTGAATCACTTCCCTGATGTAAGTATTCCTGGGCTAATTTACAAAGTTATGAGTGAGACCAGTCTTAGGCAAATTGAGGAGTAAAATCTTCCCCCTTGGTTACACCCTTTCCCATAATCTTTCCCTTTCCCCACATTTGGACTCACTCTCCTCTCTTCTCTTTAGTGTCTAATGTCCTCAAGCCATCACTCTCTTCCCCAGCATTAAAAATTATTCTAAAGAAACCCATTTACCCAAAGTCTAAATGACTGGTAACATTTTATGTGCTTTCTTCTTGTACTGTTACTCTCATAGGGCTATTGTGAGGTCTACACATATTTTACTCTTACTCCTAGTATTTTTAGAGGTATTTGCGTTTGAACAGGGCTCAACACACGACATCATTCAATGTTAGCAGAAGGTTTTTTGAGAGAGAGTCATTTAGCCTACATTCAATTGCATTAGGAAGTCACTGCTTAAATATCAGGTCATCAGAAAGAAAGCTTCTTTCTTTCTCTCCTTTATCAAGGCACAGAGATCATAGGCACAGAGATATGGGAGTGATGCCATCATACTGTGAGTGGTGCATTCTCATTGGCTTTTCTCCTTCCCCTCAATTCAAGCACCAATGGAAATGTTCTCCCAGCTGTGCCAGTGACCTTACCTATATTCCATGCCCACTTATACTCATTCATTATCGGTGGAATATTGTACATTTAGCAGACATATTGCCCTGAATAAGGAATTTGGGGTTTGGTTTCTTTCAACCAAAAAGGCAGTTGGCAAAACTAGGGATTCCTAGGCCCTAGTTGGAAAAGAGAAAATAAAACACACAATTCAGATAAAAAAAAACAGATTGGGAAGAAAAGGGATGGGAGAGGGGCTCTGTGTGTGTTTTGGAAGAGGGTTAGTTCTCTTAGACTAACTTGACCAGTGAAGATTTACATTCTATGCCTCATTCCTGAGAAGTGTTTTCATCACTGGTGTTATGGCCTCCATGCACTCAAAGCTCTGTTGTTGGCCACAGGCAGGAGTCAAAGAAGGGATTTATAGAGAGCTAGTGAGGATGGGAAGGTTATAAAAGGGCAGTGCTTTCTAGGGAGCCACCTGGGTCAACAGCTTGCCAGCACCTTGATTCAATCCAAGTATGCCTCACTAGGTACAATGCAGAAGCTAATGGAAAAAAAAAATTCTCTGGAAGTTGATGTAACAAGCTATCAGATACAAACTCTAAAATAGAACACAGTCGATGTTTACTTAGGCCTCTTGAAGGGTTGGTGAGCTCTGGAAAAAAATGATTTTATGTAAGCATGAGGCTTAACTGTATTAAGCATTAAAAGAAAATGTGTCTAAAGGCTCTTATTACTTATTAAGGACTGAATGAGAACTCATGTCTACCAATACCATCAGCATTTCTCGCTTGATTCTTTGTTCCCTCACATCCTACTCACTCCCACCCACCAAAAAAAAAAAAAACAAACAAATAAAAAAAACCCAAACCTTGAAACCTAATGTTCTTCCTTAGAGGATACTAGAAAGACAAGTGCTATTCAAATGTTCAATAATAAAGTGAAGGGTTTTTAATAGTAATTTCAGTTTACTGCCAGAATTGTCAATAACTTTCTTTTAATTTCTACTGCATACTTGGTATAATCCAGGTGGTCTAGGCTTTTAGGTGTTCTTTTCAAGATAGATGCCAATGTCCAGTTCCATCTGCCAGTTTTAGCACTTAATGGAGAAGTTTTAGTTCTTGAGACAGCCTGATGAATGGAGTAATGGGATAAAGTATGTCTCAACAGGAATCTTTTTTTTTTTAAACTAAATTCCAGTTCCTTGGAAATACATTTTAATGTAATGCATTCTTTTCAAGTTATAGGGCACTTCTTTACCTGAATACTTGGTTAAAAAGACAATTCAGGGAATTGGACATGAAGATGAAGCTTGAAACATTTTGACAAAAGACAGAACTCTCTCTCTGATATTAATCCTAACTTTGATGGCACACTTATGTCTTCCAAGAGAAAGTATATTAAAAGTTAATAACTACATAACCAAGAAAATACCTAAGATCCAGAATATGTTCCTATAAATGAATTAAAAGCTTTATGAATTTTGCTTAATAGGTAATAGGGAGTTGAATATGAGATTAATGAGCAGATCTATGTATAAGGAAGGCAGAAGGAAAAAAGACCAATTCAATGAGGAAAGGAATAGAAGCAATAAGACCTGCTAGGGTCACAACAATCTTTAAAACAACAACAAATGAGTAGTTTGTTTAAATTGTCTAAATTACTTATAGGGACTCATAGGGGCTTGTATTGACTTTCTATTTCTATATACAGTACTTCATTTTTTTTGCAATATGTCATCTCCCAAAGGGCAATGGAAAGGAGTGGTGGGTATAAAGGACACCATCACAGAAATGTATGCCCAGAATAAAAAAAAAAGATGGGTTATCACAATACCAGTGGCAAAGAATAATTGAGGGACCACCTACACTCTCCATTGGCATCTACAAAATGTCCAGAGACCAGCAGAAGGACCAACACATTAAAGGGGATTCTTTGGCAGATATATGGTATATAACACAAGCAAGGATTTCCCAACGTAGGCCCATATGGCTTGTGATCTTCATAGCTGAAGGGAATCACCACATTGATGAGACTGCAGATCTAATGGAATACTAAAGTATCATGTCAATTATTTCCTTCAAGTTTTGAAATACGAATATAATGAAATATTTTATAACTTTGCCAACATTTTTTCCCATTTTGTATTAAAAAAACAGAAGTAATTTGCATTACAGTCTGTTCTCTTATATTCTTCATTCTTCTTATATACAGTATTTCCTGACTCACATGGACCCTACAGATTTCCTACATATTGTCTTTTCCTGACATCTTCAGTTATGTGTGCTATGCCCACCTGAGCAGCCCTTCTACATTTTAGACTTCAGATTTCCTTTCTCCAAGTCCAAATACATGATCTGCATCTAAGAAGTCAAATAAACCAGCATTTATTGAGCACTTATCATAGATATATGTATATAGATATGTATGTACACATTATAGAATACATATTCTCTATATAGAACATATACACATATTTAGACACTTGAGAGTATATAGAGTATATGTGTGTGCATGTGTGTGTGTGTGTGTGTGTGTGTGTGTGTGTGAATCGGTGTGTGTGTGAGATACAGGGAGTAGTAAGAGACAGACAGACAGACAGATAAAGACAGAGAGAATCAGCTTTCAAAGGGACCTTTCAGGTCATCCAATGGAATTTCTTAATCAGTACTCTTCTGCTTCTCTACATCATCCCAAACAGATGGTCTTATATTTATTTTCTGCTAGATTAACCTCCCACTCTTCAGAAACATTCCACAGTCTAGCTTCCATACACAACTTGAAACCTCTCTAAAAATTATATTGACTCTCCATTTTCTTGCACAGAAGCTGTGTCGTTACTTCTAGAAATACATTTCCCAACTGTACTTCCTATCTCAGTTCTTTACATATACTCATTTTATATCTATCATCCCCTTTAACTATCTGTCTACGTTTCCCATGCATACCCCATTGTCTATTCTTGGTTCCTTGTGCTCTTTGTTAAGCATGGCTCTGATTGTCCAACATCCAGTCACATGATCTGAGGGGTAGAAGGGAGATTTTATAGGCAACTCAGAATATTCGACTCATTCCCTTGTCTGGGCAAGTTTGCCTTCTATCTGTCCTATTGCTCATTCCAAATAATAAGAGTAGAAATGCCTTTATCTAATATGCTATTCCTTGAGTCAGGGTAGACCAGAATAATAGAAAATTCATCCAACAGCTGGAGTAGTGTTTACAATCTTGTGCCTTCTTCCTTGCATACCCTGACATTCCAGTTCTTCATCCAGGGGTGTCAATCTGTAGCCAATCTAAGTACCTTCAGGCTTAGCAACCAATCCATGTGTCATTCTCTCCACTTGGTGGGAGTAACCCAATCTGTAACTGTATGTGTCAGACATAGTTGGGCAAGACCAAAAGATTCATTCAATCTAATTCACCATGGTTCATTAAGACAGACTCAGTACTGGTAGAACTAGTGTTTCTAATTTCTCAACAATTTTGAGGCTGTGTAGATAACTCCTAGATATCAAACAATTCAATTTTAAAAGTGTGCTGGATGTTAGTCAAGATACAAAATTCACACAGGGTTTTTGTTCTCGAAGAGCTTAGAGTCTAGCAAGATGATAATGACACATACATGGATATGGAACAAAATTATATAGAATAGATGCATCAGAGATGCACAAAAGGAGGTACTAGCAAAAGTCTGGGGGAAAGTTTGCTATCGGGGGATCAAAAAAGTCTCGCTGTATGGGGAAAAGTTCAAGCTGAGTTTTAAAGGAAAAGTCAAAATTCAACTGGTGAAGAAGGGAGAGTACAGTAGCATAGGAAAGAGCAAGAGCAAATGTATAGAGGTGGGAAAGTACAGGACATGATGGGGGACTGAGAATAGTTCAGTTTTGCTGAAGAATATAGTACCTGACAGGAAATAATACTAGATAAAACTGGAAAGGCTGAAGAGTGGGGAGAGTGCTGAATGCCAGGCAAAGGTATCTGAATTTTGCTTACTTGGTTTCTAAAGATTTTTGAGCAGAAAAAAAATATGAGGCATAATCACACATAAGAAAGATTAGTCTGGCAGCAATGTGAAGGCCATATGAAAGTAATATGAAAGGAAAAGAGAATAAAGTCCGCAAGATCTTATAGCAGGTTATCGTAATAGTCAAGAATGGTGGTAATATGGTGGCACTGGAAATAGTGATGTGAGAATGATCAGTGTGTGTAATAAGTATCTGAAAGAAGATTTATTTTTAATTTAAATTTTTTTGGTTAAGTTCTGAAATGTATCTCTTTCTCACTCCCAATTATTAGAGAAGTTCACTATTTGACACATGTATATAAATGTATGTAAAACCATACTAGGTTTGCTTCTATTTATCTGTTCTTTCTCTGGAGGTGGATAGCATCTTCCTTCATAGGTCCTTTGTAGTTGATCTGAGTATTTATAACACTCAGAATAACTTGGTTGTTCACAGTTGTTCTTCAGACAATGCTGTTGTTACTGTATACAATGTTATCTTGGTTCTACTCATTTCACTCTTCATTATTTCATTCAAGTCTTGCCATGTTTTTCTAAAATCAACCAGCTTATCATTTCTTAATGCACAGTAATATTCCATCACAATCATATACCACAACTTGTTTAGCTGTTCCCTAATTGATGAGCATCCTCACAATTTCCAGTTCTTTCCCACCACAAAGAGAGCTGCTATAAATATTTTAGAACATATAAGTTCTTTTCCTTTTTCCAAGATCACCTTGGAAAAAAGACCTAATAGTGATATTTCTGCTCTCCAAAATAATTGGATCACTTCACAGTTCCACACTATATTATTCCACATGATTCCAGTGTATCAATGTCTCAATTTTTGTTTTTGTCTTTTGGACGGGGGAAGGCAAGGCAGTTGAGGTTAAGTGACTTGCCCACGGTAAATGTGTCGAGTGTCTAAGGCTGGATTTGGACTCAGGTCCTCCTGACTCCAGGACAGGTGCTCTATTCACTGCACCACCTAGCTGCCCCAAGTGTCTCAATTTTTCCACAGCCTGTCCAACATTTGTCATTTCCCTCTTCCATCATTTTAGCCAGTCTGATAGGTGTGCAATGGTATCTCTTTAAACAAAAATTATTCACTTAAACACAAAATAAGAAAAGAAAAAATAATTGCCACATACACAGCAGACCATAAGGGAGGATTCAATATAAAACAATACATTTCCATTTCAAGAAAACCTATATTAATAACTACTACACATTGTTTTCAAAGTTACTCATCTTTTCTTTGCTTCCTTATTGGCTTTCCTTTGTTCTCTGCGGTGCACTTTTTCCTTTATTTTTTCTCCCCCCCCCTTCTTGAAGGCTACAATTAAGTGTGTGTGTATAAACATAGATATCTATAAATACACATGCATCTATAACTACATATATAATCATACACATATATGTAAGACCGTACTATGCTTATTTCCTCCTATCGTCTGTTTCTCTTGAGGTGGATAGTGTCTTCCTTCTTAAGTCCAAGTCTTTCCATGTTTTTCTAAATCAACCCATTCACCATTTCCTACATCAATATTTCCTACAGCAATATTCCCTTTTTGATTCAAATAGAACCTTCCTTCCTAGGATCTTTTTTTTTTTTTTTTTGCTTTTTGGAGGGCAGTTGGGGTTAAGTGACTTGCCCAAGGACACACGGCTAGTTTTTGTGTTAAGTATCTGAGGCCGGATTTGAACTAAGGTCCTCCTGACTCCAGGGCTGGTGCTCTATTCACTGCACTACCTAGCCGCCCCTAAAAATCAATTATTTGTTGTTGTTGTTATTGTTGTTGTTGCTTTTTTGGAGGGAGGAGGGCAGGGCAATTGTAGTTAAGTGACTTGCCCAAGGTCACAAGGCTAGTTAAGTGATAAGTGTCTGAGTTCAGATTTGAACTCAGGTCCTCCTGACTTCAGGGCTGTTGATCTACTCACTGTGCCACCTAGCCACCCTGCTTCCTAGGATCTTTGAGATTAATTTGGATAATTTTAGTAGTCAGAATGATTTGGTTGCTCAGTTATTCATAAAATAATACCACTGTTACTGTATAGAATGTTCCCTTGGTTCTACTCATTTTGCTCTTCATTATTTCATGAAGGTCTTTCCACGCTTTTCTAAAATCATTAAGCTTGTCATTTCATATAGGAGAGTAATATTCCATCACGAACATATACCACAATTTGTTTAGCCATTCCCCATTTGATGAACATCCCTGCAATCTCCCTTTGCCGCTACAAAGAAAGCTGTTATAAATATTTTAGAACATGAAGGTTCTTTTCCATTTTCTCTAATCTTCTTGGGAAACAGACCTAATAGTAGTGTCACTGGGTCAAGGGATATAGGCAGTTTAATAACTCTTTGGGCATATTTCCAAACATCTCTCCAAAACTGTCGGACCAGCATGCAGATCCACTAACAATAAATTAAGGTCCTAACTTTTCCACATCCTCTCCAACATTTGTTGCTTTTCCCTTCTCTCATTTTAGACAATCCAATAGACATAAAATGATATTTCAGGGTTGTTTTAATTTGCATTTCTTTAATCAATAATGATTTAGAGCATTTTTTCATATAACTATAAATTTTTTTATTTCTTCATTGGAAAACTTTGTTCATATCCTTTGACCATTTATCAGTTGGGAATGACTTGTCTTCTTATAGGTTTGACAAAATTCTTTTTATATTTGAGATATGAGACCTTCATTTAAGGAGCTGTCTATAAAAATTTTTTCCCCCGGTTTTCTGCTTTCCTTCTGATCTTGGCTACGTTTGTTTTATTTGTACAAAAAAACTTCAATATATATTCAAAACTAGACATTTTACATCTCACCATTTTCTCTCTTGTATGTTCATAAGTTGTTTACCTGTCCATAAGTCTAAAAGGTAATGTGTTTCATGTTCTTCAAATTTCTTGTAAAATCTCCCTTAATATCTAGGTCATGTATCCATTTTGATCTTATCTTGTTAAATGATGTAAGATATTGGTCTATGCCCAATTTCTGCCATACTGCTTTCTAGCTTTCTCAACATTTTTTTTTATACCAAATAATGAATTCTTATCCCAAAGATTTAAGTCTTTACACTTGTCACACACTGGGTAACTATATTCATTTGCTGCTGTAGATTGTATATCTACTCTTTTCCACTGATCTGCCTTTCTATTTCTTAGCCAATATCAGATAGTTTTGATAATTGCAGCCTTAAAATATAATTTAAGATCTTGTAATGCTAAATCTTCTTCCTTTACATTTTCCCCGTATTAGTCTCTTTGATATTCTGGATCTTTTGTTCTTCCAAATGAACTTTATCATTTTTTCTATCTCCATAAAATAATTTTTGAGTAATTTTATTGGGATGACATTGAATACATAAATAAATTTTGGTAAAATTGTAATTTTTATTATATTGGCCCTGTCTACCCATGAACAATTAATATTTCTCTATTTAAATCTGATTTTATTTGTGTACAAAGTTTGTTATGGTCTTGCTCATATAGAGCCTAGGTTTGTTTTGGTAAGAATATTCCTAGGTATTTTATACTGTCTAGAGCAGTGGTTCTCAACCTTCCTAATGCTGCGACCCTTTGATACTCATATATGGGCATATCTGCATGTGGGCGGACCTGCCTGGAGACAGATAGAGGAGCGGTGTCTCAGTTCCAAAGACCATTGGAAATCTGTGTTTTCCAATGGTCTTGGGTGACCCCGTTCGACCCCTAAAGGGGTTGCAACCCACAGGTTGAGAACCGCTGGTTTAGAGTTATTTTAAAAGTTTTATCTCTAGCTATCTGTTTCTGCAGGATCCTCTTCGCAATATATAGGAATACTGGTGATATATGTGGGTTTACATCCTGATATTTTGCTGAAATTATTAACTATTTCAAATAACTTTTTAGTTGAGTCTTTAGAATTTTCCAAGTATATCATTGTATCATCTGCTAAAAGAGATAATTTTATTACCTCATTCCCTATTCTAATTTCTCTTATTTCGCTTTCTTCTCTTATTGCTATTGCCAGGATTTCCAATGCTATATTGAATAATATTGGTGACAAGGACATCCTTGTTTCACACCTGGTCTTACTGGGAAGACTTCTAGCTTATCCTCATTACAAATAATACTTGCTAATGGCTTTAGGTAAATGCTTTTCATCAACTTAAGAAAAAGTTCATTTATGCCTATACTTTCAAGTATTTTTTCATATAAATGAATGTTGTACTTTGTAAAATGCCTTTTTCTGTATCTATTAACATTATCACATGACTTTGTTACTTTTATTATTGATATAGTCAATTATATTAATAGTTTTCTGTATGTTAAACCACCCCTGCATTCCTGGTAGAAATCTCGCTTAGTCATAATGCATAATCTTTGTTAATATATTGTTGTAATCTTTTAGCTACTATTTTATTTAGGATTTTTGCATCCATTATTCATTAATGAAATTGGTCTACATTTTTCTTTCTCTGTTTTATTTTTCTTGTTTTAGATATCAGTATCATATTTGTTTCATAAAAGGAGTTTGATAGGACCCCTACTTTGACTATTATTCTGAATAGTTTATTTAGTATCAGAATTAGCTGATCTTTAAATGCCTGATAAAATTCACTTGTAAATCTGTCTGGTCCTGGAGTTTTTTTCTTAGGAAGCTCATTTGTGGTCTGTTCAATTTCTTTTTTTAAAATAGGTATATTAATATATTCTATTTCCTCTTCTGTTAATCTGTGCAGTTTGTATTAAAAATATTCTACCATTTCACTTATGTTGTTGTGTTTATTGGCATTTAATTGGACAAAATAACTCCTTATATTTGCTTTGATTTCATCTTCTTTAGTGCTATAATCACTCTTTTCATTTTTAATACTAGTAATTTGATTTTCTTCTCTTTTTAAAAATCATATTAACCAATGATTTATCTATTTTATTGATTTTTTTCATAATATCAACTTCTAATTTTATTTATTCAATAGTTTTTTTGCACTCAATTTTATTAATTTCACCTTTAAATTTTAGGACTTCCAATTTAGTGTTTAATTGGGGATTTTTAATTTGTTCTTCTTCTAGTTTTTAAAATTGCATTCCCAATTCATTGGTCTATTATATTCTTTTTTATTGATATAAGCACTTAGAAATATAAATTTTCTTCTGATGGCTGCTTTTTTGGTATCCCATAGGTTTTCATATATTGTTTCATTATTGTCATTTTCTTTAATGAAATTACTGATTGTTTCTATTATTCGTTCTTTAATCCATATATTCTTTAAAAATAGGTTGTTTAACTTTTCTGATTTTTAATGTGAAGGTATTTGTAGAATCTGTATCAGATTGTGGGCCACCATAGTGGGGGAAAGGGGGAAAGGAGGGAGAGAAAATTTGGAATGAAAAGCGTGTGGAACTGAATGTTGCAAACTAAAAGTAAATTAATTAATTAATTAATTGTTGGGTTTTTTTTTTTTAAAGAATAGGCTGTTTAGTCTCCAATTGGCTTTCCCCCTTATGTTTCCATGGTCCCTTATTGAATATAATTTTTATTACATTATGGTCTGTAAAGGAAATATTTATTATTTCTGCTTCTGGCTACAAAAATTTTGCACCCTAATATATTGTCAATCTTTGTATAAGGTATCATGTACCATTGAGAATAGATGAAATAGAAATTTCTTTTTCTATTTCCATTCAATTCTCTCCAGGTATCTATCATTTCTATCTCACCTAAAATTCTATTCCCTTCCTTAACTTCTTTCTTATTTATGTTTTGGTTAGATTTGTCTATTTCTGAAAGGGGAAGGTTAAAGTCCCCCACTATTATAGTAGTACTGTCTATTTCCTCCTGTAATTAATTTAACTTTTCTTTTAAAAATTTAGAAGCTATAGCTTTGGTGCATGTAAGTTAAGTATTAATATTACTTCATTAATCATGGTACCTTTTATCATAATGTAGTTTCCCTGTTTAAATTACATCTCTTTAAATTAAATCTGTTTTAGCTCTGATTTTGTCTGATATCATGATTGCCATCCCTGCTTTTTTTTTTGCATTGGCTGAGGCATAATGCATTCTACTCCAGTCATTTATTTTAATTCTGTGTGAATCTCACATTTTAAAATGTGTTTATTGTGAGCAGCCCATTGTCAGTCCAATTTTTAATCCATTCTGCCATCCATTTCTGTTTTATGGGTGAATTCACCCCATTCACATTCAGTTATAATTACTATTCGTGTATTTCCATCCATCCTATTTTTCTTACTATTATCCTTCTCAGCCTCTTTTCTGCCCTATCCCTCCTCTGATTTACTTCTTACCACTGCCTCCCTATTCCACACCTTTGTAAAGAATCTCTCCCTTATCTTCAACCCTTACCCTCCTTTTCCCTGTTCTATCCATTCCTCTAAAGGTCCCTCTCTTTTCTTTCCTCCCCCCCTTCCCCCCAAAAATCTCATTTCTGCTTTTGGCTACAAAATTTTTGTGCCTTAATAAATCTTAATCTGCACACCCTTCTATACCCACCCACCCACCCCCCCTTATCTTGTTCTCTCACCCTGATATTTCTTTATAAATTTAGAAGACTCTTATATTCTTCTAAATATATATGTTGTTCTTTCTTCAACCCAGATCTGATGAGGGTAGGGTTCCAGCACTACCAGCCCTCCTTCCCCATCTGATTCTTCTGTATCAGTTCTTCCTCTCACACTTCATTAATATGAGATAATTACCCTTTTTACATTTTCCTACACAATTTTGCTTTTTTGAATCACCACATCCTGTTCAGCTCTACCCCAGTCTTTCTTCTGAACTACCCAATTACTAATGACAATCTTAGGCATACAGTTTACATTTCCATGGATAAAAAGTAAACACTGTCCTTATTGAGTCCCTTGAAATTGGTCTTTGATGTTTACCTTATATTTCTTCTGGGTCTTGTATGTCGAATTTTCTATTATGTTCTGGTCTTTTCATGACAAAATCCTGAAAGTCTGTCAATTCATTGAATATCCTTTTTTTCCATTAAGGATTATACTTAACTTTGCTGGGTATGTTATTTTTGGCCACAACCCCAGTTCTTTTGTTCTTTGATATATAGGGTTCCAAGACCTTCAGTCTTTTAGTTTAGCTACTCCTAGGTCTTGTGTAATTCTAAATGTATCTCTCCCATATTTGAATTTTTTTCTTGTTGCTCATAATATTTTCTCCTTAACCTGGGGATTTCAAATTTTACTATGATATTCCTGTAGGTTTTCATCTTGGGATCTCTTTCAGGTCGTGAGCAGTGATTTTTTTTTTCTATTTTTACTTCCTCCTTTTGTTCTAAAACTTCAGAGCACTTTTATTTAATTATTTCTTGTATCAAGATTCGTTTTTTAATCATAGCTTTCAGGTAGTCCAATTTTCTTGTTTTCTCTTCTTGATCTGTTCTCTAGATCAGTCATTTTTCTTATGAGATACTTTACATTCTCTTCTATTTTTTTCATTCTTTTTATTTTGATTTATTATTTCTTGGTCTTTTAAAATATCATTTACTTCACCTTGCCCAATAACTAGTTTTCAAGGAATTTTTTTCTTCCTTAAGGTTCTGGATCTCCTTTTCCAGTTGGTTGATTTTTTTTTCATAATCTTCTTGGTTTTTTGAATTGTTCTTATTTTTTCTAATTTTCCTCAATTTCTCTTATTTGAGTTTTAAAGTCTTTTTTTGGAGTTCTTCTAAGAATCTGTTTTAAGCAGGTTACCATTTGACATTACTCTTTGAGGTAGGAGAGGCTCTTTTTTTGCTTCAGTATCATCATCTGAAGAAGAATCTTGGTCTTCTGCATTCCCATAGTAACTCTCTATGGTGGGGTTCTTTCTCCTTTGCTTGCTCATTTAAATTTTTTATTATTTTATTTTTAACAGCTTGTTATTATAATCACCTCTAGTACTGGGGTGTGTGTGTGTGTGTGTGTGTGTGTGTGTGTGTGTGTGTGTGTGTGTGTGTCTGGTCTCATGTCCTCTTTACTGTTATTTTTTTAGTTTTCTCCCAGGCCCAATATCTGCACTCCTTTCCCCCTCCAGGCACACTATGCTAGAAATGCTCTTGCCCCTTGATGACCCTTCAGTGGCTATGACCTTCAATTCTCCCCTCTGGCCTGGAACCGAAACCAACATCTCAGCCCCCCTGTAAGTACCCACAGCCAGCAGTGTCCCCACTCCACTTCTCCTGCACTCACTGGTCTTGTACTGGTTCCTTCTTGCCTTCAGCTACAGACTGGGGCCTCCTCTTGGCAAAAGTGCTGGGTCTGATACCCCTTCAGCAACAGAGGTTCCTTCAATCTTCACCTGCTAAGATGCCTGAAGCCCCACACTTTCTATGAAGTGAGAATTCCTGTGGCTGAGGCAGAGGCTACCTCCCAACTCAGCTGCCCCCAGGGCCTGTTGCTTGTTATCACAGCCCAGATGGTCTGAAGGTGTTTGCACTTCACTCAGGCTGAACCACCATCCTGGGGTCTTTCTTTGGATCTTTTCCAGTTGTCCCAGGAGGATCACTGCTCTGCCCTAATTTTTGTTTATTTTTCTTGCTCTATATTCACCCTGAGGTGCTTCTTTGCCTTGTTTGTGGAGGAAATCTGAAAAGCTTGGAATTTGCTGACTTAATGTCATCTTCCCAGAATTTTCTCCAAAATGGTATCTCAAAGTTATTTTACTGAAGCAAGATTTGAATCTGGGTGTTTCTAACTCTGAATCCAGCATCCTATTCACTATGCAAAACTGCCTTTCTGAGATATATTACAGCCCTGGGATTGACATGATTTGGTAATCAAGTGTGTATTAGAGGTGAAAGAAGGGAGATGAAGTGAGAGAGACAAAGACAGTAACATAGTAGAGAATGCTGATTCTGGAGTCAGAGGACCTGGTTCAAACGCTGTCTCTGATGTTTACTACTTATGTAACCTTCAACAAGCTGCTTAACCTCAGTTTTCTCATCTGTAAAATAAAGGGGTTGGGTTAAATGTTCTCTGAAATCCTTCCAAGATTTTGAACATGGGAGATGGGGTGAATGGTTGGACCATTAACAGAAAAAAATGAAATCTGAATATGAACAGATTGAAGTGGAAAGATGAAACTATTTTATTGACTATAACATAACATGTTTTGAAAATATCCTCAGTTTGGACATGGCTTTAGGATGTTTAGGCATAGATGTCTTGAGGACAGTTAGAGAGGCTTATTTGAAACTTGAAAGAGAGGGCAGAATTAAGATGTACAGCTGGAAAGCATCTGAGTCAATATAATAGTTGAAGCCATGGAAGCAAATGTGATGATCAAGAAAAAAAAGAGAAGAGGATCAAAGATATTAATGTGATGGGCATCAGACTTAAGGGGTTGAGGAAAAAAGACTTAGGAGTTAGTGAAGGAAAGAGAGGAAGATGGCTATAGAGTTAGAAGAAGAATCAGTAGAGTATGTCATCCAAGGAAAGAGAGGATATGGAAAAAAAAAGATGAGAATGAAGTTTCAGTAAAGTGGGTGGGGTGTAGAGAAGCCAGATTTCAAAGGGTTAAAAAAGAGAGTGGTTGGTGAAGAAGGAAGGAACGTTAGGGTTAGGGTTAGGGTTAGGGTTAGGGTTAGGGTTAGGGTTAGTTTGGTAGGGGAGGGAAGAAGGGACGCAATTTGATAGCTGGATGTCTTAGAAAGGTCAAGAGAAGGTTTTCATAGGAATGGGGAAGTCTGTGCTTACTTACAGGTAGGAATTGTTTAGAGATTTCAAATGACTGAATGTTTTGGTAATGCCTATTCCACTGACCAAACACAAATATGCTTAGTACTGAAGAATCTGACCTGAATTATGGCAGGAGTCTGCTTAGCCTGAGATTAGCGTCAGACATCCTTGAAACAAGTTTAATTGGGTATCTAACAAAAGCCCAACAGTATAATACAGCATTTCAGCAGTAGGTCATTAATTGAGGGACTTTACAAGCGCTAAGTAGTTAACCTATTTTAACTCCATGAAAAGTTGGCAAGTTCATTTTGCAAAAACTGAATCAATGATATATTGGACAAAAAAATGCCTGGTAACTAAGGTGAACATGAAGAATTGGGGTTGGGGTCAGTGGAGTACTTAATTCCTATTATTCAGAGCTGTAACTTGAAAGTCTGGTGCCAGTATAAGTAATACAATACGTACGTGGTTCAAGCAGAATGAAAGGTAACCCCAAAATAAGTTTTTAAGACAAATTCAGTCGAGTATATCTGAGTTGGGGGCAGGGGAAAGGCTTCAAAAGGAGAGATCCTGGGATATCATGAGGCTGCCCCCGGGAGGATACTTCATGGGCCAGGCCAGAGAACTCCTATAGAGTCCAGTTACTAAGAGAAGGAAGCACTCTCATCTAAAAGCTTCCCATTTTCGCTAATTAATCTTGCTAGCAAGACGTTAAGTAAAGTTGTTTTTTACCTGTTGTTTCTTAGCCTTGGAAGTTTCAACACCTTGGGTCAAGGTCCAACCCGCTTCTTTCCTTATGGCTCTGCCATTAGGACACTAATTAGGTTAATCAACAGAGAGTACTGCTTTGTGGCTGAGCATTGGTAAGCAGGATCCTAGATTATAACACCTTCCTCAAACCACGTTTCATATAATCAAGGATAATATAACCACTCTTTTTTCCTGGATGTTTCTCATTTAAAAGAAAAGTAGCCTCATCTGAAGAATGAAAAAAAATTAAATGTGCAACTATAAACTTAGTTGTTGAAAATATATTCTCACTTACCTTGAATAAAGACCAAACAATTGGAAGGTGTGGGAGAATTCATACTCTTTCAATAGCATCATCAGCTGTGGGTGAGCAATTCCTCAAATTAAAATCCTAGTCAATCATCGGCGATTTTTAATGTTCGTGTGTGTGTGTGTGTGTGTGTGTGTGTGTGTAAGAGAGTCAAGGACAGAGACAGACACAGAGAAGAAGATGGAGATAGAGACAGACAGATGGAGGGAGAGGGAGAGAGAGAAAACTGAGTGAGAGAGAAAGAAAGAGAGGGAGAGAGGAAGATAAAGAGAAGAGAGACAGAATGATTTTATAACTGCTTGGTTGTTTTCAGTTGGGTCTAATCCTTCATGACCCCATTTGGGGTTTTCTTGGCAGAGATACTGGAGTGGTTTGCCATTTCCTTCTCCAGCTCATTTTACAGATGAGGAAACCAAGGCAAACAGAGTTAGGTGACTTGCACAGGGTCACATAGCTAGTAAGTGTCTGAGACAAATTTGAACTCAGAAGATGAGTCTTCCTGACTCGAGGCCCAGTTTGCTATCCATGCACCACCTAGCTGTCCCTAAAGCATGATTTGGTAAATATCAAACTGGTCTCAGAGACAAGATAAACCCGAGTTCAAGTCCCACTTCCAGTATAAATATGCTATGAGATCCTAGACAAGTAACTGAACCCTTCAGCCCCAAGGCATCACTGAGACTATGAAGTTCAGATCGACGTTGGAACAAGGAGTTCCCTAGGCAAAAGAAACTAGAAATGGCCTTAAACAATAAAAAAAAATTTAAAACCACGTGTGTCTAAATAAATGAACATGTGCCTACACAGTATAAAATATCTGGGTTGAATGAAACATTTTCTCCTAAAATAACTTGTTTCGCTCAATTGACTGGCTGACTTGGCGTCACCACCCTGATTTTCTTAATTACTCTTAATCCCTCTCCCACCACATACACACCCTTTCTTACAAGAATAGTGAAGAGCTTTTATTCTATTCAATGCTTTCCATTACTTGTATATAGGTTATCGAATTGCTCACCTTTACATGGGAGCATTTCGCAATTGTAGTGGCCCTTATAAAATACACATCAGTGGAATGATTAGGCAATAATGCCTGCCAAAGAGTCTGTTCTATAAATATTTTGATTGATCTGTTTGGTAACAATTAGATTTTCCTGGTAGGTTTCTTCCATCTTATATAAAAGATGAACTAATCTCAGCTATCCACAGGCAATAGTTGCTGTGTTGTGAAGGGCTCTCAGCTGTAAGGTTACTTTACAATCACAAGGCAGCTCAAAGCTTGCAGCTATCTGCCATTCAATACTCACCAGTCTTAGTAAATGCGATTGTCTCTAGGTTTCAGCCAGTTAACAAAAGCTGGTATATTGCCATCTTCCTTGTGAGAAGATGATGCTGTTGGCAGCGTTATCGGGGTGTGTGGGTGAGGCTGAGCACAACAGTACCTGACAAGAATGACTTCTCCATTCTGCAGCCTTGCGGGGAAGGGCTTTAGTTTGAGGGGATTTGTGGGTTTTACCTCTGTTCACTTATGCACCTTACAGAGTGCATGATGTTTTCTGTTAGTCTAACATTAAGGAGCTGCTGATGGGCCAGGTGACCTGGAGTATGGTGCTACAAGAAGCTTGTATGCTCCGGACCCAGGCATAGGGTTTGGACCAGGTTGGGTCCTGGGAGGAGTCTGATTTCTAATAATAGGAGTTAGCCTCTCTTTTCTCATACTCTTCACCTTGCTAAACCACTGGGAGATTAGCTTTCAAGGGAAAATTTACTTATGTGTTAGGTAATAGCTAATATCCAGAGATGCCTTGCCCAAATGCTGAGTCATATATATGGTTGTCCAGAAGCAAGAAAGGAATATCAGTGCATGCTCTGTACAATTCATGTTACATTAGTAATAGTTGTTTCATAGGAGTATGTATCATCTTCCCAACTAAATAGAAGGTTCTTATGGGCAGTGATGCTGGCTCTTTCTCCTCCTCTTCCTCTTCCTCCTTTTTCTTCATGAAGTCAAGTCTCCTAAGCCTCTGGGTCACTGAAGCTATATAGTATAACTTGTTCAGTCAATTTCCAATTGATGGACATTCCCTTAGCCACCAGTTCTTTGTCAATACAGACAGCTAGTATAAATGTTTTTGTACCTATGAAGATGTTTTTGATAAAACCATGATGGTTTTTCTGATTAGTGAAATACTGTCGTCCTGTAAGAAATGAAGAAAAGGAACAATTTCAGAGAAACTTATGAAGAATTGTATGAACTGATGCAAAGTAAGTAAAGCAGAAAAGTAAATTGAGAATTTTACTTTACTTTTTAAAAAGTGATCAGAAAAGTAAAACAACACTGTAAAAAGCACTATAAAAACAAACAACTTTGAAAGGCTTAAATACTCTGATCATCAATGCAATAGCCAAGCACAATTCCAGGAGACAGATGTTATACAGCTGCTGACAGAGGGTAATGCATACATTTTTACATAGCAAATACAGGGATTTGTTTTAATTATATATATGTATAAATGTATATGTGTATATACGTGTATGTGTATGTGTGTGTATGTATATATACACACATATATATGTAAAATACATACCAACAAAGATTTTGTGGCTTTTTTTTCTTAATGAGGGGAGGTAGGAGAAGAGAAAAAAATAAATGCTTGCTGATTTAAATTTTTTTAAAAAGCAAGTCATCTCACAGAAACCTTATTTGCTTTTTGATAAGATTACTAAACTGAGAGATCAGAGAAACGCTAAAGTTCACATAAATTTTAACAAAACATTGGGTAAAATGTCTCCTGTTACTCTCATGGAAAATATGGAAAGAGGCGGCCTAGACAATGACCCAGTTTGATGGATTCCATACTGGCCAACTGACGGGAGTTTTAGTAGTTTTAAAATGACTTAAAGTCCATTTGGCAGGAGGTCTCCGGTGAAGTGTCCCAGGTGTCTATGCTTGACCCTGTGCTGTCTAACGTTTTTATCGGTGACTTGAATAAAAGCATAAATACTACACTCAGCAAATAAGCAGATGACACAAAGTGTGGAGGGATAGCTAACATACTGGATGGCAGAGCCAAGATCCAAAAAGATCTTAACAATCTAGAGCATTTTGCTGAATCTAGTCTGATGATACTCAAAAAGGGGTAATTTGTAAAGTCTTATGCTTGAATCTGAAAGTTCAATTTCACTTGTGTAAGATGGGGGTGGGGAGGAGAATTAGAAAGCAGATAATGGGAAGCTTAGCGGACCACAAACTCAATATGAATCAATATTTCTCAATATGGGCAGAGTTCATTACAAAATTCAACTTCACAAGTATAAGAAGGTGTGGTAGGCATAGTTAGACACTAGTTTTCTTTTTAAAAAAAAGATCTTAGGTGCTTAATGAACTGCAAGGTCAATATGAGTCAACATTTGCAGTTAAGAAAGGTAATGTTATCTTGCACTGCATTAAGAAATGCATTATTATTGTTCAGTTGTGTCTGACTTTTCACACTCTGTTTGGTGTTATCTTGGCAAAGATACTGGAGTGGTTTGCCGTTTCCTTCTCCAGAGCATTTTACAGGTGAGGAAACTGAGGCAAACAGGGTTACACAACTAATAAATGTCTGAGGCCAGATTTGAATTCAGGAAGATGAGAGTTCCTGACTCCAGGCCTGGCACTCTATCCACCCACAATGCCATTGATAAAGGAGGGCTGTTAATACAAAGCTCTCAGTTGGAATTATTTTTTTAATTGATTTATTTATTTTACTTTTAGTTTACAAGATTCAGTTCCACAGTCCCTTGAGTTTCAAATTTTCTCCCCTCTCTTCCCCCCCCATCACATGGCGGCATACAATCAAGTACAGGATCTGCAAATACTTTCACATTGGACATTAGTCTGGTTGTATAGAAGGGTTGTAACCAATGGAGTGAACAATGGGAAAAAAAGAAAGAAAACCAAACATGGAAAAGAATGATAGCTTGTAGATTGCTTCAGTCTCCATAGAATTCTGAAACATTGTATTATAAGTAAGCACACTCTTTCGTTCCATATTTTTCCCATTCACCTTCCAGATAAGGTAGCCTAGCATCGTGGATAGAGAACCTCCCATAGCACTAAGAAGATCTGGTTTGGGTTCAAGTCTTTCCTCTTGTTGCGTGACCCTGGCCAAGACTTTTAATCTTACAGTGCTCTAGGCAATTCTCCAAGATATAACTTGCAGAGAAGATGTAAATCTGGATCTATAGAAGAGAGTTCCTCATCTGGGGAGTTCTATACACTGAGGAAATGGCAGGTCCAGTTTCTAAACCTGTCCCTTCCAAATAGATCTGATGGCTTTGAAGAACCAGAGAATGGTATAATGGGGTTGGAAGAAAGTCTTTCAATAGAGTGGTTGAGTTGGGTCTATGAGAATAAATAAATTGTTCCTGGATAACCAAGGATCCATGGTCTAGATACTTGGGATAACATGGTTAACCAAAGGAAAAAATATTAATTTCAGTGGAATTTGTGAAAATTAATTAGCCATTATCATAATAATTATAAGCTATTGATAAAGACTCCCTCTATGAATGCAGATTGTCACCTGCTTCACAACTTAGTCTTAGTCTCCTGGAGTACTGAACAGTTAAATCCCTTGACCAAGTTCACACATTAAATATGTGCCAAAAGTAGGACTTGAACCCAGCTATTCATGACTCCACAGTCTATCTACTACATCTTTCTGTATCTCATTATTATTATTATTATTGTTCATTTTATATATATATCATATGTAATATACTTATGATAGAGGTCTTTTTAAAAGGAATGATTGATATTTTGTAATTGACCAAAGCTCATACAGTAGGTCTGCTCTTAAATGTATTTTCTCTAAATGCCATGGTCTTGCCATGCCATTTTCCTAGCTGCAGGGCCTTACTAACCTACAATGACCTATTCTGATGCCATTGCTTTTTAATTAGGAGGTGACTTTAGAAGATGGAAAACCCATGTAAAGTTCTTGGCCTGGCTCTGAAGGCTATCACAGTTATGTCCAATAAGTGGAGAAGTATGACTATTCATCTGCTTTCAGATTTACAAATTCATTTTAACAGAGACAGTAATTCATAAGCACCAGTACTTTCCCAGGAAACCACTACACCTTTGTGCTGGTTAGATTCAAACTGAGCTTCATGCCGTCTAAGATGCAGAATAATTATCCAGAAATGCACTCTTAAGAAATTGACTGCACCTGGTTATTTTAATATAACTCTCTCTAAGGTGGATAAATTGCCTAATGTGATATATCTTTAAGAAAAATGGGAAAAGAGTTTGTTTTCAGACTACCATGGGGAAAACTCATAAGATACAAAGATTGCCTAGTAATTCAGGGCTGTTGGTTAGAACCTCTAAAAAGTTAGTGACAAGCAGAATACCAGCCATGCTTGGGAAGGACAAATTATGCATTCTGATCATCACTTTGCATTATCCTTTTTGTCTAGTGATGAGGGACGCTTATTAATCCTATCAGTGCAAATTCAAAGTGAATTTTTTTGATCATATCTCTCATTCAGTCACTGGATATCACAGGGTTAGAGCACAAGAAAGTCTGCCTAAATTTCTCTTTTGGAGAGAAGGGAAGAAGAGATGCTCCCTGGAGACTCTCCTTACTCAACAAATTTGGTAGGTTCTCCTGTAAGAAATGCCATTTTCCAAAGTTGTAACTAGGGTCTAGGTTTGTTTTCTAATCAGAGGCTAGCAATCCTCAGACTTCCTCATGGTAGCTTTTAAAGCTCAATCCAAGGGGAGGGGGAGGCGCAGAGAGGATACCAAAGCTGGGACACAATGAATATGTGACTGGAGGAGACAGGTGTAGGGAGCACCCCATGGGGCTGTGTGACCGCACTGTTATCTAGCCACTTTCACCACTCCACTCTCCAAAGTGGGGCACCAGAAACCATGCCTGGGAGAAGCTAAGTGATTTGGCTGTGTATTCCCTGAAACCAAATATCTTCATCTTCACCTGGCCATTTCCCACCATGCCACCTGCCTGACCCTCTGCCATCACTCCCCATTCTCCACCTCTTATCCGGAGAAATAGTTCCACCACTACCATTGCCTTGGGAAAGAATATGTTAACTGACAGCTCTATTGCTCTACTCACCATCATTTGTGCCTTCCCCCGTCATAGATCCCTTCCCTGGCTACCCCGCCCTTATATCTGTTGTCTATGCCATTAGAATGTAAATTCTTTGAAGGAAAAGACTGTCTCACTTTCATATTTGTGTCTCCAGGGTTTTGCCTAGTTTGGCAAATAGTAAGGACTTAATATGTATTTTTCATTTACTTGTAGAACTGTCACTTGCTGGCTTGACACTTGACTGAGGCCACAGGGCCAATCCCTGTTTTTAATTTGCCCTTGAGGTTTGTCCTGAGTTCATTGGTATAGCTGCCTTACTTCACATTGAGGGAATTAAGTTGTTCACTATTTCTTTCCACTCCTACCTGAGATCCCTAAGGAAGAAATCTACCTTAGAGAAGCTAAGACTGCGCGGTGGACAGAGCACTGGACCTAAAGTCAGGAGGCTGTTGTGGGTCAGTCATGTCTGACTCTTCATGACCCCATTTGGGGTTTTCTTGGCAGAGATACTGAAGTGGTTTCTCATTTCTTTCTCTAGCTCATTTTATAGATGAAGAAATGAGACCAACAGGGTTAAGTGACTTGCCCAGGGTCACACAGCCAAGAGGTATCTGAGGGCAATTTGAACTCAGGAAGAGGAGTCTTCCTAACTCCTAACTTCCTAACTCCAGTCCCAGCACTCTATCCACTGTGCCACCCAGTTGCCTTGAAGTCAGGAAGACCTGAGTTCAAATGTGGTCTCAGACATTTCCCAGTGGTATGACCCTGGGCAAATCACCTAAGCTCGGTTTGCCTCCGTGTATAATGAGGGCAACAACAGCATCTACCTCAAGGGTGCTGTTTCACATGTGCTGTTTGTAAGGTTCTTAGTATAGTGTCTCGCATATAGTAGACACTAAAAATGTTCATTTCCTTCCCCTCTAGTCTAGCACTCTCTCTCCTCTACCTCCAACAAAGGGATAAGTAAAGGAGAATAAAAATACATCGGAATATAATTCAATATATAATACAAATCAAGAATGGAACAGGTAGTTTATTCTCACAGAAAAAAAAAGAACAATCAAAAATAAAGAATCATAACATGATCAGTGCATACGAACCTGGCACTACTAGTATAATTCAGACCTCATTGATACTCCCTTTCTTTTTTTTTTTTTTGAGGGGGGAAGGCAAAGCAATTGGAGTTAAGTGACTTGCCCAAGGTCACACAGCTAGTAAGTGTTAAGTGTCTGAGGCTGGCTTTGAACTCAGGTTCTACCGATTATAAGGTAGGTGCCCTATTCACTGCACCACCTAGCTGTCCCCTACTTCCTTACTTTATAAGGCTGTTAATTGGCCACTTTATATTTGCCTCCACTGAAGAAGGCAAGACCTTTCCTGCGACTGAACTTTCTCTCTAATGACAATTGCCCACTTCTATCAGCTGATCCCATTGCTAATCCAAAGGCAACCACCCCCAAAGCAGCTGTTGCTTCTTTCCTGTGCTGCCAGGCCTTCCCAGACCTTCCAATGCTCACAAGGTTGATGCTAGAGAAAGAAGATGCACCAGAGGGCCCTTGTAGAAGCCCAGCCAGTGGAGATGCTGATCCCCATGGCAGCAGCCACCACTACTGCTGTGACACCGGCTTACAGAAGGACTTCCTCCTCCACCTAAAATTATATCTTGTTGTCCTGTCTGTGAAAGCCAAGAGAGGCACTGGCCAGAAGTAATTTCTTTTGTCTGATATGGCACTGTGCTTCATCAACTTTTGCAGCCAAACAACCAGTTGGGAGTGCTCAGACCAGCCATGAAGCAGATGAAGGATTAGATGTGCATGCTTAAGTTTTTGTGAAGTTTCCAAGGATCTAGCAGAGAATATCCATGCATGATCCACGGGCTTAGGGGTGAGGTGGAGGTGGGGAGTCTGTTACTCATTCCATTTGTTCATTCTTTTTTTAGCTTCCTATTTAATCTAGTTATTCTTTCTAGCTAGGAGCTATATTGTTCCTAGCTGCTAAGTGAGTATAAGTGCTATCAATGCCTTTTGAATTTCAGTACTCTGAATCTTCAGGGCAGCTAGATGGCATAGTAGATAGAGTATCAAGCCTTGAGTTAGGAAGACTCATCTTCATGAGTTCAAATTCAGCCTCATACACTTACTAGTTGTGTGACCCTGAGCAAGTCACTTAGCCTTGATTGCCTCCAAAGGAAAATATATATAAAACAGATTCATAGGTAGATAAATAGATGTGTATATATATATATATATGTATATATATGTATATATGTTCATGTATGTGAAAATTCTTTTTTTGTGTGTGTAAGTTACAATTACTTTTGAATGAATAGATTCTGAATCTAGAGCCAGAGGACCTCTGTTCAAATCTCACCTCTGCCGCTAATTGCACATGTGATCTTGGACAAGACAGACGCTCTCAGAACCTTGATTATTCAACTGAAAAATGAGGAATTTAGACTAACTGACTTCTGAGATGACTTCTAGAGCTAAACTCTAGGCTGAATACTTGTACCTTTCTCCATAGTGAATGTAGCTCTATTTCCTGTAACTGTGACAGATAAGCAAGTGGGACATAACTTCTATCCACTAACTATAGGGCTTTTTCTTTCTTGATGATTGGTGGTACCCTCCAGAGACCCTCAATATTTCCCTCCTAAAGCTATTGATGAGATCTTTATTAAGAGGAAGGACCTTCACATGAGAAAGATCAGTGTCTAGCAAGAGGTGGAAGGAGAGACGCATAAAGTTTGGGAAAAACTTCCAATGAACATGTAAATGAAGGCACACTAATTTCAGTATAATAAATACTGGCTGAATTAAATAAAATCAAATGTACTAGTAATGGTTTGACCTTTGTCAGTCTTTTTCTTCAGTCTGGTGGTGATGAATGTTAAATCCAAGTTAGAGAAGATGCTGTTGGCCCTCCTCTCTTCTGGAAATCACTCCCTTTTATGGCCATCTGCTTTTCCTTGCTCATTCATTCAATTTAGCCTTTCTTAAAATTGTATATTATCTCTTTTCCTTTTCTGCTTTCCTCTACCTCACTCATGATGTGTTTTGATTTTGTCCTTGAGAAATTCTGCAGCCTCGTGATTAATGTTAGGAGAGAGAATGTCTGTTTTTTTTTCTTTTTTCTTTTTTTTTGGGGGGGGGGGAATTAAAGAAATCCATGCTTCTGCTGGAATAATGCTACTTTTGAAAAGTCCCAGGGCCTACACGTTGCCCTTGTTCCCATCCATCCCCATAACCCACCTGAGGACTAGTACCAGTTGAACTGATGTTTGTAAAGATGTATTTGGTCGAGCATAAAGAAATCTCCTGCGGTATTGAAAACATATCCCTCAGAGAATAAAGGACAAAGCTGTTGGGCATAATGAAAATCAAGCATTAAACCCAAGCCACACAGGCACTTCACACACCTGGAACAACAGCCTGATGATTTGGAGAGACAATGGTAGCGAACTAATCTCATGTGTATTCCAGATGGTTCTGAAAGATCACAGAGAAAAGGTTTCCTCATTCCCACCCCCACCCCCATTAAAATATACCCAGACTCTCAGCTAAATACTAAAAGCTGAGTGTTGTTGAATGACATCCTGAAAGGGGACAGATTGTCCTCATTTTCCTAACTTGTACAATCTTCTGAAGTTATCTTGAGGGGAGTAATTATTGACACCAAAACATTTAACTGATTTCACTTTAGCAAATAAATGCTAGCTCCAAACTGGGCTGTATTTGAATGGGAGGTTTTTTTTGGTTTGGTTGGTTTTTTTAGTGGGGTGTGTGTGTGTGTGTGTGTGTGTGTGTGTGTGTGTGTGTGTGTGTGTGTGTGTGTGTGTGTGTAACAAACAAATCCATGAAAGAGACTGATAACCAAGACCAGGACAAAAGAAGAATCAGTTTAATTTTTTAGCAATTTTAACAACTAGTGCATAGCTAGTACTTTAAGCTTTTACAAAAGACTTTGCATTGTTTCATTTTGAACTTCATGACAACCTTACGAGGTACATTCTATAGTTTACTATTGTCCTCATTTTACAGATAAGGAAATTGGCAAGTGACTTTCCTGATGTCACACTACTACATGTACTAGTGAGAATCAGAGGTAGGAAGTAAATAGGTCTTCCTGTCTACAGTAGAGATGGAAGGTGAACCTAGGTCCTTCTGACTGTAAGTTTATCAACCACTACAGCAGGTTGATTCTTAGTAGAGGCAGAAGAACTGATTATTGTATTTCTGTAGGCAAGAAAAGAGCCTTGTCCTGTAGCTTACAATATCTGTCAAAAGAGCAAATATTTGCCCTCAGATTTTACAGAAAATTATGTTTGTGAAACCAGGAAATTGTGAAGATGCAAATTCAACTACCTAGTAATTATTTCTGATTCATTTCAATAAACAAATGTTTGGTGGCAATTTCTGTATGAATCATTTTCACCTTTTAAAATTTTCAGAATAGATTACAGTGGCATGAATAAGAGACCTTCAACTCCCAAAATCATCTTTTTGTGTAGTAGAGGCTCTCTAGAAATTAAAAAACAAACATTTATAAGCCAATAAAAGAAAACATTTGTTTTATTTCACCTTGGGCTTAGCCACCCACTGCTAACCTCTGGTGTATTCTCAATCTATTCCTATTCAGTGGCCACGTTGAAAGGAAATTCAGTATATCAACAAAACCACCAGGAGAAAAGTGAAAATTTGAATCAATCAATCAGATATTTTATCTACTCTTTGTCTTCAGTTCCTCTCCTGCTCTCTCTTGTCATACCTCCTTTGTTCATGCCATCCTCAATCCCTGCAATGGATCCTTATTCTCCTTGACCCCCAATCAACCTTCATCTGTGGCATTCTTTACTTGCTTCAAATTTCAACTTGGATACTTCCTCCTCCTTGAAGATTTCTCTGATCTGCCAAATAGAAAGGCCCAGTACAGGGTTTTGTACCTGGTAGGTACTTAACAAACATCTGTTGAATTGAACTAAGCTTCCACCCCTGTCATGAAAGTATTGGTACCCCCGGCCACACCTAGACCGATAGGCTATAAACTAAGAAAAGACTAGACCCAAAACATTCTGCTCGCTCTCGCTCCTTCTCACTCTACGTATCCTCGTGATACTTAAGCTCAGACTCCCAATGAGCAAACCCCATTCTCCATCTCCTTACTGTTTGCCTTCTCATCCCCATCTGCCTCAAGCCTCCCTTCCCAAACGTTCCACCACTTACCTGCCCCTGACGTATGCTATGGTTTCTGTAATTCTTCTTCTTCTTATTGTTCAGTTGTGTTTGACTCTTCCCGCCCCATTGGGGGTTTTCTTGGCAGAAGTACTGGAGGGGTTTGCCATTTCCTTCTACAGTTCATTTTACAGATGAGGAAACTAAGGCTAACAGGATTAAGTGACTTGCCCAGGGTCACACAGCTAGCAAATGCCTGAGGCCAGATTTGAACTCAGGAAGATGAGTCTTCCTGACTCTGGAACCAGCACTCTATCCACCACACCAACCTAGCTGTCCCCTAGAGATTAATAGAGAAAACAGTTTTACATTTACTATGCATCAGGTATTCTAAATATTGGGGATACAAAGACAAGAAAACAAGATGGTACCTCTTCTCAAGGAACTTACATTAAAATAAGCAAAAATAAAACACAAAAATGTGGCAGGGAAGGCAGCTGTGTGGAGGTAGAACAGAGAAAGCAGGAAGTAAAGTGAGTAGCCATGACTGGGGTTCTTCAAGATACGGTGGTCCTAGGTATGGACCCACCATTCAGTGAGGTGACCTCAGCTTGAGTCATCCCTAGGTGGGCAGGGCGGCCAGTATGGAAGCAAAGGAGACTGGTTCCCCAGTACTATCTTCCTTAATTTATTCCCTGTAGAACAGATAGCCCTTCTCTTTGCCAAGGCCAGCCCCTCCGTATATATAAATCTCACCCCTCTCATCTTCTCATGACACTGTTCTCTTTTGGCTCTCCTCTACCTATCTGGCAGCTATTTATAAATCTCTTGTGTGGGATTTTGATCTATGTTACACCCACTAAGGCTCTATCCTGGGTCCTCTTTTCTCTCTCTACTTCTTACTCATTGACCTCATCAGCTTTTATGGGCTCAATTACCATGTCTTGAAGATGATTCCCACCTCTATATAGCTAGTCCTTGATGTTTTTCCTGAGCTCCAACTGAACTGTATGTTGAATATTTTAAACTAGATGTCCCGTAAGTATCCCAAACTCAACATGCTCCAACCTCATTATCCTTCCCTCAAACCAAGTTCCTTTTTTGAACTTTCCAATCAGTTTTAAAATGTCTATTTTTTTAAAAATTAACCAGCATTTTAAATTAATTTAATTATTTTATCCCTTCTTCTGCCCTCTCCTGCCCTCTCACCCCTGCTATTGAGCAAATTTAAAAACAAAATAAAACACAAACCAAATTTCTAAATACATAACTAACGAGTCCAGCAAAACAAATTCCCACATTAGCCATGTCCAAAAAAATGTCTCTTTCAACACCTCCCAATATAGAAGTGAGTGACATATTTAAGCTCATTCTTTTGGACTTATAATTTATTATTGCATTGATCAGAGTTTCAAAGTTGTTTTTTTTCCTATTGAATGCTAAAAAATATACAGATTATATTATATATCTAGTTCTGTTTACTTCATCCTGCATCAGGCCATAGAAGTCTTCCCAGTTTTTTTCTGAAATTGTCAATTTTATTATTTCTTATAATGCAATAATATTTTATTACATTCATATACCACAATTTGTTCCATCATTTCCCAATATTTTCTAAAATTTGGCAACCATGTAAAGAGCTGTTATAAATATTTTTTTGTACATATACTTCCTTTCCCTCTTTCTTTGCTTTCTTTTGGGATATAGGCCTACTAGTGGTATAGCTGGGTAAAATGGTATGTACAATTTGGTAACTTTCTGGGCCTAGCTCCAAATTGCTTTCCCAAATGACTGGAACAATTTATAGCCCCACCTAGTGCACTAGAGAAATTGTTTTTAACATTCATTTTTACAGGATTTTGAGATCCAAATCCCTCTTCTTTCCTCTCTCCCCTTCCCACTTCTCAAAATGGTAGGCAATTTGACGTAGGTTATTCATGTGATATCAAATAAAACACATTTCCATATTAATTGTGGTTGGAATAGAAGACACAGATCAAAAGGAAAAAAGCCACGAAAATAATAAAATAAATGAAAAAGTATGCTTTAATCTGCATTCAGACTCCATGGTTCTTTCTCTGGAAGTATTTTCTGTATATTCTTTGTATAATATTTTCTATCATGAGTCCTTTGTACTTGTCTTGGAACATTGTGTCGCTGAAAAGAGCTGAGTCATTCATAGCTGATCATCACACAATGTTGCTGATACTGTGTACAATGTTTTCCTTGTTCTGCTCATTTCACTTTGCATCAGTTCATATAGTCTTTCCTGAAATCTGCCTATTCATCATTTTACATTCATGTTCCACAGCTTGTTTAGTCATCCCCCAATTTCCAATATTTTGCCACTACATAAAGGGATGCTATTAGTATTTTTGCACATGTAGGTCTTTTCCTTTTTTTATGTTCTCTTTGGGATATAGACCTAGAAGAGATATTGCTGGATCAAAGCATATGCACATTTTTATAGCTCTTTATGCATAGTTCCAAATTGCTCTCCAGAATGGTTGGATCACTCCACCGACAGTGCATCAGTGTCCCTTTTTTTCCCACACCCTCTCCAACATTTATAATTTTCCTTTTTTTTTTTTGTCATGTTAGCCAATCTGATAGGTGTGAGGTAATACCTAAGAGTTGTTTTTATTTTTATTTCTCTAATCAAAAGTGATTTATATAGCTTTGAATTCTTCATTGGAAAACTGCCTGTTCATATCCTTTGACCACTTACCAACTGGAGAATGGTTTGTATTCTTAAAAATTGGACTTATAGGGGCAGCTAGGTGGCACAGTGAATAGAGCACCAGCCTGGTGTCTGGAAAACCTGAGTTCAAATCCGGCCTCAGACACTTAACACTTACTAGCCATGTGATTTTGGGCAAGTCACTTAACCCCAATTGTCCTGCCCTCCCCCCTCCAAAAAGAAAAAAATAGAAAGAAAAAATTGGACTTATTTCTTTACATATTTGAGAAATAAGACCTTTTTCAGAGACACTTGCTGTAAAGATTGCTCTCCAGCTTTCTGCTTTCCTTCTAATTTTGGTTGCATTGGGTTTCTTTTTGTCCCAAAGCCTTTTAATTTAAGACAATCAAAATTATCTGCTTTACATTTTGTAATTCTCTCTCTCTCTTGTTTGTTCACTTAACTTCTCCTTTAGGACTTTGGGTGCTATACCACCTGATGCATATATGTTTACTATCGATATTACTTCATTGTCTAATAGTACCTTTTATAGCAAGATGGAGTTTCCTTCCTTTTCTCTTTGATTAGGTCTATTTTTGCTTTTGCTTTGTCTGAGGTCAGAAGTGCTACCCCTCCTTTTTATTTCTTTTTTTTTTCTTCTTCAACTGAAGCATAATAGATTCTGCTCCATCCCCTTACCTTTTTACTCTGTGTGTCTCTCTGCTTCAAGTGTGTTTCTTGTAAACAACATACTGTAGGATTCTGGTTTTTGATCCATTCTATCATCCACTTTCGTTTTATGGGAGAATTCATCCCATTCACATTAACAGTTATGATTGCTAGGTGAGAATTTCCTTCCACCCTGTTTTTCCTCCTGTTTGTCCTCTCTCTCCTTTCACCCTTTCCCTCCTCAACAGTGTTTGCTTCTGTCTACTGCATCCCTGGTCTGCCCTCTCTTCTGTCAGCCCCATCCCCTCTTTACTTAATCTCCTCCCCCTTTTTCCTGTAGGGTAAGATGGATTTCTGTCTTCAACTGATTGTGTATATTATTCCACCTTTGAACCAATACTAATGAGAGTATGCCCATCACCCACCTTCCCATCTTTCCTTCCATTATAATGGTTTTTTTCTGTCTCATGTGAAATAATCTACCCCATTCTACCTTTCCCTCCCTTCTGCACCCGGTGCACTCTTCTTTCTCATCTCTTAATTATTTTTTATGACATTCCATCAGATTCACCTTATATCCATGCCCTCTGTCTATGTATATTCCTTCTAGCTCTACTATTAGTGGTACAATTTTTAAGAATTACAAGTATCATCTTCCCATGTAGGAATGTAAACAATTCAGTTCCATTGAATCTCTTATGTTTTCTTTTCCCCCCTTTCCCTTTTTTAGGCTTCTCTTGGGTCTTGATATTGGAAATCAATTTTTTTTGTTGAATTCTGGTCTTTTCTTTATAAAATCCTTCTATTTAACTGAATGACCATTTTTTCTTCTTGGAGTATTATGCTTAATTTCACAGGGCAGGTGATTCTTGGTTGTAGTCCTAGATCCTTTACCTTCTGGAATATCATGTTCCATGACCTCTGATCCTTTGATATTGCAGCTAAATCCTGTGTAATCCCAGTTGTGGCTCCCTGATATTTGGATTGTTCCTTTCTGACCACTTGCAGTATTTTTTCTTTGACCTGATAGTTCTGTAATTTGGCTATGTCCCTTGGAGTTTTTATGTTGGAATTTCTTTCCTGAGGTGATTGGTGGATTATTTCAATGTCTATTTTATCCTTTGGTTCCAGGATATCAGGGTAGTTTCCCTTGATAACTTCTTGAAAGACGTTATCTAGGTCCTCCTTTTGATTGTGGCTTGGTAGTCCAGTGATTCTGATATTGTCTCTCCTGGATCTATTTTCCAGATCAGTTGTTTTTTCCAACGAGGTATTTTACATTTTCTTCTATTTTTTCATTCTTTTGAATTTGTTTGATTGGTTCTTGATGTCTCCTACAGTCATTAGCTTCCACTTGCCAATTCTAACTTTTATGGAGTTGTTTTCCTCTCTTAGTTTTTGTACTTTATTTTACACTTGGCCAACTCTACCTTTTCAAGCAGTTGTTTTCTTTTTCCAAGTTATTGAGTCTTTTTTTCATAATTCTCTTGCATCACTCTCATTTCTTTTCCCTATTTTTCTTCTACGTCTCCTATATGATTTTTAAGCTCCTTTTTGAGCTCTTCCATGAGTTCTTTCTGGGCATGAGACCACTTCCCATTTTTCTTTTGGCTTTTGCCCATAGGTGTTTTGACATTGTTATCCTCTTCTGAGTGTGTATCTTGGTCTTCTCTGTCACCATGATAACCTTCTATGGTCAGATTCTTTTTGTTGTTGTTTTTCACTCATCTTTTTTGTCCTTTTTCCTTTCTTTCAAATTTGAGCTCTGCTCCCAGGGTGGAAGGGGTACTGTCTTAGTATTCTTGTGTCTGGGGCTGCTGGCCCTGGCTGTTTACTTGGTGTTGCACTGGTGTTGTGCTGAGGCCCACAGGGGATCCTCATGTCTGGTGCTGTGCTGAAGGCATGGAGTGGGGGGTTGGCTGATGGTCCTAGAGGCCATAGTGGTCTTGCAGCTTACTTGATGCTAAGCCAGGGTCCTACTGCTGGTGTCTGGCATGTACTGAGACCAGTGGGGCTGTATTTTCTGGGGGCTACACTGAAGCACATGGTGATACTCTGAGTTAGAGTCTACTGGTTCTCTTAGCTATGCTGAGGTATGTGAGGTGGGTGGGGGAGTCCTGGTGTTGTTTACAAGAAACACACTTGAAGCAGAGAGACACACATAGTAAAAAAGGTAAGGGACTGGAGCAGAATCTATTACGCTTCAGTTGAAGTTAAAAAAAAAAAAGGAGGGGTAACTCTACTGATCTCAGACAAAGCAAAAGAATAATGAGGTTCAGGATTTCTTCCTGGTTTGCTGAGACAGGGCTTGCTGCTGGTTTGCTGGGATGCTTCTTGCCCTGGACTGCACTCCCCTTTTACCTGAGTGAGACAGACCTTTCTTGCTGATCTTCCAAGTTTCGTAGGCTTGTTTCACTTTGTCTTTTTGCTGGTTCTGCTGTTCTAGCTTTGTTTTGGGGCATTATTTTATGGTTGTTTGGAAGTAAACATGGGAGAATTACAGTGATTTACTACTTACTGCACCATCTTGGATCCCAGAAATTGTTCCCCCAAAGAAACTTGTTGAAAAGAATTTCCCAGCTACCCATTTCTTTTTAACTTGTATTACTTTAGCTTTGTGCAAAACCTTTTGAATTTTATATAATAAAAATATTTTATTTCATTGTGTATGATCCTTTCTATCATTTGTTTAGTTATCAACTGTTCCCTATCCAGAAGGTACCTTTTTCCTTGTTCCTTTAATTAGTTTATGACGTGACTTTATACAGAGGTCATGAATCCATTTGGAGTTTATCTTGGTATATGAAGTGCAATTTCTGCCAAATTGATGTCCGGTTTTCCTGAAGTTTTTGTCCTTCCCCAGTAACTGGAGTTACCAACCTAATCAGACACCATGCTGTCTGCATCTAATCTGAACCTAATCTCCACCTCCTGCCTTCGAAGACTTCATTTAAGTCTCAGCTAAAGTCTCACCTTCTGTAAGAAATCTTCTCCTTTTTTCCCTTATCTTTGTGCTTATGTGTGTGTGTGTGTTTCTGTTGTTTCCATTGTTTCTTTCCCTACCCTCCTGAGACTGAGAGTTTCTTCAGTACATCAACTAGGTTGTTTTGCTATGCTTTTTGTTTTCTCAGCACTCAGCACAGTGCCTGACTATATATTTAGTAGATGCTTAATAAAAGCTAGTTGACTGATTGATTAATTTACTTCATTAATCAATCTCTCTTCTCTTCCACTTTTTTCATTATTTCCTTTGACATTCTTAACTTTTCCCCTTCCATATCAATTTCATTATTATTTTCCCTAGGTCTATAAAATATTCTTTTCAAAGTTTTATTTGTATTGCCCTGAGTAAATAAATGAATTTAGTTAGTTTTCATTTTTACTATATTGGCTTGACCAGCCCAAGGGCAATTAATGTTTCCTCAATTATTTAGGTCTATTTCTATGAAGATTGTTTTGTAGCTAAATTCGTATAGTCACTAAGTGCATCTTGATAGATTCCCTATTACTGTTGAAGGTACCATCTAACTTCTAGCACCCCCCCACACACAACCTGTCCTGCCCAGGTTTACCTCAACTCCTTAGTCTCACTTGCTTGCCACATATACAATTTTGTTATTTCTTCTTCCATAACATCTCTCATATCTGTCCCCTCTTCACCACTGGTCCAAGCCCTCATCACCTTTTACCTGGATTTTTTGCTATAGCTTCTTGGTTAGTCTCCATAATTCAATCATCTCTTTACTCCAATTCATTTGCCACTTAGCCACCCCAAATGAATGAAGCCGTGACCATATAACCCTCTACTCAACAAATTCCAGTGATCCCATTTATTTCTAAGATAAAACAACTTCTCCTTTAAAATTTTGGCACTTAAAACTCTTCACAACCTGGCTCCCTTCTACCTTTTGAATCTTCTTGTACATCCCCCCCCATACTCTCTGGGATCCACCTATATTGACAAATTTGAGGCTCCAAACACTCTACAGTCTATCTCCCATCTCCATCCCTTTGCACTGATTTTCTGCCATGCCTGGTATATATTCCCTTCTCACTTTTAATTCTCTGAATTCTGGTTTTTCAAGGTTCAATTCCATCATCAGCTTCTATTGAAAGTCTTTCCTGATCCCTTTAGCCACTAGAAATCATTTAATAAGGAGACATTTGCTATAACCCTCAGAAAACCAAACTATCAGGAACATGGGAAAAATCATTAGCACATTTTAGGGATTCAGAAAGGTGTAGCAGACAGAATGCTGGATTTGAAGTCAGAAGGTTTAAACTTCAATTCTCTCCCTGATTCCTGTGTGACGGATTTGGGGCCCCAGATTCCTTATGTGTAAAATGAAAGGGTTGCACTAGAGGACTCCTAATACACCTTACAGCTGTAAAACCTATGGTCTCATCTCTAAATACATAAATATATTATATATTACATATAACATGTATGCATATGTTGTTGTTCAGTCATTTTTCAGTCACAAACATATTGGAGTGGTTTTCCATTTCTTTCTCCAGCTCATTCTACAGATGAGGAACTGAAGGCAAACAGAGTTAAGTGACTTGCCCAGGGTCACACCAGTATCTGAGGCTGGATTTGAACCCATGCAGATGAGTCTTCTTGACTCCAGGACTGACACTTTATTCACTATGCTACCTAGGTGCCCAGTACCCACATTCACACTAAAGATGATGCCTTTCCTAGAAATTTCTTGCTGCAAATTCTTTTTTAAAATGCTTTAAAGATCTTAAAAAATAAAGACTTACCTCTTAACACTGAAATGAATAAGCAGAAGTGAACTGCAACTTAAGTTTCCCATTAAATTTCCTTTGAGACAGTTGGCTCCAGTCTGGGGTGATAGGGAGAAAGGCACCACACAACTTTTGGACAAGTCTAGGCAGAGGGCAAAGGATAACCTATTTGCCAGCCTATGAGAGTACCTCCCGCCAGGTGGAGTTCGGTATCTCCATAGTATAGTACATAGGGATTTTTTTCAACTTTGTTTACATTTCTGAGGCATGACAAAGGGATGAAATTGCTTAATTTCCAAACTAGGCAACACTGTGCATGAACACTTAGGGCTACCTATCTCCCTGTTATTGAAGGAACAGGGAAATCCAAAAGAAAAACACATGCCAATTAAATTTCTATTTTGATTATACAAAAAGCCGGGGAAAGCAGATTCATATCTGAGAAGTGGTGTGGTATACTGGAAAGAGAACTAGCCTGGATGGGAGTCAAGAACCCTGTGTTTGGGTTTTGGTTCTTCCATCAACGAGGTGACCTTGGAGAAGCTGCTTAGAATTGTAAGGAGTTGGGAGGATTTAGTCCAAAGCCCTCATTTTGCAGATTAGGAAATGGAGGCCTAGTGAGTGAAGTGACTAACCTGAGGTCACATAACTAAGAAAATGGAAAAGTTCAGATTTGTGCCCCAAATCTCTGGATCTCTGACTTAATGCCCTTTATTTCCCAGGCTTCTGGGAACTTTCTAGGCTATATTTCCTTCTTTAAGAAATAAGGGCAGTGGGGTCCTCTTACACATGAGGATCTACCCTTGATTTCTCCATCACCTACAAATGTTCCATCCCAACAATCCCCTTAACTTCGAAATTTCTCTACTTGCCAGGCCTCCTGTTCTGACATTTTTCCTCATGTCACACTCTCTACTACATCTATTTTTCTTCTCACCAGGGCCTCCAATTTCTCAACCCTTTTTTATTCTATCACCCCTGCTCTGACTTCACTTTCCTTCCATAAAAATATTTAGTTAACTCGTTTGGCATTATATGCTCCCCTATTCTTGAATCCTTTGCTCCCTTGTCCTGTTGTTTAGACCCTTATAATCACTAACCTTGCCTTTTACCTTTACAAAATCCTGTCATCTACCTTCTCTGCTCATATTCGCAAGCTGCTGAACACATCTGGAGAAAGTGACACAACTATGTTGATTGGGTCTACTACAGATGTATGTTATCCAATCTCAACTGGACCCTCACTGTTGCATGGCAATTCTTTTTTTTGTTTTTACTCCCTATTACACTCCCCATAGCATCCATTCCAAACCTTCATTTTTTTCTTCAAGTCACTTAAACTATTCTTCTATCCAATTCCTCTCAGGATAGATTCTTTACTTTTACTTTATCTGGGAACCTGAGACTATCTGTCAGAGGCTCCTTCATGTCCCCATTTTTATGAACCAATGGGTCAATAAGCATTTGTGTGCCAAGCACTGTAGCAAACATGAGGAATACGAAGGTAAAAACGAAACAAGCCTTTGACCTTGCATTCCATTGAAGGAGACAACACGTACATGTATAGGTATATAAAAATAGATATATGTTGATGTTGGTGGTAGGGAAGAGGGAGGAAGACACTAATACTTGGGTGAGTCAGGGAAGGCACATAGTAGAATGTATAGTCCCTAAGCTGAGTCTTCGGAATTCCAAGAGGCACAATGAGGAGGGAATATATTCCAGATAAAGGAGCAGTCATTTCAAAGGCAAAAGGATGGGAAGAGATGGATTGTGATGAGCAGGAGAGTGACCTAGTCAGACATGAGTTTTAGGAAAACCACTTTGCCACTGTGAGGTTAAGAAAACTGAGTCTCAGAGAGGTTAAATAATTTACCAGATACCTGCAGCTAGAAAGTATCAAGACAACAACTCTCTTTTCTGATACTGTAAGTCTTGTCTTCCTAACTCTGTGTGTAACCCTCTATCTGCTACATTCCATGCTGCCTCTTATGTATTTTGTATGAAACTGAGTCATACACTATGTTTGGAAGACAAAATGGATGAAAGTTGAAGTGGTAGTTATTTGACCGACCCATCACATACTCTCTCTCCTTCATGGTGTCTTGCTGCTTTAGCTAATCTTCTCTGTAGGTGGCAATTGGTTGTCAGTTGGTGGGGACAGCTGGCCACTTTTCCACAAGAGTTGCTTCCCTGGATGATGGCTGTGAGGTTTAGACTGGAAGATGGACTGTTGATGAGGCGACACAGATATTCTCAAAGCTCTTGGGTTCAGCATCCTGGATTGTCTCCACCTGGTCTTAAGAAAGGTAGTAGTGATTTGATTTGCTTGACACCAGCTGACTTCTATCTCTCCCTCAGGATGTATTGATGTTTCAGCTAGGTGAGCTTGCCTAATCAAACATCTATTAGCAACTGTGTACTGGTCATTCTCCACCTAGAACAAAAATGTCTCTAGAGCAGTGGTTCTCAACCTACCTAATGCCTCGACCCATTGATACACTTCCTCATGTTGTGGTGATGCCCAACCATAAAATTATTTTTGTTGCTACTTCATAACTGTAATTTTGCTACTGTTATGAATCATAATGTAAATATCTGATATGCAGGATATATTTTCATTGTTACAAATTGAACATAACCCACAGGTTGAGAACCACTGCTCTAGAGAGATCAAAAGCTGCTTCAAACCAAAAATTCTTGGAAAGGCCCAATTCAGTTCTTCTTTGAATGTTCAAAGGAGTTTTACAATACAATTTAGAACTGGATGCTTAACCCATGCATCCAGCAGGGTGCAGTCATCAGGTGAAGATTCTATAGGAACTCTGGACATTGGACCTCTTGGCTGGTCCTCTGGCAGTAGGATGTGGAGTCCAGAAAAAAAAAAAACACATATTCCTAGGCTTGGTGCTTTTCTGTGTCCTGAGTGGTCTGTTGCCACTAACTGTTGCTCTTCTCCACTAGTCCTCATGAAACAGTGGGAGTGGATTCAAGGGCTAGCCCTGACTAGGAGCAGCCTTCTACTATCGCTTTGCCCTGGCATCCTCTTCTCTTGACTATAACACCTTTCATTTGCACATCTTCCTGTATTTCTTGTCTCTGTCCCCAGTCAGAATCCAAACTCTGCCCTTTCTTCTTTTTCCTCAACCATGTAGTTACAGAGATGCATATGATGAAGGTCAGTCATTTCATCTAAGTTGGTCTTTGAGCTGGTAGCAAAATACCAGGCTTGGAATCAGAACACAAGTTTGAAGTCCAAGCCTTCTATTTGTTTCCTATGTGTGATCTTAGGCAAATCCCTTTGCCTGCCTGACCTTCATCTGAAAATTGAAGGGATTAGACTTAATGATATCTAAAGTCCCTTTCAATTCTTTTTTTTATTTTGTGCCTTTTGCAGGAGAGAATGCATGGTAATTGAGGTTAAGTGACTTGCCCAAGGTCACACGGCTAGTAAGTGTTAAGTCGCTGAGGATGGATTTGTGCTCAGGCCCTCCTGACTCCAGGGCTAGTGCTCTACTCGCTGTACCACCTAGCCACCCCTCATGTACTTTTTTTAACCCTGGATAGCAGCCAGAAAATAGCAAGACAAAGCTGTTTGTAAGTGGCAAAAAATTACTATTAAGCCTATTCCAGTTTTTAGGCATTACATTTTTGGGGGCAACGTTAACCATATTCTATTATAAGCTATTTATTCTCCTGAGTTTTTACTTTTATCACCCCTTTTAACTCTTGTTTCATTTCTTCTAGCTTTTCATTTCATCCTTTTGGGGGAAACTCTTTTTTTCTTTAGAAGTCTTTGCTTGCAATTGTTTTGGAACAGCTTTGCAATAATTTTTGATACTAATATGGAGGTGACATGGAGTTCTTGAAGACTATAGAGCACAGGTTCAATCAGGTCCTACTAATCTCGGAAGAGTTCAAGGATAGTCTTGAAGGACTTTTTTTTGGTTCTCTAAGGGTCAACCCAGATAAATTTAGAGAGGATGATGAGCAAAAGTTGTTCACCAGATAGTGAAATTGTCACAGCATTTTAAAGACCTGCTACTAAGGCACAGCAAAGTTGTGATTTAGACTGTTGGAAGGAGTACCTGCATAAGTAATATCACAAATATTTTCAAACACTAAAAAACTACAAAAGAACAAAATTGCAAAATAACGGTTAATGCCATTTAAGCCCAATGATCATATCAAAGGAGAAGCATCAGTGTTGTTATAAATTGGACGTTTTTCAAACTTATCAAGTACATTTTGGTATAGTTGGAAAGACAGCACAGCACAACTGAGTGAAAAGTGGAAAGCTTTGTTATCTTAAAGGCCATGACTAGCCTTGGAATTGGACTTGACACAATGTTTGGTGAAAGACAATGTAAGACATTGAGGGAGAAATCTTTGCATTTCTCAGAAGGCTGCGTGGGAGCCTACTCAGAGAATGGGGATATTAATAGATGAGGATTCTAGAAATCATAGTTCCTGCCCTCACAGAATTTACTTCTCCCCCCATCAATATTATAGACTTTGAGTTGGAAAGAATATTAGAAGTCGTCTAATAAGCCAACTCTCTCATCTTGAAAATAAGAAAATTACAGCCCAGATAAATTAAGTGACTTAACCAGAGTTACATAGGTATAATGGTAACAGGAATTTGGGGATCTTCCTTGCGTTAAAGATCTTTCCTGCCCTCAACAGACCAAATGTAATCACGTGGAGCCTGTGGTGGGAAGAGTTTGCTGAATGGATGGAGCAGGAAGCTGGGAGTCAGAGCCTAGAGAGGAGGGAGGAGAGGACTCAGGCAAGGAGAGAGCTAGTTATGGTGTTGCCCCCTGTTGTGTTGTGGTGTATTAACTTCTTTGTGGAGCAGGAAATGAGTCAGAGCAGTTAGTGTAGTGGGAGAGAGAGGATGCAGGCAAGGAGGCAACTAGACTTGTGAGTGTTTCTGGGAAGGCTGTGAGATTGCTCTCTGTGGTGTTATTGTGTATAGAGTTCTTTGTTGCTTTAATGAATTTGGCTTTTTTTGTGTTTGAATAAATGTTTTGCTTCTGTTTTCTATATGGAGAGTGTGCTATATTTTGCAATTCAGAACTACACTATTGGTGCTGTGAATATCAAGTTGGCACTGCAATAGGTAGTAGGTGATGCAGTTAGCATTTGGACCCAGAGCTCGTAGTCCCCCACCCATGGCTTTTTCCACTATATTGAACTCTCCATCAGTGAGGAGTACTTTGTAATAATGGAGGTTTAAAATTCAGAGCAATGGCTTTTTGAGTTTGGAGTAAATGAGCCCTAGTGGCCAAAAGAGATAGATTACAGAAAAACACCAGTATATATAGCAAATATTTTACTAGCTCATTCCCTTTTTCATTGTTTCAAGTTATAATGAAATTATTTTGCTGGTGAATTTATGTCATTGGTGTAATTTAGCAATAAAGAATCAAGTGGATATGTGCTTCTGGGCCTTCACTTGAATACTTAATAAACCCCCAAATAGCAAAGTTTGACCTGGGAATGCTGATGGAAGAGTGTTCCATTCCTTCTTAATCTAGAACAAGTCATTTGAGTTCATGGGCTGGAGGTGGGGGCTTGAGTAGGTCAGTTACCTCCTAAGAACTTCACTTTCTTCACCTTTAAAATAAGAATAGTGATACTCACACTACCTGCCTTATAGGGTTTGTTTTTTTTAAGAAATGTTTTGTCAACCTTAAAGTTCTCTATAAGTATGGTTTAATTACAGTTTTTGTTTGGAAATTTCCCAGAAAATCAGGGAAAATTCTTTTCAGATTTCAGTGCTTATCTTTTTTGAAAAACTTGCAAAAGTTAAGACTCAAGGACCTTAGTGATATGTTCCTCTTGTCTATTTAAAATAGGAAGAAAAAAACCCTTATTATCAATATAATATGGGGTGAATAACTTCAATTATCTAAGTCCCAATTTCCTTACTTGTAATATAATGGAGACAGATTTGAAGATCTTTAAATATTACAATCCCATAAATATTTTACAGAACAGATAGAGGCATTCTGGTTTGCTTTGATTAGGTTTTTTTTTTTTTGCTTTGTTAATTTAAAGCTCTAGAGGCTTTTCAAAAAGATCTAGAGTTTAAGACCTGCATTTCAATCCAGTACCTGGAACTTATGACCCTATATGATTGTCATCCCTTGGGACTGCTGTTTATCTTTAAGGTGAGAGGATAACCTATTAAGTCCCTTCCAGCTTTAAATCTATAATTCCTTTTTCAAGATGAACCAACTCTCCAAGACATAGGAACTTGGGAAATGCCACACAGGAGCAGACCAATGGCTTGTCTAAATAGGATTGAGTCATATTTCAATGGAGATCATGGGAGTTTTTCACAAAAGCAAAAGTGAACGTCTGTTACCCATGTTATACATCTATATTATATATATGCCATGTTATATATCTATGATCCATGAATTTATTGTGAACTTATTTAACCTTAACTTCTAATCTTCCATGAAAAGTCCCCTGTGCTTTCCTCCCTCTTCCCATTCTCCCATCAAAACCCACTCTCAGGAAAGAATCTGACAGATTCATTCAAAGATAGGTCTCCATCTCTCTCCTATCAAAGGATGCTCTTAGCTGGCTGTCATTTTGGGAAGGATGTGATAACTAATTCACACTCTAGCTGCTGCCAAGTGCTTGCATTTGCAATTGTAGAGCACATAAAATACCCATATGTACAGCTTCTGTTTGTTGTACACAAACTGTCCTTGCTTATGCATCAACATGGCATCACCCCACTGTGTCAGACTCACTCTTTCTTACCCCCTTGACTCACTCACCACTCCAGCCAGAGGAAGATGAAGTCAGGGTTGGATGGTGCCTGAGGAAGTTAAAGGACAATTGGTTTGGCCTTTGCACCCAGGGGAGGGTGACTGGGACATCACCAGGTAAAACTGTGAAATGGTCCAGATTTTACAGCCATAGAGAACTGGAAGGGACCTCAGAGCTCGCTTTGTCCAACTTACTCATTTAACAGATAAAGACTCAGGTCCACAAAATTGAAGTGATTTGCCTAAAGTCACCCACAAAGTAAATGGCAGATCCCAGCTTCTCTGATTCCAGAAGGATTGCTCTTCCCGTTGACCTAGGCTCATCACCGAGTCTAATCACCTAGTGTTTTCTTTGCCCCATAACCTATGAACTCAGTATGTGTTTGTTGTCTCTGACTTTCAAACCTCTTCCCACTACAACCCCCCACTGAAGTATTGATTGTTCAGTCATTTTTCAGTCATAAACAACTCTTCATGTCCCCACTGGGGTTTTCTTGGCAAAGATACTTGAGTAGTTTGGTGTTTCCATCTCCAGCTCATTTTACAGATGAGGAAACTAAGGCAAAAAGGATTAAGTGACTTGCCTAGGGTCACACAGCTGGTAAATGTCTGAGGCCAGGTTTGAACTCAGAAAGATGATTCTTCTTGACTCCAGGCCCAACACTCTATCCACTGCCATAGAAAGGCACCTTAGAGGCCATCTATTCTAACGTTTTACACAGATGTTAAATGACTCAGCACCTAGCTGCCCCAATGAAGTATATCTGCAACATTATGATTTGCTTCTTCCTCTCCATGGCCTCTTCAACACTCACTTTCTCTTTGTTATAGGCGTTAGGAAAGCAATAGGATAGCTAGCGTTGGCATAGCCCTTACTCTCTTCCAAGCACTGTGTCACATGCTCTACAAATATCTCATTTGATATTCATAACAACCTGGGAGGTAGGTGCTATCATTATTCTCATTTTGCAGATAAGGAAATAGAGGCAGAGGTCAAGTGACTTACCCAAAGTCACAAATTTAGTGTTTGAGGTTGGATGTGAACTCAGATCTTAAAGACTCCTGGCCCAACACTCAATCCACAAAGCCGCTCAACTGCCTAATTTGATTAAACTCAGAAGCTCCCCATAGGCAATTTGTGACTCAGTTTCTAAAATTCATGACGCTTATGTCCTATCAACCTGGTCATCTGATGAGTCCTAGAATCAGTATTATGGGTATCTTCCAGTCTTGGATTTTCTCTCTTCCCTCCCCCCAGTGTATGAAGAAGAAATATTATTCTTACCTGACTCTGGCTACAGTTAGAATTTTTGATAGCGTTAAACTTACCTTTTTGGAGGAAGAAGAGGAAGGGAAGACTGTTATTTGATTTGTCACAATCTTTAGGTATTCCTTAATAACAGGAACATTTTGTTTCTTTTGGGGCCGTTCAGTTACTCATTAACAAGAAGCTTATTTTTTCTTTCAAGAGTCTATTTTATGCATTCCTTCAAGTCAATTAACAAGCATTAATTAACTGGCTACTATGTGTTGGGCCTTGGGAATATAAAGACAAAACTTGAAACAGCCCCTAACCTTAAGGAGCTTATATTTTATTGGGAAAAACAACACACAAAAAATAAATATTAACAAAATAAATATAAGGTCAATTTTTGGTAGCTGCTGGATCAGGAAAGATTCCATGGGAAAGGTGACAACTGGGCAGAATTCAGGAAAAAAAAACCAACAACAACAACTAGTGATTCCATGTGTTGGAGATGATGTGAGGGCACTTTCCAGGCATTAGGGACAGCTGGTAGAACAGCACAAAGATGGGAGATGGACTGTCACACTTGAGGAAGAACAAGAAGGCCGGTTTAGAGAGATCATAAAGGTGGGAAGAAGAGTAATGTATAATAAAGTTGGAAATGTAGGTCAAGGACAGGTTGTAAAGGGCTTTAAAAGCTCAAGGAGTTTATAGTTGACCCTAGAGGTAATAGGGACTCCTTGAAGTTAATTAGTTAATTGAATAGGGTAGTTACAATCCAATCACTTTGGCATCTATATGAATGATATATTGGAGAAAGGAGAAACTTGAGACAGGGAAATTAATTAGGAGGCTATTGAAACAGTCTAAAAATATGTGATGATGAACTGATCTAGGGTAGTAACTGCGGGAGTAGAGAGAAGAGTCAGATTTGAGAGATACTGTGCAATTCAAAATAATAAGATTTGAAAACTAATTGCATATATAGAGTGTAGGAGTGTAAGGAGTGAGGGATAACTCTGAGGTTGTAATCCTAAATGACAAATAGGATGGTGGCTCCCTCAACAGAAAAGGAAATTTGAACGTTAGGTGGATTTGGGGGGAGAACGGGCAGAGGGAATCGTGAGTGCTATTTTACATAGATAGATAGATAGATAGATAGATAGATAGATAGATAGATAGATAGATATAGATAGATATAGATACATACAGATATATAGATATAGATATATATTTAATTCAATGTGTCTACCAGCCATCCAGTTTGAAATATCCCATAGGCAGCTGGAGTTGAGTGATTGACCCTTAGGAGAGAGATTAAAGATGTTTATAGAGATATGGGAGCCATTTGGATAGAGATGATTATTAAACCTATGGAACTAATGAGGTAACTGAGTGTAGAGAAAGAATGATCTAGAGATAAAGTCGTGATGTACTTTCATAGTTAAACAGTACAAGGCAATGAGACCCATCCTCCCCTCCCACCTCCCTTAGTTAATATAGAAGATCCAGAATATAATACCAAGGGGTTAATGAGGTATTAAGCTAATAGTAAAAAAGCATTCTGTTCCTCTTATGAGGTTCAAACACCTTTCTGATAGCATCAAGTCAAGAAGATCAAGATCAGGTCAAGTAAACAAATTTGCTACTTCTCTGAGAGCTTTCCTTGGAATATGATGTGAAGGAGACCCCAACAGGTTTCTGGAAGTGAATTTTCCAGAGGGAAAGTCCTTACCTAGCCATTTGAGAATTTCAAGCTATTGAAAGCTGGGAATTGCACATAGAGGAGACTCCTATAGCAGAAAAGAGGAAGTTTCTCCTCTCTTCTGCCAAACATGGATGCTCCAAAATGATTATGAAATAGAAACAAAAACCATCAATTAAACTTGTTTAAAAGTAAATAAAATTTTAAAATAAATTCAGCAACACAATCCATACAGCTAATATTAATTATAACACTTGGGGGGTTGGTAGTGGAGAGGGAAATATAGGTTTATGTTAAACTGAACTATGATTTTCTTCTATTTATCCTTCAGGGGAAGACAGAAATCAAACACCTAGTTCATCCAACTCTAACAAATGCTAATATTTCTATTGCTGTTTTATCCCATAAATCTTCATTGTTGGATCACTCACTGGGACATAAGAGACAGCATGGAGTTCTTCCTCTGACGTGTGGTCAGAGTGATAACCTAACTACTCAGTAGTACTCTAGGTCAATGGTGTCAAACTCAAAATAGAAATGGATCCTTTGGGACCTTCTATTGACTAAAAGAAAAACACAAATTCAAATTTTTTTATGTTGCACTATATTTTTATCATTTGTTTAATTAATTTGTTAGTTACATTAATTTCATTAAATTAAATAAAAAATATATTTTAATCTGATTTAGGAAGCACTCTGGAGTTTTGAGAAAGGCTTGTGTTAGTTAGATACCTCTGCTCTAGGCAATCCTCTAAAATGCCATAGAGAAAGTTTGGACCTACAGTAGTAAAGGGAGTTTATTGTACAGGTGAAATCATTTCTATCCTTATGGTTGGAGCACTGGAGAGGACTCCATTTAAAGGTGTTTTTTTTTTTTTAATTTGGCAGATGGCAAATTGCAACATGTGCCATCATAGGTGGCCGTCTGTACCATGGAGAAAGTGCTGGCTCCAGAGTCAGAGGAATGGACAAACGAAGGGGTTAGATTACACAATATCTGAGGTCTCTGGTAGTTCTAGGGTAAACCTAACATCCCTGTGCATCTCATAGAAGGGAATGAGTCCCACCCTCTACTACCATCAATCAATTAACTAATCAATCAATCAATGGTTATTTCCCTTTGAACTGGAAGAAGACCAAAATGACATTACTATCATTTATTAATCAAATGCCTACTATGTGCCAGGTACATATTAAGCACCTACTATGTTGTTGGTTGTCAGTTCTCAGAGAGGACCATGACATCAAGAAGATAATGCCATGGCTTGCAAATGAAATGGATTTAAGTGAGGGAGGCTGTGTAAGGTCACCAGCCTCACTTTCTCCTTTAGAGCCATCTGGGTCCAGTGGCAAGATAGAGATCAGGACAACTAAAGATGTCCCTCACTCTATGTGCTAAGAGTTGGACCCCTTATCATCAGACCTGTATTACCTATAATGTGGTGTCAAATGCAGGGTTGAGGAGTCAGTGGTGATGACAAAGTCCAATTCTATGGTTTCCCCAAGTCACAGGTCACCTTAACTATTCCTCTAGTGTCTGCATAGGAAATCATTAAAAAAAAATACCCTATTAGGAAACATTTTTCTCTTTAGACAGTCTTATTTCATGAACACTTGAATCAGAGCTTATCTGCAAGGTAACCACCAAGGCCAGAATTGCCCAGGAAATCTCCTTTCTTCATCTAGAGACATTGATCTGGAATCATGGTGCATTAGAAATGTTCCTTCCTGAACATAGGAATTTGGAGTTCTCAAACTTTGTCCATAAACTTCTCTTTCCTAATTGGGTT
>CM053581.1:484394149-484429140 GCA_028627135.1 Pseudochirops cupreus
GTTTGGATTCAGATGAAGGGCTGCACTTGAGGACCTAGAGGACCACAAGTGGCCTCGAGGTCAAGGATTCTCCACCCCTGCAAGATGCTACCATCTGTTGGACTGGAAAAGTTCATCTCAGAATCCTTCCTTTCCAGCTATGTGCAAACAAATGTAACTCCCATGTGTGTCTGCCCCAAAGGTAACTATTTCCATTTCTCGGTGGAGAGTCTATGCACAGAGACAGGTTTCTATCCTTACAGGAGCAAGCTTGACTTCTGAACAGAGGAAAGTAGAAACTGATAAAAGGGAAGAGGGTCAAGAGTTGCCTGTACTCTCCTTTATTGGCCTGCTCAAAGGCCTGTCCTCCAAGTCCTAGCCTCAGAATCATCCTTTGACAGCCTCATTAATTGAAAACCAATCAGGGGTTCTTCCTATACTTTCAGAAAGTCACCAGTGAACACACCCAAACTCTTCAAGGGGAGATGACCCTTTAGATATCTCCAGACAAAGGCTCACACCTTATAACATTGTCCAGTTGGTTGGGGAACTTGTCAAATTGATCAAAGATTTCTCTGATCAACAACCCTTCCATTAGCAACTATTGGTAAGTAGCAAAGTAAGTCCTTTTGGACACCATTGATTTAGAAATCCCCCAATTCCTCTGACTACCCTGAAACCTAAAGATAACAGAACACATTATTTTTAGTAGTACATTTTATTTTTGGTTTTGAACTGTGATTTCATCCTTGAGAATTTCTCAGTGTGGAAACTCCCTCTACTAATGAACACCATGTCCTCCTGTGTAACACATGCTCAGAAAGTCACCCCAGGTGCTGGAAGATTAGGGGTAGCTTTCCCATAATCACACAGTTAATATCTGTCAGAATAAGGATGTAAAGCTAAGTCTTTTCTGCCTTCATGGCTAGGCCTCTGATCGCTATGTTATCATATGTAGTAGGATATGCTTACATATGTATAATACTTTGTGCTTTCTGAATTGTTATCACAAACATCATAGCTATGAGGTAGGCAAAATGTTGTTATTCTTATTTCATTTGAGACAAACATCTCCCTATCTCCAGGCAGCACTGGATAGAGGGCCAGGCCTGAAGTCAGGAAGACTTATCTCCTGGGTTCAAATCTGTCCTCAGACACTTACTAGCTGTGTGACCCTGGGCAAGTCACTTAACCTTGTTTGCCTCAGTTCCTCACCTGTATAAAATATGAGCTGAAGCAGGAAATGGTAAACTACTCCCTTTATCTCACACAAGGGCAGTGGCTACCCAGGGCCTCAAACCCAATGTTCAGCATAGAAGCTTTGACCTGTTTGTTTCTGACTTGGGACCAGTTGGCCCCTGCTTAAGCAGCCTGGCTCTCCACCCACCCACCTACCCACCCAACCCACCTCCCTGCCATTCTTGGTGGCTGATCAGATTAGTGCCATTGACACCCAATTGGATTAACCGTACTGCAAGTTTGGAACTTCCAACCTCAAGTAACCCACCAGACTCAGTCTCATATAATTTCTGAATTTCTCTCGATATTTCCCTAGTGAGTATCATACTATATGTTAACTTCATTGAACCGTACAACTGTAAAGGAGTGGGCAGGAAGGACATTTGGCCCAGCATCCTGGCTCCAGGAAATGGATAGTGAAGGCACCCAACTTAGCAGTTCATATATTTTTTTAAGATCCTTGGGACCTATGCAGGAAGATGCTATCGGCCTCCAGAGAAAGAACTGATAAATAGAAGTATGTATAGGATGGTTTTATACACACACACATCTATATATACACACACATAACTGCATACCTGTTTAATGGTAGCCATCTCTAAGATGGGGTAGGGGCAAAGAGAAGGGAGGGAAAAATATAAAAAGTGCACAGCAGAGAATAAAAGAAAATGGGTAAGGGAACATAGAAAGCAGAGTAGCACTTATGTGGTGTTTTTTTTTTTAAGTAAACAGTATGAAATGTAAATTTATGGTTTTATAGTGAATCTTCTTTTTAGGTTGTGCTATGTATATGGAAATGCTCATTTTTGGGTCTTTATGTTTTTAAATTCAAAATTAATAAAACATAAAAAAGAAAAAAAGAAAGCTCCCTGGGAATGAAGACTATACAGCTTCCTATGATCAACTTTGATTTCCAGTTCTAAATCAGCCTTTCTAATCAGGTAGTTCTCCATATGTCTAAGCAGTGTGACTTCTTACAATATAACATTTTTCAACTGAACAAACTAAGTAAGGTCTATTGAGTTTAAATGACTTGCCCAAGATAGTAAGAAAGGATTTGAATCTAGGATGTAGGATTGTAGTAGAGGTTTAAAAAAAGTGGTACTAGAAAAGAAAATATGAGAAAAAATAGTAACATTAACATTACTGAGAGAAATTCTAATGTAGCTTTTAAAATCATCTCCTACTCAAAATCATTGAGGGATGAATTTATAAGTATATGTTTTTAAAATGCTTCTCTCTCTTTAGGTGCTCAGGGCTACAAAGGCATCTTATGGAGTCAGGCGATTTCTCTTTAATTTTGATTCACATTTACATTATAAATGATCATATTAGTATATGTGGGGTAAAAACTGGGATGGGGCCAACAAATTTTATCTTAGATCTGTGACCCTCAAGAGGATCTGCCTCTTTTCCTCAGCAGTCTGCAGACACCTCATTGCCCTCTTCCTCAGGGGAATGCAGATCCAAGGCTTTGTGGTCCTCCCCTTGGCACAACCTCACTGTTCTCACCCAGCTCTGCCTACAAGGTCCTAGGGTACCCTTCTTAGACTGCCTTCTACACCCCATTCCCTTGGTGGGGGGGGGGGGAGGAGTGGTAAGTGGGACTCTCAAAGAGCCAAATGAAACTTTATCTGTGGTCGAGATATTCTCTGCACCATTGCTGAAAATCTCCCCACTCCGTTCTCCTCTCCACCACCACCATCACAACCACTGGTACAGTCCTCTCTACTCACAGCACATTATTAATAACAATAAGTCACATTTTCAAGTGTCTCAATGTTTGCAAAGTACTTTCATCACAATACATGTGTATGTGGTTAGTGATACAGATGGGGAGGCTGTTCCACACCTGTGATTTTATCAGTGTGAAGGTACTCCTGATATAGAAATCGCTTCCCCTGATTGAGATCACAATCTGTCTGCAACACTTGTCCGTCCTCCCACAGCAGGTATGCACCAGAGGCAAGATCTGAAATTAGGTTTTCCTGACTCAAGATTCTCCTTATCTGTTTAGGCATATGTCTCTTCAGCTAGGTAGCAGAAAATGAGACTTGGGTTTAAGTAATTTGTCCATGTCACACAAGGAGTTAGTTTCAAAGATGGAATTTGAACTCACATTTTCTAACACCATGCCCAGTAACAATAGCAGCAGCAGTAGCAATAAAATAGCATTTATTTAGCATTTTAAGATTTTTAAGGTGATTTACAAATATTATCTCATTTTCTTCTCACAACAACTCTGAAAGAGAGGTGCTATTATTATCTCCATTTTAAAGATAAGAAAACTAAGGCTGAGGAAGATTAGGTGGCTTGGCTAGGATCACACAGCCAACAAGTTTCTGAGGCTAGATTTCAACCCAGATCTTCAAAAAACAACACCCCCCCCAAACAAAACAAAACAAAAGACAGTGCTGAGTTCTAGTATATCTACTTTTCTTTAAGCAAGTCACAATGTCTCTGGGATTCTATTTTATTATCTATAAGATGGGAATAACAATGTATTCACTCAATCTCACAGGTCTATTTTGAAGACTGAATCAGGGAAACCATTTATAACTATGAGCAGTTATAGAAATATGAACTATTCTTACAAAGCAAAAAATATTACTTATATGTTATTTTAGTAATGAATTAGCAATGATCTAAATCAAAGAGTGATTCACAGCTTTGTAATAGATTTCCAAGTGACATAAAACATATTTCCTATTAACTTCAGGTCCTCAATGCCAAGGAATGATTCGTTTGTTTTTTGAACTTTCTACCCCCAACTCCTGGGATGGTGCTTCACATACAATAAACATTTAATGATGCTTTTCAAATCTATTTATCCCAGTTCTTTGACTTCTAGCTGTCTATTCTACATCTCAAACTGTATGCCTGTAGACATCTTACCCTCAACATGTTTAAGATGTCTCAACACTCGGCATGGGACTCATTACCTTTCACCCAAATCCTTCCTTCTTCTTGTCGAAGGTACTACCATTCTCTCTGTCATCATGGCTGGCAACCTAGACATCATCCTTGACTCCTCATTCTCTCTTTCACTTCCCCACCCGTCATATCCAAATTGTTGCTAAGGGCTTTTGATTTGACCTTTGAAACAGATCTACTGTATGCCAAGTTCTCTCCCCTAAAACTGCTACCACTTTTATCAGCTCATCACTGCACTATTGCCATAGCCAGATGGTTGGTCTCCCAGTCTTCCAACCTCTCTCTGATCCAGCCCATTCTCAACTCAACTGTCAAAGTGATCTTCTTAAAATGCAGATTTAACCATGTGATCCTTCACTTTCAGTAAACTCTGGTGACTCCCATCAGCTCCAGATCAAATATAAAATCTTCAGTGTGGCATTCAAAGTCCTCAATGACCTGCTCCCAATGTTGGCAGTCTTCTTACTCTTCACACCTGCCCTCCAAGTACTCTGTGATACAGTGACACTGACCTCCTTGCTGCTGCACAAGCAAGACACTGCATCTCCAGACTCCAGGCACTTTTTTTCACTTGTTCTCCTCTGTGCTTGGAACGCTCACTTTCTTCATCACTATCTTCTGGATGCTCTGGCTTCCATTAAATCTCAGCTGAAACCTCACGTTTTTTTTCAGATCTCTCCTTGTAAGGTTGTTGCCAATTCACTTCTATAGCTTGCTTGGACATAGTCATTTCCATTCTATTTCTTCCATTAGACTATGAGGTTATTGAGAGCAGGGATTGTCTTTTGTCTTTCTTTGTATCCCCAGGGTTTAGCGCAGTGCCAGATGACTGGCAAATAAATGATAGTTAAGATGAGAAAAATCTCTGTTTTTATTATTAAGATTTAAAACAGGTGGAATAAAAATGGACTTATTTTGATGTGATTTCTTTTGCTGGGGATCAAACTCTTTTGTGGGGCTCTCCAGTACTAGAATAGACTGAAGTAAATGTGTTTCTCCCCAGGGAGTGGTATTGGGTTTGGTTCACTAGAAAAATACTACCACTGGTGACTTCTATTTGCAGAATTTTATGTCATCTTTACATTGTAACATAACATCCGTAAGACTTACACTCACACCATTTCATCTGACTATGCAGGGCCATCTCAAAATCGCACTGACACAATTATTCTGATGACCTTTATTTTGTTGCAATGTATGAGTAATGAATTTGTGCCATTTTCCCAAAGTTCATTATGATTATTCACAGGCCACAATAAAGGAGAAAATGGAGTAAGCAGAGGGAGATTTTTCTATTAAAATCTCAAGATCATTCAGACACAAGGACTTTCTCCTTCCTTGATTTCCTGATTCCTAGGAAGTATACCAAGATCACCTGGGCAGTTTGGACATTGTGAGTCAACCAATTTATCATTTTGTTGACTGGCATAGTTTGCCCCCAATCTACCACAAATGGATAATTCCTGGAAGCAACAAGCACCATTCACTATCTCTTTAATGCAAGCGTGGTTTCAAAAATTGTTTTAAAGTAATTTAAGCTGAACCTATAATAAGAACTGGCCTCAGTAATTCATGGGATAGAGGGGTGTGTGTGGTTCAGTCTGCATTAGAAGAGGGAATGTCTGTATTGGAACAATCACAGATCCTTGACCTTAACGAAGTCAAATCAAGAGCTAGAAGGGACCTGAGAAGTCAGCTAGCCCAGCTCACCCCTTATTTGACGAATGAGGTAATTGATACCCTCTTGGAGCAAGTGGCTTGCCCAGGGTCATACAGGATTGGCAGTCAAATCCAGCACCTTTTCCCATACATCATACCGCATTATGGTAAGAGGAAACTTTTTATAGGAAGCTAATGTGTAGTCTGGACAAAACATGAAGTAAAGGGCATCTGAATCAGTTCAAAATATACTTTTTTTGGTAAGTCAACAGCTTTATGTCAGCATAGACTGCATTAATTGACTGCATTGTTTCTTTTATAATGCATTCAGATAGGTAAGGGTATAAAAAACAGCCTAATTAGGCTTCAAAAGACCTAGATATGAAATACCCCGAATTAAAAGACACATGAAAAACATCAACAGCGAATATAAAAAATGCTACGACAGCATACACAGTGGTTGCATTTAAATACCTAAGAAAATATTTTTGGATCCCTTTTCAAATATGAAATTTCTGATATATTTTCCAGAGCAGTTGGAGTTAGTTGGATATGCACTATCTCTTGTTTATAGGGTCCAGGTGAACCTATTCCCCTAACATGCTATCCAACTCCCCTCACAGCCCTGGCAAAAAAGAAAACTACACATTAAAAATAATAATTAATTCTGAACAAAGGGCAAGTTCATGGGGTTGGAAGTTTCTGGAAAGTACTGTAATCTTAAGTAGGCTTCTATTCATTTCTCCAAAGATGCCCCATCAATGAAAAATGCTTCCTTATGAACTCACAAAGTTTCAAAATTCACTAGGAAATAAAAATTCTAGATGGTGCTCCAATAAAGTCTTGGTTTAACAGATGGCCTGATACTGTGCCTATCATCTCCTGACCTTCAATAATTTAGCTTCAAACTGACTTTTTGTAAGGCTGACAAACAATGACACTTGGGACCTTGGGATGGAAACACTGAGCAAATAGGATTGTTAAATTGAAAAAGTAGAAAAAAATAAACTGCTAATGTTAAAAGAGTAAATTCCTGCATTGTACTTTAAAATATGAGAAGCTTCAGTTTAACGTAGCTATTCAGTAAAGTCTTTGTTTCCAAAATGAATGAGGCATGAGGCCACAGCAGCTAGTCTCTTTCTAAAATTGACCCTTGAAGCCTTAGCCTGTATCCTCTGCGGACGTGGGTAATCCCCATAGAGGGAGTTGTATACAAACCATATCCCTCTGCAGTAAATCTGGACACTAGCTATTCCTTCCCTACTAAACATAAGCAAAGCTTTTGGCTAACCCCTGGTGAAAATAAGATAAACTGGGACCCAGCCAAAATGTTGTTTACACCCCTAAAGATCCCAATGGAAAAAAATGAATTTTCAATTGAGTAAACACAGAAGCAAAAATTTTAAAAAATACTTTTGATTTCTTCACCAAGTTTTTAAAAGCTCCCCTTTGCCATTCCCACCCCACCCCCAAACCTAAATTCTTAAACTCACATCTTTTTTCAAGGGAGATTAAGGGCTTCCTTCTCTTAAATTAGCTCTGCCATAAACCCAGGTATTGTGGATTCTGTTTCCTGACAACTTTTCCTTTTGGGTGTTTAACTCTAGGTGAAGTCCATTCTAATTCTTCATCTTGTTAAACACCTAGGAGAACCGGATATACTTTCCTCACCTTTATCTCTCTAAAACTATTGCACTATCCCACATCATCTTACAAAAAGAAAGCCATACTTGGGTATCCATTTACAGATAATGTCATTTCCTGCTGTGTCAGCCCCATATCTGATAAAGTATGTAAGTTGTATTTTTTTAATATGAGAAAAACCCCTTCCTGAATTACTTTGAGAAATATGGGTTAGTGGGTTAAAATAAATGCATATCCACTCCATATGCACTTTCAAGTGTCTCACAGCAAGGTCATCTTCAGTTTCCCTTTTCCCTCTCCACCAATGAAGTCAGCATTTTGAAGCTCCAGAAGTATGACTCCTGGGGTTTTTAAAGCACTTGTGAACACAAATTCAAGAGAGCAAAGGTTTAAGCTTTGGCCCAAATATGTCAATTATAACTATATTGACTCACTGCCCCCACTCTACTTACTCAAATAGAGCAAATGTTTTCAATCCAGGACCAGGATATCTTCCAAAAGAGCAAGACCTTGAACCTATGCACCCCACCGCACCTCACCCCTCACCCACGCCCAACCCTTAGGAATCCATCCTCCAGGACTCAACTGTTATATGTGGGCAGCTGTGACTGGATGGGGCCAATTTGGGGATAGGATTAGAGAGCAAGCCTGGGTGTCAGGGAAAGACAAGGTTTCTCAGGGTTATAATGATTGAGAATCCATGTAATTATGGATTAGGTACTTCCACAGGCAAAAGAAAAGCATTATAGGGAGACAGCTTTTCAAACTTAAATCTGGCGAATATCTTCTGATAACAAAGGACACTGGTGGGTTAGGGAAAGAGGAATATAAATGGAGAGCCAGGATAAATTAGGATTACGCCTAATGATTTAAATTCTGGGGCTTCGGAAAGTTTCACTGGCTGAGAGTGACAGTGACTTGGGATCCCCATCACCCAGACATCGAATACAGTCTGCCAGTCACAACGAAATTCGCGTTTTAATGTACTTGTTAAATCGTACTTTCGTTGTTTTTTGGTTCTCTCTCCTTTCTGGCCTTTCCAACATGTTTTACCTTATGGACATCTCAGTTCGTTTTTGCTCCCAAATGACCCGGATGAAGAATTCATCATTAATTTTTATTAACCTCCAAAAGTAGACTTTTTCTTGGATCCCTGGGGCCGTGACCACTTATTACCATCCCTCCTCTAGAAATCCCCGCTGGTAACAAACATCCTCTAAAAGAGGGAAAAACTAGCAAGACACTCCTTTCTTGAAGGATTAATTGCAAACTAAATTGCAAAGGAAATATTATTCTCTTCCTAGACCCTCTCAAAATTCAATGCCTTAGTTAGCTCTCTCCTCCCTCCCAAAGGGGACACCTTCGTTCTTTCCCTTCAGAAATACAATGGCGTAGTCTTTAAAAAAAAAAAAAAGTTCTTCCTCGTCAATCTTGAGGACCTGAATTGACCCCACCCTTCGTACTAGCTGGGGAAAAAAAAATCATCTCAGTTTCCCCTCCTCCCAAGCACTTGCCTTTAATGTGGCTCTGTTTTCGATTATGACCAATAGCTAATTAAGGTGTTAGTGTGGAAAGGACTTTGGGGGAGGAGAAGTATTTGGGGGTGGGGAGGGGATGGACACCAATCCTTTGGGACTAACTGCCTCTAGTTTCGAAAACGCGGACAATGACAAGGCTGGGGGCGAAAATCTTTGCAGCGTGGTCCAGTCACTTGCTTGTTCTCTTCTAGTTTGGAACAAGGATCCCTAAATTGCGTTCTGTCCTCTTCTCATTGCAGTTAAGCAGACAGAGCCCAGGGCAGCAAGGAAGGAAGAGCGGGCTTGGTTGTGAGGCTTGTCTGGCAGCTTCTACTGAGCAGCTAATAGTATAACAACCCGGCTTTGATAAATCTGAACTAATTACCCCTCTTAATTAAAGTCTTTAGCAGTTGTTTCACTGTTTTGGCAAGAAAACAGGAGGGACTTGCAGTTAGAAAACACCAGAGCCTGGGCTCACAGCGGAGCTGCTGATTAACACTTGAAGCATTTCAAGGACCTGGCACCAACCACAGTTTGGTTTTCATCCATGTTCCCTCCTAAGATGAAGGTGCATTCGTCTATAAACATATACACTCATTAAACATACACACACAACACCAACAACAACCCCACAATATATCGAGGTTCCCATTGCAAAATATAGGTTCATTATAGGTAAATAATATGTACGCAATATAGTCTATATTGTATGTATACCTTAATATTTTTGAGGACACAATTTCATATATTCCCTTTTCTCATTATTCTTATTTTAAAAATTAGAATGTTACAGCGCCGAGATGTCACAGACCATCACTAGAAATCTCCATATCCAGCCCCTTGCAAGATTAAAAACTCAAAACTAATTTAATACCTTCGCTTCTAGTCTCTTTCCACACCAATGCATCGGAAATAGATCTTACAGAATTGTGTTGTTTTTTTTAATCAATGTTCTCATAGTTGAATAATACAGAGCTCTTAAATTTGTTGTTTAGCTTAGCATGTTCCAAGTATTTATTTTCACCAGTCAACGAATCAGTTTTCACGTGCAAGAATCAAAACTGAAATTCAAATCCATACATAAAGAACCAGCCCGATTCCAGTATATATAGGCATATCTGTGTGCTTGTGTGGTGTATTTGTAGGTTACGTATTTATGTATATATGTCTTTATGTACTCACACCTGTGCATATATGTATGTGTATACATTAATTTGTAAACACATTAATGTGGGAATGCATATATGTGTATGTATATTTACATATACACATGATGCAGGGTACTATCTGTATACATATACACACATACAAAGTATTTTGTGTATACATATTGTGTATGTATCTATACACACACATACATGCAAATATACTGTATTGTGATACTCAAGGGAAAGAAGAGATAAAGCGATCAGCAGGCATCTTGAGACGGCAGAATCAACACAATGGAAATATATACAATAATAAAATTAAAGTGATGCAGCATTCCCGGATAGGATAATACAGATCCCAATAAATACAGCAGAAATTTGCTTTTTTAAAAAACAAAAAGAAAACACCATCTCTCCATCCGAGATGAAAATAGTCTTATTTTGTTTTTCAGAAAAGAAAATTAAGAACAGAAAAAAATAATTAAAAAAAACTTTCATGACTGTTAGTGGCTATATCAAGTATAATACACAAAACCGTTTAGCAGGTGCATGCAAAGAGGCCAAAGGGCGGTGGCGGCAGAGCCTTCTGGTAGCCTCCCCCCAGACGACGAGACTGGGTGGGTGCTGTCTGCTCCCAGGTGACAGGCCGCATCAGCACTCAGTTTCCCACTACAGCGCATCGGCATCGTTGGAGAAGCAGGGGGCCCACGGGCCTGGCAGAGGTCTGGGGTCAGCTCTCTCACTGATGGCCCTGATGAAGAGGAGGCTGCAATGATCCGGGAGGCGGCGGCGGGGGTATCGGAGGCTGGGGCTGCATCTGGGGCTGTGGGTCAGCACCGGCTTCGGCAGGAGCCCGCGGCAGCCCCAGGGCGCTATCGTGCAACTTACGGACATGTTTCTTGAGGTCAAAGTTCCTACAGAAGCCCTTGCCGCAGGTGGGACAGGTGAAGGGTTTCTTGTCATTGTGGGTGTGCATATGGAAAGTCAGGTTGTAGACCTGGTGGAAAGCCTTGTTGCAAATGTTGCATTTGAACTGCTTCTCCCCGCTGTGGGTCAGCTTGTGGTTTTTGTAATTCCCTGAAATATACAAACGACAGGAATATCACTCTGGAAACCGAACTTGAAATCGGGAAGGGAAGGAGGTGGGAAGGGTAGTAAGGTGTTGGAAAACCAGAGGGACGGAGGCTGGAGACCTTCTGCAGCTCCTCTTGCAGGCAGCAGTCTGGGACCCAACACCCGTTCTCTTTCACTTCTATGTTTTGTCTTTTGTTTTTTGCTTTTGTTAAACTTCATCTTTTTTAGAATTCCAATTTTTCTAGGATTCAGATTGTTAAAGCCTTTATTTACTCATTTTAACGAAACGAAATTGTGCATTTGAGTGGAAAAAAAAACCTCACCACCTGTTTTCTTCTTTAATATGAAACTGACCCAGACTCTCGAAGGCGACAAAACACTAAAACCCAAACTAATTTGAAAAATGAATTCTGGTATAAAAATCATCTCCCTAAATATGTTAAAACAAATTAAGGTGAGCTCTTATTGAGAGAGAATAGCAAGAGAAAGGACAGCAACAAAAAAAGATAGCAGGATTTGTATTTTGTACCTTTTTGATGAAATCCTTTGCCACAGAATTCACAAACAAAAGGTTTGTAGCCAGCGTGTATCCGAGTATGAGTATTTAAAGTGGAACTTCTGTTAAATGCTTTACCACATTGGTTACATTTGTGAGGTTTTTCCTAGAGAAGTTTGAGAAACAAAGGGGTCAGAATATTTGTTTCTTTTTGTTTTTTAGTGGAGGAAAGCGAAGTGGAAACTGGCAAGGTAACATTCTGCTTTTCTCCCTGTGTACTTCGCATGCATAAACAAAGGAGAGGAAAAAAATAACTCCCCAACAATTCTTGAATTTAACCATTTCCAGGCTCCACTTTCGAACAAACAGCGAACTAAAACGCGGAAGTCTAGAAACTTTCAGTGAAAAGCCGGGAAAATGGGCAACGTTACTTACCTGCGTGTGAATGATCTTGTGACGGCAGAGGGTACTCGCTTGTCTGAAGCCCTTTCCGCAAACTTTGCAAACAAAGGGTCTGGCTCCTGTGTGCACCGGCATATGACGGGTTAAGTTATAATGCGCGTTAAATACCTTTAAAGTTGAACACAAATTGAACAGGTTAACGGCACTGGTATATTCGAGTTTTAATTGGGGTAGAGGTAAGGATGGGGAACACCGGGGAGAAAAATAACCTTTTTTTAAAGACAGCCCACAGCAAAACATCCGAAAGCCTAGGTCTCCCAACTAAATCAAACCAAGTACTTGCCTTTCCACACACTTCGCAAGTGAAAACTTTGGGTTTGCTGTTAGGAGAACCTCGGCTGAATTCTGAGGTTTTGAAAGCAATTTTTTCCGAGAGTATCTGGGCACTTTCTTTCATATAATGTTGCAGCTGAGCCTGGGACAAGTCTTTGAAAGCCACTCCCGAAGGGTATTTTTCCACAGTCGGGACGACCAATTTGTTTCTCTCAGCTAAATACGTCTTGGGTTGTGGGTGTAAAGGGGAACTGAGGAAATAGGAAGCCACTGGGTGGATGTTGACACTGGCCGATGGGTGACAAGGGCTATCGCCCCGGTTGAAATAGCACAGAGCCCCCATGGCATGGAAGGAGGAGTGGTTGACCACTCGAGGTCGGACTAATTTATACTGCTGTAGAGGCAAAGCGTCGCGGGCAAAGTCTCCCTTCAGACTCAACGCACAGTTCAGCAGATCACTGCAGCTAAAGGACGAGGATGCCGGTGAAGAAGAGGAGTCCAGGTTAGTTTTTCTTGGTTCCGACCCTGTCATCCCTGCTTTAGGGCTGGTATCGTAGGTCACCGGCACGAAGGGAATCATGCATGGGATCGATGAATTGAGGTGCAAGGAGTGCTTGGGGTCTCCTTTGGATACAGATCCCTGTAGGAAATGGGGGACGGGCATAGACTTGGGTTCTGGAGTCCTGGCCATTATTCGTTCAATGGAAAAGGCGAGGGGTTTGGAAGCGCTGATCATGTTGCCTCTAGCCGGCAGGCTCTCTCTAGACGAAGGAGTCGCTAAGATTTTTGTGGTCGGGTGATGGGAACTACAATCCATCTCTGCCTTGCATGTGTGAGCCGGGTCCAAGCTGCTATCGTAGACGCCTCTTTTTTTCCGTCTTGTCACTGATCTGCAGATTGGAAGACGAGCAGCATCAACACCACCACCATCCTCCTCCTCCCCAGCATCACCAGCCGAACCAGCCTTCCCAGTCCAATGGACTCATGCCAGCCCATCGCAGTTTACTTGGCGTACCAATGACTCGGGGACAATCACTACTTATTTCTATCAATAGAAAGTGTTGTGTCAATAACGCAGCAAAGATCTCGCCAATCGTTAACTTCCAAGAGGAGAAGGTAAACTAGATAATTGCTCAATTCGCTTCCAACAGTCAACAGCAAAACTTTTTTTTTTCTCCTCTTCAGTAAGCGACCACTTTTCATTGGTGAGTGAGACTTCCCCCGCCCAGAAAAGGCGGGGGCGCTCTCCCGGCTCCTGCCCTCCTCTCGATCTCTGGCTAGCTCAGTCCTCGCCGGCGCACCCTTCCTCCCTCCTCTCCCTTTTTCTCCGTCTTTTTAATTCTCAATCTGCTTAACCAGGCTTTAGAGGCCAAGCAAATCTGAGATCAATTTTCTCGTTTAGCTCTAAGTGACATCATCTAAAATCATTGTGCTAGGGCTAAATAAGGAAACGGAGCCTAATTTAGGGGCAAACGCCAGGCTATATTTATCAAACTCGGTGCTGCAGCAAGCAGCCGCTGTCTCAGCCGCAGCAAACGCAAATGGAGTTCGTGAGTTTCCTTGCGCGTTTCCAGCCCTGACCCTGATGGCGCCGTTTGGCTGCCTGGCATCTGCTCGGGCTGCCTCGGCTATGCTCTGGCTGTGGCTTCTGCTGCCTTGCACCTGACTCCCCGCAGCTTCTCGGTGCTCTCTCCCTGGAAGGGTAGCACTGGAGGGTCAGAGGGTTGGACTCATTGGAAGACCCCAGCCAGGTAAAATGCCCCTGGGAGTTAAAGGGCCCCTGAGAACTTCACGTGTGTGTGTATGCTTTTGAACGAGAGTGCTGTCCGAGCACTACCGAGTAACCCCCAAGTCCATAGAAAGTTGAAGGGAAGTTGCGGGCCCCACATCCCCCAAATATTGTCCTCTCTCAAGCTCAAAGTACCGGGAAGCCTTAAGAAAACTCCAAGTCTCGCTCCACTTCAGCACAAATGTACACACACTCTTACATACTGACACACTGACAAGGAGACGGGGGAGGGGGCGCTCTTATTTAACCTGCTGTCACTCAGCCAAAGTTCTCTTGTTTTTGCCTTTTGCCTAAATAGAGAACAGAGAAACTCACAATTATTTCCGCCCCTCCCCCCACCTTCCCCTCCACCTAGGACCAAAGGAGCTCAAAGCCCCGAGGACTGTGGGAGGAAGCCGCGACCTGAGGGCTGTGATCATGGTCTGGTACCCAAGGGCAGGGAACCGCAACCCGGGCTAGCGGAGAGACAGAAGGCCGAGAGGCCAGACTGTCTTGCAGCCGCAAGAGCAATTGAGACCCCGATCTCGGAGCGCTTGCTGTCCTTACCCGTTCCTCTTGGTGCACTCCCCTACCTAGCTCCCTCCCCGAGCGGGCCTTGCGCGAAAGCTCCCACTCCGATTCTAGCGCGCGAGAAAGCAGGCTGCCGCTGCTCAGAATACTGCCGACTGGGAGGCAGTTCCTCGGCCTTTGCTCCACCCTGGCGAGAGGGCACTGGGGCCGAGAGGTGGCCAGTTCCGCCTAAGATAGGGACAATGTGGAGCGGTTTGGAAGAAAGAGGGGTACCTCCGCGATACGCCTCCCTCCCCAGAAGTTCGGTTCCGAGGCCAGAGAGAAAGGTGAGGGAGGAGAGAGCAAGCAGCTCAACATGGCTGAGTGTGTGTGTGTCTGTCTCTGTGCGCCAGAGCGCGCGGGCCACGAGGGGAATAGAACGCGGCTGAACTCGCGCGAACTGGGGAGCAGGCCCTGTGCAAGGAAGACTTTAGAAGAGAAGGTATCGTGTTAACTTGCTGAGCTTGTAGTTGCGGTGTGTCAAGAGGAAGGGAAGGAGGGACGGGTTTGATAAAGGTGGAGGAATCTTCGTAGCACTAGTTCGTGTAGGGACTAGCTTGAACCTGCTTTTCTCCAGAGTCCCACAAAACTACGTGCCGGACAAACTTTCCCTCTCTTCTGCTCCTACGTTTTCTCTTGCTGGTTGGGAAGGATAAAGAGTTGAGGGGCCCGGGGTCCGGCTGAGGATAAAGGCGCCTCTAGGATTATTGTACTTCCAGGGAAGGAGCCTAATTCTTATTCTTGGTAATAAGAAGTTGGGTCCCTGGCCTTAAGTATCTTCTCCCCTATTCGCAGTTTCCAGCTGTTTCCTGTACTTTGGGCCTTATCTGTACACCGGTTCCCGCCCTTCCCTCCCCTATCGGTTCAGGCCGGACACTCCAGGAAGGAGACAGCACCACCCTACCCCCATTTCTCATCTCTTTCGCCCCCTCGGTGAATGGGACATAGCGGTCAGGGTCGGAGAGAAGCGCTCTCTCTCTGTCTCTCTCTCTTTCCCCTCCCCCCGCTCCCCCAGGAGCCCGAGGGTTGAGTGGGTGATGAGGACCCCGCCTGGCGGAAGGGGGGACTGAGAAGAGGGAGGATGGTATTTCGAGGGCGCCGGAGTAATGGTCCAGTTGCTATTGGCCTCGTGAACCACTGCAAAGGAAGGGGTAACTCTTAGGTACCGACGGATAGTGGGAAGACTTGAAGGAAGAAGATGGAGATAGGGGTGGGAGGGGAACGATATGCTGCTCCTCCCGCACTGCCGGGAGGTGTAAGGTTCGGACAGAGCAAGCTCTCAGGAGTGAATTTAGCTCCTGGAGTCGAATCGGATAAGAGGCGCGGGACACCCGGAAGGAGGAATTTCTTTTGGAGAAATTCTTAGTAAAAGTTCCGACATTAAAAAAAAAAAACAAACTCTCAGGACGGTATTTCCTTTTCTTTTACTACTGGGGTCGCTGGTCTTGTCTCCTCCCATTCCTTGCACAGACAAAGGGGAAGCGGTGGGGCTGGGGGAAGGAGGAGGAGACATAAAGGGGAGGAAGAGAAAGGGGTGCCGATCCTGCGACAGATGGGTCGCGGTTAAGACTTTAATTGCTGCCTTTTGGGGCTGATCAGGTTCCTTTCCTACCTGCTGCTTCCCAGCATCGAAAAATCCCCTTTCTATAGTACTCCCTCCAGGTCAGATTGAAGAAAGCGGCCAAGCAACATAGTCGGGCATTGACTGCATTGACTGGAATGAGCCTGAACTCCCCCAGAGGAGTAAACTTTCACAACTTACCCAATTGCGGAGTTTTACCTGCCTTCTGGGTTGAATGTTTCCAGTTCGCTTTATAGTTCGTCTAGAGCACCTCCTTCCTCTCTCCTCCCTCTCCCCTCTTCTTCCCCTCCCGAACCTCAGTGGAGGTTTTAATGTACCCTAGGTAAATTTCTCCTTCAAAGAATACTGAACTAAGGAGGGAAATTACTGACTAGGGGGTATTCTTGTTTAATTTCTTTTTAAAGCTTTTATATATTTAATATGATAACAGCTGCTTTTCACTGGTCGTTTCGGGATTTGCCTTTTTGACATGTGTTTGAAAGTAAAATATACTGCAGTGTCATTTGAGCAGTGTAAATATCCCAAAGCAGCAATTATAGCCTTCCATTAAGATAATGTTGGGCTTCTTTAGTCTTACGTGCTAAGGAGCTGCTTTGTGAATCAAATCTCCTAAATTCATTATTTGTTAATCGATATGTTCTTGTTCAAATCTTAAAGGAAAACCTGTTTTAATCTGAAAGACAGAGGGAGAGGGAAGGGAGAGGAAGAGGGATGGAGGAAGGAGGAGAGAGAAAGAGAGAGAGAGAGAGAGAGAGAGAGGGAGAGGGAGAGAGAGAGAGAGACTTAACGACTGTAATGTTAAGCCAGGACTCTTCTATTTGCCAATTTCTTCCCAATTCCGACATTAAAAAAAAATGAAATAAAAAAGACAAGGTAGTTCAGGATTTTGACAACACTCCTCCCATCTCCACAGCAAACCCGAGAAATACAGGAGTCTTTATTTAAAAAAGGGAAGGGAGGAAGAAAATAGACAACTCTTGAAAATACAGTTCAACTTGTAAACGCAGTATAAAGAGAATGGGGAGGGGGTGATTTCTCTGGTAGTAATATAGTAGTTTCTATGGTTTCTTTGGGTTTTCTTGTTAGACTCCTTGCCTACTAGACTTCAACCCATTCCACCTCCTTTTTTAATCAACCCAGTGGCTAATTACTTGTTTTCCACATAAATGGAAAGAAAATATTTATTTGCTTTCCCATGTTCAACTTCACTTTAGTTCCTAATCCGAAGTCGAATTCCAGGTTTCTAGGTTTGTTCTGAATGAGAGATACTAAGGTAACTTGAGCAATTTGCTCCCTTCTACATGCTAATACATAAAGTGCCTCCTCCTCTTCCACACACACCCCCTCCTCCACACCTTCACACTCAGTGCCTGAGTTAAGGCCTTTTAGGAGATAGGAGCAAAAGTTGTACTTATGTAAAATAATTTAATATTCTCTCAGGACTGGTTCCTGTTTTTTTTCTTAGTTAATTGGTTTTGAATTTCATTCCTTCCTAAACTATGCTCTTGACATTGCTCACTTGCATAATTTTCATGAGATATCTAACATACATTTAAATCCCAGACACAGGAAAATTCATCTCTTGGTTAGGATTACTATAGTCTGAAATCAAAGGCGATTATATAAAGATGTAAAATACCAAATAATCCTTAATCTTTAATTTCTTCCTTCTTAGCACAGTACATAATTCCGTCGCATTTTAAGAAATATAAAATGAATTGAAAAGTATAATTTTCAACCTTCTGCCACGTGTATTAATCTTTCCCTTGAAGTGTTTAACAGTTTTCACTCCCCTCTAATTCCCCCTCCCCTCTTCGGCTGCCCCAAGCATCTCAGAGCAGGTTGTGCTTCAGCCTCAATCAGAGAACAAAAAACAATCTTCTTTCACTATGCAGCTTATTAGCTGCAGTGGAACTAGACGGAGGGAGAGAAGCGGAACACATATTATTATTGGGGATTACTTTTTCTGGGTAATTCTGCTCATCCATACGTCTGCCTCTTAGGAAAAAAAAATCAAAGGAAACATACTTTTCTTCTGAAGATCGAGGAACGCTTCCAGATACGGCTAAGGGTTTGATTCCTGCTTCTGCTTTTTTTTTTTTAATTAAAATTGTTTTTGCTGATTTTTAATTTAAAAATTTATGGAGGGGGAAATATGAAAGGGACCGAGAAGTTATGGGTGTTGGGAGGAAAGGCAGTGTTTCCTTTATATATCTATTAGCAAATAAACGAAGACAGTCTTTTCTCAATGTAGGTTTACCAAAGGTCAGGATTTCAGAGTTATTAAAGCTACTCCCGGAGGAGTAAATTCTAGGTTCTGGTGGAGATAACAAAATAATGCATATCTTTATTTTCTTTGTTTTATAGGTTACAAAGAAACAAAGAATAAACATCTTTATCATTCAGATATTTTACATAGGGAATAAAATGACAAAGGATGGAGGTGGGTACTAATCATTACAGTTAAAAGGATCTTGTCTCCAATCATTTTGGGGGGAGGAAGAGGTACTTGGCTAGTTCTTTTTTTTTTTTTTTTTTTTTGCTGTTGTTGTTAGAATTGGTTTTATACGGGTTTTAAAATTACTTTTAATAAAAACATCAGACTTGGTTTTCAAAACGTAGCATTTAAACATAAAGCCAACCCAAATTAAGGAAGCAAAATAAATTGCCGGTAGATTGATGCCATAAATCCAGGGTATTTTCACTCTTAATCTTAAACTAGAAATTAATTACCCTTTGGGCAGTCCTGGGAGTTTTGGTTTTTTACCCCATCCGAGATTCAGGAATGGAACTCTGCACGGTCAGAAGAATCAGGAAGAGAGATTTATAAACTGCCTGCAAGCTAGAACTAACTTCTCTAAACTGCATAGAACGCAGGTCCTACTCTGGGGGAATTATCAGTTTTGTTTGCAATAAGTTCGCAGAAGTGATAGAATTCGGCATAGGAAAGATTGAGAGACTGTCCTACACAGAAATCCACTTCTCCACATTCAATATTCAACCTCAGAAATAAATCAAATGCATAAAAGGTGGGAGTCCCTTGCCGAGTAGATCCCACCAAAGGATTTTTATCTGATTTTGCATGAATTCTTCAGCATTTCGTTTTCCTCTTTCGGTATTAAAAAATAATTCTACCTGTTGTCTGTAAAATAAAAATCAGATTCAGCGATGTTCTTGACATCATCAAAGGGATCCAAAACAACTTACTTTTTTTCTAAATATTTCTTTACGAAAGTCTGAGAAATGAGATGTCTAAGTAAAAATAAAGGGAGTAGAGCTACATAAAAGGATGCTGATCTGAGACAAATCGAAAAATACATTCATAAATGCATAAATTTCTCTGGGCTTCTTTCCTCCTTTCCAGCTCAGGACCCGCAGTCCATCCCATCCTTCCTCCACTTCGCGAGCCCGACTCCATACACACTTCTCTGGTTTTCTTGCTAGTTAGAGGTTGTAATTCCTTCTTCCATCCTAGCCGGAGAAGCAGGAGGTTACTTTCCCAGGACCAGGACAGAGGTTTTAGAAAGGACACGCAGGGAACTTTAAACCTGGGTTGCTTTTATTACCAGGTAGTCCAATCAGAACCAACTAAATTTCACGTAAAATAAAAACGCCTTCTAGCTTTTCATAAACAGTTTCTTGTTTCTCACTCCTGATTCCAACTATTTGAAGTGTGGAGAGAACAAGACAGAATAACTTTTAGATCCTGACCTTTCTGGAGAAGCTTATGGATGGGAAAAAAATATTAATGCTCCTTAGAGAGGGAAGGGTTGGAGGATGGGGGACAGATAGGGAAGTTTGCAACAGCCACATTTAACTTCTTTTATTCTGTTCTGTGCAGGAATACTTAACACAGAATCTCCTCAGATTGCGACCCAGAAGAGGCAAAGCTGGAGGAGCCAGGCCGGGACCCAGGCTCCTACGAGCTGTAGAAGTTCTCAGATCCCTGCTCTATAACTTGGATTCCTCTGATAGCGGCTAGCTGGACCGCTGGCCAGAACAATTACGAGATGCTACTCCCCACCCCCACACCAGTCTCCCCACCCCCACACCAGTCTCCCCACCCCCACACCAATCTCCCCACCCCCACACTAATCTCCCCACCCCCCATCCCTCACCCCCGCCCCACTTGCGCAAGGGTTCACTAGGAAGCTTCACGAGATCGAAGACTAAAAAAAAAAAAAAAAAAAAAAAGCAAAAAGACCCAGCAAACAGTTTCGGGAGGCAGGGACAAATGTGATTTTAGTAAGAAGAACCAGCTGTAAAAAGTTGAGACTAGTCTTTTAACTGTGTTCCAGGAGAATATTCAAAGAACCATAGAATCTGACAACTGGAAAAGACTTCAGGGGCCATTAGGTCCGACCAGTGTCTGAATAAGAAGCCCTCTATGCCAGTTTTCTCCTCAGATACCCAGAAACTGACATGAGGGTCACTTACTATTAAGCTCAGTTGAAATAATAAAATAAAATGCACTTTTTACTCTGATAGGCCTAAAAAATGAAGTACTTCAGCCTATGTAACTAATTTTTCATTGTCTGAGCATGAATGATCTGCTTTAGTTTTTAAGGTAAAAGTTTTCTTAAACTATTTTGCCAGGGTAAGAAAATGGGGGAAGGACACTTTAGTATAACCTTAAATTACATTTCCTATATGGTGAATCCACATGCTGTAAGAATCCTTGGGTGCTGTCCCATTCCACTTTATAAGTTACTTAGGGTGACTCACTCCTGTAGTCAGAATAAGGAAAGAGAACAGAATTTTCTTATGTAAGGCCCAATCCCACCCTGAAACTTGACCTTTCATTCTGGTTCATTTCTTCCAGTTGTCCCAATTCACTCTTCCCTCCTGTGGTGTTGGGGGAAGATATGAAGAAGAAATTCCCTCTCCGCACAACCTCCCATCCCACTCCTCTCCAACTCCCCTCTAAATTTTTCCACAGCATAGCAGGTTAGGAGGTTAGGAAACCTATTGGCATTATTCTTTGGGGGGTGGGGAACTTTGATCTCCTTTATGGTCTTATACCTTATCTGGAGCACCCCTTCAGGTCTTCTTCTCTGTTTTACCAACAGTCTCTTGTTCTGGTGTTGGAAAAATGTTTAGGTCATGTTGGTCCATTGAGTATTACTGCTTAAAAATTAATAATTCAGAGTTAATTCCTACCCCTAAGGAAATATCAGGATAGGGGATGACTTGAGACAGTGATTTTGGATTTGATCATAGTAGCTTGGGAATTACTTTGATAACAAAAGCTCAGTTAAAAAGTTGTTCAATTAAAAAAATAAACACAGAAATTATCTTTATTCCTCCCCCATTTTTTAAAAATTTATGTTCAATTCCTGAGTTTTATTGTGAACTAAACTGCCCTCATAATTTGATGGCAAGAAGAGGGCTGAATGTAAAAGACGTAAATCTCCCTTTTGTGTTAATGTTGTACTTAAGGAAAAACATACATGCATGTGAAGTTCACAGAGACATGAATAAGGGTTCTTAGCTGTGATCTCAGATCTTCAGATGAAAAAAGAGCTTGAAGCATTGTATATTTGTGTGATATCATAGATCCCTGGAAGGCAGGAGTTACAGCCCCAAAGAAAGTTATAGTTATATACAAAAGCAAATTGAATGCAAGACTTGCAAACCTTCAAAAGCATAGCTGAGGATGATTCTCTTGGCTTACAAAGAAACTAAAGTTTTTCAACATAACCCTGCAATTGACAGGTTCTCTACACTTTACATAACTGGAAATAGGGACATAAGCCTAAATGCAAAAAAATCAAAATTCACCAAAACATTATTTCATCATTCCATTCCTGCCCTAGATATGTCCCCAGCTTTGGCACATTAACAATCTTCCATAGCTTATTGCTCAGGATTCAGGAAGTCTGAACTTCACTTAAGTCAGAAAGATAAGAAAGACAGAGGGAATTTGATTTTAGTGATTGTGATTTAGATTTTTTTTTTCCTGCTTAAAAATGGACCAAAAAAAATAAAATATATATTAAACACAAAATGTAAGAATTTTTTCCTTTTAAAAGCAACCTCATTTAACTCTAATTTTAACAGAGTGGTTCAAATTCCTAAATATGCAAAAGTGAAAGTTGCTACTCAAATGTTCAAAGAATTATTATTCATAAATACTATATATGACACACCATATGCATAGGTTTTTCGGGGGTGGGGTCATATCTATGATTTCGTTAATGTAGAGGAACTTCCAGTGTGGAATCTCCTTCCACCTATATACATCAATAACTGATCAGTAATTTATCACCTTGGAGAGTTGTGTAGGGGTATTGACAGGTTAAGTGTCTTTCTAGAGGTAATTCTTCTAGGAAGTCATAGGTAAGATGCAAAATTTGCCGGACTCTATGAACCTTCTATCCACTAAGTAAAACTTCCTTTCATATTCATAATACACTTTCAAAAACAACTAATTTGCTGACTTGAAGGTGAGAAGGTGATACAGTTACAAAATGGAAAAGATTGTTGTATGTATATGGTATAGACTCCCTTCACTCAACTCATACTGTTCTTTCTCTACCACTTTTCGCTATTTCTGTCTGCCTGTTTCTGATGGAAATCAGAAAATTCGAGCCTTGGAACTAGTTCACAGTTTCTTTTTAACTATTCTTCATGGAATTTAGGGTGGTTATCATAGCACAGGGAGAATTTCAGTGATCTTATGTTTCCTGTTAGTACTGACTGTGGTCACATTCTCCTTTGTCCTTTGTCGGACATTTCTGTCAACCTCAAAGTGGATTTCAGATTGTTAAATTCGCTTAGTTGTCATTAAAGACTATGTGGTAGTTTCAAAGTAAAAATCTGTTCCTTCTGCTTCCTTTGTTCCAAACTCCTCTCTTAACATCTTTATTTCTCCACTGCCTTCCTCTCCCTTGCTTCCTTCTCTTTACTCCTATCAGTCAAAGATTTTCCTCCCACTCCTTTCTCAATTGCAAAGTCAATGTGCTAAGTTTGGCATCTTCTCAACCAAACAATATGTTCACCTGGCTTATCCTCATTTCAAGGTGGTTAAGCTGAAACCTTTCTGCCTAGGTAGACAGATTCTAATTTGGAAACAAAGTCTCCCAATAGTAAGAATTGGATTCCCATATATCATCCCCTGCCTACAAACTGAAAACCTGATAGAGTTCAGAAAGAATATTTCTTCTCTATACCTGAAGGGTATTAAAACAGAAATCATAGAATCTTTGATTTAGAGGTGGAAGAGATCCTAAATGTCACTTTTTTTTTTCAATCTGTCAGTCCCCTAGCATTCATTAAGTACCTATTAAGTGTCAGGCACTATGCTAAGCACTAGGGGTACAAATAAAGGTGAAAGACAGCCCTAGGTCTCAGGGAACTTACAGTCTAGTGGGAGATACAACTTGCAAACAGCTACGTACAAACAAGGTATGTACAGGATAAATTGGAGATAAAACAGAGGGAAGACATTAGAATTTCCTGGGATCAGGGAAGCCTTGCAGAAGGTGGGAATTAGTAACAAGATCTGAAGGAAAGCCAAGGAACAGATGAGAAAGCTGAGGTCCAGGGAGGTTGAGACTTTTATCCTCATAGTACTGACAGAGTTAGATAATAGCCCAAGTCCTCTCTCTGACTCCAAATATGGCCATTTAAAAAGACCAAACAAACCAATCTTCCTCCCTCCAAAATGAACAACAGACAAAGACAAAATAGACTTCCTTGTGGCTATTTTCACTGCTTGATTTGTCCAATAACAGCCTGTTCCAATGTTTGGAAATCTAGATTTTTGATGGTCTGAAGAAAGAATTCATTTCATGGATCCCTTGTCAGCACGAATGGATGATGATGATGACAGTGAAGATGCTTTACAATCTAAATAGAGAATGGATTTCTGGGAAGGAATTATCTTTGAAGGGGGGTGGGGTAGGGACTCAAATGATACCTTTATCCTCTGTCTCTAGGAGTTCTTCTGTATAATGAGACTAACAAGTCCTGGAGCAGAGAGTCAGTTTAAAAGGGATTTGAAAATAAAACAGGTAGAAAATGTGTGTATTATCACATTACAGATTTGTTCTCAAAGGTGTTATCTAGGTTGGCTAGGACTTAAACATTCACAACTTTCTAATTTCATGCTTCAAGGTGAAATCATTAAGATATGTAGGTATAGAAGATCTCTTTTTTTAGGGACTTTGGAATCCCAAGAAATGTCCTGACTCTTTGAGGCTTTACTAAGACTTCAGTTGCCTATCTGAATTGTATAGGGTGCTTTTCCCCTTACCTCTATTAGTTAGAGGATACTTCGTACATATTTATCAATCAGACTGTAATTAAATCAGATTTCATCTAGATGAAGGGATACAGAATCCTTAAAACTGGTTCACATTTCTGAACACCCTTCAGACTGCTAAAGCAAACAGGAAAATTTTTTTATTTTTACTTTCCTTTCACAATTGATAAGTGGAGCATAAATGAAAGAATGAGCTCCCTTTGCTTAGAAGATTGTTTTTAAAACAACAACAAAACAACAGGAAAGCAGAATTCCAAAATGAATGAGCCCTCAAAGACAATGACATTCCAGATGACCTGCCCTTTGCTCCCTCTCCCCAAAATCTCTCTCTCTCCCTGGTTTTCTCATTTGTCTTTGGACCCCCTCCCTTTTGAAATTTTGTATAGTTTTTTTTTTAAACTAGGATTTTAAATCTTTTTTTTTTCCTGTCATGGACCCCTTTGGACCCTACCGTTTGGACCACTTCTCCGAATAATATTTTGGGGTCCACATTTACAATTCAAAGAAATGCTACATTTCAGTTAGAGGGTAATTTAAAAAAAATTAAAATGTAGTGGGAATTTTTAAATTTGTTTTTGGTGAGGAATCTTTGAAATGTATCACTGTATCCCATGGTCCCCAGGTTAAGAACCTCTTTCTTTAGAATAAAATTCTAACACTCCCCCTCCTCCCAGTCTTCTCTCCCAAGCTACTCTTGGCATTTTAACTAACTTTAAATCAAACAAAGCAAGAATGAGTTTAACATCAGCAAAGTTTTATTTTTTTTCTACCAAGCACACCCATATTTAAAAGATGCCATATGATTCAGGATGCGCCCCTTTTTTATTTTTGCCCAAAGACGAGTTGACCTCCTTTATTAGGGGGACACGGGGGTGGGGTGGGACCGGAAAAGGTTAGGTGGTAATGACTCAAAGCAGCCCCTTCCTTTCACTTCTTTCTTGGGTCACAGGAAAACGAACAACTGCCGATTCTTACCGCTTGTGAGCTGGTTTCCAACCCCACTCCTAAAGTGTCGACCACACTTTAGGTGTCATGAAATCGAGATACCTTGAAGGCCTGAAGTAATAGCATTAGCAAACAGAGAGAATGGAAGAGTCTTGGAAACGCTTTGACCAGAACAGAAACACAGAACTTCTGCGTATCTAGCCCTCCGAAATCACTCAACAAGTCAAGAAGCAATGAGACAGACTGAAGGCGTTTTTCACCCATGCCCTTTCTGTGCAGGCCCCCTTGCAGCTCCATTAGCCCCCAGTGCGCCTGACACATTGAGCCTGAAAGACAATTCGAAAGGATAGAAAAAGAAAAACAAAAAGCTAAGAAACACACTGACACAAAGGGGAAGTGGCGAAGGGGAGCCTAAAAGAGTTAAAAAGTAGTGCCACCAAAAGACGCGGGGACTTCTTATTTTCTAGTTCATTTGTTCTGTTTCAGCTTTCCCACTGAAGTGGCGCGTTCCTCTGCTCCTGCCCCTGCCCCTGCTCCTGCACCAGCCCCTGCCCCTGCCCTCTTCCCAATTCCTGCCCCAATCCCAGTCCTAGCATTCCGACACAAAAGAGAGGCCAGGCTGAGCTGGGATCCAGGAAGCCTCAGAGCAGCAGCCTGTTCTGTCCAAGCCCTCATATGAGTTACACAAAGTGTTTGGCAGCCTAATTACTGAAGCTATTTCTTGATCAGCCTTTTCTTCTGCCAGCGTCTTTCAAGCTGTAGCTCACAACAAGATGCCTGCATGCTTTTCCGTTTATTCAGTAGCCACCATCCAGTGCTTTGGGAGCGAGCCCTTGGGAAGCGGCAAATTTCAGAGCAGTTGATTTTTTTTTTTTAATCTCGGTCCACTTTTCAGACAAGCACTGATTCTCTGTCTCTGTCTCTGTCTCTCTCTGTCTCTCTCTCTCTGTCTCTCTCTCTCTGTCTCTCTCTCTCCCTCTCTCTCTCTCACACACACACACACACACACACACACACACACACACACACACACACACACACATCCCCCTCTCCCCCTTCCCTCTCCCTCCCACCAACGCGTGCACTGCAGTAAGGCAAGAATGAGGGGGCAAAGTTTGATCTTTTAAGTAGTAAAACGTTTTAAAGAACACATTTCGAAAAGGAGTTTTACACATACAGGTTCAAGGTCCTTGTCTTTTTCCCTTCATAATACCTAGCCCACAGTATAGATGACAGACCAAAAGAAACTTGCCAAGTTATCTTCCTTCCTTCTCCTCTCCCAGCCCCTCTTTATCTCTCCTCTTTATCTTTAGGGCAGTTTCTTCCTGAGATTCGAAAGCTAGGGAGAATCCTTCTCTCCTTAAACCTCAGTTAAGTCTGGATCCCCTTTCCTCTCTTGGCTAACTGTATATGACTTTCACTACAACATTTTTATTAGTAGATAAGACTTTCCAGATTGGATACTCGACTACTGCAGGTGAGACCACGACTTGGAATAGCAAAGATTGCTTATTTCATGGTCCCCGATCATGGTGATGGGTATTGGAAAGAATACTTAAAATTGAATTCTGACTAAGGTAATGGGGTTTATTAATGTCACCAGACACCCTGCTTAACCTGGTGTTTCCTTCAAACCACTCCAACATTCACTGTCACCAGTAGTTTACCAATCTAGTTCTAGAAGTTAGTGTTCTTTCCCAGGAAATCCTTGACAAAGTACCTCTCAAGAGATGAGATGTATGCTCTTGTGAAGCTATATGGAAACCATATTCATAATTTTGTAGTTACACCACTTAAAAACATCTGTTCTCCTAAAATCATTTCCTTGGAGTTAGAAATCATAGAGTTTACTGACTCTGTGATGTGATTTTGGGATAAATGATAACCTTTAGAGTGTTAATTTTCTTAACTGTAAAAGGAGAATAATAATCCCAACCCTTCTTATATCAAACAGGGTCCTTGTGAGGATCAAATGGGACAAAGTTATGTAGAAGTGCTTTGTCAAATGTAAATAGTATGCAAATCTTAGAAACTTAAAATTATTTTTGTCCTTTGAATCACCTATGATTTTAATTATTCTAAGATATGGGTTTTTGGAAGCTGCAGCCATAAAGTAAAATTTGGGAAATATTGCTGTTTAGAAAGATAGACTTTCATGTCAGCAAGCAGCTTGGGATAATTCAGAGTACTGTACAGTTTTCCAGATGTGATTCAGACATGTCTCCTAGTCCTATCTCATTGTCTATATATAGTGCTTATTCAAGATACATATACTAATAGACAAGTTAAGGGGCTTCCCATCAAATTTCATGTCAATTTGGGCCATCCTCATTTTTCATCTACTTGATTTTCTCTGAGTGGGTTGCCACAATAATCTCATTTGAGTGGCCATTGTTTCATTGAGAAGTCTCTATAATGTAATGGGGTTTGAGTCAAAGCTCAAAATCCATCCCCAAACAGAAGCATCTAGAGATCTCTACCAGTTAGAGTGATTTGCTCTTACATTTGTACTCTGCTGGACATCTATACCATTATTAGCCACCTTTTGTTAAGTACATTTCTTTCCTTGTTTTATACCTGACTTGAAGTCTAAGGTTGGCTGAACAAAGTTATCTCTGGAACATAGTAGATACTTAATAAATGTTTTTTGATTAATCTTTGACTGCATCTATCTTTGCATAATTATAGCAAATATTACCTTGTTGGAGAAACACCTTTAAAGTTCACAAGTATTATTATTATTACAATCAACAAACAACAAAATCTATTATCCCACTAAAAACAAAGGGTCTTGAGAGGCAACTAGGTATCCTAATGGATGGAGTGTTATATTTAGAATCAGAAGGACTGAATTTGAATCCTTCCTCTTATATTTACTAGCTGTATTTCCCTGGCCAAGTCAAATAACCTCTCTCAGCCTGTTTCCTCGTCTCTAAAACGGGACCAATACAAAGAATGTGAACAGGTAGTTTTCAGACAAAGAAATCAAAGCTATCTACTGTCATATGAAAAAATGTTCTAAATCACTACTCATTAGAGAAATGTAAATTAAAACATTTCTTAGGTACCAACTCATACCTAATATGGCTAATATGACAAAAAGAGAAAATGATGGATGTTGGAGGGGGTGTGGGGGAAATGGGGACACGAATGCACTGCTGGTGGAGTTGTGAACTGATTTAACCATTCTGGAGAGCAATTTGGAATTATGCCCAAAGGGCTATAAAACTGGGCATATCCTTTGATTCAGCAACATCCCTGCTAGGTCTCTATCCTAAAGACATCAAAAAAAGGGGAAAGGACCTATTTGTACAAAAACATTTATAGCAGCTCTTTTTGTGCTAAGAATTGGAAATCAGAGGGATGCCCATCAATTGGGGAATGGCTAAATAAGCTGTGGTATATGATTGTAGTGGAATATTATTGTTCTATAAGAAATGACAATCAGGATGATTTCAGAAAAACTGGAAAGACTGTGTTACATGAACTGATGCATAATGAAGTGGACAGAACCAGGAGAAGGATTGTACATAGTAACAGCAATATTGTTCGATGATCTGTGAATGACTTCACTATTCTCAGCAATACAATGATCCACGATAATCCCAAAGGACTAATGATGAAGCATACTATTCACAACCAGAGAAATAACTGATATTGATTAAATGAAGACTGAAGCATGCTATTTTTCACTTTCTTTTTTCTTTGAGTCCCTTTGTACAAAATGACTAATATGGACATGTTTCACATAATTGCACATGTATAACCTATATGTGATTGCTTACCATCTCAGGGAGGAGGGATGGGAGAGAGGGAAGAAAGTAGAGAATTTGGAACTCAATACTTTAAATAAAAAATGTTTTAAAAATTGACAAAAATAGGGATAATCGTATCTAGAAAGTTTGCCATGATCTAATAAGATGATATATGTAAAGTTCTCCCTAGCTCATCTTTCTCCACTTCAGTCCATCCTCCACTCACCTGTCAAATTAAACTTCCTTAAATTCAGATGACAACCTCACTCCCCTAACCACTATATTCCAGTGGCTCCCTATTATCTCCAGAATAAAATATAAAATACTTTGTATAGCACTCAAATCTCTCTACTACCTGCCCTCCTCTTAGCTTTCCAGTTTTCTTACACCTTACTTCTCGCTCCCCATTATATACTTTGTGATACAGTGACAGTGGCCTCCGTGCTGTTCCTCACACAAGATAACCTATTTCCAGACTCTAGGCATTTTCAATGGCTTTCCTTCATGCCTGGAATGCTCTCTCTCTTCATCTGTGCCTCCTGGTGTCCTTCAAGCTAAAATCCCACCTTCCACAAGGACCCTTTTCTGATCTCCTGCTTCTCTCTGCTTTCAATTTCTCCTGTATTTATCTTGTTTGTACACTGTTGTTTCTATATCTCCCCCATTAGATTGTGAATTTCTTAAGAACAGGAATTGTCTTTTGCCTTTCTTTGTGACTCTAGTACCTAGCAGTGTTTGGCATCTAACAGGTGATTAACAAATATTTATTGACTGTGACTAAAATGTTTAGCAAACCTTAAAGAAATATATGTGTTGGTTATTATTGTTACCATAGCAAATTTTCTAAATCTCTCAGTCCATTTTACTTCTGGAAATACATGGTCTCTCACAGAAAATCAACTAGACAAGCCACTTGGTTTCCTTTTCATCAATTATGGTGCACACAAGTAGGATGAAGATTTATTGTACAAAAGTCAGGGACTTGTAAGAACAGAAAAGGAGGTGGGCTAGGGAGAGGGATGTAGTGGATAATAGATAGACAGACAGCCTTTGTGACCCTGGTACTCAAAAAATTCCATTCTTTTGGATAATACCTCTATGGAGGACTTTAAAAAGACAAGTCAAGATGCAGTGGGTACTGAGCACAGATAAGTTTAGACACACACACATACATACATATATATACCTGTGTATATGTAATTTTCATGTGTGTGTGTGTGTGTGTGTGTGTGTGTGTGTGTGTGTAGTGTAGTGTCTAGAGTAAAATCCACCAAATCAAAAGTTCAAAAGTTGTTTTTAATGCTTCACCACCAATAAAACCTACTCAACCTTAGATTGATTTTTAGAGGCGTCCAAGAGAATAAATAACAGTTCTTGTTGAGTTGTTTCAGTTTTGTCTGACTTTTCACAATCCCATTTGGACTTTTCCTGGCAAAAAATACTGGAGTGGTTTGCTATTTCCTGCTCCAGCTCAGTGAAAGATGAGAAAACTGAGGCAAACAGGGTTAAGTGACTTGCCCAATGACACACCTAGTAAGTGGCTAAGGCTAGATTTGAACTCAGATCTTTGGGACTCCAGGTCTGGCACTGCACCACATAACTGCCCTAAATAGACAGGGGCTATTAGATCAGGTACAGACTTCTTACTAGGCATCCTGGTAAGAGGGGGGCAAAGTGGGGCTTTGGAATCAGATGACTTAGGTTCAAATCTCATCTCTGAAGCTTACTACTTCTATGACTTTGCAAGGTATTTAATCTTAATGATGGTCCTCATTTTTCCTTATCTGTAAAATGTGAGGCTTGTACTGAGTGGTCTCTGAGATCTCCCCTATGCTCTAGATTTATTATTGTAACCCTAGCTATAGACTCTGCGGTTAGGAAATAAACCAAGACTCTTGGTGGGATGCCAAAGATTATTCCTAGAGACGAACTTCGGGTTTACTGATGACTGTCCCACAAGATACATTCAGTGGTGCTGAGGTCATTGACCTCTAAGGGGACATTTCTTAGCTTTAAGACTCTAATTCTGAGTCTCCTTTCCTAGCTCAGACTTCCCTTCACCCCACCCCCAGTGCAGATTTTGGGACAGGAAATTCAAGTCCATTGGGAGAAGTTAAGCACTTTGGAGTTACCTGCGCCTTTCCCAGGCACCATTAAAAGGTACACAAGAAGGACTTTAATTGGAAAAAGAAAATGACCCTCCCCCCCAGCCTCATTTCCCAGCTCATGTGGAATAGAAATTCTTTGCAGTCTAATGGACCTCAGTCTGGGATTAAGGAGACTCAAGTTCCAAGTCCAGCATTGTTACTATATGCTCCAGAGAAACTGGACCCTTTCTTTTTGGTCCTGAGAATGTGCCCTTTCTCTCACCTGTAGGTTTATGCTCAAGCTATTCTCTCTTTTTGGAGTGCCTTCCCCCACTCTTCCTCTTGTTGTGGGAGTTCTGCTCCTTTCAGTTCAATTAAAATGCCCCACATCCTCAAGGAGCTGTGTTATCAGCATTTTAGGGTTCGCAAAACCCTTTTTCACCTATATCATTTCGTTTTATCTTCACAACAACCTTCAGAAGTAGGTCCTGTCATTATCATCCCTATTTTCCAGCCCAGGAAACTGAGACCGAATTTGAATGATTTATCTAGGGTCACACAGCTGGGAGAAGTCAGAGACAAGACTTGAAAACAGGTTTTCCTGACTCCAGTGCTCAATTCCCTACCCCAGGCTGCCTCATTTGGCACCTGGTTTGAACCTCCCTTGTTCTGTACTACACAGTAGTGTGGCCATCTACTGAAATCTTTCTCCAATGCTTCATCTGGGGCGGAGGTGCTAGGTTCTTCAAGATTATGCCCCCTGAGCATGAGCTCTTGCAGGGACTACCAAGCAGGAGTGTTGGACCGTATGGTAATGGGTGGATATCCACAGCCATGAAATGAGAAATCTGTTAAATAAAAGAAAAAGTGTAGGCGCCCTATCCCCCTATCACATTCCTTAAGGGCAGGGACAACTTTTAAAAAATCTCAGCTTTGTTGGTCTCCTGTCTCCCACTTCCCCTTTAGTGGAGCATTTAGCACAATAAGAGCTTTAAAATGTATATTGAATTAAGAAATTTTGTGACTTTGAGCGTGCTTCTCTCGTGAGGAAGAAGGGAGAGATTCTGCAATTTTTATTTTTTGGTTAAAGTTTAAAAGTTCCTGGGATATGGCTAGTAACTCCATTTGGGTAGGTCTTGGTGTCCCTACACGTAAAACGGGTCAAATGAAGTGTAGAATTTCTTCTAGCTCTAACGTCTTATGATTATTACTCCAGCTCGGCCCTCTAAGACGGGTCCGATGCTCACTTTATACATTCTTCAAATCTCCATACTACAAGATTCCCCATACCACGCACGAGTTCTTCAGGGTTTAGTGCAAAGGGGGAAGGGAAAGGGGGGGGGGTGGTGGTGCGGTGTTAATGTAGGTAACTAAGAGTTTCTTTCGGAGTGCCGCTTTGGAGTCTCCGGAAACGGTCTTGAGGACATTCAGCCCTGAGTCAGTGGCGGGCAAACGTCTTTTAGGGATATCAATCTTTCCAGACCATTCAATAAGCAGAGAAGTGGGAAATGTTTAACAACAAAGAAACTCTCCCCACTTCGCTTACGCCGCTCCTTCTTCTTGGTCTTCTTTGTAATACAAGTTTCTGAAGTCGCATTCGGGCCCTAGGTGTCTTGGCTGGTCTTTACCCGGACGAGTGCCGCCCAGCTGTCCTAATACATGGCGTGATGCACTCTTCCAGGGTCCCAGACGCAGAGGGAGGGTTGAGAACTGAGTGTGAGCCGTCCGCTAGAGACCCTAGGGAGCTAGGCAGCGAGGTCACCCAAGCCCCACCAGAGACTTACTGGGGTTGGAGCCTTCTGCAGATTTCTTTCATTTCAGGAGACCAATAGAGAGTGCCTTTTAAAATTTTTCATAGACTACGCTGAGGCATTCACAAATCCTTGTATGTACCAGAGAGCTCCGAGGGAACGGGAGAAGCAGCGATTTAAGCCTTTTTCCACACCCCTCTCCCCCTCCTGCTCCTTCTCCTTCGGTTTGAGAAGAAACTATAAACCCTTTTCCCTCTGTCACCACCTTTTCCCTTCCCCCTTTCTCCTCTCCTCCCCACCCCCTTCTTCCTAAGTCTTAGAATAAAAGTCTTTTGATATGAACACTCACCCCACCAGCATCAGGAGATCTTTTTTCCTGCCTTATCAGGGGTAGGGAAAGAAAACTACTGGGACTTCAAGAGGAAAAATCCTTGAAAGCAGAATGTAAGCCACAGCTGGATCCCCACAACTTTACATTAGGCTCTTTATGTTTCTTTCTTCTCTCCTGAATAGGCATTAATATTATTTTTTTCTTTACAAAACCCATTCTGCTTCCCTTTTCTCTCTCCCTGCTTTGTCATTTAAACAAACCCATTCATTTTCGATATCAGCGCGAAGCGAGGCTATTTTCTCCTTAGTCACCTAAATGTGCGGAGTAAGGCAGTGAAAAGAGTGCTGGATTTGGTGTCTAGATAATCTAGATTCAAGTTCTGCTCTGGCTTTGGTCTGACACAAGGTCTGGGAGACCTTGGCCAAGTCACTTAACTGTCCTGGGCCTCAGTTTCATTATCGGTAAAAAGAGAGTGTTTGATTAAATTATTAAGTAAAGTCTCACCCAACCCTATATATGTGATCCTTTTTCCCCCTCTTTTCTTCAAAAATGATTAGGCACAGTATTTATTAACCCCTATTCTTCCACCAGCACAGTCAAGCTAGAGAACTCCTCATTCAATATCATTTTTTAAATAGAGTTTTGTCAGAGGTAAGACAGAATGCACATGTGACCTGTTGTCTCCTCTTGTCACATACTTGAACACATGAGGCAGTACAGTGAGACTGATTTAAAAAGCAAACTACAAAACTCAGGAGAACTGAGTTTGAATCCTAGCCTTGTAACTAGGGTTGTATTGAATGTTTAACAGCAATCAATATATTTTTTTTTAATTGCTTAAGCACACACTTGTAAGTTGCATTGTTACCAAAACAATAATGCCTAGATCAAGCCTCGATTTGCTGATTTCTGAGGTGTAAATCTCAATATTAAAATTTTAATAATTGGCTCTCTCCCAAAGTGATTCCAGTTGGCTTCTGCCCACCTGATAGTACCCACTGGCCTCACTTTCCTCATCTGTAGAATGACTGAACCAAATAATTTCCAGGTTGTAAAATTCTATGATTATCTACACATGGGGTATCCAGAAAAGTCATCTTAAAACTGCACAAAGACTTATGGGACACCCTGTATTCAGGGTTATAGAAGGAAAATTTCAAAACAGAAATAAAAAAAAGGTAATTTAAGATCTCACATAAGTATTTAATAAACTTTTTCTTCCTACAAAAATATGATGTCAAATACATTCATTCATTCAAATTGCTAATACCATTCCTAATTTGAGTCAAAAGCAAATCAGATGAGTAGGATGTTTGAAATATTGAAAACATTTTTTAATTCTTTTTGAATCTATACAAAGTTTGATAAATACAGAAGTACTCATGATACACTGTATGACTTATTGCCTGCAAGCTCCTGCTGTTACACAAAGGAAGAGAAGTTTGATGTGTTGATGACAGCTCCCCTATCTCAGACCCTGGAATCCCTTAAACTTGCCAGGATATATGGAC
>CM053581.1:484429640-484453540 GCA_028627135.1 Pseudochirops cupreus
AGTATTCTGAAAGGGAACTGAGATTCATCAGAAGTTCTAATGGAAACAAGAAGTAACAATAATTCCTGCCAACGACAGAGGAAGCACCTGTAGCAGATGTGGAAAGACACCTGAGGATGTTGGTGGCTTTAGGGATGATGACTTCTCATGATAGAGAAAAATGATAGCTGGGAATTGTAAAAAACAAAAACAAAAAAACAACCAAAAACCTACCAATTTTTGTGGTGCAAAAGAGCTACACCTAAGGGGAACTTCATGAGAACTTCATGAAGAGAAGAAAAGGACATCCAGGGCTGGAAATTGGGAGGTACCCTTTGGCCAGATGTGTTCGTGGCACATGCACCTCACCACCTCTCTATGTTAAGTCTGAGGCCCTTCTCCCCAAAGATCTTGTGCATGAAACAGAGGCCTGCACCCCTGGGTTGTGGGAACAATATTTTTTTTTGACTACTGACACTGCTTTACATTCTTAATAAATTTCTTTTCTAAAACTTAATTGAAATTGATGGCTGACTGTCAGCGGTTAGCTCACTGGTGAGGACTCAAAGCAACAGTACCATAACCCCCAGTCCCTCAAAGATACCCCTAGAACCCCAAAAGAATGTAATCAAATGGACTTAGCATGCCATGTGAGGAGGTATGACAGGAAGAGGACTGGAATGGGGTATTTACACTATAGTAACTGGTAATTAAATTTGGAAAGTTTCCTATTTCAGACCTATTAATGTTCATGCTACACTTTTTTTTTTCCAAGTAAAGTTATGCTTCTCTATAGACCAGCCAAGGACACCACGCCACCATGATGCAGTGGGAAGTATAATGGACCAAGAAATCTCAGTTCTAGCTTTAGTTCTTCAACTAAAAAGCCATATATCCTTGGGAAAACCAATTCACTTTTATGTGTCTCGGACTAGGTGATGCTGAAGATACTCTCCCATTCTAAATTCCATGATTCTTATAAGCTTACTCCCTAAACATTTCTTAAATCCTGTGAGGCGACTGTATGACTTCAGCTTAGATGTGCACAAAAGATGAAGCTATAGATTCAGTGAATGTTGTGCTGAGGGTAATAGCCATATAGTCTCCTAGGGCCTTGGAGTTGTGTACTTGCTTGCTTAGCAGAAGTGAAAACTAAAATTGCCTCTAAGAGCATGTGTACATGTATGTGTGTTTTCCCACAGTTGGGCTGTGACCTATCTACTCATTTATTTTATGTCACTCCTCCTGATTCCAGACAAATTAACTTACTTACACATAATTTCATCTTTTACCTCCACACATATGCATGCTGCCTTTGCCCTAAACACTCTCTCTCCTCACCTCCTCTTAATAAAATGCCTAACTTTCTTTAAAGGATAGTTCAGATATTACCACCTACACAAGGCCTTTCTTGATCTCAATGGTTGCTAGTTCTTTGCCCTGCCCCAAATTATTTCATCTATGCAGCATACACATACACATGTGTGTATGTGTATATATATATGTATATATATACATGTGGAGGCATAAATTATTGCCCCCAGGAGAACATAAGTTCCTTGAAGGCAAGGAATGTTTCATTTTTTTCTTTGTATTCTCAGCATCTAACACTATACCTGCCACACAGTAGGTACTTGTTTAATACATGCTTATCAAATCAAACTTTTGATGTGTTCAGTTCTAATCTCTTCCATTATTACAAACTTCATACATAAACTGTCACCAGAACAATGTAGTGAACTAAGACATCTTTGGGCTTGGAAGTTTGCAGTTTTAGAATTTCCAACAGTCAATTCTCTTATTACCTTGGGCTCCTAAAGCTATCATTTCATTTCCTAAAGAAGTTTACTGCCCTGTGAAGTGAGTGCAATAACTCTCTCAAAGCAGTATGGTAGGGAATGAGTCAGATTCGTTAGATCCTTTGACCTCATGATGAGGAGAAGAAAGGAAATGCAGAGTACTATCACTGTTCTATTATTGAAATACTTCTGTTTGTAAAAAAAAATTTTCTGGGTCACATGGAAGGCTGAAGTACTTTGAAAGTTGAAAAAGTAATTTTTGTACCAGGAAGTTGGAGATCATCCCAATGGGTTCAAATTTAGTTGAAATATGCGTAGGAGTGATGAAGGAGACAGAGCCCAAATCCTTTGCAGTCCTTAGCATCTTAGAAAACATTTTGATCTATCTCCATGACAAGGGAAATAAACGAATCCAGGCAATGGCTACATAGACTGTTACCTACAGTTGAGGGTCCTAATCAGAGAGCCAAATATTAGGCTTTGCTCTGGGAGGGAATAAATAATGTGTGTAATACAGTGTAAAGAACTAACAGATGGGAACAGACCCTCAAGTGATTGTTTTTTTCCCCGCTAATGAATGTGTTTTCTTTTGGTAAATTGAACTCTGAACTCTCATGCTTTCTTTCTGTACTTCCATGGCGACAAAGAGGAGATTTGAGAGTTGGCTGCCCCTAATATGAAGACATAGCTTTTGTTTTCGCTGTTCAATCACTTCAGTCATGTACGACTCTTTGTGACCCCATTTGGGCCTTTCTTGGCAGAGATATTGGAGTGGTCTACTAATTCCTCCTCCAACTCATTTTACAGAGGAAGAAACTGAGGCAAATGGGATTAAGTGACTTGCCCAGGGTCACACAGCTTGTAAGTGTCCTGAGGCCAGATTTGAACCCATGAAGATGACTCTTCCTGACTCCAGCCTTGGCACTCTATCCAATGTTAACTGCCCCAAAGACACAGGTACATGTCAATATCTATCTATCTATCTATCTATCTATCTATCTATCTAATCTGTCTATATATAAAATGTCTATATATAAGTGTTCAGAAGGCAGTAAAGTGAAATATCAGGGCTGCAAACAGATGCACATATAAGGACAACTAGAACTCACACCATGGTTCCATTCACTTGATTTTTCCATTCCTTGCTTTAGAATGCAGAGAACTCTTGACTACTCCAGGAGAAAGGCCATTTATAACTGGTGACATCCTTCCAATTCCAGTTACTGTATCTTCTATTAGTCCTAGTGGTAACAGCTTTTAAAAAAATTAATTTTTAAAAAATTTTAGCAATCTCTGAAAGTCATCTGAAGTGTGTTCCCAATTTGTGATATAAGAAGAGAAAGGGAAAGGAATAAGTATTTACATAGGACGTCTGTGCCAGGCAATGTGCTAAGTACTTTACAAACATTATCTCATTTAATCTTCACAACAGCCCTGTGAGGTAGATGTTCCTTTTTATACTTGAGCATACTGAGGTAAACAGTGGTTAAGTGACTTGCCCAGGGTCACACAGCAAGTGTGGTCAAATATGAATTCAGGTCTGCTCATTCCAGGCCCAGGGCTCTATCCACAATGATAACTCCCTGCTTAGACATTATAGGAGAATTTCTATTAATGGTTCAAACAAGGAGATCCCATGGGTATTGGGAACTCCTTTGTAAAGAGATTCACTCTGCCAATTCAAGTCAGAACCTTCTCTGAAATTTGTAGTCTTTGAGATTTACCTGGAGCACTGAGAGGTTAAATGATTTGCCCTGGGTCACACTGACAGTTTATATTAGAAGTGAGAGTGGAACGTAGGGATCCCTAGCTTTGAGACTAACTTTTTATCCATTCCACCACATTGTCTCTTGTGGGGGAAAAGCCCAATGAAATTCACTTACAATGTGATGCAATCCAAATTTCCAAAGGCAAAAAAGTGATATTTTCTTCAGCTCAGGCTAAAAATCATGAGCTCTGTTAGCATCCTATGTACCAATTTGCATACTCTTTTCTTTTTTAAAGGAATGGTTACAAAAGGAGTGTTTGGGCATATCGGAAAGCCAGGGCATTATAGTAAAATCAATGCAATATGGGACAGAAAACTAACCTTTGGCTCAATTCAATATATATATATATATGTATGTATGTATGTATATATATATATATATATATATATATATATATATATATACACACACATATATACATATATGAGAGAATCTGGTTTGGTGAATATAGAGTTGTCATTTATTAAATCAAATGCATTCATTAAGCACTAAGTGTTAGGCACTATGCTAAGTGCTGGGAACACAAATACACATAGAAAAAAAAAAGATAGTTCTTACCCTCAAGGAGCTTACATTTTGGTTGGGGAAGTCACAGCACATAAAAGGAAGCTGAAGATGGCGGTGGGGGTAGAAAGATGAAGATATTGGGGTAAGCGGACATGGTAGAGAAAGTCCTGAGAGTCAGGAAAAAGGCTGGAGAGGAAGGAAGTTATGATTCGTCTGGAGACTGGTTTGGGAGGAACCAGCCAATCACAGCTGGCCTCAGAGTCAGAACAACGAGTTCAAGCCATATCTCTCATCTATACTGGCTGTGTGACTCTGGAGTTCTCAGTGCTTCAGGTAAACTCCCTAAGACAGAAATGAATTGTTCTTAACTTGCATTCATAGAAGGAGTTTTCTTACATTAGTTCTATCTCTCCACTCCTACCCCAAAGTAAATGAATCACACCAGGGGCTCAATACAATGCTAGTTGAAGTTATTCTGAAGGCATCTCAAACTTTACATTTCTTGTTTATTCCCTCCCGCCCAAAGAGTGCAGCAAATCACTGAATCATATATTTTTCTCCTTGGGCAAGAGTGCAGACTTCTAAGCAAAGGCTTTTAACTCTTGCTAATACTTTGCAAATTCTGTAAATAAGTGAATATTTCTTTTCTTGTTAATTTAAAAATAATTTTAAAAAGAGGTTAAATTCTTTTGAATAAACTATACATTTACAGCTAGTGCTTGATTTTAAAACTCTTTTAGATTAGTATCTACAAATTAATGCTGGTGAACACGTGTGATACTTTAAGCCCCTGGCTTTTATTTTCCTTGCAGTTCTATACTATCAAGCTGTTTAAAATTCAAAGACAGGATGGCCAAGGTTAACTAAGTAAGTTACTCCCTGTATGTATGTTACATTTAGTTTCTCTAACAATTATAGCACCCCATTAGCCTGAGACAGTCTGAAATTATTAATGGGGTACTGGACTTAGAGTTAGGAAGAGGGATTCAAATCCTACCTACACTTATTAGTTCTTGATCTTGAACAAATCACTTGATGTCAATATGCCTCTAGCAACCTGTAAGGTCTTTTGTATTGCTATAGATAAAGGAACGAGGAAGTTGATTGAATTGATTTGATATGGAGGTTATTTTAATCATAACACCAGACTGCTTAGATGTGTTGACATACAATCTTAGAGTACTTCACTATGAGGAGTACCTTTTCTACCTTTCAGAGGGATTTCTTATTTTTTACAATGTACTAAAAAGTACCAGTCACATTCTCAATTAATCATCTTGACCAAAAGAAATTGAATTCTAAGAATCCTTGTTACCACTTATTCAGGACAGCAGTTATTTTAGAGATGAAAGCTCAGATGTGGAAATTATGAGGCTTAATCTCTGCCAACATGCACAAATTATGTCACTTTACCAATAAAATGGACATAGTCTCAGTGGAATGCCACATACCCTTCAAACTGCAAGTTATCTTTTCTTTCTAAGCATTTTGTGAGTTGTGAGTATAAGAAACCGGGGAATTACTGACAAGTGACATAGTTTCACAGCTCTAGACCTGGAAAGGACATCAGAGATCATTTAACAACCCTTTCATTTTACAGATGAAGAAATCAAGAGTTAGAGAAATTAACTGATTTACCCAATATCATATAAGTAGTTAAGTGGAAGAGGCAGGATGTGAACCCAGAACCTTATCCCAATGTTTTCCACTATACTAGAGAATGTCAATTTTTTGCAAATAAGGATCTCATGAGCAGAAGCAGGGATAAGTAGTAGAAATCAAAGTAGAGTGTCGAAGAATTAAACCTGGACACTTAATAAGTCTGAAAGGCTGAGATTAAATGAGCTGATAGAGATCTGGTAGCAGGAATACCTACTAAGGTAAGAGAATTTAGGAGGTGTTTGGTTTATCTAAATATTTAAATATTATTTAAATTGTTTGGTTTATTTAAATATTAAATATTATTTATTTAAATAACATTTATTTAAATAAACACTGGTTCTTTCAGTTTTAGATATAATGCTATGCTAATTCAAGAGAAGAGGCAAACTAGATAGAAACCAGATCTTCAAAAAAGCAGAGATAAATGAAATCATGAAGATCAAAATCAGCAGAACCAAGAAAACATTGCACATTGTAATAGCAATGTTGTTCTAGGAACAAACTAAGTCATCTGAAATATTACAAATGCTCAAATCAACTACAAAAGACCTATGAAGAAAGATACATACGTATATGTGTATCTGTATGTGTGTGTGTGTGTACATATATATATATATATACATACATACACACATACACATTTTTGTGTCCAATGGTAGTCTTTTCTAGAACAGGGTGGGGAGGGAGGAAGAAAAAAAATTGCACAGTAGAGAAAAAACCCTTAGAAATAAGTATAGAAAAGCAAGGAAAAAACGATGTGCGGCATTTATTACTTAAAAAAAAATAAACTGAAATAGAAATTCATGATTTTATACTGAATCCTCTTCTTATGTTGTGCTGTGTACATGGAAATGATTTTTAAAATTTTTGTCTTTTTGTATTTAATTTCCAAATGAATAAAATTTAAAAAAAGCAGAGATTACCTAATTTTATTTTGTGTAGTCAAATAAAGTAGGGGATACTAAAAAAAAAATTATTTGGACTGCCCCTGTGATTTCATTGAGTATAGAGAACATTCTAGTGTCCCTAGAGAGGAGCTAGAAGCAAGTGACCTAATTTCAAATTCTGCCATAGGTACTTATTAACTTAGGTATGGTCGACCATAGGCAAGTCACTTGTGTTTCCTTATTGCAAAATAATGTTAATAATTCTTGAACTACTGGAGCCATTGGGTTGTTATACTTCATCAATCTTTAAATATTTTATAGATGTATTTAAAGTTCTAAAGCTTCACGTGAATCTTTTTGTAATGGAAGCCAGGCTTATGCCTGCTGGAAGGATACTTTTTTGGCGAGCTTTCTTCTGGAAGTGTCTGATGAAAAGAATGAAGGGCCAGCTCTCCACTTCAGAACCTACAGGGGAGCCTTGAGCACCCAGCCCTGCTGTTGAGAGATGGCAGCAATGGTGGTAGGAGCTTCTTACTGCTAGCTGCCTATCTCCTCTTCTAGGTCACTGACATGTAGTCCTTTGCTCTCATCTCTTTTCGCTGATTCTTTCCTTCTCTTAGGTGAAGGAATATGAACGAGGCTGTGACCTTGTAGTCTCTGCAAAGCTGAGAGGGAATGAGCTGAGAGAGGTCTGGCAGCAGGAATACCTACTAAATTATGTGGTCAGCTGATTCTGGCAAAGAGGAAGTGCCCTGTGACACACTTGACCTACAGTCAGGAAGGAACAAAAGAGACTATTCATTGATTATGACGAATTTGGAAGTGAATTTAGTGGGTCCAACGCTTTGTAGAATATGCCTAAATTTTGAATCTACTCTTTCCAGGAACATAGGGGATATAGGAGAGAATGGGACCCCAAGTGTTGGAGGGAAATGTTTGTACTTTATTCCTGCAATATTTTATCACTAAATAACCTTTTGTAAAAGATAATTGATATTAATTGGTTAAGTAATAGGGGACTGCTAATCTCTGGAAGCTAATACTGTGAGACAAACACATCTAAGTAGTGGCTTGAGCTGATGGTATCAAAGAAGAACTCTGTATCCCCTCAGGAACACCCCTAGAATTCTGATGAGGAGATAGCCTTGTTTTGGGACCCAACTTGTTGAGTGGGAGTATGAGTTGGTATAGTGATTCCCAGAGCTCATAAAGGCTAGATATTTATTTATAAACCTGCACATAAACACATACACACAGATTTCTGAACATGGCTGAGATGATGATGGGCTCTAGCCGTCAGCTTCAGTTTTTCAGTTTTGAATGAGTTCTTGGAGGGATTCTCCCTCCATGCTTGTGCAGGAAGTATTGTAGGTACTGGAGCTGGCTGGATTGACTCCTGGCTGGGGGAGAGTAAGAGTTCTGTTGGGACTTGACATAAGCCTGGTTTGAGCAGTAATGCAGTAAGTGGAGGGAGGTGAGTTGTTCCTTCTTCCTTTATGCCCTTCCCTTTTGGTGGAGTGCTGGAACTGGAGAGGATATCACTTAGCTCTACATATTAAATGGACCCTGACTTTCACCTACTCTAGTTTTGAAATTCAGAAAAATAATTTTGAAATATAGAAAATAATAATGGTAATGGACCATGGTAAACACACACTATGATGGACCATTTTGATAAGGTGCTTTCCAGTTGTTTTTTAAAATCCAGTTATTAACTGTTCTTTAGCATATCACTTTGAAATTATCTATCATCACCTCCATTCTGCATATGATATGTGGAATCTGGCAGTGGGGTATGGAACTACATGCCTGAAGTGATCTATAGGAAGTCTTTCCTGATCCCTACTCCCCTACCTCCTGCTAGTGCCCATCAATCCTCTCCAAACTATTCATATTTATCTCAAATTTACTGTGTATTATGCATACATGCTGTCTTCACCCAACAGAATGTAAACTTCTCAAGAACAGGAATTGTTCCATTTAAAAAATTAAAAAAACCTACCACAATGCCTGGCACATAGTAAAAGCTTAAAAATTACTACTAAATGCTGTGAAAAAAAATTAAGATTTAATACTCCTCAGTCTACTACTAATTCTCTTAAGTTTTATTGTGGGATATGATTTCTACACAGGATACTCCAAATGTCTTTTTTTTTTTAAATCTATGCCATCTTGTAAGCACTCTATATTCTAAAACATAAACTAGGAGTTCTACTTCAAATATAAGAAACTTTCATGAACACAAGCTGGATAATAGTCAGGAATGACCAGCAGAAAAAGATCTAGGGAGCAGTGTCATCTCAAACCAAAGATAAACACAATGAGCAATATCAGGATCTCTTTTCCCCTTAGCAAGCAAGTATGACATTGGTATATGTAAACAGGAATATAGCTGGTATTCGTTTTACCAAGTCCTACCAAAGAGCTGTGTCTTACTGAAGACTGCAAACCTAAAGAATGATGGAAAAAAAGTTTGCCCAGGTTCAAAGGACAGGCACAAAGATGATTAAAGGGTTGGGAAATGGGACCTATGAGCAAAGGATTATTTAGCCTGGAGAAGACAAGCATGACGGGTGTCTTAATAATAGTCTTCAAGTGTAGGAAGGTCTATTATAGACAGGATGTTGACTGCCTGTTTTTGTATCTATTGAGAGAATAAAAGGAAATACTCCTTAAAACAGCAGAGGATTTACCTAGATACGAGAAGGAACTTTCTAGAGGACTGTTAAACATTAGGATGGAATAGCTGAAATCTTTTCTTTCCACTAGCTTTTAAAATGTGATCTGAGACAATTTAAGTAAGGTGAAACCTTGTCTGCGACTGACCTGCTAGACCATCTGGAAAGTGATACCCAGGAAGCCTAACAGTGGGCCTGGGATCCTGTTATGAGCAGGGCCTCTGATTATTTGCACTGGGTAAATGTTTTTTAGCCAGAATGGTACAGTAGAAAGAGTGCTGGATTCAGAATCCAAGGAATTCAGTACAAATCCCATCTTTGCCAGTTGGAAATTTCTGTGATCTTAGGCAAGTCACTTAAATATATAATACACTTAATATATATAATATAATAAATATATAATCTGACCTCAGACACTTATTAGCTGTGTGACTCTGGGCAAATCACTAAACCCTATTTGCCCCCTCTGTAAAATGAGCTGGAGAAGGAAATGGCAACCACTCCAGCATCTCTGCCAAGAAAATCCCAAATAGGGTCATGAAGAGTTGGATATGAGTGAAATGACTCAATGACAACAAAATATGTATATGCCTACACATATATGTATAGCTATAGGTGTATATGTATACACACATGCATATCTTGTGTGTGTATATATATTGTATATATATAATATACACACACAGATGTATACATATATATATATTTATATGCACACATATACATATATTGGATTGGAACAATATTTCAGTGTGGGGAAAAGGCTGCTGGTACTTATATAGCTACTTGCAGTGTGCACTGGGTTCCTGAGGAAGTAGAGAATGACCTCAGGCTACACAAAACCAATAAGAAAGCAGGTTAAAAAACTTTGCAGTTGTGTAGTTGTAGGAGAATAAAGTGGTAAGTATGAGAGTTCTCTGAGGACATCATGCTGGTCAATTGATAGTCATGGATTGACAACACTGGTCTCAGGGGAAGTCATTCCTCTATCCTCCCAGGCTTCTCCATGAATAATAATCAATAATGGCCAGTTACAGTGTAGGCATGTAAATGTAGGGAAGAAAATGTTGGACTCCACATGCTGGAGTTACAGTATTTGCAGACCATTTAAAAACAGCAAGAAGCATGAAATCATTATTAAATCTCATCTGGCAGCCTTGGTATGTCCCTCAAAACCATTTAACAGTTTCCCCTTCCCCCCCAAAATGAGTGTCTTTTCCAAAACCAATACTAGGTCAAAAATATTTAACTTTTTCCCCCAAGAGTATAAAATGTCATTTTCAAAATACCAACAGTTCCTGCCTTACTATGTATCTGTGTTTGTATATGTGTGTGTGTAATGGGAAGGTGGATGGAGCCGTGAGAGAAATACAGCCTCATATTTTAACATTTGGCATTTAGAACAATTTTTTATTGAAAAATAAACATTTTTTCCCTGCTCACTTGTCTTTTGTCAAAGAGAAGCTCATCAAAATGAAGAAAGTTTCAGTGATGAATTTTTTTCTGCTTCCTATTGAATCCAAATGCTCAGCTCAGTTCGCATGTGTGGCATGCACTTTTTAAAACAAATTCTGAGCACAATTAAAGGTGAGTTAAGGCTCTGGTGGAAATCTAAATAGCATTAGCAAATGTGAGCACTGCTCAGCTTTTGAATTGCTTTTCTACTTCTCAGTTCTTTTAAATGGTTTTCTATGGCAGGAACATTTTTCTTAATTAGTCACAGCTAATTAGTGTTCTGGCATAGACAAGTAATCAGAAATGTCAGAGCTGCAAGGCTACATCTCCCTAATCCTTTGATAATAATTTAGCCTCCTGGGAGGGCCCCAAGCTGCGGTAAGTAGTGACTGACAATAAGGCAAAATTAGGTGGGCAGCAGACCATTAGGATAGAAAAATAAAAAGCACTACCAAACCCTGCTGAGCACCATCAGGCCGCTAACTACCCTGCCAGATGAGGTGCCTGTTTAAGCCTGTGTTGTTAATTAGCTGATTCTACCAGACCTGCCACATATGTCCAGGTGCATCATGCAAAAGATGTGTATTTCTGGGTAGGTGCCAAATGACAATTGTGTTCCATGATCACATTTCAAGAACCCAAGGAAGAAGTCCACATATTTCTTGGAGATTCTTTTGAATTATCAAAGAAATAAGACCAACAAACTACAATACATTTTCTCGTTGAGTTTCTTTTTAGGTAATTAGGCACGCTCATCTCAAGTTTCTTCAATTTTAATTCATCAACAGATCTGGATTCAAACGAGGCCTTTACCCTCTCCCCACCTCGTCTCAACTTGCCAAAGCCGTTTGAGCACACACAGGAGATCAAAAGTAGACCTTTTTGTAAATTTTTACACTTACAAATAATAACATCCAAAATAGGGATTATTAGCTAAAATTAAATAGACCACTGTAACTTGAGAGGCAACAAAGTTCTAAAAAAAGAGGCTTGAAACATTCAGGTAAAAACACAGCTAAATATTCCATGCTACATTAATATTGCTTATTAAGTTAGACAAAGACAAAGCAGAGAGCGGATTTTAGTGTGACCAAAGCACCATGTTTTAAAAAGGCCTGGTTTTCCTCCTACATGAGGCCAAAAATAACTACTAAAATGAAGTCCTTTCCATTTACCAAGCAGACACACTTACGATTCACGTGGAGTAAACTTTTCAACGTGGTACGTATGCAAAGTGAACAGCTAAATGGCTAATTCAGCATTCTGTGGTGAATGACTGAGACCTGACTAGTCAATGTACATAATGCATAAAAAAGAATGAATTAGGCCAGAACTACATATCTATCCTTTAGCACACAATGGGGTACAGTCCACAACATAACAATCTTTAGAAGTAAATTACCTCCAATAGGCTCAAGTACATCAATGAACTTACATCATCTTTCCTTTTCTATGGATGGAAGAAGAAAATAATGGTTATGGCATGAGAATGTGATTAGCATTCAATTTTGAGTGTTGATATTATAACCATCAGCATGGAGCAATCAGGCTCTTTTGACAGGAAAAATGAAAAGGAAGCATCATGGTTGGGCATGATAGGGCAACTGCTAATGATTTTTAGTTGAACACCTCAAATATAGAAACAAAACAAAACAAAAAATACAAGATTTTATGGGAAGACAGGATGGTTTGTGCTACAGAAAATAACTGCCTAGATTTTGGAGAGGCAGAAAGTATTTCTTAAAGGAAAATGTTAAATTATTGTGTTGTTGTCAGAGGTGTGGGTAATGGAAATTATGCTTATCCCTAAATAGCTTTCAGTTGTGAAAACAGTATTTTCTAAGAGATGAAATAGGAAAGCAAAGGGCATCTCTTAAATGTAAATAGTCAATATCTGGACCATTCTACTGGTTTCCTTCCATCTTAACGTGCCTCATCTTCTGATTGAGGGACATATTTACAGAGAAACTCATCAAAGTACATGACATATAAACACAGACTGGATTCAGTCCAGAAAGAAATTCTCCCATTCACTTGGAGAAGATTATTTGAACAACTTTGTATGAGAGGCCTTGAAAAAAGTCTGATATTGCTATTATTGTTTCAGTGAAATGTTCCGTTATAAGGCTTGTATTTTCTATTTCCTTCAGGACTTCACTTGACCTGTGTGTAGTTTTTGCAATGAAGTGGAACACAATCCATCCATCTTATGCTTATCAAGCATTTATTAAGTGCCTATTATATGCCCAGCACTCTGCAAGTTTTGGGGGATATAAACCCCCAATGAACGGGGCTTAAATTAAGTGGCTAATATTAATTCAACAAGTTTGAAAATTGAAAGAGGCATATTTGAAAACCTTTAAATTTTTTGATAAAAAGACTATCTATGGATAAGCTCTTATTAAGAAAGACTAACTGATTTATTTCAGATGATTGATACCCTCTCCTAGATAGTAACACATAGTCATCTAATTTAATTAATTGCTTTTTTTCTTGAAATTTCAAGCTTTGATGCAATTGCTTTTAATATATTCAATATTAAGGCAGAGTCAGAGATTTTAAAAGTAAAGAGATTATTGGTTTTTGTTGTTGTTGTGGAAAATGACTTTGGCCAAAAAGCCGAATAAGTTGGAAAGTGTCTGTGTCCTTGGAAAAGGTAATTTATGATGGCCAAGTTCAACAGAAGAAAATAACATTTTATTTCTATATCAAGGGACATGAATGACAGGAAGCATGGGTGAAATTGACTGTTTTTTAATCTAGTATTTCTTAAACAATCTTAAAATTATTTGGATTCAAGAAAGCCCAACTGGTTCAGCAATCGCTATTCATTTTAACTTTAATTAATTAAGTCTATGAAAGGGAAATAATTTTTCTAGCAGTTATGTACAATGACCCATCTTTGATGATTTAAAATATTCTTAGGAACAATGTGATGGGTAAGAAAATTATGGGCCTTTTTAATAAGTTTATTTTTCTTCTTCCTTCAGAACAGAAGTTTGAGTCTTAATATGAGTAAACTAACTTGAACATCAAAACATACTGGTGTTGGTATGAAACACTAAAGTGAAACTTCTGAGTGCTAATCCCTTTTCCTTACTAGATGAAGGAAGACAGGTAAGTGTTTATGAAGATAAAGTTTCATTCTGAGAAACATATTCACATATTCACTTACTATCTGTTCATTTTGGTTCCTTTTCTTAATGCAACATTAAAAACAGCTACTGAACTCCATTATAACACTTGAATTCAATTTCATTCAAAAGGTTCCTTCTACTCAGAGAAGCTTTGCTTTAAAAAAAAATCAGGTCTATTTTTTTCCCCAAGAAAGTTTATGAGAAATTAAACCTTTACCAAATATACATCAGGTGAATATAACTGATTAACTATCATTTAAAGAATTACTTTTAATTTTACATGACATAACAATATTAAAAAAAAACCTTAGAACAAATGAAACTTCTTAACAATTAAATATTTAATCATTTTTATAACACAAGAAAATGTTTAATCTGCATGATTTACCAATTAAATGCTGCACCCTGATGGGTCTTTGCAATAAGAAGATATAAGATTGTTTTTAAAGGGATTCAACAGTCAAAAACTAAAACCCTACCTATGCACAAAGCTTCTGAGAGTATGCTTGGCTAAAAATGATTTTTGAAAATGGATGGTTGATATTTCCTCTATGTTTTATGCAGTCCAAAATTCCCTCTGTGTTTTCTGTTCCCTGGACTGAGTTTTCTGTTTCCAGCTCCACAGAAACTGCTTCTTAGGATGAGAATTTTGGCTTCTGCCACATTATCTCTTTCCCGTTTGGAAGAACGTTTAAGTTCTGGAGGAATCTATTTAGTCAATATCCTGACACATAAGCACACAGAGCTTGCTGGATATGCTTGAAAGTCTGAGTGAGCCCTGCCTGAAGATTCCGATTAGGAAAGGTTGTCACAGTAGGCACCAGTCTCACTAACATCAAGCAAGGGCCTCAAGCAAGGGGGAAAAAGTGAGAGTCAAGATTTTTAAGATTTATCTATTATGTCATATTGGTGGGGCCAGGTGAGCTAAAGGGAATCCATCATAAGACCATTAAACTTCCTACAGACAAGGAGGATTTATTTCACAGAAGAGAGAAAGACTGAGGCTAGTGAAAGTGTCAAGGAAGTCCACGTATCTCCTCTGGAGGGTGGGCACAGGAGGTCTCCCTTTGGAGAGCATACTACAGAGAGAAGTACTGGGTTTGGAGGTTGGGAACCTGGGTTTAAATCCCAAACCTGTTATTTACTTTCTTTGTGATCACAGGCATGTCAGAACCTCTCTGGGCCTCATTTCCTCATCTGTACAACGACCAGAAGATCTCCTTACGAATAGGGAGGTGTATATTGGACAGGGTATGATGATCCTTAATGAATCAATGACCACACCATGGGCCCACCAGAGTCTAGCATTTCTTTTTCCAGCTTTATGTCATAAACCTCTGGCAAACTTGATACTGATCATGCTTTCATACCTCCTTACCATTAATTACCGTCCAAAAACTTCCCCCCGGCTATCACTCCCCTTTATGTTTTCTTCCTCTAAAAGAATCTAAGTTCCTAGAGGGATTGTAAGCTCCTCGTGCTTGCTTGTATTTCTGTCTCCAATACTTAGTACGCTGTCTGGAGTATGGTAAGGTTTAAATATGTGCTTTTCCATTTGTGGACAACTCTGCCCCTTATGCAGATATAAACCATCAGGTCATCATTCTCCACCCAAGAAGAGTTTTATACAACTGCATTTCAGTCCTAGGTTACACATGCAATTGCAGTATTCTCAGTAACTAGAGTATCCTCCGCCACTACTTCACCATGTCATAAGCTCAACTCAAATGTCACCTTTTCCAGGAAAAATTCCCTAATATTTACACTTGTCAGTCACAACATTCTCCCTATCTCAGAGTGCGTCTAGCATTTTGCTTTGGATCTCTCTAATGAACATATGGAGGGCAGCTAGGTGGCAGAGTGAATAAAGTGCTGGGTCTAGAATTAGAAAGACCTGAGTTCAAATCCAACCTCAGACATTTACTAGCTGAGTGACCCTGAGCAAGTCATTTAACCCTATTTTCCTCAGTTTCCTCATCTGTAGAAAGATCTGGAGAAGGAAATGGAAAACCACTCCAGTATCTTGGACAACAAACTCCTGAATGGGGCCATGAAGAGTTGGACATGACTGAAAAATGATTAAACAAAAGCAAAAAATGTCTGAAACAGTTTCCTTATTAATGTCATTGCATCTAGTCCTTTCTTTCTGCAATTTGTCTCCTAGCCAGTTGCCAAACTGACATTTCTGAAGGAGAGATCTGATATGCTACTTCTCTGCTTGGAAAGATTCTGGAGCCTCCCACTCTCTTTAGTCAGTCAGTCACAATTCTTTATTAAGCACTTATTATGTGCTAGGTGTTGTACTAAGTATTTAGTATCAAATACAAACTCTGTTGGCCCTGAAAGCCCTTCTCAATCTGGCTCCTGTTGCAGGCTGATATAATGTCTCCCCACACTTGGTCTGTGTCCTGGTCAGGCTGGTCCATTTGCCTTACCCTGTATATGGCCTCTGTTTCTGTGCAGACTGCCCCCTCGTATGGAGTGTTTTCCATCCTCACCTCCACCTCAGTCACCACCTCCCAGAAGAGACCTTTCTTTTTCCCGCTGTTTGTTAGTTGTCTCTGTCTCCATCATGGCATATTTATTTTTTGTGTATCCTGTGTTTGTCTGTGCACGTGTTATATCGAACCCCTCCCCACACTCCTGGCCCAATGTAAGCTCCGTGAGGGCAGGAATGACCTCACTTTTGTATTTTTATCCCCGTCACAGAGCACAGTACCCGACACAGAAGAAGCGCTTAATTAATGATTTGATTAATTGAATCATGTATAGGAATCATGGACAACTTAGGTGATGCAGTAGATAGCCTGCCTAGCCAGAAATCAGGAAGACTCATCTTTGTGAGTTCAAATCTGGCCTTAGACACTAACTTGCTGTGTTACCATGGACAAGACACTTCACTCTGTTTCCTCATCTGTAAAATGAGCTGGAGAAGGAAATGGCAAACCACTCTAGTATCTTTGCCAAGAAACCCCAAATGGGGTCACAAAGAGTCTGAAATGACTAAACAAGATAGGAATCATAATCATATATCAAGAGTTGAAAGTGACCTCAGAAATATTATTAAAAACACTCATTTCACAGATGGTTAACCTCTTTGGTCTCCTTTGTGGGTAGTTCAGATATCCCATTTTCTATACACGGATGGGTTCCATTTTGGATCCTCTCCTCTTCATTCTCTTTGACTTCATCAGATCCCATATCAGATCCCATCAGATCCCAGTCATCATCTCTATGCAGAAGACTCCTAAATCTGTTAATCCAACCCAAAGAGGTTAAATGACATATTTATGATCATGTAGGTAGTTAGTGGTAGAATCTAGATTTGAACTCAGGTTGTATGACTCTAGATTTAGGGTGCCAAGTCTCAATAAGACAGACAGGGTTTGAATGACTCTAGTTATTAGCTTAGCCAGAACTAGAACCAGATTTCTTGAGTGCAGTCCAGGGCTTTTCCACTGCATCACTAAAAGTACCATTAGCAGATTTTGTGAGGAAGCATGGCTATCCTCCTTGAAAGCCAACCTCAAAAGATGACTTGGTTTAGCCTGTCTGCCAAGATGGTTTTTACAGAGATGTAGATGCTGCACATGCGACAGCTTCTTGAAGCCACAGGTGAACACCAAAGGTGGATGAGCAGCCCTGGAAAGGGTTTGACAACCCCCAAGTCCTTACACCAGAGGTGCTAGTCCTCCCTGAACACCCCATACACCACCTACCCCACAGGATTATTCATGGGAAGAGTATCCTGTGAACTTTGAAATGCCATAATCTTCTCTATTCTAGTTATCTACAGGTGGGAAAAGGAGGCTGAGTGATCTACTTAGAGTGAAGGATAAGAGATGTACAGTCCTTGGTGCTTCACGGGTGCTTGAGCAAGTTGAAAAGATCTGGAGGAAGGTGACTAGCATGATGGGAGGACCCATCACAAAATACTTATGGGAGGATATATGCAAGAATTACACAGAAGGAGGAGGTATGGAAGCTCTGATGCATTAGGGGAGAACACCATTTCCAAGACTGATCACAGGTGGAGCACTGTGCCAATGTATGAGGAGTACATTGAAAAGACTGAGAGCATTCAGACTATAGGAAACAGAATGGTTATGGGTCTTGAGTCCCTGTCACATAAGGATCATCTGAAGGCACTGGGAGGTATTTAGACTAGAGAAGACTAAAGGGAATGTGCTGGATGTGTTCAAGTTGAAAAGGGCTTAGATGTGCTTTTCTTGGCCACAAAGGGCAGAATCCAAACCAGTGGGTATAACTTAGAAGGAGGTAAATTTAGGATTGGTATCAGATAAAAAATTTCCTGACACTGGGAGCTGTCCCTAAGTGTTATGGGCCGGCTGGATTAGAGCTGGATTCCCTCTCCTTGTAGGCCTTCAAGAAGAGGCTGTGTGATCACTGATTGGGGACCCTAAAGCAAGATTCTTTTCCTACGTGGGGTAGACTCAATGGCTGCTGAGCTCCCTTCCAACTCTCAAGTTCTGTGACTCTTTGTTTTGCAGTCTTCCCTACTGGAGAGTGTATCTACATTGGTAAAGTTTAGGGACTCATCAAAAAGAGAACTGTTATCATTTCTGTGTATATGTCAAGTCAGAAAGAAATGAAAAAGACTGTATTAAGGGCTTACCATGTGCCAGGCACTGTAATAAGCAGTGAGGATACAAAGACATAACCTATTTCTTTACCAGACTGTAAGCTCTATGAGGGTAGGGATCCTGTCTTATTCAAACTTTTACCTCCCTTAGAACATAGATAGCCTAGTGCTTTGAACACAATAGGCACATAATAAATGAAGTGAAGTCAATCAGCATGTCTATCATTTATATCAATCCTTTTTAGCCTTTACCACCCATTGGAGTAGTACATTTACTAACCATTTTGTGAAGCAGTACTTTTACTAATTCTAAATCAAACTCTTTTGAGCTTGCAAGGCAGTGTCTCCTATAGCTAAGATACTGATATTTGGTGAACACGGCTATGCTTCATCTAATAATAATAAAAGCTAGTATTTAGATAGCACTTTAAGAATTGCAAAGCACTTTTCAAATATCTCATTTTATTCTCACTACAACTCAGGGAGGTAGGTGCTATTATTATTCCCATTGTACAGATGGAGAAAATGAGGCAGACAGAGGTTAAGTGAACTGCTCAGGTGTTCACAGACCTAAAGTCCCTTTGATCATGGTCACTGCCAGGATTTCCTTATAGCTCCCACAGCTCCAAACTGAAAGTCTTTTTGCCTTTGGTAGCTCTGGTCTCTAGCAACAATTAGAGACTAGAGATTCCAGCAGGCAATGCTTCTCTTTGTACTGGTGCTGCTTAGTACATATGTGTGTATGTATGTGTGTTTATATGTATATAGGTGCATGCATGTGTATGTATGTGTATATATGAATATGTATATATGTACACACACATGTATATATATGTATATATATATATCAGTGAATTCAGCACTGAATTCATACTTGGTGACTGACTTCAGTGGTATATTAAGTATAAGAAGTGGTCTATGCCTCACACACTATCTCTGAGAACAACATGAGAGCCCCTGGAATCGTAGAGATAGAAGTCCTGTTAAAACACTGAAACTAGGGGAGGCAGAAGACCCAGGAAATGGAGGAAGTTAAAAAAAACCCTAGGGCTTTGGCCCTACATAAGCAAGACAAACTACTGGGGCACCTGAATTCCTCTCTTGCTGGTACTACTAAGTGTCCTGTCTGAGACAAAGAAAGACAGCCTTAAACAGAGTTTCCTAAGATAGTGGTATTTGGCATAAGCTGCTTTAAACTTTAGTGCGAGGAACATTTCATTCCTCAAGAGCTGCTGTTGTTGAGTAGTATCTGATTCTCCATGATCCCATTTGGGGTTTTCCTGGTAAAGATACTGGTGTGGTTTGCCATTTCTTTCTCTAGTTCATTTTACAAATGAGGAAACTAAGGCAAACAGGGTTAAGTGACTCGCCCAGGGTCACACTGCTAGGAAGTGTCTGAGTCAGATTTGAACTCAGGAAGAATAGTTTTCCTGACTCCAGGCCCAGAGTTCTATCTACTGTGCCACCTAGTTGCCATAGTTTTAATACTTAAGTTCACATTTAGTAGACAGAAGGCTATTCTTCTGACTCTCCACAAGACTTTGTCTATCTACCATTCCATAGAAGTCTACCCTATAAGCTCACTCCACACCCTGGACTACTTCTCACTAGAACCTCTCCCTAGAACTTCCATTTTAAGGAGGAAGCCCAGGTCAGTTGGGTCTTCACTACTCTCTGGACTCTCCTGACTGCCCATAGGACTGTCTCTAATGCCAACCCAGCCAAGTACCTTTATCTATTCCCTACCATTTTCAGCTTACTTTTATGTAATATCTTCTACTATTAGAATGTGACTTTCTTGAGGGTAGAGCCTATCTTTATTTTTGCTTGAATCTGTATTCCCAGCACTTGGCAAAGAGCATAGTATACAGTAAGGCCTCAGTAAATGCTTTTTGACTTGGCTTGATCTATCCTTTGTGTTTTCCATCGTATCTGTCAGAAGACCCAGATGCATCCTTGACAGCTTGATGGGCCTAGATCCAGTATATAAGGTTGTTCTGTGTTATGAGTTAGTCCCAGAAGTGGCCGGGTCACTCAAATGAAACTCTATGCAGTGGCCATACAACAGCCAACAATCTCTCATTTCAGCATAGGCACTAGTTTACCAAGGAATTTCATCTCAGGCAACCACTATTTCCAAGGAAAGTTCCAGGCAGCATTGTGCTGTGGAAAGAGCAACGGAATGAAATTCAGAATACCCAAATCTTGCCTCTACTGTTGACTACTTGTATGATTTTGGGCAACTCTCTGGGTCTGTTTCCCCATCAGTAAAAACAGAGAGGATTGGACTTGATGGTTTTTAAGATATATTACAGCTCAAAATTCTATGATCTTATCCAGAGGATAAGGCCTCTCAAGCAAAAAAAATGTTTACTCAAAAGATAATGTTTATATTATACTATTTTACTTACTGTTTATTATATTGTTTATATGATAATGTTTACTCAAAATACATATATAGTATATGTATATATCATGTATAATAATGTTTACTCAAAATATAATGTTTAATATACATGAATATATAATATATGTATATGATATATTTATTATAATATTTACTTAAAATATAATAAAATCTCTTTCTCTACCTTCTCAAATATTAAAGGCCTAATATATTTATTATTATGGGAAATACAAGGATAAACCTTAATAATAAACATAACGTTGGTACTGCTGGCCAGGATGTACGCTTGCCTCATAAATGTGTTACATAAAGCTTTTTCACCACTTCCTAATTCTAGGTTCAGCACTTTGGCTACAGTGAAACCTAGCTGCCTCAGATGAAACAGAGAATAACTAGCTTTACAATCTTCCCTTTGATTAAGGTCCTCTATGTCTTACCCCTTCCCCTACCTCCATGCCCTCAAGACTCCCTGCACTGCCTGAAGATCTACAGATATAGCCTAAAGACTCCTCCAGGACCTTTCCATCCACCTCCTTAGGACTTCAGGATCTTTCCATCTACCCTGCATCTGAACTTTCTTTTATATGTTGAATCTCCCCAATTAGGGTGTGAATTCTTTGAGAGCAGAATCTGTCTCTCCTTTATATGTATATCTTTAGTACTTAGCACAATTATTGGCATATAATATGTGGTTAATAAATGTTCACTCATTCATTCATTATTTTATCTGTTCAAACTATATATACTCTTTCAAGGAATCTGAGGTATTCCATACCTCTAACACAAGTGAAGAATTAGAGTGAGGGAAATTCTGAAACAAAATAGAATAAATTAGCCCTTATCTTAGTGTAAAAATATTTTATACAATAGTTTTGACACATTAGTTTATATTTAATATTTTAGGGAGGAGATAATATCACCTGCATTGGCATTTTGTTATGGGATTCATATGTGCTTCATATGGAACACCAAAGTTCCATGAAATATTGTTTAGAAATAGCTGATCATAGAGATTAAGAAACATCATGATTTGAAGTGTTTCATTTTTAAAAATCCTATTTGGCAAGTGATGTCAGCAGCATTCAGGCAGGGAAGTTGCATAGACCTATTTTCTGACCTACTCAGGAAATACCTTAATTGGGATAACAAAGATTTTCCAAATGACTGAGTAAAATTCTTCCCTTCAATCTTTTATTAGCAATAGGCTATGGTGGTAAACAGTATACAAACTCATTATTTCAACTGTTTTCTGGTACCTTATAAATACTACTTTAAGATGTAGTTAAATGAATTTCCAATAATTAAATATCTTTCAGTTATAATCTATTGCTTCAGATATATATTCTATTTCATCTTTCAACACCTACTTGAAAACCTCTCATTTACTTACTTGTGAATGAGACAAATTTGACATTGGCTAATTAGGGGCTCTGAGTGCTCTCTTGAGTATATGTTTTTCTTGCTAACACATGTAAGAACTAAAAGATCAGGTTTTACTACATCCATCCATCCATCTATCCATCTATCCAATCTATCCATCCATCCATCTCTCTCTCTCTCCACATATAGGTATAGATGTATCATATGTGTGAGTATGTATATATGTATATGCATGTGTTAAATATCAGAAAGACCTAATATCTTGAAAATATTAAGATGTTTAATAAAAAGGTCCCTATTTTATGACTATGAACATAATTATTATAGCATAGATTGGTGTTGTACATGCAGTACAGTGGTATCGGAAAGCGTTCCTGGAAAAGTCCCATTTTAACAATGTAATAGCAATTGCAAGTGACAGCTATATCAGATGCTAAGTCTCCAAAAAGATGCTAACATCTTAATCATGAAGGTTTAAAGATTCTGTCACTTTCATGTCTTATTCTGTCTCATCGGTTCTACTTTAATTAGTGAGCTGTATTCTCCCCATAAGAAGCCTCATGAATGAAGGAGGAGAGCAGACCCCATGACAATCTAATGCCCTGTTATGAATTGGTATGATGCCAAAAGGGGTTCGAAATGTTTCACAGATCAGTCACAGGAAAAAAAAAAGAAGTAATTCTGCACACAATATATTTGTATTCATTCTCTCTCCCAAACTAAGCTTCCTTATGTGAGACACAGAAAGCATACTGCCGTTGGACTTCCTGAGAAGAAACACAGCCAGATAACAGCAGCTCAACTTTCTCTCTGTCCAATATAAAAAAAAAATCAGCATAAGCAAAAAAAAGGGGGAAGGGACCTTAGAAACAAGCCATCTGCTTGAAGGCTGAGAGCGCCTCTAAACTGACGTAGAAGTTGTTAACATGGTTTTAGTACTCTGAAAAAGTGCCAGGTGAATGGATGGTAATTTTTCTACCCCTGCAGGGCATCAAAGCTTATATGAAATCATTCTTTTCACACATATTAACACTTAGCTTATTAAAACAGATGATACTTTTATTGTAAAGTGGCCCGGGTAGAGTCTAGAAATGTAAAAAAGGGAGAGAGGAGTTTCATCGTGACCACCCAGTCTGATAACGGGAAACAGGGACGTGGCAGACCGTGGCAGAGACAGTGATGTTCATGGACCTTCTGGAACCACCATAGCTGAAGTGTCACCAGGAAGCCCGTGAATTGCTGTTATGAAAACATTTGCAGTGACTTGCATAATTAAAAGAAACTGCAAGGAAAGCTTTTCTAAAATACAGAGGGGATGTACACAAATAAATACACTTCAAAGGGAGTATTACATTTCAGACTTACTAACAGACTGGATTATGCTAAACTGTATCAAACACCCAACAGTCCTTCCTTCCAACAGGCTCTTACATAATTAGAATGACTGACAGCATTGTGATTTAAATGGACTGCTCTCTTCCTCTAAGTTGCAGATTCACTCTGAGGGAAATCTGATGACCATGGGTCTTCAAACCACAATCCAAAGAGAATTGGCATGTTTAGTCTCAAACTGCAGACACAATTATAATATTATGTCTTCAAGCAAATATCAGTACGGTAAAAAAGATACATACATA
>CM053581.1:484462345-484475398 GCA_028627135.1 Pseudochirops cupreus
AGAATGCTTTTGAGATTCCTTTTTCCATCTGACAAAGTCGACTTTTTAAGGCATTCTTCTCCTCACTGGCTTTTTGGGCCTCTTTTTTCATTTGAGTTAATCTATTTTTTAAGGTGTTAATTTCTTCATTCACGTTGTTGACTCTCTTTTCATGGTTTTCTTGCATCATTCTTATTTCTCTTCCCAATTTTTCTTCCACTTCTCTCATTTGGTTTTCAAAATCTTTCTTCAGCTGATCTCTAGCTTTCTGGCAATCTTCATGTTTCTTGGAAGCTTTTGGGGTGGGAGTTCTGACTGCGTTGTCTTCCTCCCTTTCCCTGCTTTGTTCCTTCTTTTCCCCAAAGAAGGAATCTAGGGTTTCGTTGCTGTTCTTACTTTGCTTCCTATACTTATTCATGGTTGCCATTCAATGGTTTTTTGTTTTTTTTTTAGTTCTGTGGAACTCTGCTTCCAGAGGGAACAGCTCTGTCCCAAATCGCTGGGGTTTTCCCAGCTGCCGGGGCTTTTAGGAGGCTGCTGGGTCCCTCCCCAGCTCCGGCTCACTGAAAAAAAAAACAACCCAGGACCACTGCCCAAGACCACAATCTGGATCCAGGCCGCTCAACGTGAGAGTACTTGGCCTCTGAACGATCGCTTGGCCCCCCTGCTATCTGCAGGCTGGGAGCTCTGAAGTGGCAATGTGGACGCGGGTGCAGAACCTCTGCTCCCCGCTTCTTTGCCCTGGAGGCGGCTTGGCCGGACCTGCTTTTCTTCCCCGGTTTTTAGCCAAGTTCCACTAACCTTAGTCCTTTTTTCTTATGGCTTGATAATTCTGGATACTGCCACAGCTGTCGTAAATCTGCTCTCCTGAAGCTCCAGCCGCAGCAGCGTAAGGGGGGGCTCACCTCCTCGTCTGGTTTAGCCGCCCCTGGGGGCAAAGCTGCCGTTTCAGGCTGGGCTGGTTTTGGCTCTCAGAGCTGAAATGGTCGCTTTGAGCTGAGCTGCCTTCAGCAGGAAATTTATCTGTGTTTGTTTTTGGGCCCTAGAATTTGTTTAGAGTCATATTTTTTGGGTATTTGATGTGGCTGTGTCGGAGCTGCGATTTCTTGCTGCTCCTATGCTGCGATCTTGACTATAAAGGCAATTTTTAACATTAATTTAAAAAATTATTGAGTTCCAATTTTTCCCTCTTTTCTTCCCTACCTTCCTTCCTAAAACAGTAAACAATTTGATAGAGATTATATATGTAAACACATAATTTTCATATTGAGATCCAGAACTGAGGACTAGAAAAGAATTTATTAAATTTTTAAAATTTCTTTTTGTGATTTCATTAATGTAGGGAACCCCTCATATGGAAACTTGTTCTCAATACAACTTCCTTTTGTGCAACTTAATCTTAGCTGTTTAGGTGACTGAGAGCAAAGTCGTGATGGACTCTTTGTGTCACATGGCCATTATGGTTCAGAGGCAGAGCTTGAATTCAGATCTTCCTGACTTCAAGAATAGCTTCCCATCCCCTCGTTTTTTAAAAACTACATCAAATACCTTTTTTTTTTTTAGAAAAAAACAAATCTATTAAAATATTTTGGAAAGTAGCTTTTTGAATAAGTAACTTGTGCCCATCAAGTCTATCAAGTTTCACTGTCATTTCTAGAGGAGAAGTCTTAAATTACTCTGGAGTCTTGATCCTGGACTGTGTCCATAGAAATATATATTCTGTTTTTTCAGTGACTTTATATCCAGTAATATTTATACAGCACTTTAAGCTTCTGCAAAGTGCTTACTTCCGATAGTTTGTCCAGTAAGTTAAAAACTTGCTTTTTGAGTTTCTCTAACATATATAGTTAACTCATATATATTCTAGACCTTTTCTCTCTTGTTTCAGTAGAAGTATGGGTCTTCTAAAAGTTACTTTTTCAAAACAACAGCATGTAACACGTCATGGGAACTTCCTAGCTCCAAATGCAATGGTGTGACATGAGCTTTTGTATGGTTAAATGTATTTATGTGTTCACTGGGGGAAAAATTCTACTGAAGAATAGCAGGAACCTATTTCAGTCTGACAACATGAGTACTGGGGAAAAGTTTCCTACGGCGTACAAAACATTAAAGAAAGACGGGGAAATCTAACTAAAGCACAGATCTAATTATATTATTCCAGGCTCTTGAACCTTCCGAGATTTACTATTGCCTCCAAAATGAGATACAAACTCCTCAGTTGGGCTCTAACCAGTCTTTCTAAATTGAATGCAAATCACTTTCCATCACACACTACATTTTAGTCACTATCACTCACTTATAACTACTAACAGATGATAGTCTATCTCATGTCTAGAATGTTTTCTTTACTCATCTCCTTGTGGGCGCTCTACTTTCCATTTAAAGCATAGTTCAGGTGCCACCACTGACATGAGCATTTTAATGATCCCTTCAGTTGGTTGCTTGCCTCCGGCATCAAAATTATTTTATAATTACTCTTTTTAAAATTTATTTACTCTTTATTATCATTTGCTGTTATCATCGTTCAGTCGTAGCTGACTCTGTGACCCTTGGACAAGCCCGGGGGGAATTCTAGGCAAAGATAATGGAGTGGTTTGCCATCTCCTTTTTATTATATTTACTCCTTTTATTTACCTTTTGCATATACTCTTGTATATTATTGCTGAATCACTTCCCTTCCAGACCTTTTCACTCTTGTTTCACTAGAAGTACTGAGTTTCTAAAAGTCACTTTTCCAAAATAATGACATGTTAGATATCATTGGAACTTCTGAGCTCCAAAAGCAATGGTGTGACATGAGATTTTGTGTGGTTAAACATGGGGGAAGACACAATCTCTACTAGAATGAAAGCTCTTTGAGGCTAAAACAGTATTTGGCATGCAGTAAATTCTTAATTAATGATTACTGAGTGTAATAAAATCAAATATCTGCTGCTACTGTAGCTGCTATGTATACATGGATATGAAAGATACTCTTCTTTTTTTACTGTTATTCCCATTTATCATAACAAAATAATGATAAAGACTTTTTAGCTGGGCTTCTAGAATCTCTCATTCTGCAACAATTTCCATTATCCTGCCTCCTCATCTACCTGCATGCCCTTTTAATGAAATGGGTAGCAGGAAAGGCTGAGTTAGAAGTACCATACAAATAACAGGGGTAGGTTGGCTATGAACAGTTCATATTTCTGTTGAAATTTGGAATTAATTTTGGCCTAATTCTACTTAAATCTAGCTTAATTTCTTTTAGTCAATGTGAAGGATGAAAAAAAATTGAACTTATATTTTTTAAAAAATGGAGAGTCCAATCTGTATCATAGAGAATTGCAAGTAAAAGCACAGGGTGAAAATAAACAATGTAAAATACTTGTTGATTTGTAAAAGTCTGTCTTCAACAATCTTTCTCTTTTCACAATATTTAGAATATTCATCTGTTTCCTGGCATGGATGTGTGTATCTCTCTCTTGTGTACATTAGTTGCATGGATCCCCAGGGACAGGATTTCTGGTCCCCATGTTCTGTCTGGTTCTCATTCTGACGTAAAGCATTGAGTATTCTGATGGCTTTATCTGAGTAATAAACAATACCAGTGGCAAATAAGCAAAGGTGGGTCACTTTCATTATTTAATCACCTGCATTGCTTTCTTATGGCATTCTAGCCACACACAGTGTTTGCGATTGTGGAAAATATCCAGAAATATAAAAGGCAAACGAATTAACTATAATCCCCACTAATCAGTTTTAGAAGGGAGACAGATATTACTTTTTAAGTGATTCCATGCTATACTGGAGTGGCCACAGAAGTTGCAGGTGGATGCATGAGAGTAGAAGAGACTATTCTTGAGAGACAACACAGAACGAAGGGTAAGGAAGAATACTGGTTTGCTGAAGTGCCCAGAATCACAGACAGGATTAGTAAAATGAGAGCAGAATATTGTGAAGAGCCAAGTCAAACCAATAAGTCTAGGGGACTTTTGTGGAATGTAACTCATTGACAATTAGCAAACAGGAATTTCGTATACACTACTGGTGATTCTTCATCTTATCTTTCTCATATTCATCTCTGTTTCTGAGTAAAAGCATCCCTTACTCTTATCATGCTCTCTAGTTCTCTCTTTTCAGTATTATTCATTTAATGCCTAGTATATAGCAGATGGGCAGATGGGCAGTGCAGTGGATAGAGCATGGGGGTTGGAATCAGGAAGACTCATCTTTATGAGTTCAAATCTGATCTCAGACACTTTATGTGACCCTGGGCAAGTCACTTAATCTTGTTTGCCCCAGTTTCTTATCTGTAAAATGGGCTGGAGAAGGAAATGGCAAACCACTCTAGTATCCTTACCAAAAAACCCCAACAAAACCCAAATAAGGTGACCAAGAGTCGATATGTCTGAAACAACTTAACAAACAATAACTATATTAAATACTCTATAAGAGTTTGATGATAATCACAAATGAATGAAAAAGCTTTTGTAAAGCACTTATTATTTACTAAAGCATTGTGTTAAGTGTTGGTGATATAAAGAGAATCATATAATGATGATAATGTAATGATGGCATTACTCCAGGAAAAATATTTTCCTGTCTATGAGGTTTGGGGTACAGGCACTTTTCAGGAGCAAAAGTCATGGAAACTAGGAGGGCTGCCCAAGTTCAATCAATTAATTTGATTCAACTCATCAAACCTGTGCTAGTAAACATTTGGAAAAGACAAAATTCAAATAAGACATAATCCCTGCCCTCATTGATCCCAGAGTTAAGGGAACATGTTACAAAGGCAGATAACTACAATATACATATAGCATGATGAGTATAAATGCAGTATGAAATGCTATGTGGGTTTCATTATCAATGAAGTCATTACCAGTGGGAGATAATCAGAAAAAGCATTCTGGAGAAGGAAGCATTTGAATTGGTATTCAAGAATGAGTAGGAATTTAGAAGGTGAAGAAGGGGAAGCTAAGGGAAGAAGGAATTAGAAAGAGGTAGGATTGGAAATGACATGGAGATGATTGATTACTGCGGACAGGCTTTAGGGTAAATATTTTTTGGAGGGGGGAAGGCAAGGAAATTGGGGTTAAGTGACTTGCCCAAGGTTGCACAGCTAGTTGAGCGTCAAATGTTTGAGTCCATATTTGAACTCAGGTCTTCCTGATTCCAGGGTCGGTGCCACCTAGATGCCCCAGTAAAGATATTTTTGCAATTTACTGAGCAGGGTGGTTTTGGATGATCATAATGATGACAAGGATTGGGGTCTCCTTCAACTCTTAAAATTTTAATTTAAAAATAAAATTTTATTTTTATTTTTTATTGATCACATTTGCCATAGAGGTGTGTGTGTGCATGAAGTCTCTCCTGGTATTTCTGAACTTTTTTTGGGTTCATTTCCACCATTTAATGCAACCTTAATAGCCACGAAGTTCTTTCTGAAGAATTATCTTCTTGTCCACAGTTGCAACCATTTAAGACTATTATGTCATTTCAGCTGGACCCTCACTACTGTACGGGAGCCCTTTAATCCTTCTGAGTCTCTAGCATTCTCCTCACTGCCGCTATTTCAGATCTGCTTTCCCCCCTCATCTTTAGCCTCTTTTCCTCAGCAAATGACTCTGCTGCCTATTTTACTGAGAAGACTGAAGCCATCCATGAGTCCTTTCATTACCCCTCCTCTGTAACTCAAACTTTCACGATGTTTTCAGAGAAGTAGCAAGTTATAAGGGAAAAGTCCTGGATTTGCAGTCAAAAGAGACATGAGTTCTAATGCTGCCCTTGATATTTACCAGCTATGTGACTTTGGACAAGCCATGGCCATTCTGAATCTCCCATTTCCTTATTTGTAAAATGAGAGTAATAACTTGTATAATAACTATGTCCCAGGATTGTTTCAAGGAATAAATAAAATGATGTGCATAAGGTCAAAGGGGCCATTTTCTTCTTGCCTCTAGTCTCAGAGGATGAGATGGTAGCTCCTTCCTGCCAAGGTTCAAGCTTGCACTTATGCCCTTAATTCCTTCCACTCCCAAATGTCTCCTCTGAGACCCTGGGCCATCCATCATCTCCATACTTTCAAATTTTTAATTTTTCCTTCTCTTTATTGGCTCTTCTTCTACCTACAACATTTTAACATTGCTCCTCTCCTAAAACAAGCAAGCAAGCTATCAAACATTTGACCCAATAATTCCTTAAGATTTCTCAGTCCTTTAACTGCCACCCTCTAAGGAAGAATGATCTTTTCTTTGTGTCAACTCTATTTAATTGCTGCTCACTAACTCTCAACATTCTGAAATCTGGCTTCTGTTCCCATCCCTCTAATGAAATTATTCTCTCCAAGTTCACCAATGATCCAGTTACTAAATAAAAGGGCCTTTTCTCGGTCACCATTCTCCTTGACTCTTCAAAAGCACTTGGAACTATAAGATATCTTGCTAGTCTCTCCTCCCTTGACCTGAGTCATGCTAAACTCTTAGAATTCTCTTTCTCCTCCTTGGTGGCTTTTTCTTTTTTGCCAGTTCCTCTTCTTTCTAATCCCTAAATGGAGGTACACCCCCAAAGATTGTCCTTGGTCCTCTTTTCAATCTACATTCTCTTCTCTGCCTAAGGCTACCTAGAGGGAGTACAATCCCACCCTGGGGGGGGGGTGCTTACTATTGGTCTTCTCCCTTTCCTCTGGGGAAGTGAGAAGCCATATTAGGAACTGGAACACCTATTATACACCCTTTAGGCACGACTGAATTCTCTTGGTAAACACATGTTCCTGTGGCTTCAAATATTAAATTCTCAAACCTCTAGCTATAGCCCTAACTTCTCCCCTCTGCTCCAATCCTACATTTCCAGCTTGCTGGACATTGTTCATTGGATATTCTCCTGACAAAAAGAACTTAACTTCTCTAAAAAATGATCTCCTCTTCCTCCTTCCCAAACCCTCTTCCTAACGTCTCTATTTTGGCCTGTGCTAACACCAACCTCTCCGCTACCCAGGTTTAGAACATTGGGAGTCATTCAAAAGAATTTCCCTGTCCTCATCTCGCCATCTACCCTATCAACTCTACCTCTGGAATGTCTTTCATCCATCCTTTTCTTTCCATTTCCAATGACAACATGACAGGTCAAATCTTCCGACTTCTCGCCTAGACTTTTCAAAGAGCCATTTAATAGTCTACTTTTCTCTCGCTCTTGTAGGCTATCACATAATTGCCAAAGTAATATTCTTCTTGCACAAATCATGTTGAGTCACTTGGCTGCATGTTAACTTTTAAGAGCTTCCTATTGCCTAGAAGATGAAGTATAAAGACCTTTAGCTTCACCTTCAAAGTCCTCTACAATCTGGTTCCTTTTCACATTTAGAGTCTTATTTCACATTATTTTCCTTTATGTATTACATCTTCCAGACAAATAGAATTTGTAATTCTTCTACAACCTCATCCTACTTGCATCAGACTCTTTCTTTACTGCCTGCTGAAATTATACTTATCTACCTTGCTGGTGGTTATCTCTCAGCTTCCATTCACCATCTCTATTATGGGGATTATAATAGTACCAGTTTCACAAGGTTATTGAGAGGATCAAATGAGAGAATATATGTAAAGATTTTAAAATGAACTTTATTTTTTTTCCTTTTTTTTTTTTGGAAGGAAATTGGGGTTAAGTGACTTGCCCAAGGTCACATGGCTAGTTTTTGTGTTCAGTGTCTGAGGCCACATTTGAACTCAGGTTCTCCTGACTCCAGGGCCGGTGCTCTATTCACTGCGCCACCTAGCCACCCCTAAAATGAACTTTAAAGCAATATATGGTTACTATTATTATTATTATTACCAATAATAAAAAATCCTTTCTTTAAGACCCAGTTCAGGAGCCCTCTTTTCCATGAAGCATTCTCTGAAACTACCACTTTAAAGTGGATTTTCTCTTCTTGAATCTTTCATGCCTCTTTAAATGACCTCCGCTAATGTGTTCAGTAAAAACAGCTTGCATTTATAGTGTTTGCAAAGTTTACAAAGTGCTCCTCATGTTCTAAACTGCATTATCATTCCTCGTATATGTATTCTCTCTATCTCTATCTTGTACAGCTCCTTCAGGCTCTGGCCTCTGTGATTCACCATCTTTGTATCCCATCAACTGTCACAGCACAGTGCTTTGTATTCATTAGGAATCATTAAATATTTGTTGAATTGAATGGTCCTATACCTAACTCATACCTAACACAAGTAGTCTCTTCTGTAGCACTCTGTTCTAGACTCTTCTTGAATACCTTCAGTAAACAGAGAGCTCACATCTTTGGCAGCAAACTCTCATATATCTAGCTAGATAACTAATTATTACAATGCTTTCTTTTATGAGAGATCAATGACCCCAGCTGTTGAAACATTATCTCTTACATGAACCAGAAAATGTCTCTTCATAATTCCCACTCTTTTCTCCTAGTTCTTTATTTTAGAGAAGTTAGTTCTGCTCCTTCTACATGTCAGCAATTTAAATATTTGAAAATGAGTAGAATGTTTACCATGTGTATTCTTCTTTTAATACAATCTAATTTTTGTGCCTCTCTTAAAATGTGGTAGCCAGAATGAATTTCAGTACTCTAGATATGGTCTGATCAGCACAAGGTACCACTGGGATTCTACAAGGTAGAGTTGAGCAGAGAGTCCATTTTCGGCACAGCGGAATAGCATATGAAAAGACAAGGAGTTAGGGAATGGAATGTCTTGGATATGGAAGAGTAAGCAGGACAATCTGGCTGGGACACAGAGTATGTGATGTGGAATAATGTGCGATTAGCCTGGAAAGGGGGGCTGGAGTGTGAGAGTGAGGGGCTTTATATGCCCAGTGAGGGCTTCCTATCTTACCTTAGAGATGAGAGGGAAATACTCTGGAGCTTCTTGAACAGGGAAGCAGGACCTTTTCACTTTGGGGATACCAATATTTGCTTTGACATACATAATCTCCTTTAAGCCTCACAACCACACCCACCAGAAGGCAGGCAATTCATAAGTAGTCTTTCCATTCACAGGTTCAGGGAGATTTCTTGATTTTCACCCAAGGTCACATAACTAGTAAGTGTTGAAACTGAGACTCAAATCCATATCTTTTGCATCCTAAATTCAATGCTTTCTAGTAAAGCATATAAGCCAAACAATTTGTTTTCTTCTTTTCAGTCCAGACCTATGATTTCATAAGTTTTGGGAATCTCCCAAGAGGAAACTCCTTCCCATGCAGATCTGCAAATACTTTGCAGTTAGTAATCTTAGACTTTTTTTTTTGGCACTGAGAAGTTAAGCAGTTTGCCATCACTCACTCAATCAATCAATATTTATTAAACACTTATTATGTACTACGTACCATATTAAAATATGGGGATACAAAAAGAGGCAAAAGATAGTCCTTGCTCTCAAGCAGCTTTCAGTTAAATGGAGTGGCCAACATGGAAATAAATGTATACATAGCATTATACAAACTTTTCCCCATTCCCTGCCTAAGAATTCATGCTTTTTTCAAGATTTTAAATTCTACAAAATAGAAATAAGTATCCTTGATCTAACCCTACAGAGCCTTCTAAAAGTGCAAAATCACAACAAAAAAGGTTATCTAGAGTTCAAAAAAGGAGTTAAATGAAAAAAAGGAGTACTACTCACTGGAACATCAACATATTTTGCAGCTGCTTTCACCTTGTGTAAGAAAAAAAACATAATTAATTTAAAAATTAGGGATAACAAATAATGTGACAGCTAAAATGCAGAAGTGAATTTGTCCAAATACTTACAGTGAATGACAGAATGGATGAGAAGAAAGTACCTTCATCATACCTCGACAGCTTAGACAGCACCCCTTCCAACACTGAAACAAACTACAGAACAACATAGAACACTTAATATTTGGGATAACTTTATCAACACAAGAAAATATAATAGGGCAACCAATTATTGAGTCCACCACAAGAAAAGCAACATATTTCTCCCATTTTTATGTGGAACCTAGGTTGTATAGAACATAGACATATTCTGTGCCTACTTCTGATCAACTTCTGGTACTGGCCTGATACCAAAGAAGCTAAGCTGGTCACTAAGCTTAGCTACTAGAGCATTTAATAATTCTCTTAAATTAATGTTTAAACTTTTATGATGATTGGTTTCTTTATAGGTGATATTAAATGAGGAAAATCTGCTGATCTACATTTATAAATAATTAGCAAGATATATTTTTTAACCCTGGAACTTAATTCTAGTTACTATTTGAATAGGATATTTAAAACCACTGACACAGAAGTTGAATTTTATATGCATATTTACAAAATAACTTTCAATCTTCAACATACATAAAAAGAAATCTGGGAAATGGAACATTGGGATAACACTCCATTATTTTCACATTTTCCAAAAAGCCCTACGTGCATACCAAGGAGGAAAGGAAGAAAAAATTATGATGAAAGAGCAGTTTAGAATTCTGTGCTGTGACATGAACGGCTCCATTTTGGCCTAGAAGAGAAACAGAAAACATGGTCCCTGTCTTGAAGAAGTTTCTAGGCTTTTTGGGGGAGATGAAATGGACACAAACTAGGTTGCCTTAAACATAATTACAGTGCAACTTATCAAAAAGCCCAAGTTAGACAGTCCAGGTGAAAATAGGCAAATGCTTTGGGGAGGCAGAATCAAGTAGTGGAGGTAAATGGGGTTCATTGGACAAATTATATTAAGAAACATACAGTTTATATGATACAACAAAGAACAGTGCACACTTCCAAAGGGGAAATAATGAAAACTGAAAAGGGTATATCAACAAAGGTTAATTTTTGTTCTTGTCAACAGTATTTTCTGAAAGTGTTAGCAATTCTAGAGACATAGCTTATTAGTCTCTGGTGACCACAGAATCACTGTGAGTGCTTAGGAGATCAGTTAGCCTATAAAGTTAATGCTTTACTACTACTACAAAATAGTTTAAGTAAGATAAAAAGAAATGGTTCCCTACAGAGTTCTGCTGCCTCACACTATTTGTGACATGATGTAAGAACATAGAAACAAAAAAATTGTAAATTACTATCTCGATTGTTTTAAAAGATTAAAATAAACATGGCTGTGCAATTGTCTTAAGGGACATGAATATAAAAAAAAAGACAAAATCATAAACTACTTATAATTTAAAGCCAAATTAGTAGTTTCTTCCTGCCCAATAGGATTATCACTAATCAAGTAAGGCTAACCTCACTTGATGTGGTTTTTACCAACCCTGAAGGCTAATACCCCTGGGCTATGTCAGACCAGGGAAAGGGAATTCCAAACTTAATGGCTCTCTGTGGAAAATGCCTTGTCTCTTGTAACTCAAATCTGAAGAGCAAGTGTGTTCGGGTGATCTCATTTGTCATGTGGAGAGAGGCAATCTCTAAGGTAACAAGAACCTGAACTGTATAAAGCTATGACATAGTCGTATTTTAGTAAGAGCCTGCCATTGAGAATATGTATATATAGACAGATGTAGGAACAAATGACTTGTACTTTGAGTGGTTTGAAGAGCAAAATCAATGTCCAAAAAGTGTGATCAACAATGTTTTCTGAAAATCCAAATGAGTTAAGTCATAAGTCAGGGATACTACAGGAGTAGGTAAATACCCTAAAGGAAGCACAGTGGTGATGGGAAAGAAAGCTTGGGTCAAATGATATAATAACTTGATTGGGATGGGGAGGGGAAGAGATATAGATTTTAGGCACTGGTTTTTCTGCTTTGACAATATATCGTTTACCCTCTGAGTAGTAAAACATTATATAGAGTTCTCTCTGAAAGCAGCTGTTTCACACAGCCAACTTGAACTGCTAGAATCATGTCACAGCATTCTTTACTTCCTAAGATCAATTTTAAGCGTCTCCTTGTAGTCTTTCCTGCTCCTAATGGTCCCTAGAGAGGGTCAGGATCCAGCAGGGACACTTATTGCTTACATGGCAGTGAACAGCTCCTATACCTCTGGGACCTTGCCAGCCTTACCAGAATGTTCATAAATGAATGCTTTTCTGAGTTAGGCACTTCTTAAATCACTCATGGAAGGAAGAGCTAATTTTATAACTAATCTTCACTACATCTGGATTCTCAAGTATTAAGTTGTTCTCAAAAACACTATGTAACAGCACAAAACAGCAAAGTCCCAAAGAAAATCAGTTGAATGCAAGGCATAGTTACTGTGTCTTTAACTGCTTCCTGTGAACTTTCTCCACACAGCTCAGGGAATAGATAAGTACTTCTGGGTTTGCCTTGTGCTTTCTGTTCTCTTGAGAATGTCAGGTGAAATGAAACACTGCAATCTCTTTGTTTCACTGGTCTTTATTGTTGATGCGATTTAATGGGTTTGTTTGAACACTGTTTTAGCATTTAAGGTCTTTGTATGTAATTACCTCCTTGCTACTTCTCCTTATTTGAGCTCTCAAGGAAATAGTGGAAGAAAGCAGTCTGGGATGACTGACAAAAATCAAATATAAACTTTGTCACAAGGCACATTCAGTTGAAATCATCTTCGAATTCAAATAGTCACATACATTTCACTTCTCAATTGAAAAAGGCAATGGCAAAAGTACAAATTCCTAGAGACAGCAGTGGGTTACTCTCATAGAATCTTGTGGGTACAAAACGTAACATTGGGCATGTTGGCTGTGACATTTCATTAAGTAAATTTAAGGATATTTTAAGAGTTTACATCACAAAGTATATAATTCCTAAAAGGATACATTCATCACTGAAAAGGGCTGGTCACAAGAGATACTTCACAAGTTTGAGATGAAAAATTGAGTTTTAAAAAAAGTAACTGCAAAATTGATATAAAAAAGCAACTGAGATTTTGGGGCCATTTATATGTTTTGTAAGAAGATCCAGACCAGTTATTTGTTCCACTCCATCTCCCTTCTCTTTCTCTCTGACTCTTTCCTCTTTTCTCTCTCTGTCTCTGCCTCTATTTCTTCCTCCCTTCCTCTCTCTTTTTCACAGACACACAAACCATTCCCATTCCCAAACAATATTAGCTACATATAATGCTGCCAAGAATAGGAATATATATATATATATATACATATACATGTATATATATATATATATACACAC
>CM053581.1:484475498-484579116 GCA_028627135.1 Pseudochirops cupreus
CCCCCTCATTTTCCAAATATCTCTCTTTTTCTTCAAATATTTTCTCAAAACAGACTCTCTAAAAACCTTCTAGGATCATAATTCTCCATCTGTAAGAAGGCAATTGCTATATAGTAATGCAACTAGACAAGCAATAACCATTCATTCTTTTTATTGCCAGGAACATTTTCCCTGGGCAAATTCTTAGTGCTATCAATACGCTCTTTATATCTTATGTATTGTTTTGCTGTTTTAATCAGTGATACTGTTATGAGGGAAATGAGTATTTATTTTTTTATCTGAATACTAGAATGGTAGGGTTTGAAGAGACATGGAAGATTTAATTATAGCATCAAAGCATTTGACTTCAGTGCAAAGACACCTGAAACTAAGTAGGTATCAATTCAGGACTAGCTCTAGATAAAAGAACTAACTAGTCCAAGTCTGTCTTTGGCATCTCTTCCCTGATCACTCTTTTGCCTTCACCTCCCTGTGTATGGCTCCACCCACTGCCCTCTTGCTCTCTTCTCGTTGCCTGGGGCTCGCTCATTTTCCTGCTTCTTTAGTCACAATTTGCCTGTCTAGTTTCTCATTTCCTTTCTGCTAATGGAGCTTTATATGATGCTTCTTTTAGGTATGTGATAGCATCTTAACAAAGGACGTTCTGGATACAATGACAGAAAACCAACGGGGTGATTGTAATTGTAAAAAAAAATTCAAGGACTGTGATGCACCCATCTATTTCATCTACATGTAGGGTCAGCCCCATGTCCATCTTATTTTTAATCAATTTTGAAAAATCATTTTAGCATCTTCCCAGATGAACCCTTTCACTATATGAACTGCTTTACTATGAGAAGTTATTTTATTATATGCTCTCTAGATTTCTCTTATGGTACTTGAGGACTTGGATAACTTAATATCACTATTTTTATCTTTATTATATGTATATTCCTTTAATATTTTGTTGGATCTATGACTTCATTGCTGGGTACTCATTCTGATGGTGTAAAAGATAACCCATTTATTTTTTTTTTCACCCACATTGTCCCATAAATCCTCTCTGGGGCATTTACTTGACTTTTTGAGGATCTTTCTTTAGTTAGACAATATGGCAATCAATGTAGTACATGAGGTGTCCCTAAATTATCTTTCGTTCTTGGTACATGGCTAGCTCCCTTTTTCTTCTGGCTATATATCTCATTGTGGAAATTCTTTATGTTACTTCTGGTGAGCAATTCTATTTAGATAACATGTGATAGCGTATTCAAAGACACCACAGATCCTTCTATTGATCTTTGAATAACCTAGATATTTACTTTTTCGGAGACTGGAGTGTTGTGTGATACACAGCTATAGAACATTAACAGAAGAATGCTGGTGGTAAAAAATATGAGTGTTTGTTTCAGAAGAAGACTTGGGTCAATAAAAGCATTGTACAGTTTCCCAAATGCAATCTAGTCAATATCTTCTAATACTATCCCTCTCTCCCTCCCTTCAACATGCCATTTTATCATTTTTTTCCTAATCTTGACTATTATATCAAAAACATACTGCTCAAACAGGCCATGTATCACTAACAGAAATGAATATCTAAGGAGGACACCTCCAAGGTGTATTATGGGAAAAATCATGAAAAGAAGGCTGGCGGGCACAGCCACTCCTCCACCTCTATTACAACTTGTCAAGGAGAAGGGAAGAAAGATGGGCATCTGGGGCTCTTTCCCAAGAGATCTGGTGAACTGAATTAGGTATATCACAAAGAAGGGTAGCTCCTAGGTTATTTGAAACTTTTTCCCAATGGGATTCAGAATTCATCCTCTTAATAATTTCTTCACTATTTTTTAAAAACTGTGAAGGACTGTGCTCTAATGAGGAAATAGATGGCTTCGCAAGACAAAGAGAGATACAGAATTAAGTGAGCAGAACCAGAACAATTAATAAAAACAGTACTGTAAGGACAACCAACTTTGAGAACTATACAAACTCTATCAACGCAAACATCATCCATGATTTCAGAGGACCTATGATGAAGTACACGATCTATGTCTTCACAGAGAAGTGATGGACTCAGGGTGCCCAAAGACCCATTTGTGTATGACCAATGAAGGAATCTGTTTTGCTTGACTATGCATATTTATAACAAGGAATTTGTTTCTCTTTTATAATGAGAAGAAAAAAAAATAGATTTCTGTTAGCTAATTTAAAAAGATCCTGCAATTTGGTTAGATCAATATGGCTTAATTTCGATGAAAGGAAAGAAAAACTAAATAACTCCTTTAATAATCTGAATGCAAAAATGAATTTTACTCAAAATATTTTTCAAAATTTCTTTTTAGCAAATGCCCATGAAACATCTGCTGCGTAGAAGAGAATATCCTGGACTCTGGGTACAAAACAGCACCCCCTTCCCCCCCATCAATCCCAACACCATCACCACCACCACAACAAGCGTTTGATGTCAGTTTATAATACAGAATGGAGGGTCACTATGTCAAAGGCACCAATGGGAGAATAAGAATAGGGAGTTGTGTGGTTCGGCTGCAGCACTTGGTCAGTGAAAGGTAGCAACATAAATAAGTCCAAAAACGTATTCTGGGGACATACTGTAGAATACCTTAAATATTAAATGCAAAGTCAAGAGGTTGGTATTTTGTTCAGGAGTCAATAACAGCCACTGAAGGTTTTAGACTTGACAAGATTTGTTTGTAGTAGGCAGAGAGCATAGTCAACTTTTCTCACAGAAAGGAGATAGGGCCAATCCTCTCTTCTTGGCCTGCCAGAAGAGGTGCTGTGAGCTCGAGGTCACGTGTGACCCTGTAGGTCCTCAAGTGCTGCCCTCTGACTGAATCTAAACTTCACAGAACAAATCCCCTTAATAAAAGGATTTGTTCTGTAAAACTTGGACTCAGTCAAAAGGCCCCATGCAAGGACCTAGAAGGCCACATGTGGCCTCATGGCCACAGGTTCCCCACGCCATCTGACTTCACATTGAAATGAGCCATGTCCCCTATGCAAAGAGCCTAGTTCTTGACAAAAAATCTGCAATCCCAGAAAGGTGTAGTAAACATATGCCTCAGAGGACAGCACTAGAAGTAAAGGGCAGATGCTGCAAAGATACAGGTTTCAACCCATATAGAAAAGAAAAAAAAAACATTCCTAATTGGAAATGAGGAGTGACCTAAAGGAGAATAAACTGCTATCACTGGAGATCTTCAGACAGAAGCTGGACATCACTTCTTGGAGATGGTGTGAAGAAGATGACCACCGAGGTCCTTTCTAAGCTGGACCTTCTGACCTTCTGTTATTCTGGATTCAATTTTTGGAATCAAGTGCTTAGAGACTAGTATGCTAGCCTGTACTATCATGTTGTAAGGTAATAAACATTCTTGACCATTCCTGATCCGTGAAACTGCAAGGAAAATCTACAGCCTCATAATCCCTTCTTTAGTTCCATAGTGCTTCCTGATCAACCAAGACACAGAAAACAGCAAGTGAAACCCCCTACTTAGCCACAACTAAATAAAGCAAAACTCCCTTTGCCCAAAACCTCCTATTAAAACTTTCTGCTTGCTTTGGTGTGGACGTGTGATGTCTTCAATATAGAGGGCTCTCGGAGAAGATACTCTCTCTACCAATGCAGACTGATGACTCAAATAGACAACTGTCCAAGGGCACTGAGATGTTAAGTAACTTGTCCAGGTTCATACAACCAGTGTGTGTAAGGACTTGAATCTAGGTTATGTTCATTTGAAGGTCAGTTCTCTTATCTATTATGCTATCCTCCCTCTGTTTCAACTTTGAAAATGTTCCCCACCCCCTACTCCCCACTGGCATGCCTTCTCCCTTCCTGAGTTGCACTGGCATATCTAAAGTAGATTTCTAAGGTTTAGCTACATCTATGACTTAAAAGACATGGCATCAAGAGTCCATATGCCTGGAAAAGGAGAGGAACCAGTAAGGAAACCAATGTGAAGAATAGCAGGCTTCCAGCCCAAGGGTTGCACTGGTGTTTACTGCATATATGTATATATGTATATACACACACACACACACACACACGTATATCCATATATACCTACACACTGATTTTTTTTTTTTGCTTTTTAAAATTTTTTATTTTTTAATTTAAAAAAAATTTTTACACTGATTTTTTTACACACATATACTAGTGTGCTGGGAGGCAATCTATGGAGGATTTAAAGAAACAAAGAGAAGAATGGCACAGAATTAGAAGGTACGAATGAGTCACCATTTTTATTGGTGACTCATGCCAAGGTGTTCTCAAATTCATAGATATAGTTAAATAAACAACTTTTAATAGGAACCTTCCCGGTGGAGCATATTCCCTAGAACTGTTACCAAGAGTGTTAAAACTCATTTCTCTCTCTGCTCTGCTGTCTTTTTTGTTGTGCTTTATTTCTCTACCAGTACCACCACCATACACTGCGCTCCAGGTAAAGTGGTGTGTGTCTATGTAGTGGTGATGGTAGGCAGCAGAAGAATAGGTAGGCATAGTCAAAGTTTTCCTTTCCCTTTCACCTAAAGTCCAGATCTCAAGAGGTCAGATGTAAACAAGGCAGGAACCTTTATCCCTGCCTTTTCCTAAGCTTATGGCCTGGGGGTGGGGTGGTTAGGAAGAATGCAAATAAGTATAACGCAAACTAAAACGCTAGTACAGAAGAAAGGTAGAAACTTTGTCCTAAGTGAGGTTTGAAAGGAGAGAAAGACCCATTATTGAAGAAATGTGTCTACCTGTACATAATGCAGTAACTAGTGGAGTGTAGATACTTATTAGGTACTAATAAGGACAAATATTCTATTACCAGCTAGGAGGACCAACTCTTTGCAAAATTATGGAGGAGTGAATTATGTCTTTGAAGTCATTTCCCTATCTTCCCATGTTCGTTTTCCCCTTCTTCCGTAACAGTGTCTCTCCCCTTGAAGTACCCAGTACATGGCCTGTTCTGTCCTTCCTTCCCCTTTCCTACTCTTAAGAAGGGGATCTGATGTTGTTTATTTAGATCTCATAAACTGAATTTCCTGTGTTTACAGATTTCTGTTTTTAAGATTCTAACTCTAAATGTAGAATGAAATTGTTTTATCCACTATTAAAGGAATTTCAAAACTTTGCAGGCAGGTGGGAGTGATATATTTTAAAGGGAGAAAACAGGCACCTTGGTGATGTGGGTCCATTCTGCCAATCTATAATAACAGCCTTTTGGCTTATATGAACTGGGTACCTAATATTTCCCCCCTACCATATGGACTAAAACTCAAGGCTGCGGATTGAAAACAGCATAGTAAAAGACCATGAACTTCTAGCAGCTTTGCTAGAAGGCAAAGAAATTCCCCCCAAAAGTAACACCAAAACAAAGCAATAACTTGTTATGAACCTTATGTCAAAAGCTTTAGATAAAAGCATTTTATGCACTTCCATTTTTTTCAGTTCATTTTTCTTGTTTAGTCAGACTAAAAATAAAGGAAATGCTGACATCTCTAATAATTCTACATCTGGAATCAATGCTTTATTCAGCAACAACAATGATAAAGGGAATGAGTGATATATTTCTTTACCTTTGAAACAAGAAGTGAAATGATGTCTTTTACAGTGTCTTCAATCAAATCGTCTATTTTTGAATGATACTGTTGCTGGGTGTTAAAAAACAAAGATGCATTAGTGTGGATATGAACACAAAACTTTTGTCATAAGTCATAAACACTTTAAAAGCTGCTAGCCCTGACAGATCAGATGTACTCAAAATGATCGTTTTGAACCTCAGAATAACAAAACCTTGAAAACGATCTACCCAATCAACACTTTTTTTTACATCCCGCGTTGAAAATTTTCCCATGCACACTGTCGAGTTAAGCAGCTAATGGGGTTATTATTTAGATGAATTGAGTTCTTATTCTTATTCAGGCAAAGGAATGTGAAGGATACTTTTTTTGTCTCCTCCTCTATAATTACGGTGGTCGTGTATTTTTCTAAAGGGTTGGTTTAGCTGGCGAAGCAAAAAGACTAGAAAAAGATTTAATTAATACAGCATTTCATGTCTGACAACTCTCATTCATAAGTTATTTTAAATGTGCTCTAGAAACAAAATGAGCTCCCAATTGTTCATTCTAAAAGGACCTTTTTGTCAGCATGGGGAGCAGCAGTTTATACAATTCTTACAATATGCTCAAGCAAGGGCAAAATTAAAATTTCATCAACAAAGGTGAATGGATGGTAACAAATTAATAGGCCATAATAGGTATTATGAAACAGCATTCCCTCTCCACAGTCACAGTCCTGCTTACTCGTGAAAAGGACGCCTTTAAATAAATACAAAAAAAGATATATTTAAAATAAACCTGAAAGACTCCCCCCCACCCACTTTCTTTAGAGAATACTAGAGTTCTATTCTTAAATTAGCAGGAGCTGGGGCTTACACTGCCCTGTGAAGGCACATCAATTTAAACAATAATTCTTCCTTTAGAAACATTTATCTGACAGTACATTGTCCCCAATAGCCACTTCACGTAAAATGTGACTTGTAAAGACTAACCCTATCTTCATAGTTCAAGGCTTCTTGGAACAGCAAACATAATGCACAGAGAGAAAGTACTGAGGCCAGTATAAACATTAGACCAACTTAGCAGCTGCCAAGTGAAGAGTTTGCTAAGATGTAAGTTTTTGAAAGCTGTCTTTCAAAACTCCTTCTGAAAACATGTCTCAAAGTTTCCACACAGAGCAAAATACTGACTTAGATCTGCTTTGGTGTACCGAGGAAATGATTTTTTTTTTCTCACTGAGCCATGAAAATCATATCTACTGAGCTTCTGCCTGCATGGAACCTAACAGAGGAAAGTGTAAATTTGTGTTTGTGTATGTGTATGCTCATGTGTGCAGCAATTCCTCCATAGATGAGTGATTTTACCTTTATTTTTGATGGGAGAGTTGGGAAAGGGATGACAGATATATTAAAAAAATTTGTAACACATATATATGTGCATTCTTGAAAGATCTCTATTATATATAAGAATATATACACACACATATATACACCTTTAATATTTTATTCAATTAAAATATATATATATATATATACACTTCTGAAGTTGAATATTTTATTTAATGAAACATTAAAGGTTAGCTGAATTCAATAATTACTGAATCTGTGACCTTATTAGCCCTCGCACCAGAGCCCCCCCAAAACACCAAAAGGATTTGAAACAAGGAAAGCAGCTTGCCATTGCTGAGGTAGGGGCACACTTCCTGCATTTTACAATAGCCCAACGTATATAAAAAGGGTGGGGGAGTAAAGGGGGAGGCAAGAAAGAAAAGTACAGTCTCAAAAAAGCCAGCTGGCAGTTACGGTGCTGATCCAGCCTAAATTACCCACAACTTTCTGAGCCAGGCAAGCCCTCACAAGAATATATTTCCTAGGCCCCCAGCAACTAAACTATTCAAGAGAAGGCTGCTTTGCCAAGGAAGCCATTCCCCACCCCTCCCCAAATTGCTAGAAAAAAAAAAATCCTTCTTCTTTCCTCCTCTGGGCCCGCCCCCCTCTCCCCCCAAGCTAAAAGTTGTAAAGCTGACTGGGTGGTGGGTGAGTTTATGTAAATAGACTCTGCTGCCCATCTCATGTTTTGCCAGGCTCTTTTCATAAAACCCCCTTCCTTCAGATTTGGCGTCTTTCTTCAAGCAAGAGGGAACTAATCCAGCCTCCGACTGTAGCTACTCTTCAGCTTGGATTAGGGAAGGGATTCAGGATATGGATTCAAGGCTTATTTCATTTCTTATGGGCCTACAGATTTTTATTTTCTATGGCAACCCAACAATGGTTTTAAAGAAAGATAAACAACTGGAAATAGTCCAATGGATTGGGCGCCAACCAAACCCCCAAACCTTGGCTGTTGGGATGTGGCCTGATAGAAAGCTTAATGATTTATCCTCATTTTGCCTTAACTTGCAATTTGTATAATTTTATTGGGTTATTTAATGGCCCCAAAAGGTGTTCAAATATCACTGAGAGACCCTTGTCTAGGAGGTCCTGGAGCATCTTTCTGGATTAAGCTTTTGGGTCAAATCAGACCCTATGTTTCCTAAAAGCAAATAAGAGATGAGTCATTGTGTTTAATTGTATTTAATCCCCCTTTTTGATTCAAAAGGATGAAATCCATTACAGACCCTTGGAGTGATGACTGTCTTTTAAAAAGAAAAATCGCAGCTGGATTTGGCCTCAAGTTTAAAAAGAGATTTCTAGGTAATATAGCTATATTAAATAACTGATAACTCAAAGCATCAGATAATAGAAAATTTATTTGTGTTGGATTTTAGACAATTTCAATCAGTTAGTCAATAAGCATTTATTAAATACTTCCTATGTTCGGGTCTGGGGACATAAAGACAAAGAATGAAGCAATCCCTACTATCATGAAATTTATATTTTATCATATATTATTCTATTAATAATAAGATATATTATTATATAAAAATATTTCTCCAAAAATTTTTTCAGGCCCAGACCTATGAATACCTTGATATACAGAATTTCTGAATTCTTCTAATGCAGATCGGCACCTGATCTTTAATTTGCATAGTTTCCTGAGGCACTAAAAGGTTATGATCTGCCCAGGGTCATACAGCCAGTATGTGTCAGAAGTGAGTCTTGAACCTAAGTATTCCTGACCCTAAGTTCAGCTCTCTATCTACTATACCATGATGCTTCACTCAAATTTATTTTTTTAATTATATTTGACTTGTGGTAGTATTAATATGATTGGATAACAATATAACTCCTTATATACTTCTTGGATGGATAATGGGTGGAGATGGCCCAGGTATGCTGTGAGTAGTATTCAGTAGGTGGACAAGTGTTTAATATTTAATACTGCACAAAATTCCCTAAATGAATAATTCAGAATTAACAATATGGGATCATAGATTTACAGTTCAAAGAGATCTCAGAGTTCATCTAATCCAACCCCCTCATGTAAGTGATTTGCCCAAGGTCACACAGGAAGTGAGAATCAAAAGTGGTAGGTGAACCCAGCTCTTCAGGTTTTAGTCAGTTTTTCCACTATAACACACCACCACACTAGTCAATACTAGAGAAAATTTTGTTTATAAGAGTTGGAGAATATTATAAAGAATTTCATTGAAGCCCCTAGCAGAGACTTATAGCCAAAGAGGAACAACCTTCATTTTGACTTTATGTTCTAGATTTAAAATTAAGAATTTAGGTTTGTTTTGGCCATACCAAAAATCCTATGAAAATCTTCTCAGAGTTTCTTGTTGAACTGACATCATCACATCCTAGTCCTTTCACTGGTATAGGTACCAGCCCCTAGTTGCGGCCCTTTCCTCTTTATACAAGAGAAACAGATTTTTGATTCCTGCTCTAGGGGTAAACAATGCTCATCATATAGTCAAGGGTAAAGGTAGCACCCTATGGGGCTTTTACTGCTTTTCTGGCTCTTGCTAGGTAGGAGAACAAAAAATTTAAGGAGCAGCCACTTCTCTAAAATTCTTGCCTTATTTTTACACCAAAAGAATTCAGCATCAATTCACCTCCCTGTTCTCATGAAAACACATAAGAAATGAAGACTAACCAGTTTCTTGTTCAGTTTAGTGGTCTTAAAAGAGTTTTGCCACAACTTCTGGGATGAATTTTAAAGGTGCTGGGTTGTTACTTGTGGGGACAGAAATCTTCTATTCTGAGAACAAACAGCACAAGGAAAGATAGGCCCCCATGTTGCCCCATTAATGTGCTTTCATCCTCACCCGATGGGATCGTCAGATGAAGTGGCTTTGAGGGCAGATGAATGCCTATGGCCCATTGAATGCTCTGCTTTTCTGCTGTGATGGCTAACGAGGTTTCTAAATACGGGGCTGGTTTTGTGATCTCAACATCTGTCCCGGAGGGCCAAGGCTGGATTGCTGACTCATTTCACACAGCTGTCACATGGTAAGAGCATTCAGCCACTAATCAGTCTATTAAACACTCTTCTGAGTGGTTACAGAACATGCTTGCATCATCACATGTCACTTAAGAAAACAGAATAATAATTTACAAGCACAGAAGGATTTGCACTAATAGGGATGACAAAGCTGGAATGCAGTCACAGCACAATGATTCTTGGCTGGCTTCTGAGGAAGTTTTCTTGACATCAGACAAGGACTCTGTCCTTACAGTATGGGGAATAATGTGTTGTCTATTAGCTTTTAACTCTGACATAGTTCACTGAGTTTCACACTTGTCTACTGATAAAATTTTTACTGAAGTATACTCAGAAACAGCTGGACTCACTATATCTTGTATCTAAATATTTAGAAACAACATTATAGGTCACTTTCTAAAGTCTGGCATCCATAAATTGGACTTCTGCCTAAGTCACATGCTTAGCAAGTTGCTGGAGATCCTATAGTAGAGCTGATACTCCTACCCAAAGCATTTCTTGGGCATGCAGGGTGAAGAAGGAAGGCTTTTTTGGCCACTCTGGGTTTGAATTCATGGAGGAACAACACTATGGGTGAACTTCCTCTTCATCCTGTAGTACATTTGTACCACTTTTGTAGCATGGTTATGAGGCTTTTAAAATGAAACTTCAGTACTGTATGAATTATGTGTCATTTATAGAAAAATTAATTTTCTTATAATTTGTAACATGGCTAGTCTTTAAAACCATCTCTTATGAAAGTATTTATTTTTAAGTGGAACAATTCTTTGATATTTATGAGGATTTCCGTTAGTAGAAGCCAGAAGTTGTTATAGTTATACAATATTAAAGAAAGAGACTTGTGTTTATCTAGTCCCTCTTCCCTCCCTTCATTTTACAGATAAGGAAACAGAGGCACAGAGAGATGACATTTCTAGACCAGGATCACATGAATAGTTAGCGGCAGAGGTAGGTCTAGATCAGAGCCTGGGTTGCCTGATTCCAAGTCTGGTACTCTTTCCACAGAAGAAGATTTCAGAACATCAACAAATAACGTTAGATATTAAAAAAGCAACAAATAAATTGATCCCATAATGATGGAAAGAGCTAATGGCTTTATAAATGAGATGAATAAAAGGATTTAATATGTGATTCTTGGGTAATCAGAGGGATCTGTATATTGAAAAACTTAGATGAGCTGATGAGAGATACTGGTATTCCAGTCAGTTCTCACTTGATAAAGCAATTAGAGGTAATGATATAAGTGATTAAAAATCAAGGAATATCAGGAACAACTTGATATTTTACAATATTTACATATGGGGCTTCAGAAATGTTCATCAACTGAATTTCTACAAACCACACTTTCCCATTGAACAACTAATAGTATTGGGCTAGTTTGTACTACAGGGGTGTGTGTGTGTGTGTGTGTGTGTGTGTGTGTGTGTGTGTGTGTGTGTGTGTGTGTGTGTGTGTGTGTGTGTGACACATGTACATATATGTAAATATACATACATTAATCATGGTGAAAGAAATTTATTCTGGCTAAAATTATTCTGCAGAAAAAGGTGAACATCAGGAATTTTATGAATTATATTTCCACTTGTAATTGCATTCTCAAATGTAGCTTACTTTTTTTTTTGCCTTATTTAAACTTATTCCATTCGATTAAGCAAATATTTTTTAAGTATCTGCTATATGCGAGATATTTAGTATACACAAGGGTTTGCAGGGTCTAGGGCCCTGATAGGTGAAAATCAAATACAAATCATTTTGAATTACAAAACGGATCAATGTAGAAGTTCTAACTTCAAGAAGAAATTAGTCTCAAGAAGATAAGTTTAATAAGTAGTACAATTTAAATTTTGTTAATTGTTTGCTATTATAAATATCAGAAGGTCCGATTTTCGTCCTAATACACATTTCCACAGGTTTGACATTGTTTTTATAATGAGATCGTAGTAACAAATTTGCCTATTATAAAATAATCACCGTCTGCTGAAAGAGTAACTCTCTGGCCACCCCTTCCCCTCTCCCCACAAAATAGAAAGAAATCTAAGAACTCCTGTCTTGATTAAGGACATAAGCACATGAAAATGTTTGCATTTCCACAATCTGAAATACTTTAAGTAACTACTAATTTTTCCATTTAGCTCTCAGCCTAAGGGACAGAAATTTGAATAGAAGTACTTTCTACAGCTATCATACCATTTCTCCAGTATTGCAAATGCTAGTCAGAGAACAAACTTTAGCTATGACATATGTTTCATTATTTTACCTATAAAATATCCTCAAATCTCACCATAAAACTTATTCATTACAGAACCCAATTTGGCATAAGACTAGGCCTCTCAAAACCCACCAAGAAGTGGTTTCACTTATAAAGTGGTTCTAAAAGAAAGACTCAGATAAAGAGATTTAAGTGTATGTTTTGGCTATAATATATCCACATATAAAGACACAAATAGGGCACTTAGGTGGCACTGTGGATAGAGTACTGATCAGGAACACTCATTTTTATGAGTTCAAATCTGGCCTCAGACACTTAGTAGTTGTGTGATGCTGGGCAAATTACTTAACCCTGTTTGCCTCAGTTCCTTATCTGAAAAATGGGCTGGAGAAGGAAATGGAAAACTCCTCTAGTGTCTCTGCCAAGGAAAGCCCAATGGAGTCACGAAGAGTCAGACACGACTGAAATGACTCAATGACAACAAAAAGTCATAAATAGGCTGGATGTGAATAAATGATAGCTTGTGATTCACTGTTGGAGGTCCTACTATTTCCTTTTCTTTTGCTTTTTTTTGGAGGGCAAGGCAATTGGGGTTAAGTGACTTGCCTGAGGTCACACGGCTAGTAGGTGTTAAGTGTCTAAGGCCAGATTTGAACTCAGGTCCTCCTGACGCCAGGGCTGGTGCTGTATTCACTGTACCACCTAGCCACCCCTCCCCCCTGCCTCCATCCCCACTATTCTACCTGTCACATTGCCCCCTCTCCTTTTTTCCCCATCTCAGAAGATGATAAAGTCAAAAGACAGTATTGATCAGCAAGTGGCATCAATGATAGGGGCTGAAGCTACAAGGAAACTCAGAAATAATGCCTGATGGTTTTAGGGGCCCTAAGTAGGGTCCTCTTGGACTCCCTTCTATAAATTAGCCTATGTAAAACAATCTCCACCTCTGTTACACAGAATATCAAAAATCTATGGGCAACTAGTTAGTGCAGCGTTAAGAGTACTGGGCCTAAAAATCAGGAAGACATCTTTATGAGTTCAAATCCAGCTTCAGACACATACTAGCTGTGTGACTCTAAGCAAGTCACTTGACCCTGTTTGCCTCAGTTCCTTATCTATAAAAGGACCTGAAGAAGAAAATGGCAAACCACTCCAGTATCTTTGCCAAGAAAACCCCAAAATGTGGTCATGAAGAGTTGGACACGACTGGAGAATGACTCAACAACAAACAAAAATCTACCTAATTCAGGGCCTTTGGGATATTGGATTAGAAATTCTATGAAATGAAATTAAAGCAGTGGAAAACACAAACTATTTCCCTTTTCATTTTTAATTACATTACATAATCTAGAAAGGACAAACTTTCACTTGAGCAGTATTATAAAAAACTTAATAATTCATAAATCTATGTCCATCTAAACTAAGAATCTAAGCTAAATTAATCCCATTCAACTAGTACTAGATGAAGACTGTAATATCATACGATAGGCCTTTGCATTTTGTCTTAAGTGGCTTTACCTTTTTTTTTTAATAGAGCAAGTGATAAATTATGGCTTCTAAAGCTTCTAAGGAAATCTATGACATTACCTAATATAGAAAGATTTACTTAAGTTTCAAGTTTTTTTTGCTGTTGACATATAGATATTGGCAGTTAGCTTAAAAACCCCTAAAAACCTGAAAATAGATTCAATTGACTTATTTAATTAATACATATGTCTACTTGTATATGTAATTTAACAAAGAAACATTGCTAAAATATGAAAAGAATTAAAAGCAGGTTTCTGAAATAAAAGGGACTTACCCACTGACTACCAAGCTGGAACATGCCATGGAAAATAAAAAGACCAAGGAGGACATATAAGGGAAGAATAAGGAAATGGTGAAAGAATAATTAAAATGAAAAAAAAAAGCAAAACAATATCAAATTCAACAGATGAGCCCAGAAAAACGTTCACATTCACCCAGTCAACATGTTCAACAAAAACCAATCACAGAAAAGACTACAATAACGGTGATTTGCAAAGTTTTAGGTGTTTTATTTTCACATATAAAGCTACACTTAATCTACACATCGCATCAGAGCCCATGACATTTTTCTCTGTAAAGAAAGGAAAATTAGACATACTTTTCTAACTAGTTTCCACGTCTTTATAAGAAGTTTCTAGTTGTCCCTTAAAAATGGACTGTTTTGTGCCAAAAAGATACTCCATAGGGTTTTGCTTGGTTTTATTTTGCTTTTTGGTGTGGCTGCTTTGCTTTTATCTAATTCAAAATTTGCATAAGTTTAATTTGTATAAACAAAACAGGTCCTTTAATAACCCTCCAATTTGTTTGTAAAAAGTAGAGTTTGTGGAAGGGGAAAACTCAAGTTGTAAAGAGCCCTACCTGGAATTCAAAGGCTACTTTAAAAAAGTTTGACTTATACTTTCAGATAATAACAAAAAGAAAATGACATGAACAAAGTAAAAAGGGGCATGTAATTATCCAGTGAAAGAAAAGATTAAATACATGGTGTTGGAAAACTTGTTTTTAATCCAATAAAGTGAACACCTTCTGTAAATAGCATGCTTGTACTGCCAGTTCACCCAGCACTCTACATTCCCACATGCACGATTTCACTCACCTCTTGTCCTCCATCCAGGGCACAGAGCTTGGTGCTTTGCTTTTTGGCATCGACTAAGACATTAAACATTGTGCATACACATGCTGGGATGCGTAGGTCAGTTGTTTTATTGGCCTTTTGCAGCTTAAGTTCAAATGCAATTCTTGTTCTGTTTATGAAAACATGGACCCAGAGTAAGACAACCTGTCATACTTCCCAGATGATTTGTAAACGTAAAAGCAACATTAAACATGCTAACTGAAAACTTGCAAATAAGGAACTAGCAGAATAAATATACTTGGGCAGATGGTATGGGAAGTAGAACGCTGTTCTATTTGACTGTTTCACAGGAAGCATCAGAATGTAATATTTTACCATAAATTCAAGGTTATATATTGACTTAGCAGACCAAAACCCACAAGGCCATGACGAGTATTAGTCATTACATTTAAGTACAGCCCTTTTAATAGCAAACCTCAAGGCTCCATTTAAGAGTTTTTTGAATGACTTGCAAACATAAGACATCAAATGGCAAAATGCAATGCTTCTCTATACTGATACATTCTGATGGAAAAGCTGCCACGAATCAGCCTAAGCAAGAGAACGCTGAAAAACTCTAAAGCATTTATGTTTGGCAAGAATATACTTGTTTTATATGTGTTGTAAGCATGGACCTGGTAATAAGTGTCTTTGCATAATTAATGCTCGTTTCAAGACAACTAACAGATTACAAGGTCAGTATTAGCAATATTTGGAAAAATCTAAAAGTACACACGTAGTCCGATTTTGATTATATTTTGAAGAGTGTGAGTGGACACTATATCCTGGAGATGAGTTACCAACAATGCAAGTGGATGGACAGTAGTAATGCCAGAAGCATATTCAGTGGGGAAGGCTAGCTTGAAATGCTATCTGACAGTCTGATACGCTGAAGATGCACATGGAAAGAACACATAAGAAATAAGGGAGCTAGCTAACAGCTCCTTTCCATATGTCTCGGGAGGGAGTACACTGAGACAGCAAAGCACTGAATTCCCAGAGAGATACAGAGAAGAGCAACAGGAATGACTAATGCGGTGCAGTTGTTGCTGATGAGAGGAGTTGTTCCAAACCTGAAAAAAGGCATCAGGTCAATGCTGTACATTTTATCGACTCCACGCGTCCCCAGAGTTGAGGAACCCCCAAAGTTAGAGTATGTTTATTCCATCTCAAGGATGTGTACATGTATTTATGCCTTCTTTTTTTTTATAGCTTGGTAGCAGGTTCTCATCATGAGAGATGGAACTTTAGAAGCGAGGGCAAAAAGACACCTGTACCTTCTGACGCAGGCCTCGATCATATCGCTGGCCATGAGTTTAAGCCTTTGCTCTAAGTGGTGAGCAAATTCTTGTTCTGGCCAGTGTAGATCAAAGACAAACATTTGCAGTGCATCCAGTTTCCAAAAGAGATCTTCTGAAGTGGCTGATCCATTGCTAGAAAAAGGGAAAAATAAAATACATCATAACATTTTCCTAGGTAGAATCCATTTTGTCAAATCACTACTGATCCTCCCTTTCCCAAAGCTTTCCTTGCCCTCCTTGTAAGGCAGGTGAACAAGGGAAGACTATGAACTAAAGCATTAGGGGAGCTAAATAAAGGAGCAACGTGAAATGGACAAGAAAGCTTTACTAATGAAGAAACTAACACTCACATACAGGAATGAGTGATTTCAATATTCTTTATCAGATTCCATTACCTTGAGTGTTAGATAAATGTATTTTATTCCAGATAATTCAAAGACATAGATGTAAACTACAGCCCTGCTCTTGGTACCCGCAGAGGTCTGTTTGTACATCTATACATTGGGAGCATGTGACAAACGGTGATTTCAAATTCTCAGTTTTGAGTGTTGAAACATGCATAAACAATTGAAGATGCAACAACTGACCCCGGCTGGGAAATCTGGATTATTTTTACCTACTTTGAAATCCTTTACAGCCAACACATCTAATCCTCTCCTTGTGTTTATAGACTAAGGAATCATTTGGTTAGAAAAAAGTATCATCTGACACCCAAATGATACTCAGTTTGCTCTGGAACTAGAAAAAAAAATGTGTGTGCTTCTAAACCCTACATCTAAATATGGAATTATGATTTGCCTGCGTTAACTACCATTGTAAATGACTCTAGGGGACTAGTGTTCACACCATGTATGGAGGTTATTTGTACACTAGTACATAATAATATTTGAGTAGGAGCTTCTTGCTATTATTTTTCTTCATTGTAAATGACTTTATAAGTAGTTACTTGATAGGAGGGTGTTTTCAAAGCTAAAAAACCCAAATTCTCCTGGAAACGCTGCACTGTAAAATCAGAGCAAAAGCAAAAATATATCCCCTAAATAATAGCTCATGTGTCAACATGATTTCAACAATTGTTTCAATAATTAAAATAATTTCAATTAATTATTTCAATAATATGATCCTAAGAAAATGATTTACAATGGGAAAACCATCATTTTGTTATAAAGATATGGCTGAAAACATATAAAATAAGAAGCTGCAAATTATGAAAACATACAAATATTATTTAGGAAATGTCTTAATTAGCTAACTAGAAAGGAAGAAGAAAACCTCCCATTTTGGCTCATTAAAAGCCGGTTTCTTCCCAACAGAGAGTTTCAGCCCTATCACTTATTCAGTGTGCTTTTCTTACCCAGTTCTGCCAATAATTCATAGTTCTCTGTATGTCTAGCCAAGGTATCCTTTGAGTTAACTTCTCAGGGGACCAATCATAGCAAAACACCGAATACTGAACATAGCACCTTCCTCTCTTAATATCTCCCAAATCTTAATATTCAATGCCCCAAATGTACCATTAAACAAAAGGACCAACAAAACAACTGAAAACACTGCAGTGATATTCCCATGAAAACAAAAAGCTAACACTAAGCATATTTATCTTTTCTCTGTGCTAAATATAAAAAGAAAGCAGGAAAATACCAAAGAAAAGCACCCTGAACATTTTCAGTAAAGAACTTAACTGATGACTATTTTATTTCCAATGGACTATATATAAGTGGTATGAAAGACCATCTAATTTAATTTCGTTATGAGTTTTTTTTCCTTTGAGGACTTGTAAATTAAAGCAATTATTTAAAACTTTTTCATGCTTTAATTTTAAAATACCAGGTGGATCTGAGATCTTGCTGATGTGGAGATTTCTTTCATTGATGCTGATTGAAATGCATTTGTTCTTGCCCATTCCCACAAAAATCAATAGTGCAACATATACTAAATCTAATGAAAACTGACCTTTTGATAAGTACAAACAATTAAAATATTGGTCCATAATTTCTGACATCTTTTTTTCTTCTTTGGTGATCTGTTAAGACCTTATCCACAGAACATGGCTAATTATGGAAGCAGTTGAGCAAATAGATGTCTTGTTTAATTTTGAAGAAAAGAATGACAAAATATAAATGTGTTCTTCCAAGAGCCAACAATTCATCTAGAACCTGGAGCCTCCCTCCTTCCCCCCTCCCCCCGTCTAAACTATAATGTCATGGTGTTACTATGAGCATTTAAAAAACACTGCTATGAATAATGGATCCCTTGGTGGGTGCCTGAAAAATGCCAGTAGGAAAGGCTACCCTTGGTAGTCAGTTACAACAAAAAGGGTGAAAAGCAAGGAACTTTACAAACAAAGAAGAGGGGATAAAGAGCTCCTCCTAATGCATAGTTCTTGTCTTCACATTTTAGTAGAAATAAACTTATTCATTAAAATAGTCACACAATTTAGGGAAATAGTCCTCTGCCGTTAGTTGCATCCATTTAACCAAGCTGCCTTATAACTACTCATCTGAACTGAACCCTAGACATGGTTACTTTGACATTACTTCCCCCCTTAGCACCTTCAAGATCCACACTCTTTAGTATCTCCTATGAATGAAAGTGAAAAACACTCAGTTTCTAGTTAGTTCTCCATACCAAAATTTCCTTTTAAAAAATAAATTTTAGAAGAAAATAACATTATGAGTAGCTCTGGGAACTTTGCCAAACTATCTAATGTTGATAACCTTGACAGAGAGAGATAATAGTGGTCAACTCTTTGAAGCATGTTCTTTATCTATTCAGGGAAGCAGAATTCTAGCAATTAAAAAAAGCTACAATATGCCATGAACACTGATGTTTTGAAACTTACAATATTAAGAAAATGAACTCCAAAGGATAGATGACAAGGGATTCAGAGGGTCACACATCCTAGCTCAAGTTTTAGGAGAAGACTGACAAAGACTCAACCTCTCAGATGAATGCTAACAGGAGTGGTAAGGATCTAAAATGCTAGACTCTGGCACCAAGGGCAAAGAAGGGTGAAAAAAGGGAAGGAGTAAGGAAGAATTACTCCTCCCATTAGCAAATGCCAGAAGTCTAGAGAAATGTTATTCAATACACTTTCTAGGTAATTTCTTACAAATGCACAGACACTGACAGACAAGGGAACCATGAACACGGAAAGAGCCCAAAGCTTTTTGTCTGTAAGAAAAAAGTTCATGTGTAACACAAAACCTTAATAATTCCTGTGGGCACAAGGATGATGTTTAACTTGCAAGAATACTGTCAAAATATTTTTTTCAAATTATCTTTTTCACAGTTGTTTAGACACTACCTCATAGAAGTGTTGTAAATATGTCTTCTTCCAGAAGGCTTATCTCAATAAGCTTCACTGCTGCTTTGCACAGAGTGGGGGATAGTGGAGAGATGCCTAGGCTTTTAGAAAAGCAGGAGTAGGGATAGATTTCTGGTGTTAATCCATTAAAAGATCTTGGGCAAATCATTTAATCATCTTTTATTTCAGTTTCCCCATCTTTAAAATGGGGATAACAATCCTTGTCCTACCTATAGCAAGGCAGTATTACTGAACTTGTTGGTGTTGTAGAGATATAGAGAAATAACAACATTAAAATGATTTGCAACATCCCATTCCTATCAAATTAGATCTGACATTGGATAGAGGCGTATCGATATTATCTTGGTTATATGGGTGAATGTGCACCAAGTTACAGAGAGTTTTTTTTTATCATAAGGACAATTTAAAAATAATAAAGAACACTAATGGACAGCATGTTGGAAGGACAAAAAAATGATTACACAAATTCGCTAATGACAGCCTCTTTCCTGATAGTATCTCTCTAAATCTGGATCTTTAACAAAAATAGAAAAAATGTCTGTTATCACTGAAAATGCTTTTGAACAACTTCCTGCATGCACTAGAGAAGTCATTTACTTATTTAAGAGGAAGGTGAGCTTAAGGACCAGAAGGGAAACAGCTTCTCTTGCTCATTAGCTAAATATGAAGTATGGTATTTATACCATTTAGTACACATTCTGCAACTTGTGTCTTAAATGACCTTTGTTCCATCGATGTAAAGTGAGATATTAACTATATCACATTGCTGTGACTTTATGCTCTAAATTGCTAATCACTGATGTTCTAAGCTTAGCTCAACAGCTGTAACACACACACATACACACACACACACACATACACTGTGTAGTGTCTTTCTACCAATGATTACAAATGTCATGCACATCAAATATTTCTGCACACAACATGGCAAGGTCATGCACTAGCTAACACACCACTGAGAGAAAAGTGAGGATACACACGTGGACTCATATAAAGAAGCCATCCAGGATGGTGTAGAAAAGCTAGGTATCTGCGGAAGATTAAGAGGCAAACTTGGAACTTTTGGAAGACCTACATTGGGAAGACTGTTGGCGATGTTCCTGTGAAGAAACAAACAACGTGGGAAGGGAATGCCATAAGAAATAGCTCAAGGTGACCCTCACAAGGTCAGGTGTAAGAATGCAGAGGTGCCATTCAGACTAGGGTACCTACTTGACAGGCTGCCACGTTTCTTGCTCAAAACCCCTGTGAATAGATTGGGCGATGGAAGATTCCATGAGATCCACGTAGCGGACGACCAGGGGAACAAAGATGTCTTGCAAGTGTTTATGAAATTTTCCATTACACAAAAATGCTGTAATATTCAAACAGAAACAGTATTCATCAGCGTGAATAACATCAGGTTTTTGAAAAACATGGATGAAATGCAATTCTTGAATTGTCTGTTACATAAAGAACTAATGGAATTCACATTACAACTGCGTGCTTTCTTTGTTGAATATTACATCTTCTAAACATCATCCTAACTGTCCTTGCTTATAAAACTGTATAAATACAAAAGCATAGTTGTCTTTGCAAATTATTACTTGTAGGTGGTGTATTTCTACTTTTCAAGAGGGTCCATTCATATGGCTTAACTTACGTGGCTTGCTTATACCCGTGATGTAGTCTGCTGGAGCTCCAGAAAAGCTCAGTTCACCAAATGTCCTCATGCAAGTCAAGGTAGTGTGAATGCAACGTTTCAGACTCTGTTCCCTGCTATAGCCTTCTCTTCTCTTATTTCAGAGGATTCAGTGCCCTTTGTCTTTGGTAAGCCTAACCTTTGTCTCTCTCCTGAAGCCAATGTTCTCCTGCCTCCTCTGTGACCCTGCTGTGTCAGTCATCCCTTTTGCCCTAGGGCACTGCTTTTCAAAGCCACCTTGTATTCATTTTTAAAAATATGTAAATGTGTATGGATGTACATGCTGTATCCCTCATTAGAATGTAATGCCCTTGAGAGCACAGGCTCTTTTACTTTGTCATTATATCTTCAGCAATTAGCACAGTGCCTTTGACATTGGCACTTGACAAATGCTTGTTGACTGACTGATTTTCTTATGTCTCTATTACCTTTCCCCCCCCCCACTACAAATGCTTTCTGTTTTTCACTATCCTGAACATTTCTTTCCTTTTATTATCCTCCCCTTTGTTGTCAAACTCAGAAAAAATACGTATATGTGTATCTATAGTTATATCTATCTCTGTCTGTCTGTCTATCTATCTATCTATCTATCCATCTATCATCATTGCCTCTATTTCTGTACTTACTCCCTCTTGTCATTTGGATTCTTCCTCATCACTAAAAATACCAATTATTGAATTCTGGATGCAAATCTCATTGAAGAACTCAAGGTAGAGTAACACTCTCCAGGGTCTCTAATAATCTTTTTATTTCCAAATTCAATGAAATTCTTTCCTTATCCTCTTTGTGGCATTGGATACTGTGGATCACCTCTTCCTTCTTTATGTCCTATCCTCTCTTTCTTGGCTTCTGACACTCAACTCTTGTGGTCCACCTTCTGCAATTCCTCTTCCGCCACTCTTACTGGCTCTATTCTTTTCCTTCCTATAGATATGTTCTAGGACTTCTCCTCCATTTTCATACTTGCTGATCTTATCCACTCCAAGGGCTTTATCTTTACGTAGACGGCATCCACATTTATATTTCTCTTCCACACAGCTTGCTACCTAATACTTTTATTTCCAATACTATGTGTGACTATTCCAAATAGCTTCTATAAACTTATGACAACTCCTTAAAAGGCAGTTATAGTGATGCTTAGGTAGGATTAATGCTATTTTGCATCAAATCTGTATGGCACTAAGATGCATCCTATCTGGGAGTATGAGGAGGTCCTAATTTCCTCAGAATACAGGTGAATATGCTCTTGACTGGCATTGAAAAAGTGTGCAGATTCTGTAGGAAAGTATTGGTAGAACTTGTAATCATTTATGATAGATTTCGTAAAATTATACTGTCTCAGAGTTGTAAAGGAATCTGTTCAACTTTGGGGCAGTTATAATTATTAGAAAAAAATATATATATGTTTCATACATGAGTGTTTGTGTATATGTCCTAAATCAATTTCTCTGTAACTTGTATTTATTACTCCTAGTTTGCACTTTGCAGTGTACCCCTAAAGAAACAAGTCTGTTTCCTCTTCCACCTGAGAATCTTTGAGTTACTTAAAGATAGCTATAGTGTTTATCCTAAGTCTTCTCTTCTCTGGGATAAATGACTTCAGTTCCTTTGATGGATTCTTATGTGGTACGGTTTCTACTTCTAACACTACTTGGGGACACCAGCTTTAGGCTACTTCTTAATAGAGAATAAAATAGGGACTGGATATGACATAGGGGACTCCCTAGTGAGAGATTCCCTTTCCCAATGCAAGTTGGCACTTTATCTGTAATTTACAGTCAGAGAATTTTCCCAGAGCAGAGAGACTGAGTTGTCCAGGATCACAGAGCAAGTACATGGCAGAGGAGTAGACTGAATCCACATTGTCCTTGTTCTGGAGCTGGCTGTCTACCCACCATTCCCTGTTGTTTCTCGACTTGTTAATAATTTCCTTCTTAAAATGTTGGGCACAGATCTGAATTTGGTAGTCCAGATGTGGTCTGAGTAGGGAGAATGCAGTGGAATTATTACTCTCTGGTTCTGGATACTATGTTTCTATCAATGTAAATGTCACAATAATTTTTTTGATTCACATGTCATACTATTGACTCATATGAGTGAATTTACAATTCACTAAAACTTCTTGGTATTTTCACATGCACAAAAGACTAAGAATGCAAAGAAACATGTCTAAACCCTTAAATCATTTGTTCTCTTGGTTAAACAAACACCTTGGCATTGTTTAACTAACTAGTATGCTTACAGTCATCATGATGATGAACTTGCAAATTTTAGTAATTAGATGGAAACTGACATTCAATATTTCTTGGATCCTATACCCATTTGGGCTAAGAACTTCTCATATGACCCTAAGGCAGTGGTTCTCAACCTTCCTAATGCCACAACCCTCTAATACAGTTCCTCATGTTGTGGTGACCCCCCAACCATAAAATTATTTTTGTTGCTACTTCATAACTGTAATTTTGCCACTGTTATGAATCGTAATGTAAATATCTGACATGCAGGATGTATTTTCATTGTTACAAATTGAACATAACCCACAAGATGAGAACTGCTGCCCTAAGGAAAGATGTTGGTTTACTATGTGTTGTGACATTGTTCCCCAGTAAAGACATAAAGATCTCATTCCCACCAAAAGGGAATGGAACTCATAGTAAGCTCTCTTAAAAAATTATAGGGATGACAGACTAATAGAAAGTACACTCCATGCTTATTGTCCATGTCTGTATCAGTAGGCTAAAGAAATTATGGTAAGTATCGTCAAAATTGAACATAGAAATAACTCTGGTATAAAGAACACCTAAAACCATTTTGTTCTCCAGCAAATTTAATTCAAGACCAAAAAAAAAAAACCCCAGAAAAAAGAAAAAATAAAAATAAAAAAGTAGTTAGTGGGAAGAAAAGGTTGATTCCAAAGCATAAACCTATCCAGCTCAATAGCTAATTATGAGCTAATTACTAAGTGACAATAAAGATTGGTGAGAAGTAAGGAGCCTTAGTTTGCTAGTTATTAGCTATTAATGCAGAAAGGCATAATGGAAAGAACCTTGGATCTGAACCTGAAATCAGAGGATGGCTGAGTTCAAATTCTAACTCTGACACTTACTAATTATGTGCTGTTAGTCAAGATATTTGCCCCGTCTAATAACAGCTAGCATTTATATATGGCTTTAAGGTTTGCAAAGTCATTTGCAAATATAACTTCATTTTACCTTTACAATAATTTTGTGAGACAGTGCTATTATTATCTCCATTTTCCCTATGAGTAAACTGAGGCAGACAGAGAAGTTAAGTGACTTGCTCAGAGTCACACAACTAATAACAGGTTGGATTTGAACTAAGGTTTTCCTGGCTAGATTCAGCACTCTATCCACTGTGCCACCTACACACTAAGCCTCAGTTTCCTCATTTGCAAACATGGGAATAATAATGGTTCCTATTTCATAGGGTTCCTGTGAGGATTAAATGAGTAAATGTTTGCAATCATGTCTTTCTATCCTTAAATAAAACACTCTATAAAATGTAAGTTATTGTTATTATCAGTTTAGTTTTAACCTAGAAACTACAATATATAGGTAATAGTTGGTATGCTGTCTTATTCGTATTTAAATTCATCTTTTCTAGCTTGTTAGCCACTAGAATGAAGCCTTATGAAGTTTTTCTTATAAGAATTAATTACAAAATTAATCTTATTCAAAGATTCAAAGAAATTAAAGCTATGTTAAGGATATCTTCATTAGCCAAGTGGAAAAAAAAGCTTTAATTATTACTTGATAGCCAATCACAGAAGCAAAAGATAACTTAAGAGATCACATAGTGTAGTTCTCTTCACCAAGTGCCAAATGTGGCAGAAAAATATGGTGGGGATTTTATCACTTGAACACTTTCTGTCTCTCTGTTTCTCTCTCTCTGTCTCTCTGTCTGTCTCTCTCTTGTCTCTCTCTGTCTCTGTCTCTGTGTGTGTGTGTGTGTCTCTCTCTCCCCATCTCCCCCTACCCTTACAACTCTAGCAACTATGCACACCCAAACTATTCATACTCAAATGGGTACAATGATAAGAATTAGGCTGATCTAGAGGTACTTAGAGTTAGGGGAATTTAACAATCAGTATTCTCAACAATTTATTTTGATAAGGGGAATTTTTATACAACTGTTCAGTTACAGCTAAGATGTCAAAACAGGGGGAAAAAAGTATGTGCATATGTATACATATATATATGTATATGTATATATGTGTGTGTATTATATTATCTCCAAAGGGGCAGGCAAATCTATATATACACTCTCACCTCTGGGTGTGCCCAGAACACAAAATGGCAGTGTTTTAGCCAACATCCAAATAAACAGATGCAATATAAGCCTTCTTTAAATGACAAAAGGCTAAGGAATAATTGCCTTCCTTTTTGTTATATCATGTATTACCTCCATGCTGTTAAAAGCCAAAACTTCAGTGGTATTTCCTTTGGGTGCTTTTGTTGTTTCAAAGAATTAAAGGCGATTTAGTAGCTACTGCCAGCCCACCCACTCCTGAGCGTCTAATGAAATCAGTATTAGAATTGATCCGAGAGACTGCTCATTTGTAGGTGCAATAATCTGCTACATAAGTAAGCATTTTAACCTAGGGATTAATTCGATAATAATGACATTGATCTAACATTTACATAACACCTATCAAGATGAATGCTAATCGTCTTTACAAATTGCCTTAATAAGTTATACAAACTAAATGTATAGATGACAAAAGAAATATGAAACCTTTTTGTCCAGACCTGACTTCATAGGTATATGGAACTTCTGATAGGGAAACTTCCTTCAGCAATGCAGATGCACAGCTGATATTACTGCACTTGGAGAGTTAGTGACTTAGCTATGGTTATATGGCTAGCGAGAAGTAGCACTTAGACCTAGGTGTTCCTGGCTTTGAGGCTGGTTCTCTATCATACCACCTGCTTTGGTTCTTGCTAGGGTCTATGCTCTGAACAGATTAAAACAGAAGTGAAAACCACAATACATGAAAATTTACTTTTGAGTGTGGGAAAGGAAAAGTAGCATACATGTGTGTGTGTGTACACACATATGTATGTGCATATATGTATACACACATATAAATACCTATATATACACACCTCTGTAATACACATATGCATACATACACACAAAATCTTATATTTACTAAGTTTTACTATAGATTAGTGATACTCATGTGTGTAGCCATAGAAATTCACAACAACAAAGAGCTATATCACATAATGAAGAGTAGAAAATGAAAGACTGTGACCATAAGTGGACACTAATAAGGAATGTAGGCAGGTAAAAATGCAGTTGCTTAAAAAGATATGCAGCTAAAATATTGCAATGAGTAAACAGTTTCTGGGAGAAAAGGTGTCAAAGTCCCTTTTCGTTGATCAAATCTGGCAATATGTATTATGTCCATATTAAATCATTAAAAATAAATGCTATTAAATATTCAGTTTCATTCTTTGACCCATTGGCCAGAGGTCAGACTATTGAAAACCTATTGAGTGGTGGCATCTCTTGATTTATGAATTCATCCTGTCCTCTGGAGTAGGAGCTGCATTGGGACTAAACCTGCAAGTTCTTCGATATAAGAAGTTCCTAGTAAGGAACGTCTACCAATGCAAGAAAGCACTTTCTCTATACTTACAGTCTTAGGGAGTTACCTAGACACTGAGAAGTTAATTAATTTGTCTAGGGTAATAGTGTGTGTCTTTTTATCTTGGAAGCCAGTTTCCTATTTACCATGCTAGGCTACCACTATATGAAAGTAGAAAAGGGAGAATTTTCTCTATTTCTCAGCTCTAGAAAGTATAACATCATTCCTTATAGCCATAAGAAATGAATATGGTATTTCTTCCTTTAGAAAATTCCTGCCACTTAATATGGAAAGGTCATTTTTTTCAAAAATTGCTATTAAACTTTCATCCTAATCTAACATCATACACATTCAAACACTGATGTCATTTTTAGGGGAAAAAAAAAAGTAAAATATGGTATAAAGAGGATCTATTTAAATCCCGGCTTCACTACTTACTACCGACTGGCATCTTTAAGAAGTTATTTAACTCACTTAGCCCTCAATTTGCTCATCTGTAAAATGAGGAGGTTGGATTAGATCAACTTTAAGGTTTTTTTTCTAGTGCTAAATCTTTGATATCAGTTTTTCAGTTGTTTTTTAGTTGTGTCTGACCCCATCTGGGGTTTTCTTGGCAAAGATACTGGAGTACTTTGTCATTTCCTTCTCTAGCTCTTTTTGCAGTTGAGGAAACTGAGACAAACAGGGTTAAGTGACTTGCCCAGGATCACACAACTAGTAAGTGTTTGAGGCCAGATTTGAATTCATGAAGATCAACCTTCCTGATTCCAGTCCTGACACTGTATCCACTGAACCACCCGGATGCCCCTGTCTCATCTATAGTTTTAAGCAAAATAAAATATTTATGAAAATTCACACTTAAGTTTGGTAAAGGTAAAATCAGTATTCTCAGCAATAAAGGATTAAAGAATATGGGGAAATATAGATGGAAGGGGAAAAAGAAATTAAAGAATAGTGAAAATGAGACTAAAATACACAAATGCCACTATAATTTTCACATATACAGCATTAACCATTATCATTTTCTATCTAAATACATTCTTTGCTGTCACAGCTGATCATGTGCCAGTTTGCTACCCACCCATCACTGATCATTTGAACATGTGTCAAAACCTCTTGTAATAATATATAGCTTCAGGAATCAGAATGAACTTTCTCATCTTCTTCATATGGTCATAATAACCATTATTTGAGGTTAACTACCACTCAAAATTTCCTTCCTTCTTTCTTCACTCTCTCCCTCCCTTTCTTCCTTTTGCTTTTTCATCCTTTCTTCTTTCTCATTCCATCACTCACTGCACTCACTGTTTGTATGGTCTACTGTAAGATGTTCTCAGTAACATCCTGACCCATAGCTACAGAGATGGTTTTTTAGAAAGGTAATAATATAATAATATCTAATTTACAAATGTAAACCATATATAATAAACATATATTAATTTATATTTATGTAGCACTTTAATGTTTGCAAGGTGGATTAATACATTATTTAATTTGATTCTTTTAACAACTATGGACAATATTAATTTTATAAATGAGGAAACTAAGCTTAGAAAGGTGACAGATGAGTGATTTGCACCCATATCTTCCCTGATTCTAAATCCATTGGTTTTCCTGTTGTGTTCTGTGAATTCTCTGTATTTGTATTATAAATCTCTGAGATTCTGACTCATTCAAATATTTCCTTAAAAATAAGTTGACTTTAAGGTCTCTATTATTTTTAACTTGTATTTCCCTCCAAGTATAAAATGAAGTATATCTATAATAGTCTCGTTGAATCGTTTCAGTCTGTCTGACTCTGTGACCCCACTTGGAGGCTTTCTTGGCAAAGATGCTGGAGTGGTTTGCCATTTCTTTCCCCAGCTCATTTTACAGATTGGCAAATTGAGGCAAACAAGGTTGAGTGATTTGCTTCAGGGTCACAGAGTAAATAGTAAGTATCTGAGGGCAGACTGGAATTCAGGAAGATGAATCTTCCTGACCTTAGACCTGCCACTGCACTACTATGCCAGCTAGTTGCCTCCTATACTAATCTGGTAGTTCTTAAATCTTTTTGGTCCATGAACCACTTTGGGAGGCTAAAAGGTTCAGGTGATTACCAAATTCATATGTATGTGTGTCTACTTGAAGCCTGAATCCCTATTTCTTTTTTACTTCCTTCTCTCAACAATGACTAATCAAATTCATGGCGACAATGATTGTTTTTGATAAACTGGATACTCTAAAGACTTTATTTACTCTTGACAGAAAAAATTAATTTTTCATGAGGCTAGGACATGAATCTGTGATCTCATCAGTGTATTATTCTTATCATTGGTGCAGATTGCAACCCATTTATGCCTTCTCATCCTGTATGAATCATATATTTTCCCACAAATTCTCTACTGAGGCTACACCCAACATAGTGGAGGTTTTCCTCTGTCTTTATACATTCTGTAGGTACTAGTGCAGTGCTCAGCTTGTCCATCTGTTATCACTCAGTCTCACTCTGCCTCACCACCTTTTCTAATAGTACATTTCCTTGCCCTCAATTCTTATGTTCCTTCTCGTACACAAAGCATCATTGGGAATTCTGTAGTCTCCATGAAACCTCCGTAAGCCTTTTCCTTGGCCTTTGTGTCTTGCATAAGAGTGATCCTTTGGAATTGGTGTTCTTCCATGATTTGCAGTCATACATTTCAAAGAGAATTATCTATCTATCTATCTTTCTATCTATCTTTCTGTCTGTCTACCTATCTATCTATCCATCCATCCATCCATGCATCCATCCATCCATCCAGTCTATTGCTGTGGAGCACCATATGATTTCTTGAATTCAATCCAGATCCCGCTCTTTCCCCTATTGAGAAATAGCATGATAGTGGAAAGAGTAATGGTTCCAATCCAGTCTCTGACACTTACTGCTGTGTGATTTTAAATGAATCAATTAGCTTCTCTGGGTCTCCATTTCCTTATTTGTAAAATGAGCAAGTTGGACTTACTGGTCTCTAAAGTCTCTTCTTGCTCTAATTCTTGATCTTATTTAATCCAATCTTGCCCATCTTGGATGTATGTACTGATGTATTAACTCATATAAAAGTCTGGCAAGAAGCAGTTTTCATCCACATTTTTCCCTGTATGAACTATCAGGCTAACATTTTTTATGTTATGGATCTCTTCAAGGAGAACCCTATAATTTTTTGAGCCTTGAAGCAATCAATACAATATCATCTGAAAACAAAAGGACCTTGAGGATATCATCTATAGGAAATTCCTCTTCCAGTTGGACCTTGTACTGGATGTTTCCCATTGTGGCAGAACTAAAAAAAATGCCTAAAACCTAAATCAAATTAGTCTGTTTCAAAGCATAGTGGAAAGAGCCCTGGAATTTGTGTCAGGATATCTCTTTTTGATATCTGACACTGATATTCATAATATTTGTTAACTGTGTAACCATGGGTATGTCATTTAACCTCTCTAAGACTCTATGAAAAGGAGATAATAAAATTGCATTTCCTATGTTAGAGGATTATTATGAAGAAAGCACTTTGTAAACTTTAAATGTTATAGGAATTTGAATTATTATCAACAATCAATCATTGAATGTCTCAATTATTTTGCTTGATTTACTTCTTCCTGCTTCGTGGGTTTTTGTGTTATCTACTCCAGAGGCCAGTCATTGTTGTTCAAGCAACAAATATCAATTTGATTATTAACCTAAGCAAACAGAAGTAAATCTACACAAAAATAACACAGGTGCATTAAAAAGGTAAATACTTATCTCTGTTTCTATGATCCTTTTGAATTATATATGCCAGTCTTCCCCTTCACGAGCAATAATTGTACAACCGATGATAACCAAAAGCTCTGTTATGTAGGTTAATAAGCCTTGCTTGTCATCAAGTATGTCATAATTGACATGGGTAAGTATACGGAGGGCTCAAAGCTATCTCTGTAAGGATGCTGTGACATAGATCTGCAGGTCTTACTGCAGCTGATTATTTTTCCCAAACTTATAAAACTACAATAAAAATGTTGATTAAAATGTAGTGCTGGACCAAAGACAGGCTTGCAGAAATTAACTGAGAAAGAGAAGCAGGTGGCTGCTCCTTGTTGCTTCTTTTTTTTTTTTTGGTAATCCGAATGATCTGAAAATACATTTTGATGCACAGGTATGAATTCAATTATAACAAATGTGATGCTCTCCTTTAGGAAAGTGGTCATTTAGAAAACTACTCTGGTGTACCATCTTACTACCGTGTCATAGAAGGTCCATTCTTTCTATATTGCTTCTAGGCCATGTATATATAGACAAATTTATAAACAACAATTCTTGAATTGCAGATGCAGATCCCATTTAAGCACTTGAGGTAGAATAACATGAAGGTGTCAGCCCTCCATATTTCAAAGCTTGAAGATTAACCTAATATGCAATATGGTGACCTAACAGTTCTTCATTTGAAAGAAATCTGAAAAAATAATCTCTGATATAGCCTCAGTGTGAGAATAACCCAGTGGGATTTCCACCTCTTCATTTCTTAATGAGTTTTTTGATAATGAGAGGTGACTTTGCCAGTCACTCTGGGCTCTATTATGGCTAATTTGACTCCACTTCACTCTCCTTGTTAATTATTAACACTAGCCTTTTTATCCTCATGGGACCACATTCCAATTTTTTCTTTTTAGATTTTTATGAGCCTATCTTTCTGAAGGTGAAAGTCTTCACGAATAGGTTTTCACTTAGTGTAAAGCCAGAACATTTATTATTTGTTTAGGCAGAGACTCTGTGACATTGATTATATAAGCACGGGTGTTCTTTCTGATGGCTTTAATGTGCTAGCAATGTGAAAAGGCTGTTAATTAAAGAATAAGCACCGTGGTATTTTTCACTTGGGAATCGGTTCCCAGGAGAATGGTCATTTGCCACTTGCTAGCATATCCACAGATTAAAAGGTGACTAGCTCCAAGGGTTTTGCCTTTCAGTCATGCTGAAAGAAATCATTTGTGCAATTTCCAGATGGCTGTCATTTGTCAGAAATGGTCACTTGCTGTATCTATTATCATTGGGGAAATTGTGGAGTACAGCATGTAAACCCAGCATTTGTTATTTACTCTATCATCATAGTCTTTCAGTATAATTTAACTATCCTGCTAATTGCTTCATTATGAAAACATATTTATTTCTCCTCAATTTTAATAAATCTCTCTTTCAAAACTGTTTCCTCGGAATCTATTTAAGTGATTACCCATCTAATTATCCCTTTATGGGGGGGGGGAGAGGCAAGAGGAGGAGAAAGCAGTAGATTGAAGGAGGATGGTAGAAAAGCAAAAGGTAGGCTCTGACATTCTTTTGGGGGTGACAGTTAAGGAGTGTGAGTTTGTTTTCATTATCAATCTTGCTCTGGGAATCAGTGGGTTAGGCTGTGAGGGGTGGGAGATTGGGGACAGTTGCTTTAACTCTGGTGCAGCTGGTACTCCTCCCTGGAGGAAACTATGTATAACCTCCAAGGGTTTGAAGAGTTGTCTTCTCCTAATCATGGCTAACTTTAGGCTTAGAAACACACTACAATTTAATTTTTTTTTTCTGGAACAACAAGCAAATTTTGTATTGGGAAGATTCTCTCCTTCCCTCTCTCCACCACTCATTGATTGGCAATAATTATGACACTCAATGATAGCTTTGTCTCAGAGGCTTGATGACAGATCATAATAGAATGACAATTATCTTTCATCCAGAGATGAATATTCTAAATTATATTTAAAGGGGAGGACTTTACTAATTGGATTAGGTTCATAAGTGGAATGGGGATTCTCATCTTTTTGGCTATTAGTTCAGAGCCTAGCACAACAATTAAATCTCTTTAAAATCAAAGAATGTGTTGTTTTTTTTTAAACAGTAGTAAATAAAAATAGGAAACAAATAAGAAAAACATTTAAATAATGCCTCATAATGTGTTGTAATAGAAAGAGTAAGTCACTCAGTCAACGAAAATTTATTAAGTGCCTACATGCCAGGCACTGTGCTAAGCAGTGGGGATACAAAGAAAGGCAAAAGACAGTCCCAGCTTTTGTCTAATGATGAATTAGGAATCAAGGGACCTGGGTTCAAATCCCTGCTTTGTCATTTATTACTTGTGTGACTTTGAGCAAATCACCTGGGTCCCAGATTCCTCACTGTTGATAGAATTGGATTAGGTGACATTTAAAATCCCTTGTAAATAAAAAAATTATGATTCTAGGAAATTTCTTATCTAAAACAAATAATGTAAAGGTTAAGATGAAATATTATCTAATTCATTATTAGCCTGAAAATCTAGTATGTTTTTCGTAGAAGATGAGAGAAAAATCTATGATATTGTTCTTTGTTGAATTAACAACACTCAGTACACACAATTAAATACTCTAGGTGTTTGCAAGACAGCTCTGTAAACCCAACTGGCAAGCGATTCCTTTGTGTCCTATTTAAAATATAATATTAGCTTACCTTTGTTCATGTTAAGTTTAGCCATCTAACAATAGAGCTTGGACTTTAGAAATGATACTTTCAATTAAATTAATATAATACAAATTTTCATACCTTGGTACTGATTTATAGGTGTTACTTTCATGGGTTAGATATATAAAAATCCTAGAGTTTTTCTGAATGTCTTCCATAGAATACAGAACTTTTTTGTTATCTGAAACATTGGCTTTTGTAAAGGAAATGAATTTACAAAATCATGTGGGCGATTAAGAAATTAAATAGCATAACTTTTCATAATGACCAATAATATAACTATTATAATCAACATATAATATTTACATATTGATAAGGGTATATGATAATTGTTGACATCAGCAATAATTTTATATAATATATATATATATATATATATATACATGGATGAAAACTCATAAATATGCATTTATTGATCAAACTTTGGTTGCAATTTGTAAACTTGAGATAAAGATCTGCATTCCATTTCCAATTCCCTAAACTATACCCAATTCTTCGTAGTAAAAAGAAATTATGACACAGGAGAACTTTTCCATTTACTCGAATGCACTAAAGAGATGCTTTCCTCAGAAATAATTGATGTTTTTTAAAATATGGTAATCATTTTAAAAATCACAGCCAAAATCCAGACACATCAGAAATTGATGGAACTAAATCCAGACTAGGAATAAGTGGTTTGCTTTTGCTTTTGTGGTTTAACTAAAAGTGGATTAAAATAAATCTGAAATTCCTTATCCTATGCATTTTGTAGTTAATATCAGAGGAATGTGATGTGTTATGGTAAAGATATGAAGAAAATTAGAAAAGTAGCATGCTATTTAACATTAATTTCACCGGAAACATTATTTTTTTATGCTTTTGCCATCTCAATGTTCTTTTTTGTTTCACACCTCCCAGTTATAATTATACTGCAATACTTGCTACCAAAAAGAAACATAAAATAATTCCCTGAAGTTCTAGTGAATGTTTCCCCAAATAATCTGGGAGAAGAATATAATGTCATTATCTCTTACAAAAGAGCCAAATACCGAAAGTCAATGAAGAACAAAACATTACACATTTATTGTATTCTTCAATTTTCAAAGGACCTGTGATTTTGTGGACTGTGTGCTCCCTCCACGGATGCAGATGGCAATCTCTTTCACTTGGTAGTTAATTTTTAAGAGTTGCTACCGTCAAGAAATTCATCGATCTGGTGGTGAGATTCTGTATTTTACAGGAAAAATCAAACAAACCAAAAAACCTGACATCTAAACATGTTAGACAGGCAAAATGAATAATTCATCTCTTCTAAAATGTTTAACCATTATGACTAAGATAGTAAGAACCATAAAGTTGCCCAAAGATGAACCTAATGATAGTCAACTTTTTTGACCACCTCTAATAACTGGGGTGAGCCATGTTAAACATAATGTTTTTTTGGAAAAGAATGTTTTTTTGTTTAACAGATTTACCTTCTTAATTGTACTTTTCTTTATCTGTTTGTATTCAATGAGCACATATTGGCTGAAAGGACTCCTTTCTTGGTTCCTTGCTCTTACTATCTTTCCCTTTCCCCTCATCCCCTTAAAGGGCCTTCCATTGAAGCTATATCTAATTTATATGCAATAAGTTAAATACACATTATCTCCCTTGTTAGAATGTAAGCTCCCTGGAGGTAGGAACTGTCTTTTTGCCTTTATTTGTATGGAGTCCATTAAGCATGAATCCATGCTTGTTGCTTTGACTCGATGACTTGTTGGCTGCTGGTGGGTGAACAGGATAGCTGAGAAATTTATTCGATGGTAGGGAAGGTCAAAATGGGAATTCAAACATTAATGTCAGCTAATTAATATACAGGCAACCGAAAGGGCCCTTTGCAACTATTTGGAAAATAATTTTGTCATGGTATCAACAATGTAGGTTATGGTATAGTATATGGACTTTAATCTACTTCTAGGTCTGTATTCTAAAGAAATCATTAAAATGGGAAAAGAACCCAAATGTACAAATATATTTATAGAAGTTCTTTCTGTGGTAGCCAAGATTTGGAAATCGAGGGGATGCCCATCAAATGGGGAATGGCTGAACAAGTTGTGGTATATGAATGTGATGGAATACTATTGTGCCATAAGAAATAATGAGCAGGTGGGCTTCAGAAAACCCTGGAAAGACTTACATGAACCGATGCTGAGTGAAGTGAGCAGAACCAGGAGAACATTGTAAACAGTAGCAATGCTAGCAACGCCGTGAGGTGACTAACTTTGATAGCCTTAGCTCTGCAAATCTGAGACAACTCCCAAAGACTTATGATGGAAAATGCATCCACATCCAGAAAAAGAACTGGGGAATCTGAATGCATATTGAAGCATACTATTTACTCTCTCTCTCTCTTTCCTTTTTGTTTCTTCTTTCTCGTGGTTCCTCTCATTGGTGAAAATATGTTTAATACAAATGTATATGTTTAGCCTATATCAGATAACACACTGTCTTGGGGAGGTGGCAAAGGAAGGAGGGGGAGAAAATTTAAAACTAAAAATTTTATGGAAGTGAATGTTGAAAACCAAAAATAAAAAGACCAATAAACAAACAAATAAAACAATATACGGTCTTCATAATAAGACCTTTCTGAAATGACATAAAGCTGGGAGGGTCAGCTTACCCAGTGAATAATACAATCGGTATTTTAAATAATCTCCACAGGCTAAAATAATGCTCCAAAATAAACAAGATAAGAATCACACAAGGATTTGTAGAAAGTCCAAAAATTTAAAAATCCAAGACGAGGAAGACCTACTTTTCTAGTAGTTTCCGTAAAAAGGAGTCAGGGGTGTTAAAGAAATAATCCCAAGCTCGAAGAGTACTAACGGCAAAGAAAAACATTAACCAGGGGGCAGAGGTGAAACAATCGTTTTGTTTTATTCTCTTAGAAGTACTAGCGTGTTATGTTCAGCTCCTGGAACATTAAATTAAAAATATTATTTTTTTTTAATATTTTTTTTTTAATTTTCTCACTTTATTTTTCTTGGTGGGTTTTTTTTTTTTTGCTTTTTTTGGAAGGCAATTGGGGTTAAGTGACTTGCCCAAGGTCCCACGGCTAGTTTTCGTGTTAAGTGTCTGAGGTCGGATTTGAACTTGGGTCCTCCTGTCTCCAGGGCCCGTGCTCTGTTCACTGTGCCACCTAGCCGCCCCAATTAAAAATATTATTGATAAATCCCATTTGGCCTAAGAAAGCAGCGTGCTTGAGTGATACTGTTGGAGAATCTGAGTCTAGAGTCCATCTCTGATACTGAGTAACTTTGCGTGACCTTGGATAAATTAATTAAACCTTCCTTTTTTATTTTCCTCAACAAACAGATGAAGAGATAGGACTAGATGGCCTCTGTGGTCCTTTTCAACTTTAGAGCTATGATTCTGTTCTCCTAAGAGAATGGGAAGGAGTCTGGAAACCATCTCCCCTGAGTATCAGTTGTAGGAAGTAGAGATGCTAATTTATCTAAGGTGTGATCGGGGACTTCAAGCATTCGAATGACAGCTATGTGAGGGAAGAAGTAAATTTGTTTTGTGCTTATCCACAGGACTTGAAACTAGGCTCAACAGGGTGGATTTTACAGAATTGTAGATTTCAGTTTACAAAGAGGGGCTTCTTACTAAGAGGAGTCAGCAGTGGAATGGGCTGCCTTAGAAAGCAATCGCCTCCTTGGCACTGGCAGTGTTCAAGCTGATGCTGGAAGCCCATCTGTTAGATATGTTATTGTCAGGCTTCCTACATTGGACCAGAAGTTAAAAAGAGTAACCTCTAAGTTCCTTTCCAACTCTGAGACTCTATGAAATCAGAAACCTTGATAATACAATGGTTTAATATTGAAATGTAACATTTAACTGGTACAGTTTCAGAGGTAGCCTGGCAGTGAAAGATTTCTAGAAAAAGAGTAAATTTCTAAATTTTCCTTCATAGACACAAATATTTGCTAGTTCCTTGTACGAGAAGACTTATAGTTTTCCTGGAGAGCTGCGCTAGAAGCAAAGTGAGGACTGTTCCCAGGTGTGTGTTAGAGCTACCCCTGTTAGAGCTAGAGATGATTGTTAAATTTTCAGTGTGAGCATTTACTTGTGAGATCAGTGAATCCTATAAATCAGTCTGATTTATTGTTTTATTGATCGTCTAGACCTAAGAGGGTGATGGAGAAAATGTTAAGAATTTAGATTAAACTTCAAAGTGATTTTCAGAGAAGTGGTATTTTACTAGCATTCACTAGCATACTCCTGACTGTTGCTATGTTAAAAGTTGGCAAGGAGTACCATGCAGATGCATGAGGAGAAGAAATGGATGACATAATCATGGTATCATGGTGACCAGCATAAGACGCTAAAGAAGGTTAGCTCCGACCTAGGAAGTCCTGGTTGCATGGTGAGGATGGAAGGCATATAACATATTAGTCCTGGCAGAGTCATACTATAGCTCTCTAAACATGTATATCTATATCCATAAATATCTCCCTCGTCCTAAATCACACCCATACCCACAACCTCACCCATACCCACATTAATGAATTCAAACTCTTACTGTCATTTCTTAGGAAGTTATTTAGCAGTTGGAAAAGTGGAAAACTATCCCAAGAATCTTGTGGCTGAGCCTCTAGTGCTGAATCCATGTCCACAGTAAATAATGACCAAAATTTCTCTGCATGTTCAGCCAATAGATCTGGCCACCAAGCAAATGCCTAGCAAAGGATAAAGAAAGAAGATTTGTTAGAAACAAAAAAATATGCCAGTGCCTACACTTAATGATATTGTCAAAGTTCTTAAATAAAATGAAAACTTTTTTTCAAGAAAAAGAAAATGAAATTTCATATGAATAATGAAAGAAAAAGAAAATCAGAAACAATGACCTATTATAGTATGAAAAATAAACATTATCTCCAAAATCTAAAAATTTATATTTAATTTAAAAAACAGTTCTCTTGGCTGGATCTTTTTTTTAAAAAAAATTCCAAATCATGATTGTCTTTGTTATATTTTCAACAGAAGAAAAATTAGAAGAACGTTTTCTTTTATTCACTCCTTTAAGAAAATGTCAGTTTCATAATCGTTTGACAAAATGGAAAGAACATACCTCAATTTGGAAATACCAGCTATTTTAATTATTGTTATTGTTAATTTTTTTTAGAGCAAGTCATTTTAAAGTTAGGAAGTTCCATATGTACTTTCAGTAGCATTGTAGGAACCTAAGGCTTATACCTGAAAAACTTACTGAGTTTCTACTTTTAAGAAAATGAACTGTTCAGTACTGACTTTTAAGATTTTGCTACAAAATCATTCATTCATAGTAACTACAGGCCCCAAAGAATTGGTGATTAAAAAGAATTGGGATTAGTATATGCATGGAGAGAAAATTTTCAATGTAAGTTAACTTTAAAAATTCTTGATACAGTGTCTCTTAGAATGGATACGGAATACAAACAGGAAACTTGAGGAATGCAGTGGCAAGTAAGATTTGCATCCCCCATTTTTACTCTCTTTTAGAGGTATACTGATGGTAAATAAGAGAAGACTCTCAGAAAACTCACAGTGAGTGATGAGAGACAGAATACAGTGTCTGGGACACAGCATTTGCTTAACAAATGCTTACTGGTTAATCAAATAATATCCTATTATCTCGAAGAATTTTTTTCCAAAGTTATACATCAGTTATAACACAATCATTACCACTAAAATAAGTTAAAATTAAGAAAACAACAACCATGATGTTCCAGGCCACATAGAGTACATATTCCTTGTATAATTTTTAAGGTTAATGTTCATAGTAGTCTCCAAGGAGAGTAAGACTAAAATGAACATGAGTTTCTGACAGCTTCTCATTGGCCAGATTCTGAGTTTTTCCCCCAAAATTTAATAAAGTATTAGGAAAAGTCTACAAAAAAATTCTACTGTGAAACTCTGTCAGACAGGAGGTGAGTCCATTTTTGTCAAAGCTATACCAGTGCCAAGTTGGAAAGGCCTTCCTTATCCATAGTCCAGGAAACCAAATGCTTTGTCTCAGAAGACCAATCCACAGAGAAACTTATGATCACTAGTTTGGACACAATGATTTTTTAAACCATGGTGATCCATAAAACATCAAAAAAATACAAAATAGCCTTCAGTCTTTTGACTGTATGGCAGCAACCCCTCCCTTGTTCCACAGTGGTGGTGGCAGAAAGGAAGAAATGAGATGAAGGGAGGAAGGAAGGGAGGGAGGAAGGAAGGAACATGTCACCGAATTCCTGTTTTCTGTAAATATAAGGGCCTAGAACTACCCAAGATAGGGCTTCAAACATCATATTAAATAACCAAATGACCAAGGTCTCAACGACCAGTCAGAGAACTGAACTGATGTTCCATGAGTGGGATATTTCCTGGATACACATACTTCCATTCTCTACCATCTTTGGAAGAGGTGTTTTGTGTGAATTTAGTCTATCATTTGAGCATACTATCACCCATTAATTCAGATTATCAGTTCCTAGTACGCAGTATCTAGGGAATAACATCAAACCAATGCCATCATAGGATCCTGGAAGGTATGGGCCCAACCAATTGGCACTCCTCTAATCCTACAGTGATTCAGAGCTACTTTCTGCTAGGGCAGCATCTCCTTCCCCTGCTACTTCTTCCCAAACTTTGGTCATCACTGCTGCAGAACCATACCCTTCTCCAGTCCCTTCCTTTTGGGGTCTCTTGTATTTATTTCTCTTTTTACCTGTTTTTATCCATCAATAGAATGTAAGCTGCTTGAGGGTGAGAGTACTTTTTATCTTTGTATCCCGAGTTAGTTAGCCCAGTGGATAGAGCACCAGACCTAAAGTCAGGAATACTCACCTTCCTGAGTTCAAATCTGGCTTTAGACACTGACTAGCTGAATGGCCCTGGGCTAGCTACTTAAGCCTGTTTGCCTCAGTTCTGTCTGTAAAATGACCTGGAGAAGGAAATGGCCAACCACTCCAGTATCTTTGCCAAGAAAATCCCAAATGGGGTCACAAAGAGTAAGACACAACTAAAACTACTGAACAACAAAATCCCTAGCAGAGAGTCTTGTACACAGTAGGTGCTTAATAATTGCTTGTTGAATTGAATTAGTTGGTATAATGGAGAATGCACTGGATCATGAGTAGGTTCTTAGATATTAGTCCTGACTCTGCCACTAATTAGCAGTGTATCCTTGAGCAGGGTTTGCTTTCCTCAACCAGTAGATGATGTCTACAATCCCTAAGTTCTACATAGTCAGAGTATGGAACTGAAAGAATTTACTAGAGAGTATAATTGGAGCATGAGTATCTAGCTCCTCTGGGACTGTTGTCAATTACGACACCTTGTAGTTGAATAGACTTATTGGTTCAACCAAAAATTCTTGTCAAAAGATATCAAAGAGTCTGTTATTGTGAGTGGATATTTAGTCTTCAGGCTCACCAGAAAAGATTATACAACCTCCCTAAGAAGAAGGAGGAGGAATTCTGAGGCAAGGCTGAAAGAGGAGGTCAAGAGGCCTTCAGAGTGAGGGAAAAAAGTCATATCAAAAGTTACTCTCAAAGATCTGAAGGAGATGAAACCTGCTTGTCTGAAAATTTGCCGAAGGATAGAAACAACCTTTTAGCCCTGAAAAGTAAACTGCCACTGTGAACAGAAGTAGAATGGAAATAAAAGGACCTGACACATGAGCCACTTGAAGGTCTCTTGGAGGCAGACAGATTAACCTCTACCAAGGGAGTTGATCTGGGTACTCTTTCAAGGAGTCAGGAAACTCTGGTTTGAACATACAGCAAAATAAATATTAGACCAGAGAGCTAGAACACTGATTCACTTTGGCAAAGACATAGCAAACAAGAAAATTCACTCCCCATTAATGTTCAGAGAAAGTTAGATTTGTAAGTGAATGAAAAAATTCCCAAGACACATTGATTCACCAAGATGGGTAATAGGAAAATTGGTGATATGTAATTAATCACTGGTAACACACACCCATACAGCACTACAACACCTAGCCTAATTAGAGAATGACTCATACTCTTGAGTTTCAAGGAGGATAAAAATGTCTTTAAAAATTAGAAATAATCACAATTGGTTTTTTACAATATAGTGTCATCAAATAAAGAGAACCATACCAGAAAAATGAGTAAAACAATGTTATTTTGTGTGAGATGGGACACATACCTCTCTTCCCTGAGGGAATCCAAGGATTTGAAAGCAGTGTAGAATGGGAAAACATTACAATATTAAAAAATATAACAAGAGTTTATTGTCATAATTTTATTACGAAGCTTGTGTTTTCTGTGTCCAGTTGCTGTATAGTGATCGCCTTGTGTAAAGGTGGCTTGTGTGCAATACACTTAAATTTTTTTGGAGGTTGGAAAATAATATCAGCCTTTTGTTTTGTTGCTACCCATTACATTTTAATATGTATGTTAGTTTTCCTGCAAATTTTAATTGTAATTGCAATGAGTATGTAACATTTAATAATTACCTTCAAATGGTAGGAAATGAGGATCACAATAGAGTAATGAGTTTGAACCTTGCATAATTACCATTTTCCTTATTGGTGCTAGTAAAGAAAATGCCATATTTGTCAAACCTTCAGGACTATTCAGATAATAAAGAATTTATCTCTTTTATAGAAAAGTACACTGTATTTTGGTATCCAATCAGAATGAGTTTTTTTTTAATTTGTAAAAGCCTAATACTTTGATGATAATGCTTTGCAACAAAAGACAAAGAGAAAACACATCTATTTTATCAAATAATCATTTGCAGCGTAACACAGCAGTGATACTAGTGTAGAATAGAACCTCCTGGGAATTCATCTCAAATTATTGAAGCAGCTGTTTCTTCAGTTTAAAATAAAATATCCATAACAAGTTCACACATGACAGATGCAAGGTAAAAACTAGATTCCACAGTGTGAGCGAAAAGCAGATGTTTTGAATGATCATATTTATAGCCAGATACAATAAATCTTCATTTAACCATGGTATGGTTTCATGGATGTCTTTATTCAAGGAGTTGTTTAAAATATACGTCCTGTAGTTTCTTACATCTTTTGAGAGCAAGGTTTCATTAAATGTAAATACTCTATAAATGGTATATATTTATATATCTATATCTCCATTATTTTATATCCCTGCTCACTTCTTGTGGTTCCTCAATGACCAAATTGATTCTATAGTGCTCAATTTTATTATGCCTTATATAAAGAGAGCTTCCTCTTCCCTCTTTCAGCAGAAAAGAAAAAAAAGGAAAGGAAAAAAAGGAGATATCTCTTTCATTATTGTGAATAAAACCCCTGATCTTATATGGAGTCATTTTTAGAGTTTAAAATAGGAGAATTAATATTGCTTTTAGCATGTTCAGATAATCCTAATTTGAAATTAGGATCTGAAAACCATTGCTCTTTATCAATTAAAACATAGGGAAAAGTGGTATGTGTGTGTATTATACACACACACACACACACGGACACATACATATATAAATGCTTTAAGGTTAGCAAAGTGCTTTATCTATCTTAATTGAATTTGAAGATTTGAGAAGCCTGAGTGAAGGAGGTAGAAATCTGAAATTAATCCACTACTTGGAAGTTTCTAGTGAACTTCTGATTAGATACTACACAAACATCCCTTAAAGCATTATAGAGATGCCAAATATTATGACTATCTCCCAAGCCAGAACTGCTCTCTTTCTTCTCTGTACAGTCATAACACTTTGCACATCTCAATTGACTTGTATACTATTTCTTTTATTTATAGATTGCTGTGTAGAAGTCTTACTTTTCCTACTTGACCCCAAGTTCCAAGAGGTGTGTGGGAAACAGCAGAACATGGCGGATGCTGGATGTGGAGTCAAGAAGGCTTGGGTTTGTGAATTCCACCTTGAACACTTACTAGCTGGGTGACTTGGGGCAAGTCTATTAACCCAAGCATCAGTTTCTTCATTTGTAAAATAAGGAGGTTGCCCTAGATGACCTCTAAGGTCCCTCCTAGTTCTAAATCTATGATCCCTTGTCTGACTCTTCATTCTGTCTTCTCAAAGCAACCTGCTCATTCCCCTGTACATGGCAGATACTCAATATCTGTACATGTTTTCTTGAACGGAATTGCTTTAAAACTACACGTGCTTTCCATGACATTTTATCACCTTTTGGTACTATCACTAGTCTCTCTCTTTTTATGCCTTTCAATTTCTATTTCTGAACCAAGGATTCCATCAAGGGAATGCAAGTATAATTTGATTTCTGTTCATTTTACATAAACTCTCTTCCCTGAAGGTGAGTGGCCTGATATGCATCAAGGATCATGGCTAACCTGCTCTTTAGTGTTGCTCCCATCAAAGGGAAGAGGAGTGCCTGGGGCATTATTCTACATTAAGGAACCTTTTCCCTCACCTCTGAATGATGCTCTTCATTCTGCTGCAATACCTCTATGCAGAGCTCTGCTAGATGAAGGACCTCCTCCAGCTTTCTAGCAGGAGCAGCTTGGTTCATGATCTCTACAGCAAAAAAGAGAATGATAATGATATTACCTTGGAAAGTCTCAACCAAGACAAACACATTTTCTAACAGTGCTGAAATAGAGTATGGATGGATGGTAGTTGGTTTTTTTTTGGAAGGAATAAGTGATTCAGGACAACAGATAGTCTATGATACAAATGTAACGACGGTAACAACAGCAAAACCCAGTTCACCAGATTATGGAAAATATTTCACTGTCAAAGCAATCACAGGCAATTGAGAGTGCTCTTCTGTTTAAAACAGAGGAACTAACAGGTGCATCAGTATATTAGATGCTCAACTTCTGTAACAAGCAAGTTATAATTTTCTTCAAGGTCAGGAATACAAAGAGAGAAGCTACCATGGATTTCTCTCTCTCTCCCCCTTTCATTGTATCATCAATACAATGCCATCCTCACAGATGAGTCATCCCTGCAATTCGCAAAACCTGGTTTTGTGGTGGTGGTTGCTGTTGCCATTGAAATTCCATGCCTGAAATGTCTCTAGTTTAGGTGATCACAAAATTGGAAAAAAAATTAAAAGTACAAAGTCACCTAAAACCACTCTGACAGCATGCAATTAACTGATTTCCTTCCCAGCTCTCCCTTCTAAATAACACACAGTTCTTTGAAGCTGAAGGTTCTTTCATTATTGTAGCAAAATTGGTGCTCTAAAAAGACAGGTCATAATGGGATTATAAGGTAGTGATCCAAAACTCAGTACCACTGAAAGCCAATAGCTCATTGAAAAGACACAACTAATTTGGCAGGAATGAGAGATGGATGCTGCCAATATTGAAAATGTTTCTAAAGCTGATTTACAGAAGAGAACTTCAAGTACGAAGTAAGGGGCATTCAAAATAAATAGTTCTTTGGCTGAATGGGCCTACTATATCAAGCAAGTTGTAGGAAGGGAATTAAAGCTTTTAGGGAATAAAGATCTCTTCTCTGGGGAACCTGGAGGCTCTTTTTATTTTCCTGCTGAAGAGCCTTCTACTTCATTTTCTCCCCACCCCAAATCAACACCCCAAGGGATTTACTTGGTAGAAGAGTCTTCTCTACTTTATTTATTTCTCAGATTTCTTCCTCTCTGGGCCAAGTGCAGGGGTCAGTCACCAGAGTCACTCTGGCTCTGTGTCAGGAGGAAAAAATGTTCTATTTCTTTATTCAGGAGTGTCTCATAAACCTAAGCACTTTCTTTCCTCACTCAAATTTATCTTCTTCCTCCTCTTTTCTTCCTTATTCAACTGCAGATGGAGAAATGGGTATGTGTGATGAGAGAGAAGTGCTGTCTGGATAGGTTTTGGGGAAAGATAAACCATATAAAAGTGTACCTTTTTAACTACCTCTAATCTGTTCTTCCAGTGCAGCCACATCACCCAGCAAGATGTAAGCTTTTGCTGTCTAGCTTGTGGCAGGGGTAAAGGAGCATGGAAACCCAGATTCTCTGGAAAATGCTCCAAGTGTGAACTACTTTCACAAAGTCACAAATACCATCAACCTACTATTCCATTCATGATTAGGATACAAAAACAAAGGCTTTAATTTAAGGAGCTCAGATTCATACATTCTTAAATATGCAAGGGACAACTGAAGAACATAGAACAACTTCCCTCCAAAAGGAAAAATGTCTCCTATAACATCCCTGCAAATAGTTTTCTACCTCCTAACAACAAGAAACTCACTCTTTGTCAAGGACCCTATTGTTGGAAAGATCTAATCAAAACAGTCTAGCTGGATAGATATCATACGCACATCCAAGTGCCAAACAAGGGGTGCCCAAGTTTGGTATTGATTGAACCACTTCCACAGACAAACATTAATGTCCTTAAAATATGTTTTATGCCAGGGGTCAGCTAATTATTGCTCAAGGACCAAATCCTGCAAGATGTATTTGCAAGCATTTTTGAATATTAATAAAACTTTATTTTAAAATGTAAAAAAAATTCTTAACTTGTGGACTGTACAAAAACAGAGGATGGGCTGGATTTGATCCAATGACCCACATTATAATGCAATAATGTGGTGACCCTTGTTTTACACAACTACTCAAAAGCAAGTTGTAGTTAGTATCCTACTTATGCCAAATTTATGCCCAGCAAGTTTTAGGTAGCTGCCTACTCGTGTCCAGCATTCATATTTCCAATGTCCTTCCAGTTATCTATAATTTTAAACTCATCTGAACACACACACAATTTCTTTTTCTTTTTGGAGGGGGGAATGGAGGGCAATTGGGGTTAAGTGACTTGCCCAAGGTCACAAGGCTAATAAGTGTTAAGTGTCTGAGGCCACATTTGAACTCGGGTCCTCCTAACTCCAGGGCCTGTGCTCTGTTCACTGACCTACCTAGCCATCCCCTCCCCCACAATTTTAAGTCACATAGCATGACTACTAGGATAATATTTAAGGATTTTATAGCAATGAGTAGGCTGGGATGTTTCAATGCAAGACATGATTTCCCAAATGCTCTTAAGTCTAATTTCTTGGCCTTATTCATCAGTTATATGTAGTATCTATTGAAAAGATATGCACTAATGAACCAATTTGACATGCCACTTGCCCAGCAAGTCTGAAAAACATTACTTTTCATCTACTTCAGATAATTTCTCAAATTTCTCTTACAATGCAGTGGTTTTCACTCCAGAGACTAATATTCTTGGGCTTAATACAATTATTACATTGACTGCTATGATAAAGTACATTTGTATAACCTCAAAAGCTCTAGAGGAGCCTCCATTTTTTCATCAAGGCACTTTTCATGACACCAGTAAATATTTCTGGTCAACATATATATTTCTGTTTCACTTCTCACTTGATGTCAATATTCAGCAAGTCACTGAATGAAGTTATCTCCACAGTCATGTATATCATAGTTTTATAACCTTAGTGCATGCAGACACTTTTCAGGGCTACGTTTTGTTTTTCCTACCGAGTCAAATACCATTTTAAAATCACTGAGCCATAAACACAGTGGGATCTGTATTTTCTACATCCCTTGGTGAATTGTCTGATTGTAAAGGTGTGTGTGTTTTGATGTAGAAATTGCCTACAAAGCTTGTCTTTCTTCCTCTCACATTTTCATCAAAAAATGTCTTTGAAGCTTGCACAGGCATTTGACATAAAGATCTTATAGAGATGACTGTACGATTGCATGCAGGTGTAGGAGCTGAGAGTTACCTTTTTTTCTGAAAGTTGGGTGGGGGGTAAACACAGAATTCTTTTGGAATCTTCCCTTCTTTGAGCTCTTGAGGATAGATCACAAGTGTCTTTGAAATTGTATTGCTCACAATATGGATTTATTATGTTTTTATTCAGTCGGGTCCAATGACTCTCCTGCTAATGACTGATAAGGGGGATAGGTCACTATAAAAATGCTACTTCATATGTTCCAGGGTCATAGATCCTTATTGTTCTCTACTGATTTAATCTACGAATGCCACGATATCACTGGGTTTAGCTCCAAGGTCTCCTGGAACCTCTTTTCTTAACTGCTTTTCACTTCTTTGTGAGCAAACTTCTGAATTCTTTTGTTTTCCTCTTCCATATGGTTATGCAGATCAGCTTTTCTCTACCCTGGTACTGTCTTCCACTTCACTGTCCTTCTGGGTTTGCTGACTATTGGTATTTTCTGGGCTACTTGGGCCTACTTGTGGCAATTGTTCTGTACCAGCTAAACCACCAGGAAATTTGAGTTAATGCCATTACTTTTGTCCAACTGCAACTTCCTGGAGTTGCCATCCCCTAAAAAGGCTGAGTGGGAGCTGCTGTAAATGAAAAGTTATATTTTTATCTTTTTCCTTTTCTTTCTTTTTTCCTAATTTGGAATTTACTTTGACTATGCTAACAATTTAGTGACATGATTATACACAGACAATTGATTCTGATATGATTACTCTCTATAAAGTGTATTGGCCTATCTGTTAAACTGATTTTTTATGATGTTTTGTGCCTAATGTGGTATAGGGCCTATTAGCTTTTTTTTCCCCTGAAAATAAAATTTTCATAGCAGACAAGAATAAGGCTTCTAAATAATCTAGAAGGCTTTTGCTTATTTAACATCTTGATCTCAACTCATACTTTCCAATATAATTTTTACCATATTTTCCTGTATTTACCTCACATTCATGCTACCCAGTGACAAGATACATGTTAACTTCATTTGGATGATCTCTGTGAGGTTCTTTACAGAATTCTTCTACTTCATCCTCTGCAATGGATGTTGTTATATAAGCTGTCATTATCATGCTAGTCGTCTGTTTTTTTATGCTCTGGGTGAACACTGAAAGGTAAGAGGATCAAATATTCCATGAAATAATGGCCTTGTTGTGTACCCAGAGACCAGAAAGAAATCTGTCACTCCTCTCTTTGTCTCTCCAAGAAGAACCTGGAAACTTTTTGAAGAGGGAACTTTCCTTCTTCATGTCTTCTTGTTCACACATAGCAGCAATGTTATTAAGTATATGTTCCAGTACCTACAGTAGTATATCAACTAAAGGTCACATATCAATCACCTATTGAGAGTACCAATATTTAAATTAGTGTTTGTAGAAGGTCTAGGAATTTCTTAGTACTCTTTGCTTTAGTACTTTTTGCTACAGAAAGAGGTAGCACAGGACTTTGGGCCATTCTATACTCCCTCTTCTCCCCACTTCATTGATTGCAATGCTATCTTCCAAAGAAAAGATCCCAAAATGGACACTAAGTTATCAACCTTCCAACCTTCAGGCGATAAACTTTTATTTAGTGAAGTTTGTATTACATAGTGGATAACCAGCCTATACCCAAGACCGTACTTAAAGCCTTTCCACCTTAACAAGAACTGGCAGATCTTACATTCCATTGACAAAACCTTGAAGAACCTCAAAGTTCTTTTGTAGGATTTTGGTAGGAATGGTACAAAGAATACACTTTATACAGTTTCTGAGGACAATTGAATCTTACAGACTAGAATGACCACAGTAATAACAGAGAAAGGAAGACCAGATGGGAACTTGAAGGACCAGTTGGAAGAGACTTCAGAGGTGATTTACTTGAACCACTTCATTTTACATATAAGGAGTAAACTGAGGCCAAGGGACCTTAAATGACTTAGGATTATACATATAGCAAGGGGAAAGGGCATTCAAAGTGGGGTGGTAGTGGTGGTGGTGGTAGTGTCACTGTTAACAACAGCCATCAGCTATGCTAATGGGAATGGGCCAACTGGAGTCTGACTGGGGAACTGTGAAAGACCAAGACAGAGTGAGTAGGAAAGTATATAATGATTAGACTTCATAAGACACCAAATATTGGGATCAGAAGTAAGGACTTTGCTCTATAGCAGTGGTTCTCAACCTTCTTAATGCTGCAACCCTTTAATACAGTTCCTCATGTTATGGTGACCCCCAACCATAAAAATTATTTTCGTTGCTACTTCATAACTGTAATTTTGCTATTGTTATAAATTGTAATGTAAATATCTGATATACAGGATGTATTTTCATTGTTACAAATTGAACATAACCCACAGGTTGAGAACTGCTGTTCTATAGCCACATTAAAGGTTTTTGAGCAGAAGTGTGGGCTGAAAGTGGTTTTAGTAAGGCTAAACAGTGGGCAGGCACATAGTGGGAAAGAAATGTGACAGGAAAGATCTATTAGAGGTTGCAAAGGCCAGGTTGTAAGAGCAGAAAAGCCTAAATTAGGGTTGTATCAGTAAATACAGAAAGGAAGGGGGAGAAAGGCATTATTGAAGGAAGAATTCACAGAACTTGTTAATGGAAAGGATATAGAGAACAAGGGAGAGGCAGAAGTTAAAGGTGATTTAATAATTAGGAGTCTGGTTGTCTTAGAAAATGACAGTACTATTGACAGAAAGAAGGAATGGAGTCACAATGGGTCATTGTGACTCCATTCCTTCTTAGTGATTTGTAAAAATATCATCTGATTTTTCTAATTGTAATTCTCATTACACAGTGTCTGTATATGGAATGCATTGAATAAATGCCCATTGGTCGCTCTGAAAAGGTAATCTACTTGCATTGGAATTGTTGAGTTAAGTCAAGTGAGAAAGATGGATGACAAGAGTTTTCAGGGACCACAGGTTATGAGTACAGTATTGTGAGGAATAACCACCAGCATTATGGTGGAACAAATCATATAAATACTAGGAAGAATCATTTAAAGCAACTCTACAGAAACAATGATTGTGTTGAAATAACAACCAGAGGACTAGAGGCATTGCTAGGACAGTACAACTGAAGTCAACATGAAACAAAGGACTCATGTCAAAATAGGGGGCCAACTAGTTGACTATGGCATTAGCCCTAATTCAGAGAATATATTGAATATCCCAGGATTATGTGGTAGGTTATTCTGTCGATAGGGCAGGAATTCTCTCACACTTGCATTTGTAACCACAGCACCTAGCATAAAGCTTTGTCCATATTAAGCACTTAATAAATGCTGGTTGATAGAGAATGTACACTCACTGAAAATATATACTGCTGACATAAGAAAAAAAAGTTCTTATCAAGGAAGATGTTATCCACCCTTAGAGAAACAGAGGACAAACAAGTCTATACGTAGTCTTACATAGATGCATGTGACTGTATATGTCTATATGTGAATATGATTATAGATATCTAAGTATATGTATATATGTAAATGTATGCATGCATGTGTATGCATATGTGTATATATATATATATCTGTGTGTATATGTCTATATATGTGTGTATATATACACACACACAGCTATGCTTAATTGTAGCCTTCTTGGGGAAGGGAAAGGAGGAAGGGGAAAAGAACTAAGTAAAAAGTGCACAGCAGAGAACAAAAGAAAACTTACAAGAAAGCAAAGAAAAGATGGACAGACCTGAAAACAATATGTAATACTTATTATATAGGCTTTCTTGAGATAGAAATTTATTGCTGTATATTTTGAATCCTCTCAAGTTCTACTATGTGCATGGCAATGCTTTTTTTCCTTATTTTTTTAAGTTTTAATATTTAAGTTTATAATATTTCTTTTTATTTTCTTATTGTGTATTTAAGTTTAGTTTTAAAAAAAAGAAAGAAAAAAGCTGCATATTTTGAAATTTCACACATGAGGGACTTTGATTCTCATTCAATTGCTTCACATGTCTGTGACAAAGTTTCCTCTTCTGCAAAATGAGGGAATATAATGAAATGATCACTAAGATCCCTTCCAGCTTCAATCTCTATGGTCCTAAGAATTAAATGAATTGCAGGTCAACTGCCTTTTAGCTATTCTATAGCATTTGGGGGAAAGGGTAGAAAAGTAGCATAACTCTTGAGTTCTTCTAAGGTGGTGACAAATAACTTGTTCGTGGAAAACAGCTCCTTCATTACTATCAGCATGTGGAACTCTTGAATCGTCTTGTAATTGTTTTCTCTGCCTTAAGCCTCTCTTCACTTCAATCCATTTTCCAAGTCTGACAATATTTCTCCTGCCTCCTCTTCAATAAATTCCAGTGGCTCCCTATTATCTTCAGAATCAAATATAAAATCTATCTGGCATCCAAAGCTCTTCATAACCTGGCCCCTACTTATCTTACCAATTATCTTACACTCTACTTCCCTCCATTTACTCTATGATCCAGTTATACCTGACTACATGTTGCTCTTCATATAGGACATTCCAGCTCCCGATTTTATATATTTGCACAAGGTATCCCTCATGCCTGAAAACCTGTCCTCTTAACCTGGCTTTAGACCTCACCTTCTTGGCTTACTTCAAAACTCAGCTCAAATTCCATGTTCTTTAGCCTATTAGAATGTGAGTTCCTTGGAAACAGGGATTGTGTTTTTGCTTTTCAGTGCTGGAACATAGTAAAGACACTAAGTACTTGCTGACTAACTAACTCTGTTTGCTTTAAACAGGGTAAGCATTCCATCCCACTGGTGGCAACAGGGTTGCAATAGAATCTTTGGCGCTTAGTCAAACCATTATCTAATACTGTTTATCTGAAAGCATTATATTGAATCTTTGACTCAAAATTCACACTTATAAGTTTCTTTTGTTCTCAAGAGTCTATTATTTATTTCCTAACAGTTTATCTATAAAATGGAAGGGAATAAAAATTTAAAGGTCCATTGCAAAAAGCACTCCCTCATTTTATAATTTAGTAAGATGAGTCACAAAGAGGTTAAGGGACTTGTCCAAAGTCATGTGGGAGTTAAGCATCAGAGCCAAGAATCAAACTGGGATCCTCTGCCTCAAAATCCAGTACATCTAATACACCAGACTGCCTCTAAAATAAATTCTTTTGGTCTCTACCCCTCAGAAAGGGATGAAAGACCAATACAAATTGTAAATAAGAGAGGCTGAGAGTTTGAGGAGTTGATGACAAAATGAAAACCTCCACAACCCTTTATGCATGTTTGAAATAAGAAGAAATCATTATTGTGGTTAGCTGAAAACTTCTATTCTGAAAGCCCATTAAAGTGTTAAAAGCTCCTTTTACATTTCAGAGCGTCTTACATAAAAACGAATAGAGATGGCACACTCTTTCTTTGAAATGATAAAATGTTATAAATCATGTCACCCTTTCTAGATTCAAGATACTGACAATACTCAAGCTCCATACTCAAATATAATGGCCTCTTCAAAACATTAAACAAAATCCAATTCATCAAGTGTTAGGTATTTTGCTTTTTTCTTTGTTTCACAGGTTTCCATGGTCAAAAACTTTATCACCAAGCGGCCAGCCTAGTAAGGCTCTCCAGACTCAGCTAGCTTAACTGGTCCTTGGAAATCAGACATCCTTTGTCTGCTGGGGCCATATTGGAAGCCTTTCCAGTATGGAAGAATCTGCTAGATCTTGCAGTCTTTGGGGAAAGCCAGGGCCATCTCTACGCCATGATGAAATGTTGGAATAGGACTTTGTAGTCTTTAGTCCTATATAACTCCCTTCTGTCTCTGGGTTGGAGGTGGCAGAGGGGGAGAAAAGAGAGTGCCAAGAATCACAGTATTAGACTGTCAATAAACATTAACTTCGCTCTTGGTATTCTAAATGAGAGCACCTTGTCTAGTGATCAAAGAGTAGACATTCTTCTGGAGGAACTGAATCAGATGGACCTTGATATTCTCACTATAAATGCAATACAAGAGAAAATTGTAGTTAAGTGGAGGAAGCATGGAAACTGGATAAAGGACTTGACTTGCAATTAGAGAGATCTGAATTCCAATATTGTCCCAGTCATTTACTAGAGCAAATCATTAAACTTCTCCTAATAGTAATTTCTTCAATTGTAAAATGGGAGGAGTAATAGTACCTCCTTCACAGGACTATCTATTTGAATCCTAGCTCTAGAACTGGGAGCGACTTCTGACGTCTTCATAACTTTATAGATGCAGAAACTGAAGGCCAGAGAGTTTATGTGATTTGATCAAAAACACAAAGGTAGTGTCATCATGAAAATCAAGCACTTTTCAAACTTAAGGCACTATAGAAATGTAAGCTAAGTGGAAGAACAGCTTCTAAAGATTCTCTTTGCTGAGACAAATAAAGGAATTGGGAAATTTGGTTTTATCATGTATCCAAAGGTATTAAGAACATTATTTTTAGGACACTGTAGGTTATTTTATCTTATGTTGCTCAATACGCCATTTGCAAAAATACTACCTTAATAAAGACTCCTCCAAGGCCCAGCTAGAATTTCACCTTCTACAGAAAGCATTTTCCAATCCCCTTTTAATTTTATTGTCTTCTCTCTGTTGATTATCTCTAATTTATCCTGTATATAGATCTTTGCATATTGTCTCCCTCATTAGATTATGAGCTCTTTGAGAGCAGGAGCTATTTTTTTTTTAACCTTTATTTGTATTTCAGCGCTTATTAGCACAGTGTCTGGCATACAGTAGGCCCTTAATAAATGTTTATTTTTTTGTGATTGAGATAACTTCCATTTTTCCATTGCAGAATACACAGAAATAAGTATATGCTATGAAGAACTCACCAAGATTCATCAATTTAAATCAATATACACTTGACTTTTAATGAAGTTGTATATATAGTGGATGGAGAGCTAGGGTCAGGATGACTTGGACTCAAGACTTACCTCTGACATATACTGACAAATCACACCCTAGATTAGTCACTTACCCTTTTGGGGTTCCATGCAGGTTTCTAAGAATAAAAGTCACAGAGCTCTTTTGATCTGCATTGGTGGGGAGAGACTCCTTACCACAGAATTCTGCACAATGGCAAAAATCAGAGATATGAACCAGACCACCCCCTATCCCTGCCATAAACCCCAAAACCAAAACCTTTAACACCTGATGACTTTAATGGAAAGGCTGGTAGGGGAGAAGTACACTGGCTATGAAGCAAGGGTTAACTGTGAGACATCCTGTATTCCTTATTAGTATCTATACAATTTTAAACAATCTAGACAGCCCCCAGCATACTGAGGAGAACCCTCATGGAGGATTATAGAAGGGCAAAGGGAAGAGTTTCCCAGAACGAGAAGGCAGAGATGAAGTGGGATCTACAGAGTTGGTAGGTATACCAATGACACTGGTGAAAAGAACAAAAACAATGAAATGCCATTATGTATGCAAAATCTTTGACAGTCACACATGTCAACATTCAAGACATTCAAAGCAATATGCATTAACACTATTAGACAACACTTACCAGTAGCTCCACTCAAGTATTTTATAACTGGTAGCATTGGTGACGTCTTTCTTAAAATGTTCTAAACATTAGTTTCATTTCTACATCACTATAAGTGGCCCATGTTCTCCTAGCTTTACACCAAATTCCTGATTGTTCTGATACCTTTCAAATGGTAACATTCAAAACAAACACATTTAAGGTAGATAACACATTTTTCTGGCAAATGTAAAGCTATCACTCTCAGCTGTTATTCTCAATTAATTTCTATATCTTTCTGGTCTTTCATTTCCTTTCTTTTTACCCATGGTTTTCTCCTAACATTAGGTGATTACAACATGTAGATTTTAAAAGTACTTTCATTCAATATTTTTTAAAAGAGAGATTAGATATAAAGATCTAGCATTTCAGGGGAAGGGACAGGAGGAAATAATATCCAGACCAAATGGTATGTTTCTTGACCTTTATCTCCCACCCAACTCTCATTGCTTCTCCAAGTGGCTCAACTGCCTTAACAAGGAATCAGAGTTCTGAGAGAAGATGATGATGTACAGTCAGTTAATAGTGAACAAATATTTCTTAAGTGTCTGCTATACTGGGATACAAAGAAAGGCAAAAGACAATTTCTGCTCTCCTGAAGTTCACAGTATAATGGAGGAGACAACATACAACAACTATATACAAACAAAATTATCTACAATTGGAAAAAATCAACAGAAACAAGACATTAGAATAAAAGGGGATTGGGAAAGGCTTCCTGTAGAAGGTGGAATTTTAGCGAGGACTTGAAGGAAGCCAGAGAACCTCTGCCAGGAAGCAATAATGAGTAAGTCAAGCATTTTAAGCAGGTGGGATAGCCAGTGAAAATGCCCAGAGTAAGGAGATGGAATAGCAAGGAGGCAAGTATCACCAGATTGAATATGTGGGGTGGTGGGGGTAGTGGTGGTACAAAGTATAAGAAGCAGGGGTGGGATACGATGTGAAGGGCTTTGGAGGATAAACAAAGAATTTTCTATTTGATCCTAGAGGTAATAGGGAGCCACTGGAGTTCAATGAGGGGTGGGTGGGTAACACGATTAGACCTCTGCTTTAGGAAGATCACTTTAACATCTGAATGGAAGATGGACTGGAGTGGGGAAAGACTTGTGACTGGAAAACCCACCAGCAGGCCATCGTAATAATCCAGGTGTGATGTCATGGGAGCCTACACCAGTGTAGTGAGATTGTCAGAGGATAGAAGGGGATGTATGTGAAAGATATTAGAGATAAAGTCAATGGATATGGGAAGGAGGGTGAGAGAGAGTAGTAATCAAAAATCACACTTAGGTTGTGAGCCTGGGTGATTAGGAGGACAATGATACCCTCAACTGTAATAGAGGAAGTTGGGAAGAAGAGAAGGTTTAGGGGAAAAGATAATGAGTTCAGTTTTAGTGCTGTTGAGTTTAAGAGTCTACAGATACATTCAGTCTTTGATATCCAATAGGCAGTTCTTCCATATCTAATATCTAATAGGAAGAGCAGAGGTCAGCAGAGAAATTAAGGCTAGATTACGTAGACTCAAGAATCATCAGAATAGAACTGATAATTGAATTCATGGGAACTAATGAGATCACCAAATCAAATAGTAAAGAGGGAGAAGAGAAGGCCCAGGCCAAAGCCCAAGTAACACCGACATCCAGGGCTTATCTTCTGTAGCAGAGCTATCCTTCTTTGCTTTTCATCACAACACAGGGTACTTGGATCTCAACGTTAGATATAGGGTGACACCTTTTAGTAGTTCTTTTTCAGAAATTCTTGAGAGTTGCAGTCTCTGGCCCAGTAAACAAGTAGATCTGGTTGACTGGAATTTATGGGTCCAGATCAGGCAAATCACCCAACTATATTTTTATGTGAGAGTAACTTCTCTGCTTAAGGCTAAAAACATTCTCAAAATCCTAATACTGGGAAAATAGCTCTGTTTTAGACACTATATCTAGTAGTCCTGGGAAAGGAAACTTACCTTCCCTGAGTCCTATGAAACAGCTGGATTATACAACATCAATTGATGGATATATTCTATAGAACTACTAGAAACTGGGAGTTGATTATATTTAGTCTGTGCAGTTCCTTCCCAAACTGGCCTATAGTGGCTTGGTCTCCTAATCTAAAAAGATCTTTACCAAAGAGGGTACTTTTATTCTGATTATCACTGGGGAAGTACAAATTTGCAGGGGTATTTATTTTTATCAGGTAGGAAAAAAAACTCATAAAGTTTGCAGAGGTCTTTTGAGGCCACTTAAAGCTGGGCCTCACAATATACAGTAAAGGAACAGATAGAACATTGATGCACCTAAGAATGTACAAGGTCCATTGGTGGCCTCCAACAGGATGGCCTTTGCTTCCTAAGTAACAATGATGAGCCAGAACTTGCTGCTAAACTACAAAGCCTTTTCTTCTTCCCCACTAATGTTCAGAACATTTTAAGGAAGACATATGTTGGGGGGTCTGTTATAGCAGGGAATGGTTTAGGGGAAAGTAGGGAATGATGTGTTCAGGTTGATGGCTACCTCCATTTTAGCTAATTCACTGGGATGTATGTAGAGAAATCGTCTAAAATTAACTCAGTAGGACGGGGATATTCTCCTAAATTATGGACTGAAAAAGTTGGCATAAATCTGTCTGCCTATGTCAGCAAATCCATGGACTGACAATTTTGGAGTTAAAGGTTTTGCTGTTATGATTCTAGGAGGGGAATAGTCCTTAGAGCTGATGGATCCACTATCAATCCCTCTGTGGCAACCACAGTGTCTAGTAATACTTCCTGATTTTGTCATGCCAATTGGTGTGAGGGAACATCATAACTATTACTTTCTTGGCTTGCTCTACTCACATAATGCATTTCACCAATACATAAAATTTACAATAAAGACAGGAGAGCAGTTTATTGAACAGGAATAAAAAAAGGCTGTGTAGCTAAGCTGTGATTCTCCTGAGATAACCACAAAATGCTAAAAGATCTAAAGGAAGGCTTCTAATACCTTGGGAAGATCCTCTTTGGAGAGGTTATATGAGAAAATAGAAAAAAACAGGATGAGGTATGAATGAGCTGCAATCTGCCCTAATGGAGGGAATGTTTGTATGAAAGAGATCACCAATCCATCAGGAAGAATTTAAGAATTACTCATTGTTTTTCCTGTGTCATGGTGGAGTGTCATTATCCTTTTTCAAAGATTGGGAGTTGAGGCTCAGAGAAGTTAGGAGATAACTGGAGTTATAAAGTTAGAAAATGCTCATAGATTGATTCTGAACTCATTTTTTTCTAAGACTTTTGACTATATCCTATTACCTCTTCAACATCAACCTGTATTTTAATCTGTTTCATTCTGGATGAAAGCTGAACTTTTTTTTTTTTAGCAGGCATAGTATCCTTTCCTGTTTTCCAAATTTCTAGAATTTTGTCCTAGAAAGAAGGTTCTCACACAAAAAAGCATTCTTATTTAGAAAGGGAGAGAATATCTACTAGAACTGCTGAAAATTAAGAGAATCCTAACATTAGAGCTGTTTGAAAACAATAGTTCTGCGGTCTCCTAATTCCACAGTTACCTCTGGGACCTATCAGTTTAATGATCCAGTCATTTAAAGTAACAGTATCAGTTAATTTTGCCTTGGAATTAGTCATCCTAATGATACTGTGCTTTAGCATAATTGTTCTGTGGTCACAGTCAAATTAACAACTTTACATGGATTACCTCTCATGTCAAATGCATTTCTAAACCACTGGCCAGCTATGAGACAAATGGGAATTAGCCATTAGGGTATAGGCCAATGGGAATAGTTCATGATCCAAATTGAGCAATCTCTATAAGCCAACATAACTAGTGACTACCTAGCATCTAAGGACATTTAAGGACATCACAAATTCATATTAAGTGAAGGGATCTCATCACTCCTCCTCAAAAGATTCCTTAAAAAGACATATAGTTTACTTTCCATTTCTTGAAATAGGGGAAGGAGGTAGTCAAGTTACAAAGACAAGGGATTACAGAGTTGTATCATATTTTTATATTGTGTTCTCTTTCATAGATTCACAGATTTAGGGCTGGAAGTGATCTCAGAGATAATCAGATTCAACCTCCTCATTATACATATAATGAATCTGGGGCCTAGAGAGCTTCATGTGACGTGCAAAAGGCTGCAAATTGAATAAATGAAGAGTTTATATCTGAATCCAGGTCTTTTGACTTCTAATCCAAGGTTCTTTCCACCGTCCCATACTGCCTCATTGACTTCCAGGGTCAGAAGGGTTGAAGGGTACTCCAAATCTGCTCACTATATTCTAGAAAAGAGGTGGGGAACCTACAGCCTCAAGGCACATGCGTGCCTCTACGCCCTCAAGTGCAGCCCTTTGACTAAATCCAAACCTCACGGAACAAATTCCATTAACAAAAGGATTTGTTCTGTAAAACTTGGACTCAGTCAAAAAGCCATACCTGAGGACCTAGAAGACTACATGTGGCCTTGAGGCCGCAGATTCCCCACCCTGTTCTAGACCACCTCTGCCAGGAAGCCTTGCTTAATTCCCTGGGCTGGATGTGATTTTTCCATTCTTAAATTGCTTTTGTTACTTTATCACATTCAAAAAGCACATTCTGAATTACTTGAAAGTTTGGTTTTTTTGTTTGTTTCCTTTTTTGGTCCAGACCTAGGATTTCTTCTTTGTAGGGAGTTCTATGCATAGAAACTCCATTCACCAAAAGAGTACTGCAATTCTTGCTTATGGCATTGAGTGATTAAGGGACCTGACCAGATCACACAGGTAGTATGAGTTAGGGGTAGGATATGGTCTTCCTGCCTCCAAGTATAGCACTCTGTTCACATGCTTTCTCTTGATTTATTTGTGACTCCATCTCTTACTACCAGACTGTAAGCCCCTTGAGGATTACGACTGTGTCATATCCATTTTTAAAAATCGTGTATCTCCATCCCTAACCAATGTCTCATATGAAGTTAGCACAGTGTTTGTTGAATTGAGCTATAATAATGCTCTCAAATCTAAGGAGAAACAACGCTTTAGCAAGCCATGACCAGACTGGCAAGTGTGTATTTTTCAAAGTAATTTAAACAGTTTTGCATTGATCTTATACTCCAATATTCTACTGGGATACCAGAAGTTTTTCTTTGATCTTTAGCTAGATTTAACTATCAATGTTAGCTAAACGACTACCACTGAAATTTGAGATTACTTTTCTGACCTAATTGATCTGTGTGCTGGTTTTCAATTTTATAATTAAATTTATAACCTATTTTTTCTTTGTGTTGTATGTGTACATATGTATTTATGAGGGAATCAATCTATTTCTATTTGGCTACAAATTCAGAAGATATAATCATGATGATATCCATCACAACACAATAGTAATAATCCATGCCAGTATACAATATACTTTAGGCTAAAGTTCACCATTTTCTTTCTCTTCCATTTCTAGTTAAATCTCCCAAAATCCACTTCCCTTTAAATATTGCATTTTTGTGCAAAAAAAGCTTAACATTGATCCAAAAGAGAAGCACATAGTTGTTTTATAAAAAATACACATATATAAAGAAGTTTGACACATGAAACCCTGGGATCCAGGTGAGGTAAGGCCTAGAGAATTGGCAGGGGTACAGGTGATGAATTAAGGAGATGGAGGTAGAGAATTGTGTGGCTGGGACCCCAGAGGACTGGCTAGTTAGAAAACTAGCTAGGTGAGGAGAAGTTTTATGAGCAAGGCATCAGGAAGCAAGATATGTGATAAATGAAGAATGAGTACAATTTGCAGACTTCAGCCCTGAAAGATGACAGAAGAGATTTTCATTCTGCAGAAATGTCTTTTTTTGGCCTTTATATGTAATCAAAACCTATTAGGGCAATAATATAGCTTTAAAAAATACTCGTAAGATTGTTCCAGTTTCATCTCTGTGATAATGAAAATGTTTTTGATGTGTGGTAACTAACTGAATTTTCAGAAAGAGGCAGGGCAGTATAAAGACCACTGGTATCAGAAAACTTGAGCCTCAAATTCCATTTTCCACACTATGAGTTGTGTGACATTGGGTAAAGCACTGACTCTCTCTCTGTTCTTTAGCTTCTTCATCTATAAATGGGGGGCAATAATATTTGTGATACCTGCACAGAAGAAATCCTGTGAGGCATGGCTTTTCTTTATCTTCAAGTACTAGATAAATGAAAGTTACGATAATTTTTGTGGGATTTTAATGCCATCTGAAAGTTTGTTGTTGCTCAGTCATTTTCCACTCATGTTAGACTCTCTGTGACCCCATTTGGGCTTTTCTTGGCAAAGACACTGGAGTGCTTTGCCATTTCTTTCTCCAGCTTATTTTACACTGAGGCAAACAGGGATAAGTGACTTGCCCACAGTCACATATATGGCTAGTAAGTGTCTGAGGTTGGATTTGCATTCACAAAGATGAGCCTTCTAGATTCCAAGTTCAGTGTCACCTAGTTGTCCCATCTTTAAAGTTATGCATGATCTATTAAGCCCTAGATTCATGGGTCAATGCTGGCTTGTATGTTTGGGCAGCTAGAGGCACAGTGGATAGAACACTGGGCCTGGAGTCAAGAAGACTCCTCTTCCTGAGTTCAAATCTGGCCTCAGACACCTACTAGCTATGTGGCTCTGGGCAAGTCACTTATCACCGTTTGCTTCAGTTTCTCATCTATAAAATGAGCTAGAGAAGGAAATGGCAAACCACTTCAGTGTCTTTGCCAAGAAAACCCCAAAGGGAGGCACAAAGAGTCGGACACGACTGAAATGACAACAACAAAAGCCCGTATGTTTGCTCCATTGCCAGAGCATAGGGATGGATGCCCAGCTATCAAGTGGTTTCTCCAGAGATCATTCTTTTGAAAAATAAATTTTGAGACTTACATAAATCTTCAGTTAGATCCTTTCACTTAAAATCTGAAGCCTATTTGTCCTATCAGTTACAGTTCACACATGATGAATCTTCAACTAATTCTCAAACTAAATTTATTTGTGCTACATTTAAACGCTTCCAACCCTCCCAGCTACACAAGTGCAGAAATCTTGGCTGTCAGTTTCCATTACATTGCATCTGTGAAATTGGTAGAGACTTTTCTAATGCATCTATGCTGCTCAGATTAACGAGGTGCTGTAGGAGACGAGCTGCTGTGTGTTTATCTGTTGATTCCTTTGAGTTAATAAACAGAAAGTCATCATTCATTTTCAACTATGTTTTTAGACAGTGACCAAAGGAAAGAGAGAGAGAGAAAAAAAAGAGAGACTGCTGGTGGAAGGATTCTTTAATTACGAATTTATCTGTGAGCCACATGCAGACTATCTAAAAGAGGGGACAAAGTCAGACGCTGCTATCTGAGCTGAGCAAAATGACATCTTTGCTGAGACCTTTTGCTGAATAGGTGACAAGCACTTGTAATGAGATTTCCATGTGTCTGCATAGCAAGCATGTTAGATTAGATCAGGAGCTGTTCACTGCAGAACAGGAAAAGGTTAGAGTCCAGGGAGTCATTTTCTGTGAGAAATATGCAAGTGTTGAAAATATACACAGGAGCTTTACCTTCTCCTGTGCTGTCTACATCTGGATATATAAAGAATTTAAATGGGCAGCTGTTCACTGGGAAGATATTCTTCAGAGGTGTGAAATTTGAAGTTGTGTGGATCTTAAATATTGATTTATGACTACTGCGCTTGGCATCAATAGGGCATCTGGGATACTGCCCATTAATATTTCAGTACATTATATGCGGTATATGTGTCATATTATATACTTTAGAAGTCTTTTGCTTTTTCTTAAGACCTGTGAAATTCTATACAATTCATGGAATGTGGTCTTGGAGTCAGAAGACCTGAGTTCAAATTGTACCTCAGGCAGGTGTGACCAGGGGCAAATCACTTAACCTCTTAGAGACGGTTTCCTTGTCTGAAAATTGACAGTGACATTTGTGCTACTTACTTCACAGGTTTATTGTGAGGTTAGCATTTTTCAAACCATGAAGTGCTTTCTTCTAGGGATTTACATGTGCATCTTTCTCCTCCCCATCATTATATATGTTTTTATGAGTATGTGGATGTACATTTATTCAAAGCTGTGATTCCACTGATGTTGGGAATTGTTCATAAGAAAACTGCTTCAGTAATATAAAATTATGGGCAAAGTGTGCCAAAATAACATAGCATAATAAGAAAACTGTGCTGTTCTAGTTAATATAATTCCCCTCAACCAATGGAGAAAATGAAAAATGGACAACGCAAATAGGAGAAGAACCTCTTGTATCTCAGAGGAAATCTGGGAATTGGAAGATAAAAGAGCAGAGTATCAAGAAGGAAGGGGTGGCCAAAAACACTAAATGCTGCAGAAAGGTCAAAGAAGATGAAGACCAAGGAAAGACAGCTGAAGGGATTATTGGTGACTTAAGAGAAGGCAGTTTCAGTAGAATGGCTGAACTTGCAAGGGTTTGAGAAGTGAAGTGGTGATGAGAATATAGAGAAAGTGAAGGCAGACTACTCTAGAGAAATTTAGGGATGAAGGGAGGACAAGACAGAGAATGATAGTGTACTAGGGTCAAGGAATAATAATAATTATTATTATAAAAATAATGAAAACAATTGCAGAGACCTAAGCATGTCCATAAGCAGAAGAACCAACAGAGAAAGAGACTAAAGATGGAGGAAGGGGCTGATCAAAGGAGCAAAGGCTAAGAGGTAAAGGAAGAAAAAGGTGGAGGAGACAAGATACAATTGTCTTATCTATGTTTTATCTATCTCACCATAAAATCACTGTATTTTATCAATATATTTTGTTGCAATAAATACAATAAATATTGTTGCATTAAAAGCAGAATTAAATCAGAATGTCTCTAAAAATGCTAGCTCTAGTACCTTTTTTTTAAGAGTACAGTTAAAGGAGCTAGAAAATGTAATAACAATTTGTAGGAGCCTATCAGATCCTTTATTTTTGTCACTTTTCTTGAACCTCACATATCCTTATACTATAAGGAGCCAGAGAATTTTGAGATTCAGCAAATATAGTTTTGTGTGGTTAGAAACACTAATAATTACCACTTTTCTGTTAAGAATGGAAAACTGTCAGCTCCCATTTAAAATAAAATACATTAGAAGGCACATGGTTATTTATCTATCTTCATCTTTGGTCCAATAAATTAATGAATACCAGACAAAGATTTTCCCCCTTATCATCAGCAAATAATTAGAAATCCTATTACAACACTTCTATAGAATAGAAATCAGCATATATCCTTCTAAGTAAGTAACAAAGTGGACTGAATGAATGACTTGGGATCAGGAAGATTTGACTTCGACATATCCAGCCTCACACCCTTACTAGTTGGGTAATCTTGGGAAGTCACTTAGCCTTTCTCAGTCTCAGTCTTATCACTAAAATGGGGCAATAATAGCACCCACCTCAGACAGTTGATGGAAGGATCAGATTTGATAATATATGCAGAAGGCTTTGTAAACCTTGAAGTATGATTATCAGCTATCACAAGTATAACTTTCAAAGGACCATAAAACCTTTTCATTATAAAGCAGTTTCACCTCTAATGTTTTTGTTGTATGGATTCTGAAAACAGTATTATAATGAAGTTTCAATAAATTCCAAGGGTCTATTATTAAAACTTCCTTTATCAATTTATTCTACACTTTCATATGGTGATTAAGTTATAATTTGGGTGCTTCAATGAGTATGAATTCCAACAGTGAACTTTTTTTACAACTTATTTTTAGGTAAAGTGTTTTTGACTGTCATATAATGACTTCTAATCTGATGTGTTTAAATTTGAATTAACCTTAAAAAAAACTTGTTTTCACTAGAGTCTCAATAGAATTCTACTTTAGAAACAAATCTCTTGTCTAATAAGCATAACAAATACGCTGCTAGGACACATAAAATGGGCAAAAGTGTTTCTCCTCATGCCTTGAATTGACTTTTCTGATGGATGGTCATTTGAATCAGTGACAATCTATGACAGGGAGCAGCATAATATAGTTAATTGTGTCAGCTAATTGGAGGTACACACAAAGCCTTTGAGAGCACATGTAAAAAGGCCTCTCATAGAATAGGCAAATAATTCTTTTTCTTTGCTTCTTTACTTGGTCATTCCTACAATTCTTATTTAGTTCTATTGCTTTCCATTTCTGCTATCTTCAAATCACAAGTCTCAGGATACAACATTTACTATGCTGGTTTTTGCCATGGATAAATTCTGAAGACCTTATCTGGTTTTAGTAGGGAGGAAGAAAAGGTGGCGGGGGCAAATATACAATCATATACAGGAAAACCTCATCTACTTCTAACTATTATAGGAAAGGCCTCTGAATTAGTAAAAATGACAACTCACAAAGTATTTATAAAAAAATGCAGTTCAGATATTCCCTCTATACACACATGTCAAGAGGAGAACACTAAAAGGTAGAGGTTTTTGAAGTATCGTAAATTAGAGATAAAAGAATAATGAGCATTTTAATTACAAATACACAAAAAGACAATCGTCAAGTATATGAGCCCACTGGAAAAGCTTGTGCACTCATGTCTTTTAAATATTTTTCATGCCACTTTTACTTATCAAATTTCTGTGCTATGCATAGCACAAAAATTGAGTTTAACCTGCTCCTTCTCCAAATTATTAAGCTCTTCAAATGAGAGTTCAAATTTTATTGTAAAAGCTTATCTTTGTTATCAGACTCGGGAGTTGGAGTACTAACACCATCACTAGCTTGCCTAGGTGACTTTGGCTGAGGCATGATGAGCTCTCTGGGCCTCAGTTTCCTGGTTCCTCCAATTTGCTTATTCCCCCCAAACTTCCATTCAAACAAAATGCCTAGGCCAGCCATGTCTTTATCTTCTCCAGACTTCCTTGACAATGCTCTCCCCTTCCTGTTTTTTAGTTTCCTTTATGTATTATCTTCCACCTTGACAATGCAAGCTCATTGAGGGCAAGGGCTGTCTTTTTGCTTGTGTCTGTATTAGTATTCCCAGAAGTTAGCATGAGGCCTGGCATACATTAGGTGCTTAATACATGCTTGTTGACTTGACGTGCCTCAAATCACAAATAAACATCAATAATTTGCTCAGTCCTCTGCTCAAGGAGACAATGACATTTACTTTAACCAGAAGGAAAACAGAACCCATGGATGACCTCTTGTTTGCAAAGGGAGTAATGAAGCTTACGCTTTCAGGACATTCTGTCTTGTAAACCTGGGCAACTCTCTCTGGGGCTCTTGAAATGAAGTTAATTTTCACCTGGATGTTCTTTAGGGTAGGAATTCTGGTGATTTTTTTAAATGTACAAATCACCTGTACAAAATCACTTTCCATGGTGATGGGGTCACACAATACTGATCTTTTAATCTATTTTAGAAGACTCCCTATATATATATATGGGAAAGCATAACATTTACGAACATTTATAATCAAATTTCCCAGGAGAAATTTCTAAAACTTTGTATGGTGAGTGGTAAAGGAATAATATAGCCTTATGCTATTATTTTAGGAGTATTAATAAATTAGCCACTTCCAGAAAAAAAAAACATCATCACTTATAGGACAGCATGTGACTTTTGAGCTTTTGTGTTTGCTAACACACATGCTAAGTCTTGGGCAGAACAGATATTTATTTTATTTGAATTTTATGTTCCTCATTATATTCTGATAATGGAGTACTAAGTTAAAGTGTCATCCAGATTGCAAACACATCTAAATGATGTGAGGGCAGTTTGCTGTTCAACTTCTACCCTTAAAGAAAGTAAGCATGCACAGCCTTCTGGGAAAGCACTCTATATCCAGTTCAATTGAGACACTGGGAAAATGAGAGCACTTGGGGGTTAGACCTGGGAACCTGGCAACCAGAGTGCTGAAAAAAGATTCTTACCACACAAAGAATTTGCATGTTCACTGTGTGGTACCTTTTGTCTAGGGCACCTCTGCATTTCTAGATTGATAATAAGCATAGATACCAAATCTATGCAAAGGATCACAGTCACATAAAGCTCTAAGGAGCGGTCTTCCTTCTTTTATTTGCTAGCACAATATGATACTCAGTGTTTCAGGGTGGAGGAGGGGGAGAGAATGCAATGAATTAACATTCATTTTTAAGACTGCTGCTCTCATATACATGTAATTCTCTGAATTAAAAATAAATTATTTTCACCCCAAAAAATGATGGATGATTTTTTTTTACCCATAAAGTATGTGGTCCTGAAAACATGGTTATAAAAATGAGTTTGTTTCAATGTGCAGTTTAAGCCCCTAATTAAAAATAGAATGAATGCAACTAGAGTTTCTAGTCATTGCACGGTTTTATAAAACAACTAAAAGAGAAAGTAAGTTATCTATCTTTGTAATACTCTAAATCAACAACCAACTTCCTATTTAGTAACAAGGAAAAATTATCTATATTCACTCCATAGGTAATAATATCACAACTAAAACAAGTGCGACAATAAAACAATATATGATGTACGTTCTTCGTATCTAGTTCCCAATATGGAGTATTAGTGTCCTTTGAACATATAAACAAGATCCAAAGGGAGATAAAGAGGATGAGATTTTGAAAGAGCAATGGGTTTAATTCATGTAAAAGAATTTTTAAACCCGTAAGTTTAATTTGTACTTCTACTGAAAGTTTTGCATAATATACAAGGACTGAATAAAGTCATATATGGATCACAATGGAAAGCTGAGTTTAATTTGAGAGAAATCTGAAAAATGCAATAAAACTATGGGTATAGTAGACTGATGAGTCTTTAGACTGTGCCAACTTTTGGGTCTCTTGGATCCTCCACCATTTTATTGCTCCACACTTTGGACATCTCTTTTAGTTAAGAGGCTTCAAATTCTGGAAGACCAGCTAATTTTAATCTGGCACTTTAATTTATGATACAGCCACCTTTTGCCTCAAATAAGTAGTAGAAGGGTTTCAATGGGGAAGATTTGAACAATCCTTTCTTAAACTCATCTTCCTGTTTCTGAGTCAGATGTTCTCATTGGCTATATCAAGGATGACATACTATGAGTCGAGTCAAAGTGCTATATATAAATCAGTCTGTATCTGGAAACAGGTCACATCCAGAATGCATCTTATAGTTAAAGATGTCCTTTTACTTCATTATATCATTTAATACAGTGTCTAGCACAATGCCTGGCACATAGCAGGCACTTAATAAATGTTTTTCAAGTCCCTTATAACCTTGTCTCCCCACTCTGCCCACCTTCATCCTCATAAAAAGAAGAAACCAGTCCCTTATAAGAGAATAAATGAAAAATGCACTGGATCATGAATCAGGAAATGTAGGTTCTAGTACTAACCCTGCCACCAACTAGGCTGGGTGACTTTAAACAAGTCACAAGCTCTCTAAGCCTCAGGGTCTTCTGTAAAAGGAGAGGGATGGTTGGACCAGATTTTCTTCAAAATTTGGGACATTTCTATAACTCATTCAGGACAACAAAGAGCTCTGTTGGAAATAACTGCCAAATTTGAATGACTCATGGAAATGTGAGCAATCTTAACTAAAAGAGATGAATCAGATATGACACCTGAAAGTCTACTGGAGGTGGGAAATCAGCTCAGGAATAGGGGAACAGAGAGAGAAGCCTTAGGCACACTGTATATATTTTGTCCCTGTAATGCAAGACAAATATCTACAGTAAAGCCTTATTAGCTTGGGTTCTACCCAAGTAGGATTTCTGATAAGCCTATAGGTGCTGTGCTAAGCTTCTCCTTTCCTTGGCAAACCCTTTCTTCCTAGTTAAAGGTCATGGTTTAAGTAGAAATGGAGAAAAATGGAAAATGTTCAAAAAATAAATTCTTTTAAAGCATTTTCAAATATGTTAAGAGTCAATTTAATATGCTATTAATAGTTTTGTCTTAAATAATACTCATAATATTCAATTTAAAAACATAGTCTCATACATTTTTCTTCTAGGTAATATTTTGCTACTAAGACTGCAGGACTTGAAAGGCAGGAAAATCTGGGTTCAATTCTTACCAATTCCACTTATAAACTATTAAACCATGGGGAAGTTATTTAAATTCTCTGGCTTACTCCATGTAACATGATGATAGTAATTCCTATAGTATCTTCTCCAAACATGGCTGGGAGGCTCAAATGATGGAAGGTAGTTAAACTCTTCACAAACTTTAAAGCACTATCGATGTAAATGCCAATTATTATCACTGTACTTGGAAATGCACCTGCATTTATTTTAAAATGCCCTAAAACCCAAAATGTTCAGTAATCCAGTCTGCTTTCTCTAGATCAGCAGTTCTCAACCTGTGGGTCGTGACCCCTTTGGGTCGAACAGGGTTGCCTAAGACCACAGGAAAACATATTTCTGATGGTCTTAGGAACCGAGACATCGCTCTTCTCTCCCTCTCTAGGCGGGTCCGCCCACATGCAGATACGCCCACATATGAGTATTAAAGGGTCGCGGCATTAGGGAGGTTGAGAACCACTGTTCTAGATAGTTAAATGAGTGAAAACTGTATTTTCTTTTTTACTTCTAAAGGAGATAGCCCTAATCAATAAAAATCATTTTACTTGAGTTTTTTAATTGCTCCTTAGTGAGATTTAAATATCTATGGCAGAAAGGCTAGGGAGAAGTTCGGCAAGGCATGGGGTAAAAATACTTCTCTTCCTTGTAGTGGAAAAGAATAACCACCCTATGGAGAACCACCACATGGCTGCTATGCTCCATATTTTAGGAGGATTCATCCTCACTTTCACATTGAGAAGGAGTAAGTTACTATGGTGCCATAGATAGTTAAGGAGTCAGAAGACCTGGGGTTCTCATTCTAGCTCTGCCATTAATTCGTTGTAACCACTTAACCTTTTGGTGGCTCAATTTCTTCAACTATAACCAGGATTGGTCAACAGGATTTGAAACAGTCATCTAATAAGGAGCTTCACTATGGTGTGAAGGTGAGCCAGGGTTCTTAAAGGCCATGCCATTTGTTGATGAGCTTTGACAGGTCCTACCAATTTGGAAAGGCTTTGAGTGGAGTCTTTTTGAATGCCTGTGATCTGTGGATTAGTCTATAAAGAGATGCTTATCATCAGAAGATTGGCCATAAAGATTATAATTGTTATTGTTTGGCAATATCAACTTATTATTATCATTAATTATTTGGAAATAGCAACTCAAGAAGAGCATCTGCTAAGGTGTGTGGAGATTGCTAACCTTGTGAGTATAGAGCAGTGGTTCTCAACCTTCCTAATGCTGCAACCCTTTAATACTCATATGTGAGCGTATCTGCATGTGGGCAGACCCACCTGGAGATGGATAGAGGAACAGTGTCTCTGTTCCTAAGACCATTGGAAATGTGTTTTCTGATGGTCTTAGGTGACCCCATTGGACCCCCAAAGGGCTTGCAGCCCACAGGTTGAGAACTGCTGGCATAGAGAATACCCAGGCTGATAAAATCAAGACTTTTTGAAGTATTGAGGTAAGATCTTGAAGGAATAGTTTAAAGTGTTACACAAATGTAAGGAATTTTTTTAAAGAGAGATTACTTGGTCTAACTTCTCTATTTTGCTGATAAAGACAGTGAGGTCTAGGGAGGTTAAGTGACTTATCTGAGGATCACAAGGCTAGTAATTAGCATTGTGAGGATTCTTGACTTCTTGGCTGGCATATTTTACACTTAAAATGGGTCGTTACCGGCTCTTCCTAATCCATGTGTTCTAAACCATATTTGGCAATCACTCACAGTGGGTTCCTTTTTCCTTTTCCTGCTTCAGTTTCTCTTTAACTCTCTGTTGTAGAAAACTAGGCAAACATAATAGTTGGCTGCTGGAAAGAAGAGGTAACTAGAAAAACTAAACATGAGATTTTATTGGAAACCTTCATTTAGAAATCTAAGTAGTTATAAGTTAATTTTACTCTAACCTGAGAAAAACAAGGCAAAAAAGGCTCTCTAGAGTCCTTTCAAGCAAAACTGCAACCTAAAGTATCCCAGGTAATTTCTTAAACTTCCTGAGAAAACAAGCATCACTCCATTACTGATTCCCATTTTTAACAACCCTAACAAATGCAAAAAGATGTAGATGATAGCTTCCAGGATGTTAGGCAGTAGATAGAACCTCAATGGAGGATTTACAGGAGGACATGGACAAGAATTAAACGTTATAATACTGACAGATCATCACGGGCACTGATATGTACCCCCAAATTCAGGAGCTCATTGGTCTAAGTATTCAGTAGTAGGAAATATTTGTGTTTCACTTAATATAAACCTCATGTGTTCTAGCTTAAATCCATTATTTTCCATCTTACCTTCAGCACCAATAAAGGTCTCTCTCTCTCTCTCTTGCTTGTGTGTGTGTGTGTATGTATGTGCAAGAGTTCATGCTTACTGACTCGGGTTCTCACACTGAAATTCACATCTTTTGAACCTATAGTCTTTCTTCCTTAACCCCATAAAGAAAAGTGGTATCAATTGCTGAACTTTGTTTATGCGCTGAATGTTCACTTGGCTATTATTAGCCCACATACCATCAAGGTCTTCTCTGTATTCTGGACAAAATGGTATAATTTTTTTAAAAAATCAAAAAGGAAGACATTGGTACATCAACACCACAACATCACCACACCACATTAAAGACAATGGCATGAGCATGCAGGGAGTTGGTTAATCACCTGTTTCCTTTTCTGCTGGGCCTAAAACATAAGCAAAGAGAATTTAGAGGGGAAAAAATGAACATTAATCCATATAAAAATCACATCAGTATAATAGGCCAATCTGGTACAGAAAGAAAAGTTGTGGCTCATTTTCTATTTTCACCAGAATGTGATTTGATTTTAGGTGTAATCCACATATAATTGTACTGACTCTCTTCAGAAGCTAAAGTCAACAGAATTCAAGAGCATGGAATATTTTTTTCTTTGATAAACAGGTATTTCTTATCTCTGAAAGGGGAAGGTTTGTTATTCCCATTTAACCATGTTTCAGGAATGGTCCCCTAATTGACATTATTATCTTATCAATGATTCTAGTAGAAGAATGAAAATGAATCTGTCCATTGTATTTTGTTCCTATTAGGAATGTATGGCAAAGAAACCATAAACCTTCATTTAAAGGGGTTAGTTTCATATTTCAAACATGTAAACAGGTGCTGCTTCTTGTCCTTACCTGTGCTTTGGGCCTATGATTATGTCTGTTTTACTAGTTGGGATAAGTCCTAGTTAAATGTATATGGAATAATACATTTTTAAAGTTTACATATGCGAATGGGTACTACAGCTCAGAAATAGAGAGATTACAACATACAGGAAGGGATGTAAAAGTCCTTGTTCCCTTTAAATATTCTTGGATAAGTCAGTGATCTGAATGAAATAAATCACATGGATTTTAATAGAGAAAAAAGCATTCATATGAGTGTATAGAGTCCAGGTGGTTTCTTAAAAATTATTTTTTATTTACTAAATTTGTCTATGGATGCCCTTTCCTCTTCTACTCTACTTTCTACCTTACATATAGTTTTAAAAGGTTATGAAGTCTATTTTTACATTCATTCTCTTTATCAATTTTCAGAAAGCCCACTATCCCCAACCCATCAAAATTATTTCAATGAGTATTCAGAATCTGAACACTAAGAGGTATTTCTTCCTCATTTCTTCTAAATGATCTAATATTCATCACTTTTGCTTTAACACAACAGGATATCATAATTAATGATGTTAAACTGGTAACTAAGGAGATTTCATGTTGTTACTCTCGTGATATAATATTGGTTGCTATAGTGATGGGATGGCTTTTTTTGTTAATCACTCAGGAGGTTGGTTAACTCATGCTTGTCAGAGAGCTTGACCAGATTTGGAGAGAAAAAGAATTCATACTACAGTTAATCATATCATCCTTATTTCATTTTCTGTGATTTTGATAGCAGTTTTAAAATTACCTAATGCTTATAATACCACCTCTACAACGAGCATTTTAATATTTAAAAGTTATTGAGGATTTTAAAATGCTGATTATTTATTTGTTAGAAGATGCAAATAATGTATCTGAAAAATCATTAACAAAAAGCTTTTAATTCTCCCAAAGTTAATCCCATATGTATATTATAAAACATTATTTTATGCTTATTTAAGCAAACTATCACAATCCATTTCTCTTCCCTTTAAATTATTTCAGTTTATGCATCTTAAGAAAAAAAAAGTTCTGTGTCCATGCCACAAGTTTCAATATTCTTTAAAAATTATTCTAAAGATCATTATCCTTAATGATTAAAATCCAAAGAAGGAGAAAAAAATGCACAGTTCTCTCATGAGATCTAATCTTTCAAATGCATTAAAATATTGCACGTAATTAAAAGCTTTCGGTAGTTCTATCAGTTTATTTCAGCACTGACGATATCAACAAGTTTCCCATTTCTAAGTGTGAGTACAGAACATCAGAAAACAATCTCACATGACATTACATTGTTATCGATCAGGGTAGAATATACTGCCAATAGTTTAAATGTTAGACATACTTACAGTAATGCTAAAAAATACAATCCATGGAAACACCTTTTCGTTTCTTGAAAACTCAAAATAAGAACAAAGGACAACTTAAGCACGAAGCCTGGGTCTTTCATTCAAGCAAAATCCCAGGAGGCATATTAAAGCAATGAATAGGAAAAAGCTCTACAGTTCACCAGCTGAGATTTTAATGAGACATTTCCCCTTGCTATGGTACAGGTTTGTTCAGGAAAAGGAAAAGACTTCTCACGGAATAGTCAGTTAATAGGCGTTGCTGGCTCCCACAGCCACTTTGGCAATTGCTCACTGTACTGACCTTCTATTTTGGCATATTCTGTAAGTCTAGTGTAATTGATCAAGGCAGCCTTCTCTAGACACTTTCTGACCACTTTCTTCACCTCTTCTGCTGGTATGGGAGTGGCAATATCTTTCATTAAAACCTACCAAAAAACAGGAACAAATCATATAAAGCATCTTCAACTCTAATGTTTACAGCAAGCAGTGTTAGACAACATCAAGGGGAAGGAGAATTGGTAAAGGGACTATTGCTTGTCATCTGAAACATACTCCATTCCTCTTGTCTGAACCCTCATGTATTAAATCAAAACCTTTTAAATGCCATGTCAGCATTCTGTATTACTATCCCGCCACTCTCCGGAAACACTCAGGACCATCCAATGTAGCAGCAGTTGTAGATCAGGATCACAGTGCAAGAGAAAATATAAAAATGAAAAGTTTGAAAAGCACACCCTAAGTTCAAAGCCTAGCTTTTCTGAGTACTGCATTAAGTAATACGTGAGAAGAAAACAAAGCAACAACAAAAATTTGTCAAAGATGAGCAGTGTGAATTGCTTTTGAATTAGCACCTTCGTTGTTCTCAACGTATTCTTAATTACTGTAACCTGCTGTCACTGATGAGACAATATACTGAAAGTCGAGGAAAAGCTCCCTAGTCTTGGAAAATGTTATTTTATTGACATTTTAATGCCCTTGTGTGTACATTTAACCTTTCTCTGAAAGATGAAAAAGGTATCTGTCTCCTACTGTTCATCGGACTCTTAAATCATGTCTTCTTTATTTCTCTTAAAAGAAAACTAGGGGAAAATTAATTTTAAAGATGAATGCTTAGCTTTTCAAACTCTAAATAAACTTTATCATAAAAGATTTCATAAAATACTATGTACGTAAACAGTTAAATAACGAGCATGGATTCTTTCCTTTAATATTCAGGGATGGATGCATATTTCTCAATAAAATATTTCAATACACATGTCTGAATGCTTAAGATAGCCCCAACCCTTCATATATTCAATAAGGTTTTGTTATATTGTTTTTAATAAAGCATATAGTGTGAAAATGTGAACACAAAATTAAAATACTTAGTAATTTTCAAATATAGTGCATTTGTTTAGTTAATTCATTGTTCCATTAATGTTATAAAGGTGTAAACACTATAGGAATATAATATTCCCAATTTCTATCTTTATTATTCTATTCCTTTTTGTAACTTCTTTATCATCTAGGACTCTATTCTCAAATCATCTCAGCTTTATGGTGACCTATGGTAGAATGTTATAGTTTTACTAATCAACATTTCTTTGACTATTTTAAAATGAAAGTAAAATTCAACCTCATGACACTCATTTTTTTCTTCACATAATCTTATGAGGGAAAAATACTCCACCATATAACTGGGACTTTGTGTCAGACACAAAGTATTCTACTGCCTGAATAATCCTTGTGGTTTATTGGTCCATGGGTCAAGAACCTATATATCTCAAACTAGCATTGTTGCCTCTTTTGAATGCAGAAGACGAGGCAGATCCTTAATTTCACTGTAAATATTTTTGCTTTTCCAAGCCCAAGTTCCTCTTTTTGATTCCCTATGAGAGTATAAAAGGTCAAGAGCTGTAAAAAAAAGTGACTATTACATTTCTTCTGCTTTCTCCTTCTTTATATACTTTCTCTTTATATATAAGCCAGTGGAGTTCTATTTTGAAAGGTGGCTTTTCGAGGGGTAGGGGTTTGGAGGTAGGGGAGGGCAATGATTACCATACCAACTAATGAGAACATTTGCAAAGGAAAGAATAAGTAGTCCCAAATATTTCTCCCTAATTCTGCCAGAGTCATGGAGTAGATCCAATTGGGACAAAGATCACCTTTCATCACTGGCCAGAGAATATGATTAGGAGCAAGTTTCTTACTGTCACTTTTTCTACTCAGGAAACCTAGCAAAGGAACTGGGCTTTCAATGGTGGGTACATCTGACAGACTGCCAGTTCCAAATTTGAAAGAACTTTAAAGGATTTTATTGTATCCATTGGTATTGCTGTTGTTGTCAAGGTCAACTTAGTACATTTTTGCCCAGACTTTTAAAATATTTACAGCTCTTCAATATCAATTTTCAATATTATGAAAATCTAAATTAAATGAGAAACTACCACGCTAGATTTTTCAATTCCAGTTTGCTCTAGATGAGGTAGAATAATCAGGAAGGAGGCAATGGAGAGCAGGGCGAGAATATGAAATCCTTAAAGAATTCAAAGATCTTACATTTTCAATCAGTTTTAACTCCCCTTTGCAATCCCTAGAATGGAATTTGCCTTTTTTTTCCTATGGGGAAGATATTGATGTGCAATGAAATATCTAAAATGAATTTAGCATAAGAAAGGATAAGAGCTGGCAAAGGAAGCCAGTAAATCAGAGCTATGAGATCAGTCCATGAGCTACTGAAATTCTCCAATAAAATTTTAATGAGGATATAGAACAAGCAGGACTCATCTTATTTCCATATACTCATTCCCTTATCACCCTCCCCCCATTATTTTTACATGATTTTATTGGAATAAGGAAGTTCCAATGAAGAAACTTCCCTCTGCCCATACAGTACTTCCATTCCTCTGGGATTGAGAGTTTAGACAGTTATTTATATTAAACAAGCAGTCAGGAATTATACATTATATAGCTTGTATGCATCAGAGGCGGGGCAAGACTTGAATCCAAGTCTTTCTGACTCTGCGGCCAGCTATCTAGATGCTATGGCACACTCATGCACTACTCTAATTGCTTATAATACATAAAATTAGTTTCTTCCTTTAAAATGTTTGTATTTTAGACGAGACAGAGAAATACACTTTTAGAAAATGTTACTTTTAATATGCAAGGATGGAATTCTGTTTTCTCTTGTGGGAAAATGAATTTCTACATGTTGAACAACAGTTGATGGTGCATTAGATTAGGCATCATTGGAGAAATGAATCTTGAGGTGAGTTTTGAATGCAAAGAAGGAGAAGAGCTAATGGATATTAAATGGAAAAATGTTCTAAGGGTAAGGAATGGGTGTGTTATAAGGAGAGATGGAAGAAAAGATGGGAGATACAAGAAGCGTGATGAACAGAAACATACCAATAGAATGTCATAAGAATGAGGAGTAAGTAAATGTGTAGAAAAGCAAGAAGGGCAGAATGAAGGGATCTTTGGGACGGTAACTGACCTACAAAGAATGGATAGAAGACAAGGATCACCATGGCTTCATGAGAGGGGAAATAACCTGAATGACAGGAAGGCAGAGAAAGCTCAGGTTTACAGAAGACAGGACTGTAGATACAACAGCAGAGGATTTTACAACAGAAGAATTTTAATGTGTGGGGAGAAAGAGGAGAACATGGAATATAATGGAGACAAGGAGAAATACCATAAAAACAAAAAAAAGTAGCCAAGAAATACATAACTTTCACTAGTTCAATAAGAAAAGGACAAGGCACATGAAAATTCAAGAACAGACTTACCCTTTCGAGTAATGAAAGTGTAGCTTTGAGAGCACCTTCAGGCCGTCCAAAGGGAAAGCAGTATCTTTAAAAAGAGACAAAAAAGGGACAAGAGCTGAAACATTTTATGTCTAATTTAAAAGTTCCTGCGATAATTCCTTGTTCAATTATTAACAATGGAATTCCAGTGAAGGGAGGGGCAATCTCACTATTTCATCACGGAAGTATTTGACTGCATGTACTTCGTTCACTTTCACACCATAAATGCCCCAAATGCTAAGAGCTTACTGCAGTGAAAAGACTGAAGTACTCTATGCCTTTTTGGTAGTAAGTGCTCAAAGTATGTGCTTGAAGAAATGTAAAGGTTGTATATGAATAATGATGGGGAATGCAATAAATTCATTTTATGATAAATTCTTCCTTTTTTAAAAAAAGCCTTGATATAAAATGAAATCACACATATACATATGCAACTGAAAAACAGAAGCCCCAGATATCTACCCTCATTCTAGCTACTAGGACAGGACTGTGTTTCTCCAGCTCCCTGGCAGTTACCTCTCTGTTCTGTGTCATATTCATAAACCTTCCCACATAACATAGTTAAATCCTCTCCTTGTCTTTCACCAGCCAGTAGCTCCTTGACCTGGGTCTATACCATATCTCTCATGTACTAGCTCTTTGATTTGTTACATAGATCATATGAACATACAAGTACATGGGGAAGAAGAGGGAGGAGAGAGAGATCAGACTGAGAAAGAAGTGAGTAGGTTGCAGAGAAAATTCTCAGCACAAAGTGGTAATATGCTCTTGTTGCTCTTTAGAAGGAGCTCTTCAGTCCCGTTTCCACTTAAGAATGTAGCATGTTATGGCCACTTCCCTCCCGGGGGTTCTAGGCTGGGTTCTCCCTATTTTCTTGAGCTATGTTTGGCAAAACTTTCATGATATTACAGGAGCTATCCTGGCTTCAGAGGGCCGCCTTGCTATGACTTATTCATCTTTCTAACAATAACTTGAAACAAGAGAAATAGGATTGTTTTTTTCAGATTATTCATAATCAAAAGTAAAATCCCTTTTACTTTAAAATACTACTTTAAAAAGCAACAATATTCCTTTAGGAAACATAGAGAAATGATAACAAAACCTGAGACTCATGCTTTCCATACTATAGGAAAACAGGACTAAATGTGACTCCTCACATAAACTCACTGTTCCATTTAAGAATTCGTGGTTTCTAGGATTATTGAATTATAGATTTAGAGTCATTGCGGATTCCAGCCCCTTCATGTTACAGATGAGGTGAACGGTTGATGACCTTACAGGAAAGGAGAGAGTCAGGATTTAAACTCAGATCCTTGGATTCCAAAATACAGCATATTTTCCCCTATACCAAGCTGCTTCATTACTATTTAATCCACTGATAAACCTTTATCTAAAATCATTATATAAAAAAAGAATTGTTTTCTACTTTGATATTCATTTTAAATTCAGATTTTATAAAACTAAATTTCAACAGAATAGTTTATAGTTTTTCAAAACGAAAGTGTTCATGTTGTCACAAGTTTTAGTTTTGCTAACTTTTTATTGGTCTCATACACAGTCTACAACCACAAAGTCACATAAATGTGGTAGTAGATTGCTTCAAAATTGCCATTAGCAATTTGTCTTTCTCTCATATTTTCTCCCTTAATACTCCTTCCCCAAGACCCCTTTTCCTTCCTCCACACTTTTTTTTTGGGGGGGGGGATGTAATAGGCAAGGAGCTATTTATTAAGCTGACTGGTTTCTTTCTTTCTTGGCAGGGAGGGATTGTGGTCCTTCCTATTAGCAAATTAGCAAAATGGTTCTAATCATCTTGTACGTCCACGACCTTAATCCATTTTAAAATACAACACACATTTGGCTCTAGTACAGTACTTCCCTCCTCCAGCCTAAATCTTTTCAGTGTATTTGCATAATCCACTCATTGTTCTCTCCCCTGTTTATTCCTATTAAACTGTAGGTAACACACTTTATGAATGGAATGCTACTGATCTCCAGATTACTTTTAGCATTTCTGGTCTCTGAAGTCCCACTGGGTAACTGTTAAATTAGCTTCCATGACATACATATGTGTAAATATTTCAACTTATTTATAGAGTAGAAGTAATCCTGAATCAATAAGGTATAGAAACTATTAGGGCCTTTTCCATATTCAGGGTGTCCCAAAAGTCTTAGTGCAACGTTAAACTATTAAAGCTTAAAACTGCATTAAGACTTTTGAGATAACATGTGTATATACAAATATATACATATACATACATATATTTATGCATATGCACATATAAAAATGCATACATACATATAAAACCATTCTTTAAAAAACGTATGTCTTGTATCTTAAATGCATGCATACTTACATATGTAAATATTGAAAAGGAGAAAATCATTTTCATCCAACTTTTTAACATAAATGTTGGCCTGACATTATAAGACAGCTGTCAATTTTTTTAGGACTGTTTAATATTTTCTTGAATAATTTAGATATTGGTATCTGTATATCTATATAGGTGAGCCATAAGAATTTTTTTTTAAACAAAAATTAATTTTACTGCTTAACTTTTTTGATACATGTTGACTGGTAATGAATATCTGAGCTGCCGTTATATGTCAAGATTCAAGGTCCACTGATTGTACCTTTGTGCGGGAAGGAATAATAGGGTAATGGAGTTAGCAGTAGCAGGGACTTTAGAGGACACTCTTATTTTACAGATAAAGAAACTGATGACTGAGAGGATAAGTATTATCTTGGTCAAGGTCACTCCAGGATCAAATAGCATAGAATAAATCCCGAGGACAATTTTAATAATTGCATTGTGATAACAAAAAAGCTAAATAGCAACAGATATGTCTAATGGAAATGGGATGAATACAAAAAAGGAGAAAATAAATATGTAAAAAAGAAATACTTCAGGTTTATTTTTTGTGGGGTAAATCTCTAGATCATATTAATTCCTTGAGAATTACTCCTAAGTTATTCCAAAAGTCCAACTGAAATCTCTTCTATTTTAATGTAAGTCCTCTTCCTCTTCTATAAATATAGAGAAAAAACTGTCTTCAAACTCGTCATAAAATCTTTCATATACCTGAACATCATAATCAAGTCAATCCATGACTTTTTTCTTCTTTTGGCTTATCAGTCTCAATCTCTTCATACGATAAAAAGTTAGTATTAGCACAGAAATGAAAACATGGCATTTAGAGCTTGAAGAAACACTGGCAATCTTATTTTGTGATAAGGAAATAGGTTGAATTGCTTTCTCATGGTCAGAAAGCTAGTGTTAAAACAGGCAAATATAAAACTGAATGAATTGGAAAATCTTTAAAAATACATTAACTCAATTGACCTAGTCAGCCCATTCATATTTTTGAGTCACAAAAATTTATTCTTTCTTTGTTCTAGTCTTAGGTAGATATTTGTTTTTTTTTTCCACTGCCAAGAGCAAGCCTACTTGTGTCTTTTATCCCAGGCCCTCCCTGTCCATGGTTCACTTCTCTCTAATATTTAATTTGTCTATTTAGGTGCAAGGTGCATGGCCACAAAGAAGCACATGGCAAGGTCTTTGCCCTCAAGAAAGGTGACCATATAAAGATAATTACCAGTGTAAGGCTCTATATGATCCGCATCAAGTGTGTGGTATGGAAAACAAGTAATAAGGCCAGGGCAGAGGAAATAGTGGTTACTTTAGGAACTCTCACTGTAATCCGCTTCAAAGAAGAGGACTTTGAGTTTAACCATGATAGATGGGTAAGATTAGTTACCAAGAGAGAGAAAATAAAGGAATTTCAGGTGAAAGAAGGAGCCCTTCACTGTACTCACTGAAAGGCAGACTGAAACAATATTGTAGAAAGCTTCGAATTAAGAAGGCTAAGGATATTGAATGTAAGCCTGTAGGCAATTGGGGAGCCATTGTAGGATTTTGAGCAGGGAAGCAATATTATGAATAATCTAGGGTCCTTTGCAACATAGACCAGAGAAGAGCACTCTTGTAAACAGAAGGGCAACCATACCTGAAATGGCTAATTTGGTTTTCTAAAAGGGAAGACAGTCTTTCTTTAATCTCTTCGAATCTTTCTTTTTCTTCCATTGAAACAGTTCCAATTCCATCAGGTCTGTAGAAATCAGAGGGAAAAGCTATTTAATTACAGATGACAGTTTTTTTTAATATATATAATACTGCTTGGTGCTATGCATCCAGTGTAGATCTGCAAAGTATTTTAATGTCAGACCAACACAATTTCAATATTCTATATTATTTAGACATTTTCTGACCTTGTTTTTGTGTTGAAAAGCCCCTACAACAAAGGTTATCAGTTTGAACTATACAGATTGTCTTGTTATATAAATAAAATATGCTGGATAAATTCACAAACATTTTCTTCATATGTTGACCTAAAATGAAAGGAACCAAACTATTTTCTTTTAGCCAGTGTTCAAGGTAATGGATTATGAGAAATATTTTCCAGATTTACAGAAAACAAAGAAAAGTCCTTGAAAATGCCTGTGAATAGTATTTTCTAGTAGTATCAAACATTTAACCATGGAAGTGAATGCTGTGTAATATTGTAAAAAATCTACTAGATGGACTTTAAAATTTATTAACTACTTTTATACCAAATAAGAGTGACAATTTTATATTTTTATGTTTACCTGTAGGAAATTTTTGGTGGAAATGCATATGCAAGCAATTAGAAATTCTTGCTACTGTTGGAGATTATTATTGCTTCTTTAATTAAAATATAAATGTATGTATATACATAGAAAAGAACAAACGTCTAAAGAAAATTGGCGACTGAATATAATTATTTTTAAATTCAGAATCAGAATGAAAGTAAGGCTACATTTATATCAGAGGAATTTATAGTGTTAGCTATATCCTTTCTACAATTTGATCACCTATAATTCCTGTACTGAATTCTTACTCTCTGAATATAAGTATATTTCTGGTTATAGAACTAGATATACAACATACTGAACCCATATTTACCTTATAACCTGTAATATGTTTGCAATAGTCTAACTATTAAGTATGAGAGCTGTCCTTGGTGATAATTAATAATTCCTGTCATTAACTCTACTTTCTAAAGATTCCATTTTTGATTCTTAAAGATTAGAAGCAGGATGTTGTTTCCCATTCTTTCTTTCTTTTTTTTTCATTTTAAAATGTGTCATTGTACACAAAAGATAAGAAAGGAATGTACATTTCATGAGAATTAAAAAAAACAGTTTGCAGTAACTTTGGACACAGATATATATTTGATTGTGTTCAATGTGATATACGTGGAGATGTATCTTTGATGCTTGTTAACTACAGTCAATTAAAATTAAAGCAATTAATTTTAAAAGTTGCATTTTAATCGCAATGACATAAGACCTTTCATTCAGCAATCAGATCAAAAGCATCTCAAGTGGAATGATTTTTTCCTACATGTAGATGAATCATTTAAGTGTTTTCATGTAAACTTATAAATTACTGAGGTTTATTCTTTTAAAATATTCCTTGTAATTATATCTCGTCCTTAATTTACAAAATGCCAAAAGTTTGATTTTTCTACTCTGGATAATTCATCAGTAACATTTATTCCATCAGAAAGAATTTTAATTTAACATTTCACAGGAAAAAAAACCCCAAATGTCAAAATATTGGTCATTCATTATTTCTTCAGAGAATAGAAAAAAAAAGTTGATCTATAATGAGGGAAAAGTATAAAAAAGCATAGCAATTAAGTATTAGCTGATGATGAAAGTTGAAAACAATTTTATAATAATGAACTTCTCAGGTAATACTTTGACAAATCAACCTTCTTACACGGAGCAGCTGTTACATGCCAAACATAGATATGCACAGGTGTTTTCCTGGTCTTAATATTAACAAGCATAAAATTGTTCATGGAAGACTAGCCACAAGAACTAATGGGAGATTAACTTTATTCATTAAGGGTAAGGCTTAGGGGTCCAGAGGTTCATGACATCATCACATGAAGCAACTTTTTTTTTTACCTGAATATTTTCTTTTTTTAAACTTGTTGGGTCCAAGCAGATAACTTCCCTGAATTTTCAAATATTCCAAGGATAGCAATAAAACCAAATATACTGAAGACACATGTGACTATTTCTATTGCTTTAGTATTTCACAAACTTGACATGAAAGAGCAAATAACTTATCTCCCTTGTTCTGATGAACAGCATGACACTGCCTCAGCACTCTGACAGACACAACCTGGTTGTATCTGAGTGAATTTCACTGTTAATGCTTGGGGTTGTCAGGTGAGATCATGATCCAAAGGATTCAAATAAAGAGTTCTGTCATATTAAACCTCACTGGGGCATGTCATATACATGACAGATAGGAGCCAGGGGTCTACACAGTGACATGTGAGAAAGGTAAGCCAGGACGATGTCACATCGGTCAACCTTCACCACAACAGGAATTGTCTTAGATACTGAGGGGTTGTCACTTTGCCGCATGTATTCTCAAGAGAGGTATCAAGCTGGCATATAAAAAAAGCACCTAACACTCAGACTTCTTCACATGTGATTCTATCCCAAGTAGCTAAATAAATATGCAGTTCATAATGAGTGTATAAAATGCCCTCCATCCCAAATTACTGACACATATTACTAAGTGTACATATTATTCGGGGAAAGGAAAACCTGTGTATTCATTGAAAGCAATTCTCTCAGAGACTTGTCTTCTACAGCAAGCATACAAACGAAACTCTAAAGAATTTCCAACCAGAAATGAAGAAGCACAATTGGTATTAAAACATATAGCTGTAGCTGAGACAAACTGATAGTTGACACTATTTAAAATACAACCTTTCACCAGAAATCAAAAGCTTAAAAATCCCTGAAATTGACATATTCCATGTCAGTGTGACATAATTTCAATATGTCAATTATCACATTAGTATTTCAGTTCAAGAAAACCAACACCTTAAATTTGAAATACAGATATTACTGAATGGCTCATTTTAAAGTTATGAACTTTCAGAAAGCCTTAAATGAATATAACAACAAAACTGTAAGTATTGGGTTAATTTGATTGATCTATTAAGTGCATAGTATGTGGAAGACATTCTGCTAATTGATCATAAATACATGCATATACATACATATACATTTTATTTTTCCCAATTACACGTAAAGATAATTTTAACATTAATTAAAAAATTTTTTTGCATTCCAAATTCTCTTTCTCCCTTCCCTTCCCGCCTTGATACATAACCTTATATATAACCTTGATAAAGGTTATACACGTACAATCATGCAAAACATATTTCCATGTTTAAATGATTTATTTTTTAAAAAATCTTTATATACAAATCTAGATCTTGTGCATATTAGCAATAATAAGTGTAAAAACTAGAAAAATGTCATTCAAGCTAAGTTTTGTGTTGTTGATTATAGCAAGCACTAAATTATTATTACCAACACTATTATTAATATTAATAAAGAACAAATTATTTGGAAACTTTTATGATTTAAAAGTTGAAAGAATAGGAAATTAAATAAAGAATGGAGAAATTGAGATTTCAGTTTGTTAGTATGGATATAAAGGTTTCCATATAAAAATTTAACATGCATTTTATACATAGAATTAAAGATTAAGACACACTTTCATTATTACTACTTAATAATTTAGAATTAGTAACTTTATTAATTAACTAAATCATGACCTTTTAAATTAAGAAGGAACAAGAAATTTTTCTCAACATAAAAACAATGAAAACTGTATCTTTTCATAAGTACATATTTATAAGACCACTGGCAAAAAACATATAGTGGAAGAAAAATATCAATTATTTTAAAATCTAACAAATTCCTCAACTTTCTTTTAAAAAATTAATTGAAGAACTACGAGCGAGTCACTTAACCTCTGCTTTTGCCTACTGGAGAAAGATGTGACAAACCACTTTAGTATCTTTGCCAAGAAAACCCCATATGGAGGCACAAAGAGTCAGGCATGACTAAACAATTGAACAATAACATATATGATCCACTGACCATTAGATATCAACATGATTCTAATGGTGAAGGAGGAGAGTAGGGGAAGGGTGGCTGCAATTCACTTCCGACACTTTTATTTTCTAAAGAGAAGACAGTAATAGACAATGTGAGATTTCTGTAGAAGCAGAGTCCCTTGGGAATGGAGTTTAAGGTAGCTACAAAATAGAAAATATCTCTCAAGTGAAACTCCTCCTTTTAATCAAAGATGTAATTAACCAAAGCCATTATGTGGAATTTATTCTCTGCTTTAACCAATAAGGACTCAAAGGCCAAATGTTTATATTAATCATTCTTCCAACATTCTTACAAAGGGGATTTAGTACAGTATGACTAATAGTTGTGGCTTCTCACCTGAGTTTGTTTATGCATGGGTCTTTTTCATATAGAACAAGAAAAAGGTGTTTTTGAGAACCCTGTTCATTGCAAAATGATTTATAAATTCTATCCACATTTGTTGTATGAGCTTTCTTAATGGGCAGAAGGATCTGCACTATTTTGGAGATTTCTGATTTGCTGGTCTAGCAGATTTAGAATATATTAAAATTAAAATTTAAGTATACAGGACACATCATCTTGGGATACTTACCATCAATATACTTGAAAGTAGCAGATCTAATATTCCTGTATTAGAAAACGTATATAGGACTGTACCAAAAACAACAAAAACTCCATTTAGGCATTACAAATCTATTCTTTTTTTTCATTTCATGAATTTAAGAAACCTCTATGTTTAATCCATTATCCTGATCTGACTCAGTACCATGTAAGCCTGGATTCTTCAATACTGAACTTTTTTGGGGGGGTTTAATCAGTACTCCCTCTGCTATGCCAGCATCTATGTCTCTTGCTTATTTGAATCAGCAGATTTCTTCCACGGCTCTTATAGGAAGCATATTACAGGCTTGAATGTGTTCCTGATTAATTTTAGCGCCCCGTGTCTATGATGCTAATGTTGCCTATGAAATATTATTAAAAGTACGTTTCCACAATATTTTAGAATATATGAGAAACAAGAGATCACATTAATACTGAAAAGTCATCTTCCTTCATGTCCAACTCTTTGTGACCCCATGCGGGGTTTTCTTGGCAAAGATAATGGAATGGTTTGACATTTCCTTCTCCAGCCCATTTTACAGATGAGGGAACTGAGGCAAAAAGTGACTTGTCCAAGATCATACAGCTAGTAAGTATCTGAGGTCATATCTGAACTCAGGAAGAGGAGTCTTGCTAACTTCAGACCCAGCACTCTAACAACCACGCCATCTAGCTGCCTGAAAATTTTTGAGCTAGAAATGCCTTTGGATGTCACGTATGGCAACCCTTTGGCTCCTCTGACATCTCCCTCCTCTTTATTTTATATATGAGTAAACTGAAGCCTGGAAAAATTATGTGAATTTCTCAAAAACTCTCAGGTAGTGAGTGGCAAAGCTAGTATTTGACTCTAGGTCCTCTGACTCCAGATTCAGCACTCATTTAATGCTGCCCCTCCACACTATGGGCACCAACAATGATCAGTACACATGAATAATATTTAACAGAAAATAATAACAAAAAAGCTCAAACAGATAATAATAATAAAATTACAGAATAGTATGTAATAATAAATAATAAATAGAATGATATAAAATAGATAATAAACTAAAAAGATCAAATGGGTCAACTTATAGTAACTTGCTATATTTTATATGAATTTTATTGCCTGAAGAGATTTTTGTCATTTTAAAATTTGAGCATTTTTACTTCAATACAGAACTAACTCATTAATGCTCAGTGCCTAGGACAGATAATGCTTTGATTTGGTTTGCATTCTCCCTGAGGACTAACCTGCTTAGTGTTTTTACAAATTAAATACTATATGGAGAAACAATTAAAAAAAAAGACTTTTTGGCAAAAAAATGGCAAAATATCCAGGGGAAAATGGGTATGACACATAGTCACAGGCTGTGTTGCTAAGCTGCAGTCTTTTATCTCCAGGACTACTGGAAAAGAACAGGGATGGATTTTTTTTTTTTTAAGAAATTCCTTTCAATAATGGGTGTGGCCAGCTGATGAGAGATAGCTTGTTAGGCAGGTAGAAAAAAAGAATGAAGTAACAAGACTAAATCTTTAAAGCAGTGGTTCTCAATCTTCCTAATGCCGTGACCCTTTAATACAGCTCCTCATGTTGTGGTGACCCCCAACCATAAAATTATTTTCGTTGCTACTTCATAACTGTAATTTTGCTACTGTTATGAATTGTAATGTAATGTAAATATCTGATATGCAAGATGTATTTAAACTGAACATAACCTACAGGTTGAGAACCACTGCTTTAAAGGAATAGTGGGGTCAACTGAACTGAAAGAAAACAGGGAAACGGGGGATAGAAAGATACGAAATTTGAAAGTGGGAAACCATGCAACAATCTGACAAATAGGGTTTTCCTGTTTGTAAGGAATCTACCAAATCAAACCTGTCATATTGCTGTGTCCCAACACCAACACAACCACAACAAACCCACATTTGAAGGACCACAGAAAATATGAAAAGCTCACTTTATCATATACGTGACTAATGGTCATTTTAAATGAGCAAATTCAAAGTCTTATTCATATTATACACATATGAAACCAATTTTTAAAGACTTTTTCTCCTACATTTGTACCAACCCTCATAGAAAATTACAACAAAGATAATTATGAAGAAAGAATTTCCATCACTGCCTTTAGAATGTGAGCTCCTTGAGGGCATGGAACAGTTTTTTTGGTTATCTTTTGTCCTTCTTTGTACATCCAGCACTTACCACAGTACCTAGAACTAAGTAAGCCTTAAATAAAAGCTTGTGGATTGTAATTTAATCCAAAGTATAAAGAAGTATTAAGGAACTTTCCCATAATCTTCCCACAACAATCACAATGTCTCCAACACTGGATAAAGGCAATTTATATCATAGGAAAGATTTTATGATTACTAATTATGACTAATTAGTCATACCCTTTGGGTTTTTATATGAAAGAAATAGGTAGATGGTACAATGAATTGAGTGCTGGGCCCGGAGTCAGGACTCATCTTCCTGAGTTCAAATCTGGTCTCAGACACTTACTAGCTATGTGACCCTGCGCAAGTCATTCTAACCCTGTTTGCCTCAGTTTACTCAACTGTAAAATGAGCTGTAGAAGGAAAAGACAAACCATTCCAATATCTTTGCCAAGAAAATCCCAAGTGGGGTCAGGAAGAGTCAGATGTGACAAAAACAACTGGGTAACAACAACAACGTAAAAGAAATAATTCCATCAGCAGTGGAAGTATGTAGGGCTGGGAGAGCTTGGTGGAGGTAGACCCTACTCACTTATGCCACCAGACAGCAGAGAGAGGGAGGCATTCTCTCTTCTCCTTCTCTATTGGCCATGCCATCAGAGCCAGAAGAACTGCTTTCATCCAGCAGCAGAAAACAAAGGACAGACACAGATACAAGAAAGTTACCCAAGAGAGGAAGGAACTTCAAGTAGTATAGTTGCTTTACTGCAATGACAGGCTAGGCTATTGCCTCAAGAAGGGAACAGTGGTGTGGCCCTCCTAGCAGAGATACTGCACCTAAAAGGAGTCACGTGAAGATTCTTCAAAGAGAGAAAGCACTTCCAGGGCATGGAGTGTCATGACTTGTAGTTATCCTTGACCGCACATACATCCTTAACAGGTGACTCCTTACCACTGTCCCTCAAATCTTAGTCCACTCTTCCCACAAATGCTGTGTGTGTCTGAGGGAGAAAACACTCTAACACTTGTGGAGGTAATGTTTCTATCAACTATTGTTACAGTATCACCTAAGTAAATTTCTTCCCTAAAAGCTAATTAAGTTTTCTGGATAATTGTTTATGGGAATCAATATGCTAGTGGGGCCACATAAACTACAAGAGGAGGAACAGTGACCCACAGGGTTGTTGCTAGGACTGGAGGTGGCAGGAACTCTTGGGGACTCAACCTCTAAGCAGAAGTTTACATTTAGGGATTTACCCAGAGGGGGTGTGACAACTGTGTGATGCTTTATATCTTCCAAAGTATTTTCACTATATTTGTGTGTATGTGTGTGCGTGTATTCACTGAAGACTATTTCACTAGGAAATAGTCATTAAACTTGAAGAAGAGTGAAGTTAGGGGAGAATTAACCACCATTTTCAAATATCTGAATGTCCGTCATTTGGATTTATTATCTGTATTCTTCTTGGCCTCACAGGGCAGAGAGAGAGTCAATGGTAGAAATTAATAGGAGGAAGATTTTGCCTCAATACAAGGCAACAATTAACAACAAGACATACCACAAAGCTGTCTAAAAACAGGACTGTTGCTTCAGTTTACTGGAAGAAGCAACCACGATTAGCAACCATGACATGAATTCATTTACCCCAGACAGCTGCTTACTAGCCCCTCCTGACTGATGCTATCAAAGTAAATGCAACAGAATAAATACAGGACCAGAGGCTTGATCTATTAAATATTAAACAGGCTTGGTCTATTCCTTGTCATGAACATTATTTTATTAATTATCTGCTAGCTATAATTAATAAAATTGATTATTAATTGCCCATAAAAAAACCAAACAAAACAGGACTGTTATATTGGGAATCAGGGTAGGGGAATACTGAGTTCCATGTCACTAGAAGGGTTTAAGCAGAGGAAGGACTATCCCTTATTTTGGATGTTGTTGTAGACAGCCATGTTTCAATTTAATTTACTTGTTAGATCCTTTCCAACTCAGAGACTCTATGCTTCATTACCTCATTTGAAACTCAAAATGGGGAGTGTGTGTGTGTGTGTGTGTGTGTGTGTGTGTGTGTGTGTGTGTGTGTTGGAACTGTGGAAAGGGAAAGCAGTTAGCTAAACTTGATAATCCTCATTTTAAAAGCAAGGAAAGGGAGGACCGGAGAGAGAACATGACACAACTAATCAATGACAGAATTTGGACTACAACCCGGTCCTTCTGACTCCTATGCTCAGGTACTGGGCATGTCTCTTCACATTATTACTGTATATAAACTGTCAAACAAATTAGAAATATATATATATATATATATATATATATATATATATATGCTAGAAATCAGTTAATTTACTATTTAATTGAAATTGCATGAAAAACCATAGTATATATTTTTACTGCCTTCTGTTCCAACTTTATTCCTGATTGCCTTAGTAAATGATATCTGTCACCTTTCGTTTCTTTAAAGTCTCAACTAGAACAGTGAGGGGGAAACTGACCCTGAAAATATGGCACTTTCTTGCTTCTTTCATTAGAGTTAATTATACATTTGCCATATGCATCAGAGATTTAAAAGTAATTCAGCAAATATTTATAAATCAGTTTCTAGCTGTAGGACACTGTGCTATGGGAAATACAAAATTTAGATTAGACATGGGTCCTGCCTTCATGGAGCTTATAGTCTAGTAGGGGAATATGGCACATGCGCGCGCACGCACACACACACACACACACACACACACACACACACATACACACACCCCTTTGATTTCATTGGCATCCTGAACTCCCAGTGAGGAAACTCCATTTATCAATGCAACTGGCATCTACATTGCCACTTATAGTCTACAGAGGGTTTTCTGAGAGGCACTGAGCAGTTAAGTGAGGGTTCCACAGCCAGTATGTGTCAGAGGCAAAATTTGAAACTAGGTTTTCCTGCCTCTTTATTCACGATGTCATGCTTTCTTGCTAGCTTAACAAATAATGCATAAGTGTACCTAGTGAGCTGTTAATATGTGATTTCTTTTTTCTTGTATATTTATTTAGCATTTAATTTTGCCCAGTTACATGTAAACAACAATTTTTAACATTTGTTTTTAAAACTTTGAGTTCCAAATTCTCTCCCTTCTTCCCCCCATTGAGAAGGCAAGCAGTTCCACATAGGTTATAAATGTGTAGTCTTGCAAAACATATCCGTAATAGTTGTGTTCTGAAAGAAAACATATTAAAAAAAAACCTCAAGAAAAATAAAGAAAATGAAAAACAAACAAACAAACAAAAAAACCCCAAAGTTGCTTCAATCTATATTCAGATACAATCGGTTCTTTCTCTGGGGATGGGCAACATTTTGCTTCCCAAGTCCTTCAGAGTTGTCATGGATTGTTGTACTGCTGAGAATAGTCAAGTCATTCACAGCTGATCACCCCACAATACTGCTGTTACTTTGTACCCATTACATTTAACTTTGCATAGACCCATGTGAGTCTTTCTAGGTTTTTCTAAGAGTATCCTGCTTATCATTTCTTATAGTACAATAGCATTCTATCACAATTATTCTATCATAGTTTATTCAGCCATTCTTCAACTGATGTGCAACCCCTCAATTTCCAGTTCTTTACCCCCAGAAAAGAGCTGCTACATTTTTTGTACATATAGGTCCTTTTCATTTTTGTTTTTTTAAATCTCTTTTGGATATAGATCTAGCAGCAACACTGCTATATTCCACATAACTTTGGGCATAGTTTCAAATTGCTCTACAGAATGGTTTAATCAATTCACAACCTCAACAACAGTACATTAATGTCTCATTTTTTCCACACCCCCTCCAAAATTTGTCATTTGCTTTTTCTATCTTACTATCTAATCTAATAGGTATGAAGTAGTACCTCAAAATTGTTTTAACTTGCATTTCTCCAATCAATAGTGAGTTAGAATATTTTTCATATGGCTATAGATAGTTTTAATTATTTCATTTGAAAACTGATTATATCTTTTTATCATTTATTAACTGGGGAACGGCTCTTATTTTTAGAAAGTTGACACAATACCCTATCTGTTACAGAAATGAGGCCTGTATCAGAGAAGTTTGCTTCAAATTTTTTTCATAGTTACTATTGCTAACTGTATTTCCCTCCATCCTACTCCTCTACTCCATTTATTCTATTTTCTCTCTTCTTTCACCCTGTCCCTCCTCAAAAGTGTTTTGCTTCTTATTTCCTCCTTCCCCATTCTGCCCTACCTTCTATCAAATCCCTTCTCTTATCTTCTTCCCCTTCTATTTTGCTGTAGGGTAAGACAGATTTCTATACCCTACTGCCTGTATATTTTATTTCCCAGTTACATGTAAAAACAGTTTTTAACATTTGTTTTTAAAACTTTGAGGTCCAAATTCTTTCTTCCTACCTCCTTACCCATCCTCATTGAGAAAACAAACAATTTGATATAGGTTATACATATGTAGTCACGAAAAACACTTCCATAATAGTCATGTTATTTCCTTTCACCCATTCCCTCTTCAAAAGTGTTTGTTTCTGATTACCTCCTCCCCTAATCTGCCCTCCCTTCCATCACCTCCCTCCCTTCCCTCATTCCCCTCTACTTTCTTATAGGGTAAGATAGATTTCCATACCCAATTGAGTGTGCATCTTATTCCCTCCTTAAGCCAAATCCAATAAGAGTAAGGTTCATTCATTCCCTCTCACCTCCCCATTCTTCCCTTCCACTGTAAAAGCTTTTTCTTGCCTCTTTTATGTAAGATAATTTACCCCATTCTACCTCTCCCTTTCTCCTTCTCCCAGTACATTCCTCTCTCTCACCCCCTTAATTTTATTTTTTGATATCATACCTTCATATTCAACTCACCCTGTGCCCTTGATCTACATATATATATTCCCTCGAACTACCCTAATAATGAGAAAGGTCTTATGAGTTACAAATATCATCTTTCCATGGAGGAATGTAAATAGTTCAACTTTAATATGTCTTTTATGATTTCTCTTTCTTGTTTACGTTTTCATGCTTCTCTTGAGTCTTGTATTTGAAAGTCAAATTTTTTATTTAATGCTGTTTTTTTTCAAGAATGCATTAAATTCCTCTGTCTCATTGAATATCCATTTCCCCCCCTGAAGTATTATACTGTTTTTCTGGGTAGTTGATTCTTGGTTTTAATCCTAGCTCCTCCAACCTCCAGAGTATCATAGTCCAAGTCCTCTGATTCCTTAATGTAGAAGCTGCTAACTCTTATGTTATCCTGATTGTGTTTCCATAACACTTAAATTATTTCTTTCTGGCTGCTTGCAATATTTTCACTTTGATCTGGGAACTCTGTAATTTGGCCATAATATTCCTGGGAGGTTTCATTTGGGGATCTCTTTCAGGAGGTCACAGGTGGATTCTTTCAATTTCTATTTTCCCTTCAATTTCTTGAAAGATGATGTCTAGGTTCTTTTTTTGATCATGGTTTTCAGGTAGTCCAATAAATTCTAAATTATCTCTCCTGAATCTATTTTCCAGATCTGTTGTTTTTCCAATGAGATATTTCACACTGTCTTCCTATTTTTTTTCACTCTTTTAGTTCTGTTTTATAATTTCTTGATTTCTCAGAGAGTAATTAGCTTCCATTTGTTCCATTCTCATTTTTAAGGAATTATTTTCTTCAATAAAATTTTAAACCTTTTCCATTTGGCCAGTTCTATTTTTTATCTTTTTTTTTTTTGGAAGGGGGAAGGCAGGGTAATTGGGGTTAAGTGACTTGCCCAAGGTCACACAGCTAGTAAATGTTAAGTCTCTGAGTCCACATTTGAACTCAGGTCCTCTTGACTCCAGGACTAGTGCTCTATTCACTGCACCACCAAGTCTGTTTTTTAAGTCATTCTTCTCCTCACTGGTTTTCTAGACCTCTTTTGCCTTTTGGTCTACTTTATTTTTTAAGGTGTTATTTTGTCCATTATTTTTTGAGGTCTCCTTTATTAGGCTGCTGACTCATTTTTCATGATTTTCTTGCATCACTCTCATTTCTCTTCCCAAGTCTTCCTCTACTTCTCTTACTTGATTTTCAAAATCCTTTTTGAGCTCTCCCATGATCTTTGGATGCAGGAGATTTGACTTTGTTTTCTTCTGTATGTTTTGACCTTCCTTGTCACCAAAAGCAATATTCTATAGTTTGAGTTTTTCCCATTGTCTGCTCATTTTCCCAGCCTATTTATTGATTTTTAACTCTTTGTTAAGGTAGGGCTCTGCTTCCAGTGTGGAAGGCATACTCTTCCAAGTTTCAGGGGTTCTGTGTAGCTGTTTTCAGAGACATTTCTAGGAATCTGTAAGTTTTCATTTCTTCTGAGATAGTTTATATAAGGAGAGGTATTTACTACTCTTTTCTGCCCTGGAACTACAAGGAGGGTCCCCTCTCCACTGCTGCCACAAGCTCTGCCATGCCAGTGCTCCTCCTCACCCTAGCACTGTCACCCAGAACTGCAACCCAGATCCAAGTATGGGCAGAACAATCAAGGTCTGAGAGTTCTTTCCTACTGACCTTCTAAGTTGTCTTTGGCATTTGTGGGTCAAGAAGCCTATAAATTGCCACAGCTGCCAGTTATTCAGTCCTCTGAGGCCTGATCTGGGTTTTCTGGGGCTTGGTCTGTGCTGGCACGTTTTACACTGGACTGTCCTCCTCTCTCAGCCTGCTGCAACCAACCTTTCCTGTCAACCTTCCAGGTTGTCTTGGGCTGGAGATTTGTTTCACTCTGTCTTTTTGTAGGTTCTGCTGCTCTAGAATTTGTTTAGAGTCATTTTTACATGTATTTGGAGGGGTTTTAGGGATAGCTCTATCAAGTCCCTGCTTTTACTCTGTCATCTTGGCCCCATCCCCTAACATGTGCTTTCTGCCAGTGAAAAGGCTGTTACTAATTTTCTGGTCTTTTTTTTCTTCTGGCAGGTGGGAGGGCAATTAGGAGTCAGGTATAGATAGCTTCAGAGAAGGGTTAGCATTATGTTAAGTTTTAAAGGTTTCAAAGACTAGGTAGGAATTCAGTGTATGAGGAAGGGAAGACCCAAGGAATGTAAGCCAAAATAAGAAAGCTCAGGACATACTCAGGGTAAAGTGCATAGCCCAGTTTGGATGCTGCTGTGATTATGTTGGGTAAGACACATGCAGTAATCCAGGAAAACTAGGGTGTCGAATCATGGAAGGTCTTGAATATCATATAAAGAAGATTAACCTGTAATGGAAAGACCAATGGTTTTGGAGTCAGAAGACTCAGACTCAAATCCTGTTTCTGCCCCTTTTTATCTCTTGGACTTCAAAAAAGTCACTTCTCTCTTTGGGGTATCCGTTTGTTCATCTATAAAATGAAGTGATTTAAAAGGTTTCTCAGTTCATTTCTGGTTCTAAAATGTTATGATTTTTATGAGGGAGAGAAAGGAGGGAGGGAACAGGTCAGGGACTGTACTACGGGCTTTTTACAAATATCTCATTTGATCCTCACCACAATCCAGCGAGGCCAGTGTTGGTGTTATCCTCATTTCACAACTGAGAAAAGCAAAGGTTAAGTGACTTGGTTGGGAGAACAGAGTAGCTAAGGCAGTATTTGAACTAGTCTTACTAACTCCAAGGTCTATCTTTCTATTAAATGTATCATCTAGCTGCCTCCACAATCTTATTTTTTATGAACTCTACTTAGTAGGTAATAGGGAGACAGTGATCAAAATGATATTAAAGAACCCAGATTGATTGGTTTCTTTAAATCCAATTAAGATCAGGATTTCAAAACAAATTTCTATGTTCATATGAAGGTTAAAAACTTGTTTCACAGGTCAAGAAAACTCCATAATAAATCTGGACCTTCACAGAAAGTTGCAGCTACGGATTTAATCCTACACAGTTCATATAAGAATAGTTTATAAATTACGATACACTATGATAGAGAATAATAATTATAGCAGCTTGCATTTATCTAGGGTTTTAAGGTTTACAAAGTGCTCTCACAACTCTGCGAGGTAGATCATTAAGCCACATGTAATGAGAGATACAGCTAGTGATGTTTCTTAATTGCTCTATACATAGGGACAGGGAAAGATGGATCAGCTGTAATAAATGCACCTTTTTAATCAGTGCTTATTGATTACGATAGTAACAGCAACTGAAATTTAGTATTGCTTCACTGACATTATTTCACTGAATACTCATTATGACCCCTCCAAGAGGTCCACAGGGTTCCTGTAACCTCTACTTGCTAACTATTTCCTCGTTCAGTCGTCAGACTCTTGCAATCTGACTTTTGTCAATTCCTTCTCTCTGCATAATCTACACACTTTAGAGTCACACACTTCTTAACTGACAAATTCAATGGACTTTTCTGAATTCTTACCCTCCTTGTTCTACCTGCTTCATCTAACACTCCTGACTTTCTGTCCTCTTAGAGTTTTCTTCCTCCTGTGTTCTTCTCTCCTGCTCTCCTCAGCTGGTTCTTTTACCTCTCATCACCCTTCAACGTTGGCTTTCCCATAGGCTCTCTCATCTTTTCTCTTCCTTGGCAATATCATTCCCAGCCATGGCTTCAATAATAATTAATAATCTTTTTGTAGGTAATTCCTCTCTCCTGAGCTCCAGCCCCACGTTTCTCACTGTATCTATCTTGGTGTCCTACTTCTCAAATGCAATGTGACACAAATGAATGTGTCCTTTCTCCAAAACTCACCCCTTCCAACTTCAATTGAACAGCTCTCCTCCAATCAACTTTACTGGACAAATCCTTTCGATTCTACCTCAATAATATTTCTTTCATTTGTCCCCAAATTTCCACTTACCCTACACTAATTCAGGCCTTATACTTCATATCTGGACCATTCTAATAGCTTCCTTAATGATCTCTCTGTCTTCTTTGATCTATTTTTAATAAAGTTGCCAAAATACCATCTGAATTTCTAATGAGGTGCAATCATCATCATTATTATTAAATATTTATTTAGTCCTTCCTTTTTTTTTTTTGTCTTTTTGGAGCGGTGAAGGCAGGGCAATTGAGATTAAGTGACTTGCCCAAGGTAAAACAGCTAGTAAGTATCAAGTGTCTGATTCTGGATTTGAACTCGGGTCCCCCTGACTCCAGGGTTGGTTCCCTATTCACTATGGCACCTAGATGCCCCAATTTAGTCCTTCCTAACACATTCAAAGTACTGGGAGAACAAAGAGATAGAAAGCCTAGCCCTTGTCCTTACACAGAAATGAGGAGGAGCTGTCCTCTTTTCTATTTGTGTGGAGAGTGACGTAGTTGATGTCGGTGAATTCTTGTGCATTTCTTTTCCATGTTCCTCACTGCATCTTTGTTCTGGAGAAATATCCTGAAGTCAGTCATTCCATAACTCCATTAAAAATAACGATAACAACAAACCTTGCTATTCAGTCTTTCATAAGAAATCCTTGTTAATCTTAGACAGATAAATTTCTTCCTAATTCAACTACTTTTTAACTCATTAGTTTCTATGTGTTTGTTGGCAGGGGAAGGAAGAAAGGAAACAAGCATTTATTAAGCACCTAGCATATACTAGGCACTGTTTTACAAATACCATCTCATTTGATCCTCACAACAGTGGCCACTATACGGCACTTACTTGACTTTGTAAATGATCAGTAGGTAAATGGGGTTCTTTGGTCCTCATTTGTCTTTTATAGGATTTTTACCTCCCTCCCCCCCAACTTACCCTTTCCTACGAGGAATGCATGACATTAGCCAGCTTCCTCTGGAGAGAGTGAGAAAGGGAGAGACACCTTGAGGGCGGTATTTTTGAAGTGACAATTCAGCCAGTGGCACAGCGGGTAGAAGCCACTTTGCACTTCGTGTATTTCCCACCAATATCCATTTGTGAACAAGAGGGAAGGAATGGGGATTCCCAGCATGAGAGTAAGATATCAGAAGAGATGATCAAAAAGAAAACAGATATCTCCTTTCTATTTCCATTTGCTTCTCAACCTATGCTGCTTCCCAGTTGCTTAACCCCGAACGGCATCGTACAGAAGTTTACGGCCATTTAGATTCCTGGAAAGCAAGGAGAAGAAATTCTGTGCCTATAAATTTCACTGAGATGAATCACACTTTATCTGATGAGCGGAGCTTATTTTAGAGAAGAAATCTAAAAACATATTCTATGATCTCAAAATACAGCTCTTACTTTTGTATTTTCACTTTAAAAACAATAGCAGAGTTATGTTGAGAGCATTGGAAAAGAATACAGACAGAGGCACTGCTGCACAGTAGATACTGAGCCAGCCATGGAATGAAGATGACCTGGTCTCCTCTTACCCTTGATCCTTACAGAATGTATGACTCTGGGCAAGTCACTTAATTTTTCAATGCCTGAAGCAACTCTCTGGGACTTTGTTTTTTAAAAATTTTTTCACAGTTTAATATTATGTTATTTTTATTCTTAATAAACCACTAATTATCATAATTGACACATCATAGTTAATAATTACAGTTGATAAATTTTGCAAGTATATATTAATTACTGACATACTATTATTAATATATATGGGGAAATAGGAAGGCAGATATAATACGTAAATAAAAGAATGAGATGCAATGTAAAATGTGATGGTCCCTCAGAATCCTATTTTGAGTACACAGTGGAACTTGAACTTGAAATGAAACCACATGACAAGTCCATCTGTTCCCAAAGAATAAAATGAAGTCTGAAAAAAATCTGCATGGAAAAAATAATATTCAAATGAGAAGCATGTTGCTGATTTACAAAACAGGCAATTGGTATAACAAAAGCATTATAAGATCTTGAGCCGTAAGTTGTATCCATAGATGCAAAGTAAAATGGAGAACTGAGTTCATTATTTGCATAACTCAAAGAAAATTTTGATTTTATATCTACATGAGAAGAAAATATTTTTTAAGGCTATGAATTATCCATATGATAACATAATTCTACAGATGATTGGGGAGGATACAGTTCAAAGAACTTGTTACTAATATAGAGGTCCTTGTATATATTATATGGCTAATAAACACTATTGATTTGAATAACTAAAAAGTAAATCCATTTTGGAGTTAATATTTTCCTAAACTGAAAATTATTAAGAAAGAATGAACCAATCTCCCACTAAAACCATAATCAAGAAATCTTTCATAGAATTAAGTTCTGTATATAGTGATGTTTAAAAAGAAAAAACAAACAGCCACTATTTAAGCTCTTAAATATCAATCTACATATATGTTCATAATACACACATCTACCTATCATCCTTGCTTGGGATACTGTTTTGGCTGGATTGGCTAGTCCAGTATGTCCATACTGTCCAAGAGGACAGTTAGTCCAATCTGTAACATACTAAAGTGAGTGGAAACCCACTACTTCCTGAGGCAGCCCATTCTGCCGTTCAATAGCTAATTAACACATTAGAAAAAATAAATCCCATTGGAACATCTGCCCATTCTTCCTGTTTTTGCCTTTTGTCTCCAAGAACAGGTCTAAACCCTCTTTCACTTCTGCCCGAGACAGTCTGTGACCGTTCTGAATTTCTCAAAATATTCTAATAAGTCTAAGATCAAGGGCTCAATCCTCATTTGAGGAAGCCAACTTCACTCTTCTTTTAGATTACATGTCTAACTTTGGCTTGGCCACATGGTAAATATTTCATTGACCAGAAGGGCGATTTGACAAGAAATTGTGGATAGACCAACACAAATCCATCATCAGTCTTGGGAAAACAATAGTCTAGGTCAGTGGGGTCAATTCATAAAAATGAACAACAGGAAAAAAAATGCACTTAAAAGCACTACTCATTGACTTTGGGAAAAGTCCTTAAGTGCTGAAAATTACTGAGTACCATACAAATTAATTATAGTCTTAAGTGGATTATAGTCTAATTTGTGACATATCTAAGAAAATGTCCCATCAACTACAAGGGTTTTTGATATTCCATAATTAAATATCATTCTTGCCAATTAAAAACTTTTTAATGATAATTATTGTCTTGTGGTTGTCCCTCAGTTGAAAAGTATCCTCTCATATAAAAGGTTAATCGTGATATTTATGATTTCTCCAAAACAGATTTCTTGATTTATATTTTAGAAAAGTTCCAGTGCTTGGCATGTACTAAATGCTTAGTCACTGACGATTAATCTTTCAGTAAAATGTCAATACCTAACAGAATAAAACACTATTTAATAAATACTTTTTTGATCCAGTACTTAAAGGACAACCAACAGCCTAACCAAAGTGACATCATTTGAACTGGAGAACATACTCAGATGTTACATACTATTGCGAGCAAGCTGAACATCACTAAATCTGAAAGATGATATAAATAAGCCTCCTTCCAGCAAACTGTACCTAACATTGTCATTTAGGGACCACAAATTCAGATGCAAGTAAAAAAATAAGAGAGGCATGAAGTTTGTTGGTATTAAGTCAGACTTCCGTTCTGTGGGATTTAGACAAATAGTAGCAACACCAAACAAAAGGCTACCCAAAAAGCAAAGTGAAGTTCTCTAAGCATAAACTTTTCTTCTCTCTGCTCTGTGATCAGAGAGATGCTTTGCAAGACTCAAGTAGCCTTTTTGGCCACAGGTATACATTGTGAATGCACTTTCTGTCTGTTTCTCTTAACCATCAGGATTTTAACGCTTTAGAGGATGTCAAGGGGACACTGAAGTAGCATGCTATGGTAAAAAGTCATGGAGTCTGAAACACCTGAACTCAAGACTCTCCTTTGACACATACTGGTGGGGAGACCCTGGATAAGTCACTTAACCTCTCAGTTCCACAGGCAACTCTCTAAGACCAAATCACACAACAGTTACCCATCTGCAGGGAGAGCAAGAATTCCATACACTAATGAAATCACAGGTCTTGACTTTTTAAAGAGCCAGGTGCACAATCAGTCTCCCTGTAGGTCTTCTCTGCATCTTGAGCCTCGAAGCTGGCTGATAGGGGATAATTACAGATTAGAGTGTCTGATGAAGTTCACCCTAAGAGTTGACAGTCCTCTGTTGGAAGGCTAGGAAAAGTAAGGGCAACTGCTGAAAGGCAAGACTCAGTCTGGTTGGCTATCTTCCTAGACACCCCAGGGATCCTAAGACAAAGAAAGGACTAGTATTTGCATCCCCGGGTTCAGGATGCTGCTGTTATCTTTCTATCACTTCTAACACCTCTTTGGTTGAACAGTTATTGACAAAACTGAATTAAACAACACCACATATTAAAATAAGGATGAAGTCACTGACTGACAAAATCACATTGCTGTCAGAGATGCTTGATTTGAATAATTTCTTTCTATAATTTTTTTTGGAGGGGGATAGGAGGATTTTCTAAGCCAAAGCACAGTTCTACTCCATAGAAGTCTGCAATTTTCTTTAAATTGGCAAGTATACCGTATCAGTCTAACTACCACATGCATTTATATATTGTCTTGGAGTTTTTCTCTCTTTCATGTAGGTCGACCTTATTTTTCTAAAAGAAATGTTGAACAATGTAACACCAGAGCTTGTGAATCTCTCATGGATGCATGCATGCTCTAAGCAATTAATAAATTGCTTTTTGAAAGACTTACACGAATTGATGCTGAGTGAAGTGAGCAGAACCAGGAGAACATTGTACACAGTAACAGCAACATTGTAAGATGATAACTTTGATAGACTTAGCTGTTTTCAGCAATACAATGAATGATCTTGAACAATTCAAAAGACTCATGAAGGAAAATGCTATCCACGTCCAGAGAAGGAACTATGGAGTCTGAATGAAGATCAAATATACCATTTTCACTTTTTTGTTTTTTTCTTTCTCGTGGTTTTTCTCTTTTGTTCTTATTCTTCTTTCCCAACATGACTAATGTGGAAATATGCTTAACATGACTGTACATGTATGACCTACATCAGATTGCTTGCCATATTGGGGAGAGGGGAGAGAAGGGAGGGAGAGAGAAAAAAATCGAGCCAAAAATCTTATAAAAGTGAATGTTGAAAACTATTTTTACATGTAATTGGTAAAAACAAAATACTATATATGGAAAAATTTTTTAAATACAAAAAAAGAAAGAATAGGTGGCTGCCTGTCCACACTATAGCGTACCAAATCCTTCTTCCTCCCTCCTTTCCTTCTTTCTCCCCTTCCTGCCCTCCTTTGCCTCTTTTCTTCTACTTTTACCGCTTCCACTGTTCAATCCTCACTCAATCACTCCTCACCAGAACTACTGAAATAGTCTCCTAGTTGGTCTCCCCACTTCAAGTCTCTCTCTACATCAATCTATCCTATATATAGGGGTCAAAATGATTGTTTTCCCCTTAAAGCAAAGGTACAACAATCACCCTGCCCTACTCAAACTCCAACAACTCCCTATTACCTCTAAGATCAATTACAAATTCCTCTGGCATTTGAAGCCTTTTAGCTTGGCTCCACATTACCTTTCCAGCCTTATTACATATTATTCCCCTTGACTCACAATACAAGCCAAATTGGTCTTTTTTGCTGTTCCTTACAGTGACAGTTCATTTGTTATTTCTTTGTCTTTGTACTGGCTGCTCCACATCGCACCCTCACACTTCCCCCCTCCCCTCCTTGCCCCATGTCTGAAATGCACTTCCTCTTCCCATTAAGGTGAAGCTCTGGCACCAGCACCTACATAAAGCCTGTCCTGATTTCTCTAGCTGCTAATCCCCCATTGCCCATTACCTAGTATCTATTTTGTATATACCTACGTATGTACATGTTGTCTCTTTGAAGAGAGTGTATAATCCTCAAAGAAAGGACTTATTTCTCTTTTGTTTTGCATTTCCCAGTACCTAGCAAAGAGAAGGTACTTAATAAATTCTGGTTGACAGATTAATTTCCTCAACTTCGTTGGTGTACTGAAATGTCAGGGAAGGGGGCATGCACTGTGTATCTCAAAGACAGAACCCTTTTCTTTTGCAGAACATGAAAATGTAAGGACACTGGGGAGCTACTTTGGAATTATGGGGAGTGAAGTGTACATTTAGATCCAGCTCTTAACTTTCACTAAAGAGAAGAGTGGAAAAGTTTCTATCTATGAGCACAGGTTGGTGAAGGTACTACTGTACTGGAAGTGGTGATTAAAAGATAGTGACCACAGAGCACAGGAAATCATGCTAGGCCTGCCCTAGAATTAAAGCAACATCAGATAATAAATCGCTACTGTAGGAAATATGACTGCCTGAGATGAAGGGTCTTAGCTACTTGCAAATGATAGTGATGACAGCTACCATTTATAGAATGCTTTAAGGTTTGCAAAATCTATCATCTCAAAACAACCATGTGATGTGGCTGCTGTTAACATCATTTTACAGTTGGGGAAACTGAGGCTGAGAGGCTAAATGCTTTACCCATGGAACACAACTAATAAAGGTCAAAGGTCATATTTTAACAAGAAACTGGAGATTTCCTGATCTTCAGTATAAAACTCTACAGATAATTAGCACCTAACTGCCATTGACTAGGCTGACTCAGGAATTAAGGAAGAAAAGAGGCAAACACGAAGTAGTATGGAAAAACTAAAGTAAGTCAAATTGAATCCCAAGTGTTATCATCTTTAAGTAATTCAATGATCTCACTTGTGTATGCATGTAATTGAGAAAAAACGGAGAGTGGAAGAACAAGGAAACGTTAATCTGACTGGACCTCTTCAGTACCATTTGGAGATCACTGGCACGAGGAACATCTAAAAACTTTTAAAGACTTAGTTGGTGTAGACTCAGGCAAGTCCTTTACGTACAATGGGCCTAGATTATCTTGAAAGTGTGTCCCTCAGTAAGAACTCTTTGTTTTTAGCTCTTGGGATGGTCAGAATTTAATGTTACCACAACTACTTAAAAGTTCTTTTGAGTTCTTGTGACTATTATGGCTTTTTCTGAATTAAGTTTATGTTATCAACCTGTTTAAGGTACCATGATAATTCTTAAAAGGTAACGGTATTGGGGCTTTAGGGACAATTGTATATAAAAAAGGTTGTTCATCGGAACATTTGCATTTGCCAGTAACAACAGCACCAACAAAAATAATACCCACTATTTACGTAGTACTTCAAGACTTGTAAAGTACTTTACAAATATTATCTCGCTCGCTCCTCACAAAACTCTGTGGAGGAGATACTTTTACCCCCATTTTACAGATGGGGAAGCTGAGGCAAACAAAGATTAAAGGACAAGCTCAGGGTCACAAACTTGTTAGAAGATTTTCTGACAGTGAGACTGTCCCACACAAATTAGAGTTCTTGGATTTGAGATGGGCTACCAATGAGATGATCAAAAACTATGGAT
>CM053581.1:484579616-484601920 GCA_028627135.1 Pseudochirops cupreus
ATGGCTGTTTTGGGGCGGTGGGTGGGGGAAAGACGGGGAGAAAATATGTAACTCAAAATCTTGTGGAAATGAATGATGCAAACTATAATAAAATTTTAAAAAAGTAAAAAAAAAAAAAAGAAAGAGTACTGACTCCAAAGTCCTGGGCTGAAATCCTATCACTTCTACTCACTATCTGTGAGACCTTGGACAAGTCACAGTCTCATGAAGGGGTTGACCTAGAAAATTTCTATGATCCTTTAAAGCACTCAAATATTGGCAGCCATAGCCAATGCAGAAGAGCTCACTGAACAGGTTCAAGTCAAGTCAACTGCTTTTCAGGTTGTTGCTATGCAGTATCTCCCACTAAAACTAGGAACATTCAAATGTATGAATCAAAGAAATCAGTTCCAGGAACACTACTGAAGACACACACAAGGCCAAGACCAATCAATCTTTTGTTAGCATTCCTGAAGAGACACATAAGTGCATATTTGATGAATCTAAGGGGTAAATACATCATTTATATGCCAGATGCTATAATACCTAGATCAGATGTTGAGGAACAGTGATGGTGTTGGGAACAGCGTTCACCCTGGGAACCTGAAAATATTGCCTATGCCACTCTATCCTCCTCTGCTCCCTTTACAATGGAATTCAAAGGTCTATACGCAGAAATGATTTTTTAAAAAAGACTGAAGATGTTATATTAAATAGCGGATTTTTAGCAATTTATACCCTGATACTGCAAATGAATCTGTTATCTCATCAAAATGGTATTCTCCATCCCTCTCATACCATAACCTTCTCATCCCGTGTTTTCACATAGATCTCTCATAGATCCTCTACAGGAGATCAATCCAACATGTAGGAAGCTTTCATTTGGGTTTCACAAGCACCATTACACTACTTGTGCTAGCCATAATTTCTCCTCGTTCTTATTACAATATTTATCTCCTTTTCTGATCATACATATCCTGAATGATATCTTTTATACTATCACTATTGTACACAGGTCTTCATCAGACATAAACTCTAGTATTTTGTTCTCAATATGTCTCTTATGCTTAAAATATTTTATGAGAAGAAGTCCCCTTTCACAAGTAAATAAATAGAAGTTTCTGAGGTCTAGGAAGGTTAAATTACTTTCTCATAGTCACACAAACACAACATATCAGAAGTTGGGTCTGAAAAAAAATCTTCCTAATTCCCAGTCACTCTACTAAATCACATTTACTCTCATGCCTTCCCTGACCTCTTCAGCTAAGTGTTCTCTTCTTCCTAACTTTTTCCTAGTACACTCTGGATCTCTGATTTGCCTCTATGCCTAGCTATCATCATGATTCCTCAGCTGCCCCTTTCTCCCTCTGCTGAGTTCTTCCCAGGGCCTCCATTTTGGGGAGGGGCCAAGGCTGGCCAACTTTCACTTCCTGGCACTCTGTGGACTTTGTCTCCATGATGCCTCAGATGCTTTCTTATACTTAGCTGTTGGGTTTATCTTACCCTGGAACTTCCATGTCTCCTATAGCTTTCTCACTCTGCCATGCTGGCCTTATTTCCCCAGTTGTATTTCTCCAAGGGTCTCCACCGTGAGGAGGCACCCAGGCTGACCAACTCTCATTTTCCTCATGGTTCTGCTTCTGATTTTCCCATCTGTGACACCATATTCCTGCAGGGGGAGGTTCAAGCCTCCACTTCTCTGCTCCCTTTTTTTGTGCTGTCTTCCTTCATTAGAATTAATTTCTTTGAATTAAGAAGCTACTTAAAAATATTGCTTGTATTTGTATACTCAATGCTAATAAATGCTTATTGCCTTGACGTACTTAGGATTTTACTTATTGGTACAAATGCCATATACTTAGTAGGAGACTGTAAGCTCCTTCAGGGCAGGGACTGGGGGTATTTTTCATTGTAGCCTCCTCAACTGTTAGGTAAAACACACACACACACATAATATGTATATCTATATATGTACATATATACATACACACATATGTTTTATGTGTGCATGTATGTTTATATGTAGGGATGGGGTTCCAGATCTGTGACTTCACTGGTATGGAGAACTCCTGGTATGTCAACTCCCTTTACTGTTACAGATCAGCAGTGAGTAGTATGTAAAAGTCTTGGAGCAGCGGTTCTCAACCTGTGGGTTATGTTCAATTTAAATACATCCTGCATATCAGATATTTACATTACAATTCATAACAGTAGCAAAATTACAGTTATGAAGTAGCAACGAAAATAGTTTTATGGCTGGGGGTCACCACAACATGAGGAACTGTATTAAAGGGTCGCAGCATTAGAAAGGTTGAGAATCACTGTCTTAGAGGATTGCCTGGGGTCAGTGAGAAGTAAAATAGCTTGCTTGTGGTCATTCAGCTAGTATGTGTGAAAGGAAGGACTTGGGGAGTCCTCTGTTATGTCATGATGCCTCTCAGGTAATACATTCTTAATATATGCTTCTTAATGTATTTGAAGTAGCCACACTGAGGATTGCTTGTGGATCCCAATCATCTAATATTTGGGAAATTGTGCAGGGTTTTAAGAGCCCAACCTTCTCTCTGAGATAAAGTGCCACCTTTAAAATGATGCATTGTATGACGCTTCTATATGAAAATCATGGATTATCACAGATTCCAAAGAATTAAAGGCCACCCAAAGGACAATGGAGAAGTGCAGGCTGGATGTAAGTAAGCCTGAATGTATCATCAATGAAATGTTACACCAAAAAATGTGTTGGACCCTACATAGAGAATTTAAGGGTGAAGATCAGAGATAAGATTTATACAAGACACAATGGTGTGCATTGATTATGATTTCTTCCACAAGAAGAAGTAGCCACATTGATGAAATCACATATACATCAGAGCGTTGCAATACTTGTGCGGTTTTTATTTTATGAATAAGACTCATATTATCCTATAGGATTTTGCTGCTAACCAATTTTAGGGCAATCTATTTCTGATATTCAACACACAATTAACATAGTTTGAATACTGAATTAGAGTATAAGTGTGTATGTTTGTTAATGTTGGTGGGAGGAGAGGTTGGATTAAGTCGTATTTGTGACTGTGAGCCACAGGAAGGTTGCACAGCGTGTAATTGTGTACATGCATGCATAATGAAAAAAATAATCAAGGAAAACCCTTAAAAATGAGCATTTTTCCTTTGGTAGCATGTCAAGTCAAATGAATAAGCATTTACGAAGCACTTCCTAAGTACCAGGCCTTGCACTGAGTGCTGGGGATAAAGAAGGAGGAGGGGGAGGGGAACCAACCAGTCTCTGATGTCCTGGAGCTCACTTTCTAGTGGGGAACACCACAGGTAAACAAGTATGCACATACACAATATGGCTTCTTATAGAAGTTAGCATTTGAGCTGAGTCTTGAAGGAAGCTAGTGAAGTCAGGAGGCAAGATGGGAAGGAAGAAGAGTATCTAGTTATGTTAGCTAATAAAAAGACACAGAGCTGGGAGACCAGAATGTCAAATACAAGGAATAACTAGAAGGCTTATGTTGCTGGATCACTGAGTATTAAGTTGCGTTGGTTGTTGTTGTGTTTGTCCTTCATTTTCGAAGGAGACCATGGCATCAGGGAAATGATGACATGACTTGCAGTTGACTTTGAGTGAGGGAGGGCTGTGCAGGGTCACCAGCCTCACTTTCTCCTCTAGAGCCATCTGGATCCAGTGACCTGATATTCATCAGGAGGACTGGAGATGACCTAGGATGCAGTGGCCTGGCCCTTTTAGGTTAAGGCCTCTTCAGGTACTCACTGAGAGTGAGGTAATGCCCATTCAGTGAATAGGCCTCTTTAAGAAGTGAGTCAAGGGATGGTTCCTTTAACTAGAAAAAAAGAAAAAAGAAGCTGGGAGTTGAAGACCCTCATGGTTGCTGTGCCAAAGTAAGGTAGTATGGTGGAAGATGAATGGAAACCTAAGAAAGGGCCAGATTGCAAAGGGCTTTACAAGCCAAACAGCATTTCTTATTTGATCTTGGAGATAACAAGGGGCTACTGGAGATTACTGAGGAGATGACATGGTCAGACAGACCTATGCTTTAGGGAGGCCAAGACGGCAGCTGAGTGAGGGGAGAATGTGAGGCTACTCTGGTTCTGGGTAAGATTTGCTACCTGCAGCACAGGGATAACCCTGATTATGGAATTTACACTGCTTTTCCAAGATGTTTCAAATACAAGCCATTTGAAGCAGCACTGTCCTTTTATGTTCTATGCAGTGTTTTGTTTTTATTGAGGGTCATGTCAATGAGAGTAAGAGGCAACATGGTACAGTGTGGGTAGACGGTTTATCCTATAGTTAAGAAGACATGGGCGGGGTAGCTAGGTGCCCCAGTGGATAGAGCACTGGCCCTGGAGTCAGAAGGACCTGAGTTCAAATCTGACCTCAGACACTTAACACCTACTAGCTGTGTGACCTTGGGCAGGTCATTTAACCCCAAATGCCCTGCCTTCCCCCCTCCAAAAAAAAAAGACATGGGTGCAAGTCACATGCTAGCTGTATGATCTTCATCAAGTCAGTGAAACTTTAGTACCCTCTAGGACCAGAAGATACAGACAAGTTACAGATCAGTACTGGTAGAATTAGTTTCTACACCAGGAAATCCTCACATGGATGAAATTCAGACTCAGACTAAAAATGAAAGAATAATTATTTAATTTATGCTATAATGCAATTTAATTTTTTATAATTAGTTACATTAATTATCAGCGAATACAATTTTACTTCACAAATCCTATCAGATACTGTAGGATGGGAGTGCAGTCCCAAATTCTTGTTGAAAAATGTAAGTGAAAAGGTATGGTAGGGTTCCCACCATGAATGGTAGGGACCACCTGATGTACTCATCTGGTGGTTATCATTAATGATGCCTAAACACTCTGTGAGATTTACTTTGTGCACTCTCCAATTATGATTCTTCTGTACCACACACTCCAAAACCAGTCAAAACCTAACATGGCCTTTGTTGCGCTAGTAGCAGTTCTAAGATGACCTTCCTAAGACATTTTCCTCACTGCCCTCCTCCCCACCAATAACTGAATACTCTGATAATCTATCCTGTACAAGGTATTTAATTGGACCATAAAAACCATTTTATGTTGGTGCTTTAGTCTTTCTCTTCCTCAGTCTGACTTACAAAACCAAGATATGTAACAACACATATCAACCTAGAACTTTGCCCTATCATGCATTGTCTGTGAAATCCTCTTTTTTTCTTTACTGTCAGTCCTTCATGGTACTGCAGATGAGTGAGTGCATGCATTATGTCTGGATATGTGTGTGGCTATCATCCTACGTAAGTGTGTCTGTTTCTGTCCTTGACTCACTTTTTTCTTTTCTTTCTTCCCCCCTGTCTATCTCTTTTCCTTGATGTCTTAGTACCAGTCAGACCCTTTCTGCTTAACTCTTTTCTTTTATTCCAAAAAACACTCATCGAGCTATTCAGAGTATGAGTCTATACAGAAGGCACACACATGGAGTGCTCGCCACTATGGGAAAAGATGTGCTCCCTGAAAATTGTCACATCCAGAAAGCACTGCTGTCCTTCACTGAAGCTAATAAAAGGTAGTCATTCTTTCCTTTGAATTTGTGAGACAACAAATTTGAACAATTATCAATAAGATTTTATTGAAAATGTGTCTTGAAAGATGCAAAAAAAGATAAAAACCCCAAACTATGGAAAGCATTGCAGAAAGGTACGTGTAACTGAACATTTATAATGAAGAGCCTATGAGAACGTCAGCTACTTCAGAGATGGATGTGGTAAGAGCACTCCTACCTAAAAAAAGGCTAGTAAAAGGCAGAAAACTTATATGACAGCAATAAGCTATCTCTGTAATTGATATAAATATGTTTATGCTGATACTTTTCTAATTACCATGTTTTAGCATAGCCCTACGATGCCTATGTTTCTCATACAATTTACAAAGTCCTTAGTTGCATGGTATTTTGGAGTGATTATTGACAAAATGCATGGAATGAAAGAAATAGCATTCTCTTCAGCCTATCTTTAATTTTCTGACTCAACTGAGTTGCTGCATTCTCTCCACAAATAAAATACCTATGTGTGTGTATGTGTGTGCCTGCCTCATGAAACCACCTGTAAATTAATTTTGGATCAACAGTCTGAATTTTCTAGCTGTGTTCACTACCACAAAAATGGATGTGTAATTATACACATATACACACATATATATGTATATAGATGTGTGTATACACACGTGTATGTATGTATATACATACATACCTATATATACATATATAAGTAAAATCCAGGTAAATAAATAAAATGCAGTGAAAGTGCATGTGAAAAGGTGCATATTAACTCTGGAGTCAGAGGACTTATTACTTCCTACCCATGTGACTTTAGACACAGAAATCTCTTAGCTTTTCTGAACATCAGTTTTTTCATCTATGAAACAGGGTGGTATGGAAGAGGACTGGATTATACGGCTTTTAATATTCCTTTTTGGCTACAGATCTAAAATCCAATGACCTACAATCCTATCATCCTATTTTAAACCTTACCATTTTAAAGGAAATATAAGTTTTGCAAAGTGAAAGTAAATGTGGCGGTTTCAAGTCTTGCCCCTAGACAGTGGCATTAACTTTTCAGTAGGCAGCCAGGTGGTGCTGCAGACAGACTGCTGGACTTGGGAGTCAGGAAGACCTGAATTCAAATTTGACCTCAGATACCTACTAACTCTATGGACTCTTGATTAGTCACTTAATCTGCTTGACTCAGTTTCCTGAACTGGAGGAATGAAGATAATAATGACACCTATGAGCAGGGTTTTGTGGGGGAAAATAAGATGGTATTTGTAAAGGGTTCAGCATAGTGACTGACACATAATAGGTACTTAATAAATGTTGGCTTCCTTCCTCCCTTCCACTGATCCTCTTCAAGCACAAGGGATGAATAACAAGAACCACCACCATTAAAATGTGTTTTTAATTCAGCAAACATTTATTAAATATCTACTATGAGCTATGCCTGGGGATGCAAAGGCAAAAATTAATTAGTCTCTGCCTTCAAGGAGCCAAGTATCTACTTGGGAGTTAGGAGCATTATATATATATATATATATATATATATGCAAGCAAATATAAAGTTAATTGGGGTGGCTAGGTGGCGCAGTGAATAGAGCACTAGCCCTGAGTCAGGAGGACCTGAGTGCAAATCCAGCCTCAGACACTTGATACTTAATAGCTGTGACCTTGGGCAAGTCACTTAGTCCCGATTGCCTCGCCTCCCCCCCCTAAAAAAAATAAAGTTCATTTAGAGTAATTTCAATGAGACTGTTCATTTCTAAAGACCTCAGAAAAGGGCGTATGAAGGAGGTACTATTACATCCATGCTCTAAAAGAAGTTAAGGACTCGACAAAAACAGATAAGAGGATGGATGGAGTGTGTTTTGGATATCAGAAGGGAGGAAGGAAGGGACCAGAGTACTTGTGAAAAAGCTGAATCGGGAGATGCAAAGTCTGTCATGTATAGGAAAGAGCAGGCAGAGCAATATGACCCAAATGGATAATTTATGATGGGGACTAATATAAAATAAAACTGGAAAAGTAGGGATGGGCTAGACTGTTAATGGATTCAAAGGGTAGGCTCAGGATTTTCTGTTTTTTTCCTAGAGGCATAAAGTAGCACTGAGGATTTCTGACCTAGAGATTTTATGGTAAGGTCTGTATTTTGGGAATAGCAATTTTGAGGCTGTACAGGGAACAGAATGGAGGGGGAAGAGGATAGAGGCAGAGACATCATTAGACAGCTACTTCATTAACTGAGGAAAATGCTGGCTAATGCAAGTGGAGAGATTTAGTGTGGATATGGGACATAAAGGAGTGACAAACCTTGGCCCTGATTAAATATGAGGGTTGTGGGCAAAGAAAGAATCAGACATAACTCAGAAACTAGTTTCACATTTATTCTATTTCCTGTTTAAAATTCTTATTAATATGGCCTTCTGATACTTTTTTACTAAAGTACTTACTCAGCTAAAAATCTTACTCAGCTTCCTTTCTTCACTGGTGTCTATCTATAATCAAATTTCTTCTCGTCTCTGATTGGGGCCTCTTTTTTTCTTTGATATCAATTCCTCACAAGAAAGTATGGCATGGAGGAAGTGGGGGAGAAGGAGGGCAGGAAGGAGAAGAAGAGGGAGAGCGAGAGAGGGAGGGCAGGAGAGACTGACAGAGAGAGAGAGGCAGAGAAAAAGAGAGAGAGAGGCAGAGAAAAAGAGAGAGAGAGGCAAAGAGAGAGAGAGAGAGAGAATGCTATAAGGTGAAGACAACCTCTTATTGCCTAGCAAAATGGGTGAAAAACTGATAATATTCATAGACCAGCTGAGTAGTGCCACTCTGGGTTAGAGGCTATGTCACTGAAGTAAAAAGGATATTCCTACTCTATTATGGGAAGGAGAAGGGGACACAGAGGAGAATAAAACTCATTAAACTAAGGCCAATAGATTGAAAGGTCTTCCTTGTCCTCCCTATGCTTTTTCTCTTGCCTCTAACAGAATTTCCTTTAAGCTAGAGGTGCTGTGAAGAATACAAAGACATATAAGACAACAGTTCCTATCCCCATCTACACACAAACACACATGCATGCACTATACACTAGGAACATTTACTAAGCACCTACTATGTGCCAGATACCATTAAACATCGAGGAAACAAAGAAAAAGCAAAAACAGTTTCTGCCTTCAGGAGCTTACATTCTAATGGGGGAGACAAAATGTACACAAATCGGCATATAAATAACTATATAAACATATAGACGCAAATTGCCTTAATTTAAAAATGATGCTGTTAACCAAAAGGCATCTTATACTAACACCAGAAAAATCAGTAAGCAACTTTTCAAGGGAACTACTTCCTGTTTAAAATGTGACTAGCTGATAATGGAAAAATCTCTTCTCCTTCCCTAGGGCAAACCCATAAAATTCACTGAGTGAATGCTTTCAGTTATGGTACCTGTTGCCGTGCACGTGAGATGCACAGAACGCGAAGCTGTAATGGAGCAGGGTGGGGTCAATGACAGCACCACTTTCCGAATGTTCCATCAATTCTGTAAGATAGCAGAGATGTCTGTGACAGCCTCTTACTCCGTAACGCGCACAGTACTCATCTAATACAAAGACCTGGCCAGGGCTAAACCAACCCTGTAAGAGAAAAAAAAAATTAAGATATATTTTCTTATCAGCACTTTCCTTTGGTTTTGTAGGCAGTTGGATTGAGATTTGTAAACACTTATTTTGTTGATGGTCTGTTTTGATGACCATCTTCAGCATATGGATTTAATTTTGTGGTAAACTTTGGAAATGGCTTAGCACAGCTGGTCCCTGGTGCTGACTGTACTCCCTACGAAAAGGCATTTTAACCTTGTCATTACCCTCTTCCAGGACTCAGAATTAGCAGAGTATATTTGTCAAACCTTTTGTACTATTAGTTTCAAACTCAAATTATATATATATATATATATATATATATATATATATATATATATATATGTATATACACATATATATATATTTTAAAAAGAACCTCACCTAAATTTTTTAAAAGCTAATGCTAAAGTATATGTATAATTGGAATCACTAATACAGAACTACTCAGAATAGAACTAAAGCAGAGTTTTAAGAAGCTTCCTCAGTGATCTAAATTAAAATTTTAATTCTCTAAGCAATTAGTACACAAATTCTCTACCTTCATCTTTCTAATCTCTCTTCTAAAAATGCCCTAATTTTTTATATTCCTTCCATAATTAGGAAGCATTTATCATAAAATATTTTCCCATGTATATATAGAAGCAAATACAAAATAAAGGCTAGGAAGAGAGGGAGGGATCAGAAAATTCTTCATATAGGGCAGCTAGGTAGCACAGTGAATAGAGCACTGGCCTTGGAGTCCAGAGGACCTGAGTTCAAATCTGACCTCAGACACTTAACATGAAAAACTAGCTGTGTGACCTTGGGTAAGTTACTTAACCCCAATTGCCCTCCAAAAAGCAAAAAAAAATTCTTCATATAAAAGAAGGCATTTGGACTGCATCCTAAAGGAAGTGAGGGATTCTGCAAAGTTGAAGTGAGAGGGAAGTGCTTCCAAGCATGGAGGCTGGCCAGTGCAAAGGCAGAGATGGGAGACAGAGTGCCATGTGGGAGGAATAGAGAGGTCAATATGGTTAAATCACAGAGCATGGGAAGAAGAGTAATGTATAATGAGTTTGGGAAGATAGGTTGTGACCAGATAGTGAAAGGCTTTAAAAACCAAGCAGAGGAATTTAAATTGGATCCTAGAAACAAGAGGGAGTCACTGGATTGGATTGGATTTGATCGAAGAGAGGATTGGCATGGTGAGATTTAAGTTTAAGGAAAATCACTTTGGCAGCTGTGTGGAGGGTGGATTGTAATTGGGAGAAATTTGAGGCTGGAAAACCAATTTGGAAGCCATTGTAACTGTTTGGACAAGAGGTGATGATGGCCTGGTAAGAGGAGAGGAAGGCTTTGAAAGGGAAATGAAAAGAGCCAAGAAGGTAAAAAGAAAGGATGGAAGAAAAAAAGAAAGAACATACATCACAGAACTTTAGAACTCAGAGACACTTTAGAGGAAAGAGAAAAAGGAAGAAAATAACATGAGATGACATGAGAAGAAAAGAAGAAAAAGAAAATTGGTACAGAAGGAAAGCGACAAGGATAGAGGACAAGTGAGCTATTTTGATTACCTTTGTAAGTATAGTTGGCATCTTAGTCTAACACTGTCTTCATATGCATACCATGAGGCAACCTGACTGTAATATAAAAATAATAACAAAAGCCAAACAAAAAAAACCAACTCTATCTCATTTTTTTTAAAAAAAGAAGAAAATTCTTTTAGCATTTCTGAATCTAAACCTACTTGAATAAGGTTTAAATAGGATCTCCTTTTACTGAAACATACTTTAGAATGAATAGCATTTTCCTGAGGTCCTTTTTTCCTTTCCTTCCTTCCTTCCTTCCTTCCTTCCTTCCTTCCCTCTCCCTCTCTCTCCCTCTCTCTCTCCTTTCTTTGACAAACTGTTTCTATGCATGGATATGTAGTGCCATATTTTGGGTTTTGCCCACAGATGCCGGACCTTGATGCAGGGAAGAAGAGCTAGGAAACTTTCTGATGGCAGGCATTTTTTCCTGGCTTTCTACAAACTTTCTTAGTCTCGGACTTGACCCGGGAGGTAAGAGGGGAAGACTACCAAGAGTGATGCAGAGCCTGCTCTTGGAAGGGATGAGAGACCCTTGGAAGTCATCTCAATAGGAAGAGCTAAGGAGGCCATTGTAAGTGAACCAAAGGATGCCATGTTAGACTAGAGGAGAGACTGGGACAAATCACTCCCGGGAGCTTTTGTTGAAATCAGGACTCAAAAGATTTGGCTGACCTGTGTACTGTTAATCCCTTCTCCTTTTCTACTCCAGGGAAAATTGAGTTTCCCCAATGTTAGTTAATCTCTTCAGCGTCTGATTTCCACTGTCCCATTCTGGCTGTTTGAAAAGGGTATTTGGGGCCTTGTTCCTTTCCTTTAAAAGTTCACTTGTACTTCTAAGTTTCAGTATGTGATTAAAATGTTGGCCAACATAAACCCAAGCTATTTGGTATATTTTGCTTATTGCCCAGACATAGAAATAATACAAAGGAGAGGGGATTAGAAATGGGAGACTGTTCAACCACATATCCTGATTACTTTTCTTGACCATCAATATGCTATAGGGCTTTAATGGATCAATATTCTAAAAACGTAAGCATTTTCTGCATGTTTGAGGGTTTAGCTATTTTAAGAAATGGGTGATTTCCTAGGAAAATAAGAATTGTTACAGATTATACCAAGTTCCAGCACAATGAAAATGGACAGAGCATATCTTAAGTAGGTATAATAAATCAATATGTTATTTTGAGTCTTGGTGACCTCCTACAATTTTTGTAAAGGCAGTGTATTCATTCAAGGTGATTAAAAAAAGTACCAAAAAAAGAAATTCACATTTTGAAATTTAAAGAAAGTAAATTGAGTACTGTTGCTAACATGGTTGATTTTTTTGAGGGGGGAGGATGGTCTGGCCATAAAATTACAAATAATTTAGTATCTAATTTGGAGGCTTGGAGATTTATCCACCAGCTCTTTTCTTCTGTCCACCCCATAGTGTTGTATGACAAAGGTAAGCCTTTGCTTACCCCTTATTTAGACTGAAGCCCACTTTCAGTTTGTTGACAAACATTTATTAAGCATTTGTTATGGTCCAGGTGTTTTCTAATTGCTGAGGATACAAAGAAAGGCAAACACTATTCCTGCCTCCAAGAAGCTCATCATGTACACATAAACTACAGAGAAAACTGGAGATAGTCTCAGAGTTAAGGCACCAGCATTAACGTTCATTAGGAAGGGCTTCTTGCAAAAGATAAGATTTAAAGTGAGACCTGAAGAAAGCCAAGGAAGTAGTGAGGGAGAAGTGACAAGGTAGAGCATTCCAGGCACAGGGACCCAGTGAAAATGCTGAGTTGGGAGATGGAGAATGTTCTATGAGAAACAGCAAAGAGGCCAGTGGCACTGTCTGGAATGCTACAAAATCTTAACGCTAAATCTCTTTAGGATCATGGTTTTCAAACTGGAAGATATCCTTGGAGGTCATGTGTAGTCCAATTCTCATTTTACAGAAGTATCTGAAGACTGGAGAAGTGAAATGACTTGTCACACGAAGTAAGTGGAAGATCACCGACTGAAACTTGGGTCTTTTGACATTGCTCCCCTGCTTTCTTTCCACTTGGTTCCTCCTTTACTATGCTATGGAAAGGACATCTATCTTACCTCACTGAACATGCAAAATAGTTACTCACCATCAGGCCAAGAGAATCTACACATATGTTATTACTACTGAACTTATATGGTAATTTTAATATTTACATGTGAAGTATTTAAATAATCTATGTAAATTAACATCAGCATACCTAGACAAATCTTAAAAGAAATCAAACTGAGTCTAGAGGAAATTAGGCAGTTAGCTCATTCAGATTCTCTTTCCTCCCCAACCCCTGTCTTTTAATTTGTAAAATCTGGAAGCAGATTATGGCTTTTGGTGGTATGTAATACAGAGTCTTTGCATGTATTTGTCTTGAGGAGAATGAAACTAACATTTTTTTTGAGGGGGGAAGGCACGGCAATTGGGGTTAAGTGACTTGCCCAAGGTCACAGGGCTAGTAAGTGTTAAGTATCTGAGACTGGATTTGATCTCAGGTCCTCCTGACTCCAGGGTCAGTGCTCTATTCACTGTGCCATCTAGCCGCCCCTAAAACTAACATTTTCTATCAGGAGTTAAGGAGCCTGGCATTTGTTACTACGGACAAAGCTGAAGCATGCAAGCATAGCAGATTTCATGAACCTAACTGATTTCAGCTGTAAACCTGAAATTTAGGCTGTAGTGCAAAAAGCTGGAATTATGATAAATAAATAATGAACTTATAAATATGAAGATATATAGAACATATTTATACAAATATGAACATATATAACATACAGAATGTTAGAATATAAAGAGGGAGGAAAAGAAGAATGGAGACATTAAAACTCGAGTCCAAGATTTTTCTTGTTCCAGTGCTTTGAACAACTGTTTTTCCATTACTTTCATCATTTAACAGGCTGCAGTAGATATGGGAGATAATGACTTATTATGGGTTCCATGACAGAAGTCACCTTTGAAAAGTCAGAGTAACTTCTAATTTGTAACAGCAAGGGTTGTTCTGCTTTTGACCTCTCTGACGGGTGCTGTTCCTCCCGCCTCTACCATCACCCTCAAATCAGGAATGGGTTTTCCTAGCCAGCATATGTAGAAACTGAGTGTGGTGGTGGTAGTAAGTGATCATGGAAGCCGTAGTTAACAAAACCACAAAGGAGTGCCTCAATTGCACAAGCTCAATGTTAAAATTTCTTAGTGAAGCTAATATGATTATATGAGTGACCCATTTTGATCATCTGTCTAACCTGCTGTCTTACTGATCACTACATTTTTACCATGCAGAATTAAAAAAAAATAGCTCAAAGACAGTATGGACAAAAAACCTCTCTGATGTGTATAGATGTGCCCTAAATGCAAAATAATCATCTGGACCTAAGTCACTAACAAAAGCCTCTCAGTTCCTCAAGTGGAAATTACTTTGTATAGATTTATCTCTAGAGTCACTCTGGGATATATAATCCTATTTCAATTCAACAAACATTTACCGAAGAAAAAAATGAAAACTTTTTTTTCATATTTAAATCACCATCTGCAACAGATTCCAAACCACACAAATTTAAAAGAAATACACTATTGCTTTACTTTGAAATAAAGTAATACCTAATTCAGAAATTTTAGTTTTGTAGGGTTATTCCTTGAATTTTGGTAAGGGCTGACACTATTACATACATCCACTTCGGTAACAATAAAAGACTCACATCTTAGAGAATACATATTGCTCATCAGCCTGACAGGTGTTCTTAAATTATCAATGAAATATGAAACATGAAACAATGTCAATAATAAGTGATCAAGCAATTTTCAAATGTGAGAAACTCAATGCTATATAAAATGATCCTTATTCCACTTTTTCCTATTTTTAAAAGCAACATATTTCAGATGACAATTTAGTCTTATAATAATAATAATTTTTTTTTCAAAAGGTAATTCAAATGACCTTCTGCTATAACTCATGAATGATATCTGCAAATGAAATTGACCTTGACTGGGCTGAATATAAGTGCTGTAATCCTATATGCCTTTTTATCTTTTCTCCACGGTTGGTACTATTTGTTTCATTTCCCTTGCTCTCACCCCATGTGAAACAATAGGAGGAATTACAAGATAGATGACAAAATGTCTAACATCTGGTGAGCTGAAGCTGTACCTTAAAATGCCTGTACAGGTGTTAGTAAATCCTACCACAGAGGTTTCTATCTTTATTAAAGCCGTCTGTTTTTATTCAGACCTCTCTAGAGGAGCTGATAAACTACAGAGCAGAGTCCGTTTGAGTCTATTCTCTTCACTATTGAGTGGCACAGCGGTAGTCTTCAAGTGTATAATTTTCAAATTGGAAGTCAATCGATTGGAATCCTTTATCCCATCTTCAAGCACAGTTATAAAATGAGTTGGGAATAAAAGACCACTTCATAAAAACTACTTCTCACTTTTTCATTTTTTTTATTCCAACCTATACAGAAACCAAGTAGGCAAATCTGTACTCACCAAACAAGAGTAGGAATCGTTCAGTCTATGATCCAAAGTCTGCCTCTGAAGTAATCTAAAGAGGGACGCGTGGTCAAACTTGCAGGGATTAGCAGAAATAAACTCATCCATTCCATGTTTCTGAGAACGATCAGCATCTATAAATTAGGAGAAACACAGACACATACATATGTGTGCATGTGTATATATACATATATATATATATATATATATATATACAAACACATACATAACACATTCAAATTGTAAACAGAGCTTTTGCACACCATGTAATAGTTAACAGCATAAGTACAGAAGACTAATGAGTAATGCTGTATCTACTAAAAATGTGAAAGAATAATAGAAATTATAAATCATCCAACTGTTCATACTGTTTTTTAAAACCACTCATTCAAAATTATTCATTGAAAGATGAGAAGAAAATGCAATAATTCCTCCTTTTTTCCTTCCCCACAAACTCCCTAAATAAATATAACATATAAATGTAAAGTATTTGGAATTAGGAAACACATTTTTATAAAAAAAGGTACTTCCAATGTTGAGAACACTCTTCTCCCCTCCACCCCCACCTCCTATCCCCTCAATCTTAGGAAGAGTTAATGGATTTGGTTTTGGCTTCTGCTAAGGAGTATGACAAGATATCTAAGGACCACTCATAATAATACATTTAAAAAAAAAACAGCAATCATGACTAGAAGCCTACTTTCCAAATGGCAAACTGGGGCAGAAATGAACACACAAGGCTTAGCTGGATCATTTCCAGCCTTCTTTTGAATGGAGCTTTTAATGGGACAAATCTTAATGTAGAAATGGCGATGAATGCTCTCAAGCTTCAAGCAAAAAGTCTTGCAAAAGGGAGCGGCATTTTTGTGCAAATATGTAGACAAAGCACAACTTCCCAAATGGCACTTCAATCAAAGGCCCAAATTTATTGTTCTTTACAGATTGAATCTTTCAACGCCTCTAGACCCTGCGGGTTTATCAAAAGACAAGCTTTTATGATTGCTTTTGTTAATGGTATGTTTTGTCAAAGTCTTCAATGTGAGCTATCTACCAAGTATGGACAGAAAAAGCCATATGATGTCCAAGATGATTGGTTGTATATTAGCACATTTGCTCTGTTAAACACCATGGTCCACATTGGGACAAATAATCAGTTATCAACATAAAAATGGACTTCCTTTTACAATGGTAATGTTCAAGCTCTTTTGTTCCTTTAAATTCACACAAAGGCCTTTTTATGTTTGTTACAAGAAAAGTACAGCCCCAAATGTATTCTAGATGTGATTCTGAAAACAGGCAATAGCACAAACCAAAAATTTCTAAAGAAAAGGAGACAAAAGTTTATTGATTAAACTCAATTATAGAGTCAGGTTCATAACAAAACTCAATATTGATCTGTGGGCATGATGCTAACATAATCAGTCACATTTAGAAATTTAGCCCCAGATCATATTGATCCATGTCAAGTTCAACTTTCAGCTGTATTTGTGGATGGAAGAACTATTTAATTCGACCTGAAGGATCTACACCGCTGCATCTTGAAAAGATACACAAACAAGTTCATATCACTTCGCTTTGCACTGTCAAAGCAAGAATCACATCCAAGTGACAGATAGCACCAAGGTGGATGTAACAAGTAGGCAGTGTGACAGTTCATTGATGGCTTAAGGTATGGGGCTCTCAGGAAAACTACCATATGCATTTCTTAGTACTATACTGAATAATAATAAGAAACAAGCTTTTAAGATACTAACATGAGGTGGGTTAACATATCAGTGGTTTGTTTATATTTGACTGACATATGAGACAATCTGCCATAATCTGTCTTCCATAGATAGTTTGATACTCATTTAAAATACATAAATATAAAAGAAAATGTTCAGTATATAAATTTGACATGGGATATTTATCTCAAGGTGAAATAATGTATGTGACAGTGCTGTGAAAATAGAATGTGCAGTGAGATGGAGGGAACTGGGAGGGAACTATTTCACTAAATCTGAACTATAATACAAAATTATTTTATATTAAAAAATTCTACTTGGTTCTTTTTTATTTCTTAATTCATTTTATTTTAATAAGGAAAAAGAAATCCTTTCAGTTTTTATTTTTTTGTGAAATTAAACATTTCCCTCCCAAAGCATCTGCTGAATGAAATCATCATCTCTTTTGGAGGTAGAGATTTTTAAGGAAAAGATATTTTATCTTTCTAAAGATTATGATACATAATCATCTTTTTTGGGGGAGGAAAGATCCTATAGTTTACTTTTACTGGTCTAAGATATAAAATATTTTGTTGAACATATCCAGACATACTTCTTTTAGTGGAATAGGTCAATTCTCCAAAAGGTGGATGAACAGTCAATTTCTTTTGCTAAAATCTTATTTCATACAGATTTATATTACATAATTGGAGGTAGTTTTGTATCAAATATTTTGGCTCTATGAATTTTTAAAGACAATTAAAATGCATCAAATCTGAAATTATGCGGAAAGATGAAATGATTTTTTTTCTGAAGGAAAAGATATCAGTACACACTTAACACTTTCAAGGATTAATGGTTTTCTTGGAATGGGTAGTTTCTCTACCAACACAGACTGTAGCTTCTCCATGCTTTCTCAATAGTTGATCAACAACAGTAGTTCAGAAAAAAAAAATCATTAGCCCACCTTTTAGTGATGAACCTTTTTTCACTAAGCTAGACTGCTGCTTGGCTAGAGTTCATTTCTGGACCTGCATTTCAAATCATTCCAGGTTAATGGAATCTAACACAGTTGATACTCCATTGGTGATGGTTCCAAGAACACACAGTCACCACCATGCTATAAGAACGGTTTTACTGAAGAATTAAAAAATAATCCTGAAAACATGTTGCCAAATGCAAACAAATGTAAGCCTGACCAAAACAAAATCAAAAAAGCTTTACCAATAATGACATTCCTTCAGCAACTAAATGAACTTGTGAGAGAAATGAATCCTATGGATTTCTCAGATATTTAAAATGTTGTGGAGACAAAGCAGTTCTATTTCTAATCAGGCCAGGATGCTTTCTGTGAATTACAAATAGGCATGATAATAATATCACTCTTTATAGGTTGCAGATGTATGTTACCTTATCTGATCCTCATAAACCAATGAAGCTAGAAGAGCAGGCACAATTATTTCAAGTTTTCAGATGAGGAAAATGAAGTTTAGAAAAGTTGTAACTTAAGTAAGGTCACATAGGAAGTGGAACAGCTAGGTCTCAAACTTAGTTTGTCTGGCTCTAAGTCTAGAATACTTTACAATGCAATATGTTGCTTCACAAGTATAATTTCTAAAATTCAGAATGAAGAACTACTGTATATGTGTAGTTTATTTATTTATTTGTTTATTTAACGATGAAGAATTTTAAACCACAGAGATCTAGAATCTTAAAAGACCCCTTTCCTTGCACGCTTTTAGAAAGAAGTTTGGTGCTAGTCTTTCTGTTGTCACTCCATTGTTATTGCCTGCATTTATCCACTCCTTTTGCATTCTTGTTATGTGGGGTGTTTGATAAGCAATTAATCTCTTCAGTTCTCATTTTCTTTCTAAAAATGATTCCAATTATTTTTTTATTATTAAATGCTCATCTTTCATCCTGTATAGTTAGGCTCAGATTTGTAAGACAGTTCACCCTGGGCTGCATTTTGAACTCCACTGCTTTTTGGAATACATTTGTTCCATTTCCTCTTGCTTTTTTTAGTAGGTGTGGAATACTATTGCATTATTTGAATGACCTTTTCTTTATATTTGAAGGTCTTTCTCCTGATGGCTTGCAGAAATTGTTTCTGAATTGAATTGTTAAATTTTAGCACTATGTCTTGGAGTTTGCAGCCTTCAGTTTTCTCCTAGAGACAATCTATGAATTCTTTCAATTGGAATTTTATTTTCTATGTTTAGAACTTTGGGGCAGTTCTCTTCTATTTTTTCCTTTATTATGGTTTTAAGGCTTTTTTGTTCTGTCATGCTCTTCTGGGAGATTTATGATTCTTATGTCTTTTAGTTCAGTATGTTTTGCTTTCATTTGTGAGTAGATTCTCTTTTAATGCTATTATTACTTTTGCTTCTCTTCTAAGTTGTCCTTCAGTTCTGTGCGTTTTAATTCCCAATCTATTGTTTTTTCTTTTGTTTCTTTGGCAAGATTTGGCATTGCAGATTCAGGTTTTTCAACTCTGCTTAATATTTTTGCTGTGTAAGACATAAATTCTACACATAATTTTCATTTCTCTTTTAAATCACTCAGGAACATTATACTTTGGTTCATGTTCTTTTCAAGAGTTAGTTTATTTTCCTTCATTTTGCAGTATTTATGCATAGATGCCGGAACTCATTTACTAGATTTGGAGGTTATATCTTCTTCTGTTGTTACTGTTTTTCCTGTTGATTTACCTGTTTATGTTTGAGATTTATTCTTCCTGGAATCTTTGGGACTTTCAGCCTCCTCTCATCCTCTTATTTTTTCCTTATCACTCACTGGTGATTCCTTCTCCTCTGACTATGGCCTCAGTCTCCTTCCACACTGGGCAATTCATCACCCTAAGTCTCTGCCCCAACTGACTTTTGGGTAGTCAGAAGTGGCCCCAGCTAGATTCTGTGATCTTCCCTCACATGTAGTGAAGTGTTGCACAGCTCCCCACACACAGTGTCCTATCCTGGTTGCCCGTCCCATTCCACCCCTTCTTTTGTTCTTTGACCAAGCACAGGCAGTTCAGAGCCAACTTTCCCTGGCACTGATGTTACTTCTGGGTTCACACCACTGATAGGCTTTTAATATGACTATGGGGCTATAACAAAGCTTGCTGCTGAGACCTGAAGAAAACTCCACAGCCTGAAGCCAGGGCTCTATAGCACTGGAGAGGGATCAGGGAGCAGAGTTGGGTTTTGATGTATGCTCTTCTCCTGTCCTTGGGTCTGCTAATGCGGCCAGTAGCAAGGGAGATTAGGGAGGAGTGCTAAGTAATCTCAGGGTCAGTAAGCATCAGTTGCTGGGGTCTTTTTCCTCAAGCTTCTGAAGTGCTTTTAAAAAAAATCAGTATTTTATTTTACTCTAATTACAGGAAAACACAATTTTCAACATCCATTTTTAAAACTGAGTTCTAAATTACCACCCTCTCTTCCTGCCCATTTCATTGAGAAGGCAAGCAATTTGATATAGATTATATTAGTGAAGTCATGCAAAACATAGTTCCATATTAATTATGTTGTAAAAGAAAACACTGACCAAAATTTAAAAAAAAAAAACAAGAAATTAAAGTAAAAAAAAAGTATGCTTCAATCTGTTTTCAGACTTCATCAATTCTTTTTCTGGGGAAGGATAGCATTTTTCATCTTAAATCCTTCAGAGTAGTCTTGGATCACTGTATTACTGAGAACAGTTACATCATTCATAGTTGATAATCTTACAATACTGCTTTTACTGTGTACAATTTTCTCCTGGTTCTACTCATTTTCTTTACTCTGCATCAGTTCATGTAAATTGTTCCAGGTTTTTCTGAGAGCATCTTGCTTAACATTTGTTACAGCCAACGGTATTCCACCACAACTTGTTTAGCAATTCCCCAATTAATGGGGAATTTTCAATTCTTTGCCACCAGAAAAAAGCTGCTATAAATATTTCTGTACATATAGGTTCTTTTCCTTTTTTTTTTTTATCTCTTTTGGTTAATTTTTCTTTTTCTTTTTTTTCTTTTAATTTTTTTGCTTTTTTGAAGGCAGGGCAATTGGGGTTAAGTGACTTCCCCAAGGTCACACAGCTAGTAAGGATTAAGTGTCTAAGGCTGGATTCGAACTCAGGTCTTCCTAACTCCAGGGCCAGTACTCTATTCACTGAGCCACCTAGCTGTCCCTCTTTTATCTCTTTTGGGATACAGACCTAGTAGTGGTATATTGCTAGGTCAAAAAGAGTATGCATGGTTTTATAGGTCTTTGGGCATAGTTCCCAATTGCTCTACAGGATTGTTAAATCAGTTCACAACTCCACTACCAATGTATTAATGTATCAATTTCCCCCGAATCCCCTCAAATATTTGTCATTTTCCTTTTCCATCTCATTAGTCAATCTAATAGGTTAAGGTAGTACCTCAGATTGTTCTAACTTGCATTTCTCCAGTCATTAGAGATTTAGAGCATTTTCTCATGTAACTATGTAAAACTTTAATAACTTTATCTGAAAACTGACTTATATTTTATCAGTTGGGGAATGCCTCATTCCCATATGTTTGACTCATTTCTCTATATATTTGAGAGATGAGGACTTTATCAGAGAAACTTTTCTTTAATTTTGTTCACAGTTATGATTGCTAACTGTATTTCCCTCCTCTCCCCATTTATTCTATTCTCAATCTCCTTTCACCTTGTCTCTCCTCCAAAGTGTTTTGCTTCTGAGTACCACCTCCCGCAACTTACCCTCCCTTCCATGAACACTTCCTGCTTCACTTATCCCTTCCTCTCCTGCTAATAAATTTCTATACCAAATTGAGTGTACATGCTATTCCCTCTTTGAGTCAATTCTGATGACAGTAAGGTTCAAGCATTTGTTGCCACCGCTCCCATCCTCCCTTCCACTGTAAAAGCTCTTTCATGCTTCTTTTATGTCAGATAGTTCACTATATTCTACCTCTCCTTTTCCTTTTCTCCTAATGTATTTCTTTCTCCTATCTTAATTAAGATATCCCATCATATTCATCTCATACCACTGTCTGATGTCTACATATACTCCTTTTTTAAAAAATTTTATTTTAGTTTGCATCATTCATTTCCACAAGATTTTGAGTACATATTTTCTCCCCCTCTTTCCCTCACCCACCGCCCCCAAACAGCCATCCCAGTGTTTCCCCTTCCCCCAGTCTATTCTCTCCTATGTCACTTTTTGGTAGGGCAGGATGGATCTCCCAACTGCAGTGCCTGTGTATCTCAAGTTCCAGTTGGATGTAGTCAATAATAATAATAATAATAATTGCATAGATAGATAGATAGATAGATACACATTCATAACATTTGATTATGGAACTCCAGATTCCAGATTCTTTCTCCTCCT
>CM053581.1:484602420-484654320 GCA_028627135.1 Pseudochirops cupreus
ATTTGTCATTTTCCTGTTTTGTCATCTTAGCCAATCTGACTGGTGAGATGTGGTACCTCAAAGTTGTTTTGATTTGCATTTCTCGAATCAATAGTGATTTAGAGCATTTTTCCATATGCTTAAAGATATCTTTAATTTCTCATCATGCATCTTTCTATTGTCTTTTGGGGTGACCCTTAATTCCGGCTCCTAGGAAATTCAGATATTCCATGATTTTCAGTCATATAATATCATTAGAAGAAAACAGATTTTTTTAAAAAAGATTCATTTTGGTGGTTTTATGGAAAAACTGGGGAGACGTACTGCATTTTTCCCAAATACTTTATAGTCTGTTTTCCCCTCTAATTCTGGGCACACTTGTTCGTTTGGTTGCTGTTTGTTCAAGATGCCTGTACACTATATTAATAGACACATTCTATAGACCATCCAATTCAAATGCATATCATAGTCAGAATAATAGGAATCTTTCATTCAGCTGAGTTTTATATAGTTAGCAAGACCAAATTCTTTTGAGTAATTGTAGATACCTTTTAGAAGGTTTTGTAATGTTCTGTGACTTGATGCAATCAATAAAATGTCACCCCAAAAATGGATGCATTTTTATAGCCTCACATTCTCAAAAAATTTCTCTTTGTTCTGAACTCTGATGGGCATCTTCCATGATGGTGGCAAGAACTTTTGACAAGCATTTAACTATCTGTTTTATATTGTGTTGTTGTGGTTTAGTTATTTTCAATCATCCAACTCTGTCTTTTTTGGGATATTCTTGGCAAAGATACTGGAGTGATTTGCCATTTCCTTCTCCAGCTCACTTTACCAGTGAGGAAACTGAGGCAAAATATGGTTAAGTGACTTGATCAAGGTCACGCAGTTAGCAAGTGTGCTAGGCTGAATTTGAATCTAATGGCCAAACTGTTTCATGTGAAAGGGCAACTAGGCAGTGCCTTACACATGAAAACACTTTGTATAGCTTAAAGCTCTGTCCACTACATAGTAATAATCAGAGAATATTGGAACAAATTTTATCTCAGTAATATAATTCAAGGAATCTCTTATGATGATAGGACCACTGATTTAGAACTGTGATGGGCCTAAGAGGAGATCTAATTAAACTGCCTCATTTTAGAGATAAGGAAATTGGGGTCCAGAGAAGTTAATTGATTTTCCCAGAGTCAAACATGAAGTCAATGAAAGATCTGAATCCAAGGTCTAGTTTTCTCTCAAAAGCTAATGTTCTTTCCCCAGTACCATCCTGCCTCTTTGATTGTAACATATAAATAGAGGCCAGTTTGTTGGAGGAAGACTTAGAGGAGCACATTTTGCTCTACTGAATCAAATGCCTTTGCCTAGTCAACAAAGAGTAATCACAGTTGGATTTTGAATATGCTGTATCTTTCAAGTCAATTATGTGAGTATTAATATCTGGTCTGCTGTAGACTATTGTTTATCAAAATTTGCTTACACTCTTCTCAATCTTTATCAATAATACCCTTATGTATGCATAGGTTTCCTTTTTTCAGTAATGAGGGCGCCTATAATTTTCTCCAATTATTCAGAATTTTCCTCTTTTTCAGTATTGCCCACAGAATACGGTTGTTAAATATTTGCTGAAATTACACGAAAATCACATTACATAAGCCCAAAGGAAAAAGAATCCTGCTGGAAATTTAGGCCAGGGGATCACTGAGGAAACCGAGTCAGCATAATTGCAGTATATATAGGAAGGGAATAGGAAAGAAGATATGAGAAATAAATTTATATCTATTATCTATGCACTAAGTTATATCTCTGCATTAGGTTATACCACTGAGAAAGCACATCCATTTATTTGTATCTCACACATTCCAAACATTACCAGTCAATGTGAATGTCCCAAAGAAAAGGCAGATTATATTATGGGACAAGAAAAAAATGTAAGCCAGAATGTTTTATCTCTGCTACCTATTCTTGCTTTCTATTAGTTAATGAAGATTCAGATGCTTTGGGACCTTCACTGATAGGATTTCTAACTATTTTGACTGCTTTGGTCTGTGTGTCTTTCACAATCAAGTTTTGAAAATTAACATTTTCAATGTTAATTTAGGAAGCTGGTCATTGTAAAATGTAAATAGAAAAAATACATCCTGCTTAAGGTGAGAATTTTTTTTCGTTCATTTAGGAAAGATAAGGTCAAGAACTTGCAGTGAAGTTGATACTCCACATGAAATTAAAAAAAATTTTTTTTGCTTTAAATTGATCACTTGGAAATCCCTCAGGTTAATATCAATCCAATCAATCCACAAGCATTTATTAAACACTTCCCTACATTCCAGGCACTGTGAGGCATTGGGAATACAAGGACAAAAAGATTAAACAGGCCCTTCTTTTAAAGACCTTTCATTCAATTGGTGAGATAAAATTTATATATATAACATATAAAAAAAGACAAGGTAGCTTGGAAGAGGAGGTTACAAGCAGCTTGTAGGGATCAGAAAAGCCTTTGTGAAGAGGACAGTGCTTTGGCTGAGTTCTGAAGGGGGTCCTAACAGGAGGAGATACCTAGGTAGTCTATTCTAGGCACGTGGGACTGCTGTTGGACTCTACCCAAATCAGTCAGCTTGGGAAGTTCTGTTGGCTCAGGGTCAGAATTGTAGGCTCCCCTTTGGTATGTGCTGGCTATTCCTCTGCAGGAAGAGTTGGAAGGGAGACCCTGTTTCGCGACTGAGCTGAGCATGCAGCTCTTGCTTCTTCTGGTTTCTGAACTTCCTCCTTTCCCTGAGCGTGGCCCAGGACCTCCCTACCAGGGAATGTCCCTCACTTGACCAGGTTGTCTTCTCTCTCCACCTTGGATCTATGATCTAGAATTGTAAGTAATATCGTTGCCATTTCATGCCTGTCTTTGTCACAATCGCCCATCCAACTCTCCTGTCCAGGTACACAGTCCCTACCAGGGTACCAAAGTGCTCTGGGTACTTGCTCCTTGCCTGTCCTGTCCCAGTGTCCACACACCACCTCCTTGTCTGTCTCCCCATGCTAAGCCAGCCTGGACAAATGACTCATTGTGGCTTTTTCCTAAATTCTTCCCCAACGATATTTGGTCTGGTACATTTTCTAGATCTGTCTCAAGTAGTTTGTAGAGGAAAATTCAACTGTACTGATTCCTTTCATTCCACCATCTGGGCTCTTCTCCCTTGTTCTGTTTTTAATGACAACCCTTCACACATGTTACATTTCAGTCAGATGAGGCTACTAGTCATTCCTTCTGTTAAACTATCATCTCCTGATTTAGAGCCTTTGCATAAGCAACTACCAAATGTCTGGAATGCATTGCTTCTCTAAATCCTATGGTTTTACTTAGGACTGTTCATTTTAACCTCCTCTATAAAGACTTTCCCAGTGGCTCCAATGCCACATCCTCCTCTGTAAAGCCTTCCCCAGTGTCCCTAACATTTAGTGCTCTTTCCCTTCTTAAATCACCTTACACTATTTTGGTTTACCTTAAGTTTCTGAAAGGAAAGTACTGATACATTTTTTGTCTTTGTGTTCCCAAGGCAAGAACAGTGTCTTCCATATTACAGGAGGTGTTTCTTCATTTTTAAAAAAAATTAACTAAATGGTATAAAAATGCCTAAGATTAGTAATTTTTAATTTGGCTCAAAACATCTGGAAAAATGTTCTTTTATTATAATTTTCTTTGGGAAACCAAACTTCTTTCTTAAAAAAATAATGTATAATATTTAAACAAGGAAACATAAAAATACTTACCTCTGCCAGCTATAGGTGAACAAAAAATTAATGAAAAATATAGTGGGTTTAAGTAATCAAATTATTGTTCTATGTATTAATGACCACTTTAATGTAATTCCTCTTTCCTAACATCCTCTAAACAGCCATAAAAATTATCCTTCCATGACGTGCAAATCTTATAGGAAAATGGAAAGAAGGAAGAGAAAGGTTATATGTAAAGGCAAAGATCAAGATACCCAAATTCTAATGATTTCAGTCTGAAATAGATTTATAGCAGTACTCTTTTTTCTAAGCTGGGACCCTAATTTTTTTTATCAGGAATCTGCTGTTTGAGGAAAACTGAATCGGAAAAGGACTAGCCAGCCTTTTTGTGGCTCTAGTAAAAATCTGCCCATCCTGCCTGTGGTTGAAATAGATTTATCACTATGGTTTGAACTAATCGACGTGTCTGTTGCAATATTCAGTTCCACACTGCTGACTGTCAAGAGTCTGGTGAATAGGCTGGAATCAATCCTTTAAATATTTTGTACTGGTATCCCAGATCTCAGAGTTTCTGCTGGCTTGAGTTTCTAATGGATTTGCTTTGCATCATCTAACCACACCCTCATTTTAGTCTCTAGTCTGTCTCATCAGGTTTTTTTCTTTTCATTTTTAAGAAAATTTCAGGAAATCAGAATAAAGAGAAGTGGAGGGGTAGAGTGAAGAAAAAACAAACTATGATCATTTCATCTGAAAGTCTGCAACCTAGAAAAAAGTGTTAATGAACTTAGAGGGTAAGCAAAAAATGGTTTTAAAAAAAACCTGAATATAACTTGCGCCTTTGTTTTCACAGAAAACAAGGTTGGGGTGAAGTTAGGGTGCGTTGCCTTCACTTTTATTGTTGTGTCATTTCAGTCATTTCCAACTCTTCATGACCGGATTTGGGGTTTTGTTGGCAAAATTATGAAGTGGCTTGTCATTTCCTTCTCTAGCTCATTTTACAGATGAGGAAACTGAGGTAAACAAGGTTAAGTGACTCATCCAGGGTCACACAGCTAACAGATATTTGAGGCTGGATTTGAACTCATGAAGATAAGTCTGATTCGAAGCCCAGTGCTCTATCCACTGTGCCATCTAGTTGCCCCACCTTGCCTTCATAGACTTCCCTAAATGTCTGAATTTGATAGCATTATGTTTTAGTTCTAGAGAGAAGGGGGTTTACACCTTTTCTAGAGGTACTTCTATTTTGCGTGGGGAGCTGGTCCTTTAAGGTCAGTTTACGTGAATTATGACTGGTTTAAGGACTACTGGGACATGGGATTTACTCTGAATTATTCTTTCGACTAGGTTAGTCTTTTCCCTCATATTCTGATTTTTCTACTCTCATGCTACTATGCAAAGAGCACAGCACAGAAGCGGTAACTTGTTGCTAAAGTGCTTTGACCATTCACTAAGAGACTGAGTAGAAGAAAAGGCACTGGAGAGGAAAAGGAGCTGATTTCTTTTGTGAAGAGCAGCAGCACCAAGTCATTGCCAGAACCACAGAATAAAGCCCTTCAGACACTAGGAAAGGAGCGCACTACAGTGTCTGATGAGGAGATTATACAAAAACCTATTATTCCTGACTTTTGGTCTGCTGTTCGTATTTTCTCTTTGGCAGCCAAAAAATGTGTCTATCTACCACATGTGGGGGCATTAATGTGTGTGTCTCTCTGGGCTTCATGCACTCCTTCAAAGATGCCATGCTAGAAATTAAACCTATCACACTTCCCTCTTTTCTCTCTCCCTTTCTGCTAAATCTCCCAAGTGGCTATGGATGATGCAACCCCTGGGATCCCAAAACCATCAACACAGGAACTAAATTCTGACTGGCCTTTGATAGCACTGATTGATAGTAGATTTTTCTGTACCCTTTTGAATATTTCACTCTTTTCCCCTACCACCATATATTCTATCTACCTCATGGGTATTATATGGGTTGCTTTGCAAAATGAAGGCCAAAACATTTCTGATCTTAGCTGATAACTTCCTGTTAGGAATTCATTATCTGCTAAAATTTACTAAGCACCAACAGGGTATATGGCACTGCCTCAAGGTTCACGTTAGGATGTTGCAGGCTTCTCATAAAGTAGGTGACCAGAGGAGTTGAATTGTCTTGCTCTAAGCATTTAAAGGACCCCAAGTAAGACCACTCATTATTATTTCAAATGAGAGGCTGCATGGTATGGAAGACTAGATTTTGAGCTATGGAGATAGGGATTCAAAACCTACTTCTGACACATACTGTCTATGTGACAGTGAGGAGGCTGTTTAATTTCTCAGTGCTCCCAGGCACCTGTTGAAGACTGTAAGTTAAAAATTACTCACTGATCTACATCAGGGAAGGAAATTTTCACACCGGAGTCCCCCACAATATGACACACTGGTCTGATCTCAAACTTCAACTATTTATAATGGGCAAAGTTCTATAACTTCTTTCTTGTATATTTTCCTATCATTACAATCATTTTAATCATCTTTTTTTTTTTTTACTATTTAGTTGCTCTATTAATTAGCCCATCAACATATATACATACACATCATATGTATAAATATCTATCTACATCTATCTTTCTTTCTATTCTTCCATCCATCCATCTATCTATCTATCTACCCAATTGCCCAAACCTTGGTTTGTTGGTCTTGTTGACTGGGTTTGACGATGGTAATTTCTTTAATTCATTCTTTGTGCCTGAAGTTATCAGGTTAGAGGCAGCTAAATAGCATAGTAGACTTGGAGTCAATCAGAACTGATTTCAAATCCTGCCTTAAAACTTAATGGCCACGTTGTATGGAAGGAGAGAACGTTAGCACTCCTCTTGATAAGGATGGAAGAGGTCCTACTGGCCTACACATACACGGTTAAGGCATTGCCACCTACTCTATGGCATCTAATTATATTTGGGGCAGCTAGGTGGTACAGTGAATGGAATACTGGCCCTGGAGTCAGGAGGACCTGAGTTCAAGTCTGGCCTCAAACACTTGACACACTAGCTGTGTGACCCTGGGCAAGTCACTTAACCCCAATTGTCCTGCCTTTCCCCCTCAAAAAAAAAAAAGAAAGAAAGAAAAACAAAAAACTTAATGGCCGTGGAACCCTGAACAAGTCACTTAACTTCCCTCTGCTTTGGTTTCCTCAACTACAAGATGGGAGATAATAAGATCTACCTCATAGGGTTGTTGTGAAGTCAAATCAGATAATATTTGTAAAATGCTTTGAAACTTTAAAGTGCTATATAAATGCTAGCAATTGTATTGCCAATGACTACTTCTGTCATTTATATAAGTTCTATGTCCCAATCTGAATACTCCATACAGGTTCCTGTTTCTTGTGATAAATTCAGACCACTGAGTCATATTCCAATAATGAATTATTCTGTACTCAAAACAAATTATTTAAAGGGGTTTAAAGACACAAAACCTTTAGGAGAAATCAGAAAACTTTATTTTTTTAGGTGATTACTCAAACATTTTTTATTTTGTTGATAGAGATATTTCCTTCAATAACGTAGTTTAAAACCTAATCAGAGGAGTCCATCCAACACAATGAGGGTACTTTAATAAGTTCTCCTCCATTGTGAGGATATCTATAGAATTTGTGGGCTGTTGATCAGCTTTCTCTTACTTTTGGAAAAGAAGAGCTTGTGTTTAAAAATTAATTTTATTTTTTTCAATCAACAAAACCCAAACTTTCTTCTTTCCAAATGAGAAAGAAAAAACACTATAGCTATTTTACACACGCACGCACGCGCACACACACACTCTCTCTCTCTCTCTCTCTCTCTCTCTCTCACATTGGCCATGTCAAAAAAATGTCTAAATCAGTACTGAGTCTATCACCTCTTTATAGGGAGGCAGGTATCATGCTTAATAACGAGTCTTCTGAAATCACAGTTGGTTATTCTATTGCTCAGAGTTCCTAAGATTTCAAAGTTGCTTATCTTTCCTACGTTGCTATTACTATAAAAATTCTCCTAATTCCACTCACCTCATTAATTCATACAAATCTTCCCAGATTTTTTCTAAAACCATTCCTTTCATCATTTCTTATAGTATAATAGTATTCTATCATATTTATATTCTATAATGTGTTCAGTCATTTCCCAACTGTCCCAAACTCCCTTGGTTTCCAATCTTTACCACTGCAAAAAGAGCTGCTATAAATATTTTTGACAGACTTATAGTTTACTTTGTTTAGGATTAATTTCACCCTTAATATATCTTCCTTATGTTCCCTTCTCTAATTCTCCCCTTCCCCTCCTATTTCCCTACTGAAGAAAACGTATCTTTGTACCCAACTGAGTATTTTCCCTACTTTGTCCAATTCAAGTGAGTTCTGTCCAAGTAACAATTGTTCCTTCCCACCCCTTCCTCCTTATATGTATAGACTTCCATTTGTGTACCCCAGTTATGTGAGATATTTGTTCTTGACCTTTCCCTAAGGCCCTTCTGGTGTATTCCTCTTCCCCTCTTATTCCATTCTCCTTTTTAAATAATCAAAAAGGCACAACTGCTCCCAGGCTTGCTCTTTAATTAGAATCCCTGAGTGACTGATTATGGTGTTTCTGAGGGGACACTTGTCATCTCCTTAAATTAGAATATAAACACTTTATCCTTGTTTTCTCTATTATGAGAACTCACATTTACTTCTTTGTATTTCTTATGACTCTTGTGTTTGCATTTCAAAGTTTTTTAGCTATGGTCTTTTTATCAGGAATGCTAGGAAGACCTATATTTCATTAAAAGCTCATTTTTATCCTCGTTAGTATTACGTTCAGTTTTGCTGGGTAAGTCATTCTCAATTATAAGCCTACATATATTCTTTCTGTTCTGGAATATAATATCCCAAGCTCTCTGCTTCTTTATAGCAATGGCTGCTAAATCACGTGTTGTTCTTTATATGGCTCCTCGGTACTTGATTTTTTTTTTCTTTCTGGTTGCTTCCAGTATTTTTTCTTGACCTCTGGAACCTCTGAATTTAGGTTATGATGTTCCTGGGAGTTTTCATTTTGGCATTTTTTAAAGAGGTGACTTGTGGTTCTGTTAGTGAATATTTTTTTCTATGTCACTTTGCCCTGTTTTTTAAAATTGATTTGTTTATTTACTTTTAGTCTACAATATTCAGTTCCAGAGTCCCTTGAGTTTCAAATTTTCTCCCCTCCCTCTCCCCCCATCCATGGCGGCATGCAGTCAAGTATAGGATCTGCAAATACTCTCACACTGGACATTAGTCTGGTTACATAGAAGGGTTGTAACCAATGGAGTGGACAATGGGAAAAAGGAAACAAAACCAAACATGGAAAAGAGCAATAGCATGTCGATTGCTTCAGTCTCCATTTAAACTCTGTTCTTTCTAGATCGTTCTCTGAATGTAGGTATCTCCTTCCATCCTGAGACTTGTAGAGTTGTCTTATATCTGTGCATTGCTGAGGAGAGTCCAGTTTGTCAGGGTTGGTTGTCACATATATGATGTGTCCGTGATTGTGTACAAGTTTTTCCTGGTTCTGCTCTTCTCACTTAGCATCAGTCTGTATAAGCCTCTCCAGGTAAATATGAAGTCTATCTCCTCCTCATTTCTTATAGCACAATAGTATTCCATTACATTCATATACCACAATATACCACCATAAACTTGTTTAGCCATTCCCCAATTGACGGGCATCCCCTTAATTTCCAGTTTTTTTGCCACCACAAGGAGAGCAGCAACAAATGTTTTTGCTTTAATTTATCCTTTAGGAATGTAGATGCTATACCACTTGGTGCATAAATGTTTAGTAATGATATTGCCTCATTTTCGATGGTGCCTTTTAGCAGGATATAATTTCTTCCCTTATCTCTTTTAATTAGGTCTATTTTTGCTTTTGCTTTGTCTGAGATACGGATTGCTACTCCTGCTTTTTTTACTTTAGCTGAGGCATGATATATTTTACTCCAGCCTTTTACCTTTACCCTGGGTGTATCCCCCTGTTTCAGATGTGTTTCTTGTAAACAGCATATTGTAGGATTATGGTTTTTAATCCATTCTGCTATCTGCCTCCATTTTATGGGAGAGTTCATCCCATTCACATCCACAGTTATGATTAGTATCTATCTGTGTCTTTCCCTCCATCCTATTCCCTCCCTTATTTATGCTTTTGTTTTTCCCCTTCTCCCTTCCCATTCTTAAGAGTTTTCCTTTTGACCACTGCCTCCCTCAGTATTCCCTTCTTATCCATCCCCCTCCCTTTTCCTACCCTTCTCCCTTACTACTTCTTCCCTCCCTTCTAACCCCCCCGCTCCTTTTCGTGGTCCTTTCCCCCTCCTACTGCCTGTAGGATATGATCCATTTTTATACTCAATGTTGTATGTTATTTCTTCCTCGATTGATTGATTGATGAGAAGAGATTTCATGCAGTACTCCTCTCCTTCCCCTTATTCCCTCTATTATGATAAGTTTTATGTCTCTTCTCAATACAGTCCTATATTTAACTGATTGTGTTATTCCCTTCTTGCACGAGAACCAGTGGGGGAACAGCTCATATAATGGTCACCTCCCTCCCTTCTTTCTCTCTGCTATATTGTTTTTATGCCTCTTTGTGTAGCATAATTTACCCTTTTCTGCTTCATTCTTTCCTCTTCTTCCATTGCAATCCCTTAATAAGGATTTTTGTCATCATTTTGCATAATTTATACCCACACCCTCTATTTATCTATATCCCTTTTAGATATTGCCATAGGTACAGAGTTGACGATATTAACAGGTATCAGCTTCCCATATGGGGATGTAAACAGTTTGCTCTTGTTAAATAACAAGTTATGTGTGTGTATTTTTTTTCCTTATTTACCTTTCTATGTCTCTCCTGGGTCTTGTAATTGGAGGTTGAATTTTCCATTGAGCTCTGGCTTTTTCATCAGAAAGGTCTGGAATTCTGTTATGGCACTGAATGTCCATCTCCTTGCCTGGTAGATTATGCTCAGTCTCACTGGATAGGTGATCCTTGGTTGTAGCCTGAGCTCTTTTGCCTTGTGAAAAATCATATTCTAGTTCCTCCGATCTTTAAACATTGAGGCTGCCAGATCCTGTGTGATCCTCACTGTGGTTCCGCGATATCTGAATTGTTTCTTTCTGGCCACTTGTAGAATTTTCTCCTTTACCTGATAGTTCTGGAGTTTGGCCACAATGTTTCATGGACTTTTCAATTTGGGATCTCTTTCAGGAGGTGTCCGGTGGACTCTCCCGATTTCTATTTTACCCTCTGGTCTATGATCTCAGGGCAGTTTTCCTTGATGAGTTCTAGGAAGATATTGTCCAGACTCATTTTTTCATCATGATTTTCTGGTGGACCAATGATTCTCAGATTGTCTCTCCTGGATCTGTTTTCCAGGTCAGTTATTTTTCCATTGAAATATTTTACCTCTTTTTCTAATTTTTCAGTCTTGATGTTTTGTTTGATTGATTCTTGGTTCCTTATAGAGTCATTGGCTTCAATTTGGTTGATTCTAGTTTTTAGTGAATTATTCTCCTCAGTTAGTTTTTGAAGCTTCTTTTCCATAAGCTCAGATTTAATTTTTAATTCACACATTTTACTTTTTAAGGAGCTGTTCTCTTCATTGTAATGCTTTTCTAATTTTGCAATTTTGTTTTTGTAAGAGGTGTTATTTTATCTTCTCCCTCGCTAAGCCTGATTTCAAAGTTCTTTTTGAGCTCATCTAGGAATGCTTGCTGTGCCTGAGACCAGGTCATAGTCCCTGTTAAGGCTTCAGCTGCCAGTGTGGAGTCAATACTCTCTCCTTCTGAGTTTGATTCCTCCCTCTCACCATAATAGGATTCCAGAGTCTTTGTCTTTGTCTTTGTAGCCTGCTTTCTTCCCATTTTGACGCAGGACCTTAGCTATGCCCTTCCTCTGGGGTTCCTAAGCCTTTACTGCTTAAAATTTTCCTCTGGGGCAATAATTACTGTTTTCAGGTCAGAGGCGGGGACTGGAGCAGCCGGGGTTCAGTTTGCCTTCTTGATCCCTGGAAGTTCAGATAGGGGTTTTTTAAATTTCCAGGCTGTGAATGGGTAGCCTCAGGAGTAGCTGCTGTCCCTGCCACAGGCCTTGCCTTTATCTCTTACGCAGCTGCATCCGATCCCTGCCCTGTCACGATAGGCCTGGGAATGGCCCTTGTGGCTGGTGTATCAGCAGGCCTCATCCGGGGGCCTCTCAGCAGGCGCTGCAGCTTCCGGGGGCACCACACTGCATCAGTGGGGCCTGTCTCAGCACAGCCTGTCTCCTGCCCTCTGGTTTTAAGAGATTTGGGAAGTTTTTCTTTAAGAGTTCTTGAGAATCATCTTTGTTGTTGTTGTTATGGCTTTCAGGTAATCTAAAATTTTCTTAAATTTTTAATTTCTTAAATTTTCTCTCATTGATGTGTTTTTCAGGTCAATTGTTTTTGCTTTATCTTATATTTTCTTCCAGCCACTCCTGGAGTCAAAATCCCACAGCTGCTCCCTTCTTTTGAACATGTCCTTTGCTTGGTACGCAGTCTATAGCTGCTGACTTCTCCTTCCCCTTGACTACAACCCCAGGAGCAATTTACCCCACATCTAGAACCTGGAAAGGAGTAATGAGCCACAGAACTGCCAGTTGGCATCTGCTCCTGTACCTTAACAAGACTCTCAAGCCTCTTCACTAGATCTGGACCCCATCTTTGTCCTGGTACACAGTCTCTCTCTGGAGATGGTTCCTGACTGACTCCTTTCCTTAGTTTCTTCAGACCTCACTTTTCCCCTGGGATGACATAGATTGGAAAAAATGACTCAATGTGAATTTTTCTTAGATTTCCTATTCAGGAATTAATCTGGCACATCTTTTAGGTCTCTCTCGAGGTGGTTGGAGGGTGGTTTGGGGAGGACAGGCAGAGCTTAGCTATACTTCTTTCTGCTATTCCATCTCTTGGCTCCCCCAACCTAGCCTATATCTCCTTCATACTTCCTTGTTCTTAATGTGTTGCTGTTCATAACTATCAACTACTTGTCCATTGACCTTCTGTTGCCTTATGGTAACTCAGATGAATAACCGTATATACACATACAGATATGTATATACATATCTGTATATATCCTGTGACCCAACATCAGTGAATTCCTACTCTTCCTCATGTGTTCTCTCTTTCTCTTTATGAGTATTTCAAACACAGCTACCAGAATCTATATTTCGTTTTGAGTGAGATACGGCACTCAATTACTGAATAAATTAAACATATATTGTTTACTTATTAATTTTCTAACATGGTATATTTTTCCTCTGAAGAACTCAAGGTATAGTGTAATATTCTAGTAGGGACACTTTTAATATCAAATATAAAATAGGAAAGACAGGAATAGAGTGGGAACATTAAAAAAGAGAGAAAAGCACAAAGTAAAAGACAGAGCAGGAAGAAATGATGAGGAATACAATTCTAAGAAGGGTGTCTCTTTACTGTTGAATGCGTTAGGCCAGCCGAAGGAAAACGGTGGGTTAAGATGTAGGAGTGTGCACACATGGTGGGTACTACAAATCCTCAGACTGATGTTATTGCTTTTCTGCAGAAAGTAATAAATTTAACAAAGTAAAAAGACACCTTGCTCGCATTCCTCAACTTTTCTTTTACGAGCATTACTGTTTCGCACTTCAACAAATCTTCAAATTTATCAACATGAATCCTTAGGCAGTTAGGTATTACGATGCCAGGACTCAAGTCTGGAAGACTTGAGTTGTTCAAATTCGGCGTCAGACACTAGTAGTATGACCTGGGGCAAGTCACTTAACCCCAAAAGTGCATGGGGATAATAATAACACCTACCTCCAGGCTGCTGCAAGGATCAAATGAGAAAATCTTTGTAAAGCACTTCGCATAATGCCTGGAACATAGTGAGTATTAAATAAATACTAGCTATTATATAGATGTATACATATGTACATGTAAAGTATATTTTGGGGGAACCCAGGTTCAAAGTTGAACAATAATGAAGCATCAAGTCAGGAATTTAATGGAGGTTGCCGTTGATAATTTTAAGAGTAGGAATAGTTGCATTGTTCTTAACTTGCTTTTGATGTACAAGGGTGGTGCAGTATAATAGAAAGCATATTGAACTTGGAGTAAGTAGGCTTTGGTTCAAATGCTGGTCCTTCTACTACCTTCCTGACTTAATGAGGATAATTCACTTAGCCTCTCTGGACCTCAGTGTATTCATCTGCAAAATGTAGATAATAATTTTCTGTGCTACCTCACAGGGTTGTTGTTTGAAAATACTTTGTAATCCGTTCAATTCTAAAGTAAGCGTGATTATTCTTTTATTGTTTGCTTCTCACATTTCAACTCCAGCTAATCTATTATTTCATGAGGGTGGACACTGACGATTTACAAGCCACCTTTTCACAAACAGCTTAATCACTCTGTGTCTGACCTTTGCTGATGAGTTTTTTAGTTGCCATACTAGCACCTATTGAGTGCTAGATCTTCAAATATAATTTGTTTAAGTTGGCTTGGTTTAAAGCTTCCTAAAAAAAAAAAAAGAAAAAGAATTCTGAAGAATGGTGTCTCTGGAGAAGAGAGAGATCAGTCAGAATGAGGGAAAGGGTATAAAATGGGCCAAAGATACACCTATCTGCATAAAGCATGTTTAAGAGTACATCAAGATGAGAGAAAACATAATAGGAGGGGGGAAGCAACAGCCTAAAAGGCAAGAGGAACAATCACACGTATTCTAGGAAAACACATCAAGTCTTTGAAGACACTAAGAAGAAGAATAGCATGACTGCAAATGAGATTTTGCTATGAGAATTCAAGTTTTGCTTAAAAGTAGTTCTGTTAATTGCTATTTATACTTTTTGTTACTAATTATGTTAATAAGTAAATTCTAAGTACACAGTTCTTGATGATGTATGGTAACATACAGCAAAACAAAAATGACTAACAAATAACACAGGATTTAAGGAATTGGTATTAATGCAATGATGGGGCTCATGAAACATTTTTTAAAAAATAACTGATATGATAACATAATTATTTGATAACATAATACTACTAAAATACCTTAGGAGTAAAAGAAATCTTTCTGTCTTAAGGCCCATCTACTTTAGTTCAAAGTAATGACTCCTAGACTTTTTGGCATGAGGTATCCAATCACTATTTGGTTTTGTACCATTTTCCCACACTCTTAAAAATTCTTCTCTGGCATTGATTTATATTTGAAATTGTGGAGAATTAAAATGAATTTCGCCTTGATAATTTCTGAAGAATTTTGTGACACACCCTTGAAATTATTGGAGACACCCTGGTGTGTTGCTGAACTAAGGTTGGGAATCATTAGTCTAAGATTTATGTAAAAAAAATTAGATAATTGGTTGCATGTGTATTAAAATGAACTATTTTTATTTAATTAGGAATCAGTTTAACTGCAAAACTGTGTAAACTATAAAACTACAAATATGCATTAGACAATTTTATATCATATTAAGCTTATTAATTGATAATCAAATTATTTTTAAAAAATAACTTACAAAGCTGAGCAGCATCTGCATGGATAGTTCCTCCTTTGGGATTCAGCTTCTGGGTTTGAGTTGCAGGAATAGGTTTATATGACTGACCTGTTGCCCTATACATAGCCTGGACCCATAATATCCTATCTTGATCATCATCGCTGGCAAATATTACAGTATCTCCTTCTTTAACAGCATTAAAGAACATCTGGCCACCCTGAAGTCCTGCAGAAACAGGTATAAACATTATTAAAATAAAACTTCTACTTTAAGAAATAACCAAAATGAAAAAATTTTCACACCCTTTATTAAATTCCCTAATAGAAAATTACTAATTGCTGATGTAGAGCTACATGAGTAGTTTAGCATTTAGAACGGTTATAGGTAAGAACCTATACAGAAAGGTATGAAAGGAAACTAAAAGAAAAGTTTCATTTATCATATCACTTAAAAATATAACAACTTGGGCAAACTGACTCTCTATGGGCAGTAACCACTTGTAAGTCACACAATTATTCCCCTACTGAAATGTATCTCATAAGTTTCTTGAAATATTTCTTATTAGAAAAGAGAGTCTCATTCTTTGGAACACTTGCCATTCTATTTGCAGGTGAAACACATGATTGAATTTCTAAAGAGAAAGCATCTCTGTATTATTGAGCTCTTTCTTGGTCAGCCCAGGGAACTCAAAACTAGTAGGGAAGATAAAGAACTGTACGTGTTGGATTAATTCTGTTAACTAACACACAGACTTCTGGTGTTTTTTTTTAATGTTTGACATTAACTTTTAAATGAGACCAAAAACAATTAGTTATCGTCTTTTTAGAAAAAAAAAACTGTCCCTCCTTCTTACGTCTCTTTTCCCATTGATCAAAAACACCAGTACTGTTTAATAAGCACCGCTCAACCTCAGTAATGGACTTTTATTAGTTATGAATTGAATAAGCTTGTTTTAGATACTTAAAATTTTACTTGGCTGTACCCTAGTTCTTACTGGGAGAAGGATGGTAAAATTTGAGGCTGAAAGAGACTTTAGAAGTTACTTAGGCTAACCTCTTTGTTTTACATAGGAGAAAACTGAAGTAGAAGAACTGGGCTTTGTTCCCAGGTTCTCCAATAGAATCTAGAAAGAAGCTAAGGGGGAGGGAGAGTCCCTGTCATTAAGGTTGTTCCAAGGAGTTTTTTTCTCCCACCCTAAACTACTTTAGAGGCTTTTGGATTTTAGAGAGAAAGTGTCTGTTGTTTATCTTCCAGAAAATCTTTTCTTTTCTTTTCTTTTTTTTTTTTTTGGAGTGGAAAATCTTTTTTTGTCAGTCAGTTAAGGCATCTGGGAAGTTGTAAGGAGTTAACACGTTCTTCTTAAAGTTCAAATGAAACAGCTGTCATTAAGGAAAAAAAGATATCTATGTAGACATATTTGGAAAAATAAAGGACAACTAACATAGCCACCGTTTGGAAGGCTTAAATAAACATTGAATAATGTATAGAACGAAGGGAATTGCACACTTAGATACATATGTTAGTGAAAAAAAAGTATACATAGAATAAATTACCTGAGTGTGGATCTGTGTAGTCCACAGTATATCCTTCAAGCTGCATCAGTTCCTGTGGTTCAGACTTCTTTTCTCTGTAACTGCACATAGCAAAGGTGTACTGGCTGACCTGCTCAAGAAAAGCATTTGTGGATGTGTTGCATTTTATTTGTCAAATTCACCTTTCTTAATTAAAAGAAGGTAGTTACCCTAAGGCCAGTTAAGTGGCACAATGAATAAAGTGCAGGGCTTGGAATCAGGAAGACTATGTTTGTGAGTTCAAATCTGGCTTCAGACACTTAGTAGCTCTGCGGCCCTGGGCAAGTCACTTAACCCAGTTTGCCTCAGTTTCCTCACCTGTAAAATGAGTAGAGAAAGAACTGGCCAACCACTCTGATATCTTTGCTAAGAAAACACCAAATGGGGTCACAAAGAGTCAGACACAACTGAAAATAATGGAACAACAACAACAATTATCCTGTGTGGTTGTAACATGTAATGTACATATTAAATATTATGAGTCTGTCATTTTCCACACTTGATCTTTAGGCAATATAATGCTATAAATATAATAAATACTACGGATATGAACAATTCCAGAATATAGTGTATTGACACCAGTGGTCACCTGCCCATTCTTCAATTTTGTCTTCTGTTTCCATAAGTACTTTCTATAACTACATCTTTGGCGTTCCTCAAAAATGATTTGCAAACGATCAAGGAGAAGTAATAAACAGCAACGTTTCTTCACTTTTTATGCATCAAAACTATGTGCCAGGAACTATGCCAAACCCTTTAAAAATAATCTCTTGTGATTCTTGCAGCAACTCTGAGAGGCAGGTCTTGTTAATTCCCTTTTTATAGCTAAAGAAATTGAGGCAAATAAAAGTTAAGTGACTTGCCCAGGGTCACACAGTTAATAAGTGTCTGAAGCTGAATATAGACTCAAGTCTTCCTGTGTTCCACTGAGTTTCCCAAAGCATATCTAACACATTATGTCCACAGCCTGGGATATTGTTGTTCTTCCTTCATTCTCAAAGAAGATCAATGATATTACGAGGGTGATATCTTGACTTAAGAGTGAACTGGGTTTAAGTGAACAAGAGTCCAGGGGCAAGACATAAGTCAAGATGACTGGTGATGGCCTCACAGCCTGCTCTAGGGCAGCATCAAAGATTACCAAAGGAAACCCAACAATTCAGAATTGTGTATAAAGTGAAGTTAAACAAACTTTGTTCTAGAAAAGTCAGGGAATAGCTTAACTTCTTTCATTACAATCCTCTTCTAGAGCAGCCCCCATTCGAAGACTTTTAATGAAGCTTTGCACAAGGAATTTATTTTATCAAAGTGGCTACATTCTGATTTTTGGTTCAGAAAACGTGGCCTCCCAACCTGTGGAGTAACAGTACAGACTTTGTGGAAGCCATTTTGGGGCATGTAGAGGGTTTTTGTCCCTAACTTTGAATCGATTTCTGGGTTCAAGACCAGTTTAAAAATATTTTAAAATGGAAGGTACCAAAAGGATGAATTTATAGGAATTCTGACCACTGGATAAGTAGGGAGATTACTGATCTCCCACAGATAAACTCCCTCAAATGCTTTCACTGCTCCAAGGAACTGAGGGCCTAACCATATTTTTTGGTTTATATTATAGCATTATGTTATATTCTGTGAGCTTGATGTCCTCCCCTTCCCCTAGGCCTGATAAAATGAAGAAATTAGAAGAGATATTCTCATGACAAATATTTCACTGCCCTTTTTCCCAATCAGTGGTTGACCCTTTTCTGGCACCAGAAGAATTGTCTCTCTTCTTCTACTAGATCCTAAACTAACTTAAAAGTGCCTTCCATATGAAGTTCCCTGTATTTGGTTTTCTAGTAGTCCTTGTGGGAACAGGGGCACCATGAGTTAGTGAAAACAGAATCACAGGGCAGTCAAGAGACTTGTGTGTAACCTGATACTTTAGAAGAGTAAAAAGTCCATTTTTAATATGTAAGGAAGGGGTGGAGAGAATATTAGAATTATAATCAGGAGGTTTCTGATTTCTGAATCTACCACTTCTTGCTTGGCGACACTCCGTTGAGGCCCATTTTTCCCATCTGTAAAATGGGCATAATCTTGCACTACCTATGTTAGAGGTTTAGAAAAAGTCCAATATGCATATTATTTGGTTAATGCTATAAAGAGCATACATAGTAAATTTTCAGATGACATGAAACTGTGAGAGATAACACACAGAAAAATACCACTATAAGGAGAAAGATAAAAGTATGTGTGTTTTTTTTTAACTGGGTTTTACTGAATTTTTTTTTAAATATTACCTAGATTTCTCCCTGTGTTCTTTTCTACTACTAGAGTCATTCCTTAAAATCGTTTAAAAAAATAGGAAGAAAACAAACATTTAGCAAAATCAATCAACACAACAAAAACATCTCTCATTATATGCAATACTCCACACCTACGGAGCCTGACCCTTGTAAAGGAACGAAGAAGAGGTGTCTTCTCATATCTTTTCTTTGGGGTCAAGCATTTTAAAATAATTTTGCAATATTCCATTTTGATTGCTTTCTTGTTTTTTGCACTTAATTTTTTGTAGTTTTATGTGAATATATATATATATGTGTATGTGTATATGTATATGTACATACACATACACATATTTCCTGACTTTGCTTACTTTACTTTGTATTAGTTTATGAAAATCATCCCATATTTCTCTGTATTTGTCACCTACATATTATTGCACAGCACAGTAATATCCCAATAGATTAACATACCATTATTTGTTTAGCCATCCCCTAATTTGTGGGCATTTACTTTGCTTTCATTTCTTTGCTGCCACAAAAAACGTTGCTATGAACATTTTGGTATATATGGATCCTTTCTTTTCGTTAATGACCTCTTTGGGACATGCCTGGCAGTAGAATCTCTGGGCTCAAGGCTATGGATGTTACAGTCACCGCCTAACCCAAATTCCTTTCTAGAATAGTTGGGTCAGCACATAGCTTCACTGACAATGCACTAGCGTACCTCTTTTTCCACGACCCCTTCAAAACCAGCTATTCCTGTCTTTTGTAATTATTGCCAAATCATTAAGGTTGATACATTGCCTTCATATTGTTTGTATTCTTATCAGTAGTGATGTGACCCATTCTTTCATATAGCTGTTAATAGCTTGCAATTCTCTTTTTGAGAACTGTTTGTTAATATCTTTTGAAGCTTTCATTCTGAACAAGATGAAAGTTAAAAGGGATAAATGTAAAGTTTTACACTTAGGTTCCATAAAATCAACTTCACAACAGCAACTCTGGGGGAGGAATGACTAGACTCAGTTTATCTTCTCAATCTAGTGTTGTATTCTCTACTAAACCTCCAAAGACCATGCCTTAGGGGGTTTCTGTTACTCATCTTTGGAATTCCCACACTGAGGTCAGAGCTGTCTTGATTGGTGACTGAATATGAATTGACACAGTCTACAATATCTAGTCATCCCCAGACTATGTTTAATATTCTATTAAGTTATCTTCTTCTCCTGTATGAGTTATCTCTACCCTCCCCTTTTGACTTCTTGCTCTAGAAATTAAAATCAAATCAATACTATAATGGCTTTAGGAAAGGGTATTTTGATTACCTCCTCTTTGACTATATTTCCCATTCTTGTATTCTTCTAACTTCCCAGATTAAAAGATCCCTCCCTGGCCACAATTTTCCTATACATGTTGTCTTTCCCTCTTAGAACATGGGTTCCTTGGTAGCAGGCATTACCTCTACTCATTTGTGGACTTGTATTCCCCTCAGCTTCGCACAGTGCTTGGCACTTAATAAGCATTTAACAAATCCCTCCCTCCCTTCCTATCTCAGGAGGTATTTTTACCTCATTTTAAGCCTTTAAGTGGAGGCTAGATGTCCAGTTGTTGAATATGATGTAGAGACAGATGTTAACGTCCTTTCCAACTCTGAGATCCTACGATTCTCTTCTTCATTTTCTTTAACTGAAGAAATCTACAGACCTTCTACTTTATAAGATTAATTTTGTATTAACCATATTATTATTCAATTATTGTTGTTCTTCTTTAAAAATTCTAGGCTCTAGTCAAAACGACCAGCTGTTCCCCAAACTCATCATCCCATTTTCTATCTCTGTCTTCGTCAGTCTTCATACTGACTGTTCCTCCCTTCTCTCCTCTCCCATCCTGGAATCCACTGCCTTTCCGTCTCTATGGGCTCCTCCATGAAGTCTTTCCTGATCCCCTGATTTGTGATATCTCCTTTCTCAAATTAGTTTGTTTTTGTTTAGCTGTGTGCATGTCATATCTCTTTTTCTCTTCCTATAAATATAAGTTCATTGAAGCAGGGGACTATTTAATTTTAATATTTATATTAATCACTATTCACTTTAGTATCTATATAGCTAACTCCTACTACATACTAGGTACGTAATTGTTAAAGTTCAATTGATAAGGTAGTTGGGGGTGAGGGGAGAAGGAATTTCAACACAATATAATTTGTATGGTTAAAAATGTGATGAGAAGGCACTCAGTGGCTCCTTGCTCAACATAATAATTTTATTTTTTCTCACTCTCTCAGTATTTTTTTTTCCTTTCCTTTCTCTACCTCAAGGCTTGTCAGTAAGCCTCTAGCCCAAAGACATTTGCTTAGCTCACAAAAAAAGGCTACCCATCTCTGGACAATATGTAAATGGAATTTTTGCCATATTACTTTGGAAAATGAACCAAAAATACTCATTTTATGGTAATCAAAAAGAATTCTTTCTCTAGTTTTAGGGTAAAATTTCTTTTTTTAGTCATTAGAGCTTTTAGACTCCTGAGGCTGAGCTTAGAGTTTTTTAGGTCTCCAACTTTTACTTCATTAGACAATCATTAAATCCTAATTCACAATAGGATCTTGTTCATGATGAAGATTCTATAGGAGGAGGAGAGAAACTATACACTTTTGAGCACTGAATTCACTATTATAAGCTCTGAACATCTGAATCATTTAGGGTTTAATTTGCATATAAGGCAACTTAAAGTAATAAAATGCAACATATACAGGAATTCAGTAAAATTCTTTATATACCAAAGATTTCTGATGGAACATTATTCTTTGAGTTAAGTATAACTAAATCATGAAAATATGAAGAAATCTCTCTTAAAACCAACATGGATTTTAAGTCCTTCCTGAACTTGTTCATAAGAGTCTTGGAAAACTGGTCTGAAAGTCTTCTGACATATCACCACATGAACAATCTGGCCCCAGCTGAGAGAGAGATGAGGACGGCAGGAATGTCTATCTTCCCTGCATGGAGAGCAAAAATCTCAAGCAATTATTATTTGGAGCACACAACTACCACAGTGAAAGTTGCCTTTGCTAGAAAATCCTGCAAGTTTCATCCACTTCTTTTCATTTATTTACCTGAACTCAGAAGTAGGAAAACATCACCCTCATCTTGAGAATCTTGTTTCTTATTCATTTCACAACCTTGTAAAACTTTGCCCGTCTTCAAGATCCTGTACAAACTTGACCCCTTCACCCTCCTCAGCCCATTTCTTTGTTGTTCACTTCATTCCCTGATTTTGTCTTAAGTGAAAGTCATTTTCCCCTTCATCTTGGATTCTCCATCCATGAAAAGTGGATAAATGTATTTGCCACAAGGAGAGTGAAGAGTTATTTTTACAGAAACATTCAAATATATTTATCTTTTTCAGAAAGAACATTAATATTTTCAGTTGCTCAAACTTCTATATTCCCTCCTCAGCTAATCATTTCTAGTCTTTTAGTGCAATAAATATATTTTGTTATGAGCTGATTTCAATAGCCCCTCAGCTATGTTCAAAGGCATGTTCTATTTTCAGATAAAATATTACAAACAGAACTCAGAAAATAGGTAAATTATGGGGCAATTAATCTAAAAATGGTAGAAAGGATAATTCCCTTCATGAAAAATATAGAGCTATTATAAATTGTGATATCCATTGGTACACTTAAGTGCTTTATGAATCATTAAGTAATTGCAGAGAAACTAAAGGTTAAGTAAAGTTATCTGTGAATTGAAGAGCAATTCAAAATTTAGAGAAAGCATGCTAGTCAACTGGATATTATTTTTTTTCATTTACACATGCTTCAGTAGAGCTGTAGGTAGATGTGCCAGTTATCACTTTCTTCTGTTAACATATTCATCTTAACATCATATTATGATTTAATTAGGATGAATGCCTGAATTGAAAAAAAGTTTTCAAAGGCATCCACAAATTTCAAAGAGTTTGTTGAAATCTGCCACTGCATACTTGAGTATGTTGAGAACAGGAATGATTTGAAGATGTATGGATTGTGGGACCTAGAGAATTTGTGTTTCTCTGGACCATTTCATGAATTAATGTGGATTGGAAGGAAACTACGATATGTTACATTTCTGAAATAGCAAGTCCAAAGATGATGAATTAGATGAGATTTTTTAAATAGTGTTTTAGCACATGGTAGAATCTCAGTATTTTAGATCCTTAAGGGAACTTAGAAGTCAAATGCTTTAATTCCTTTATCTGATGGAAAATTCACGCAAAGCTATCTGCTAGTGGCCAAACTAAACCTAGAACTCAGCTCTTTTAGTATAGAGTATCCTCACCTTCCCTCCTTCTCCCAAAAAAACAAAACAAAACAAAACAAAAACTCAAACCACATTAACTCTTATTGTTCTCAATTATTTTTTTAAAAAACCTGTATTACATAGAAGAAAGGCAACCATATCTATACCCTATTATATCAGATGTCCATTTCAATGACAAGAAAATTAACATTAATTATTCAGTTTGGCACTTGGTAAAAGAATGTTGGAGGAAGAGTAGGGGTTAGAAGCACTGGTGTTATCTGATTAATCAACACTTCTAGTTAACTAAGATTTAATTCCTGGTACCCTAGGTGATTGGAGATCTTTATAGTTCCTCTAGCTTTCCCTATTTAGATTTAGAAAGTGAATAAAAGAGCAGTGATTTGCATGAAAATCACCATTGTTTGTGAAACCACCAAGACGCAGTTCAATTTGTACTTCTTTCCTCAAAAACAAGGGTAACAACAAACACTCACTAACCCTAAACCAATCCAAGAATATTCCAAATTAACCTGGGTGTGATGAGTAGATTTAAAATGTATAAGAAAGGATAACAGATATAATGGTTTCTAGAGCTTCCCAATTGGAAAAATGCCAGAAAAAACAGCTTTTTCTGTAGCTTGAAGCATCTGTTTTCCAATGGGATTCAGCTAACTCACTTAGAGAGCCCCTACCTTATTTGTATTAAACTTGGAAAAGTCTGTTAGGAAAACTAAAATCAAAGTCTATGATCCCTATGAGCTATATCACCTCCATTTACTCCTATGTTTGAATAAATTTTTATTAACAAAAAAGTGCCTTACTATTTAAACACTTTTTTAGTTCAATTTAAAACAAACTGAACTTTAACACCAAAGACACACATATTAAAAATAACAAAACAGAGCAGAAAAAGAAAACCATATGCAAATATGCGTATCTGTACTATAAATGGCTTTTCTCTTTAAGCAAATAATAAATTCAACATGTTATCTACCAAGTTGTCCTGTTTGTCCATATTTCCTATGGACTTTCATTCTGTTCTCTTTTATGCATTTAAAATTATTTAATAATTATCTTTTTTACTTTTCTTTAAAAAAAAACTGTAATATTACGTTAAGTCCCCTTTTTCCTTCCAACTCTCTCTCCTCATTCCTTCCCAATCTAAAGAAAGAAAATTTAAGCCCTTGTACAGAGTACACACATTTAAGCAAAACAAATCCCCTCATTGTCTAAACATAGCTATGTGTGTCTCATTTTGTACCTTGAGTTCAGCATGTTTCATCACCAAGTCTTTGGAATTGTGGCTTACAGGTAGCCCAGAGCTCTAAATGTTTTTAAAGTCATTTTTTTTTTTTTTAGAATTTTGTTGTTATAGTATACATTACTCTCCAGGATCTGCTTACTTCACCTACGTCAGCTGATACAAGTCTTCCAAGGATGGTTTGAAACAATCTCTTTTATCATTTCTTCTGGCTCAATAATATTCCATTAAAATTATACACTCGATTGTTCAGTCAAACCCTAACTTATAGGTACCCCTTTAGTCTCAGTTCTTTGTCACTACAAAAACAGTAGATCTGCACAGAAGAAACTTATGGGTCCAGATAAGAGGTTTATATTTAATAACAGATACCATAGCTGATACCCAACAGCTACAGCTGACTCTGGGCATTAAGGTGATTGTCATATTGGTAGTAATTATCAAGGGATGGAGTAAATGTGGTCTGAATCTCATGGCTGTTGGGTTGTTCATCAAGGAAGTCTTCAAGGGTGGGGTAAGAGGAAGGAGACAATGAATAAGAATTTCAAGACTTAGTAAACAAATAGAAGCAAACTCAATCAGCAGTACTTGTGGCCTATCTCAGGCTTTATTCACTCAATGACCAATAGGTGGGCATGTCTGTTTTGATGTTTACCCATCTATCTAATCAGGGCCACAGTTCTTAAAGAACTCCAGGGATTTTGATTTTTTGTGTAGGTATGGTGGAGCACTCGCAGCGGGGAATCACTACATTTCTAGAGAAAGACTAAGTTGAACAGAAGGAACTGACAATTTTTCTAAATAAATAAAATCTCCTACTGTACCACTATATATTCCTGATATCAAGTTCTTCTCCCCATCATTAGAACGCTTCCAGAAATTCCATATTTTCTAAGAAACATTCTATCGTTTCTGTCTTAGCCCTACTGAAAATCAGAGAACCCTTGGGGTTGGCTAGGTGGCACAGTGAATAGAGCACTAGCACTGGAGTCAGGAGGATCTGAGTTCAAATCCAGCCTCAGACACTTAACATTTACTAGCTGTGACCTTGGGCAAGTCACTTAACCCCAATTGCCCTGCCTTCCCCCCTCCAAAAAGCAAAAAAAAAAAAAAAAGAAAAAAAGTCAATCAGAGAACCCATGCGTATTCATCCAGCTGTACATAGTGAACTTGGAGTCAGAAGACTTCATCCTAAGTTCTGCCTTAGTCATGATTAGCCATGTAATGTTGGGCGAGTTATTTAACCTTTCTGGTCTCACTATCTGCAAAAGAGAGAGAGTGATAACTACCTAGATAACAGGGCTTTTATAAGAAATGATAAACTGTAAAGTAAAATGGAAATATTAGCTAATACTATTGCCCAAAACACATATTTGATGTCAATGCTTTATTTTTATCATATATTAGGGTAATACTTTTTTTATTTTTTAAGTTAGGTCAAAAAGCATTTGTTAAATAATTAATTTCCAGGAGCCATATGACATGCTAGTGGTACAAAAAAGACCAAAAACATAGTTGCTACCATCAAAGAACTTAATTTTAATAGATAAGATGCCTTCTAAGCAACTAGATACAAAGAGGATATACACAGAAGAGAAACAAGGTAGGTAGTCTGAACAAGAGAGGCAATAGAGGCTAGAAGGACCTGGAAAGGCATTCTGGAAGAGGTGGTATTTGAGCTGAGGTTTGAAGAAAGTTAGAAAAACCAAAATGTGGAGGTAAGAGGGCCAAACACTCAGATGTGGGACAGCTGGTATGAAGGCATAGAGAAAGAAGATTCAATGTTATGCTCAAGAAACTTCAAGAAGTCCAGTGTTTTTGGAACAAAGCGTTCTTGGAGGAAAAGAATTTATGAAGAGACTAGACAGGCAGGAAGAAAAGAGGGAAGAGCTTTGAATGACAAAAAAAAGACTATATATTTGATCCCAGAGATATGAATGAGTGCCTGGCACTCTTTGAGTAGGTGGAGAGGAGATGGAAGGGTTCAGATCTACACTGCTTCAGTTGGGAGTGGTATCTGATTATACTGTTAGAGATGACATTATGTAAAATACTTTGCAAAACTTAAAGTGACATATGAATATTAGTTATCTGTGCTAAGATTTTTGGGACAATCAAGTTTATATGTTCATACTTAGGGTTACTCAGTGTAGGCTGGAAACTCCTGGTGTGGGAAATCTCTCTGTAAATGCAGATAGGCAACTCAGTAGTTAATATTCTTAAGGTTTTCTTGGGCATTGAAAATTAAAGTAGATTGTCCATAGTCAAAAGGTTTATCTGAACTGATGTGTTTCAGAGGAAGGACTTGAAGCCAGACCTTCCTAGTGTGCCATTCTATCTCTCTACAAGAATTTGTCACCATAATGAAAGATCTTGGTTGTCTAAAAAATAAATAAAATAAGTTACCTCAAAAGATTCTTTAAAATATTTGACAGTCTATTTGTAAAAGGCATGATGCTATTTCATGTGTACTGAAAATACACTTGTGTTTTAAAACCATTTAAAATTGGCCTTCCAGGTAGAAAGTCTGTCTCCTTTTTGAAAGAGAATTTTGTTGTATAAACTAATGTTTCTGTTTTTTGTTTTTCTCTCAACCTCTAATCGAACATTTGAGTTTGAAATCTGAACTTATTTAGCAACGAGTAAAGCTTAATTATTTTTTAAGTAAAACAATTTTGAAGCATTGAGTATGAATGAAAAACTGTACAAAGGGAAGCTTTGACCAAATCATCCTGTTTCTAAAATCCTAACTCCTTCCTAATCCACTAAAAGTAAATTAAAGTTGATAATGATCAGGTAATTCTTGAGCCATGGTAGTTTTTTTTTTTAAAGTTTCTGTTCATTTTGATGGCTCAGTCTCAGCCAAAATAATCTGACAAAGTTAAAAGGGTCTAAAGAAGTAATGGGGAGCACAGATGGGAGAGTAATAAAAAACTCACTACCATCAGAGTTGTCACTAGCAATTAGGACATCTGACCCACTTGATAACAGAAAAGGGTGCATTTTGGTTTTCAGCATGCTTATGTATCCCAAAGATGACAACCCAAGACCATTCCAATTTCTATTTCCCTGGCAACTAGGGCCCAAACACCTCCACTTTCATTGTGCTTCCTACAATCTTTTGGGGGAGCTCTCTTCCACATCACCCTTTGGATTCTACTCTTACTCAAATTTCTGCAGCAAATACATCAACACCACCACTTGAAACTTTTAGCTTCCCAGCAAGGCAAGCAAAGGTTTCTGGGGGTGATTTTCTATAGCTGATTTACCAGCCTGACTTGTCAATGTCCACTGGCACTGATTATTATAATAATTTCCTTATAAGGAAGAATCAGTATCAAAGTCAGAGCCACAATTGGTTCCCTCTGCTCCCAACTATGAGTCACTCTCAGATTCTCTATTCTGCCACGCATCTAGGTGGCAGATTGTTGGGGCTGGGATTAGACTGAAACAGGTGGTACCACCTGCTCTGAATTCTTTAGCCCTGTATTTGTTTTCACCATGTAGCTTACTGATATAATACTCAACAAAGCTTAACCAATTTATATGATTTTTTTTGCAAATAAAAATCCCTGCAAGAGAAAGACATGGCTAAGCTGAGCACTTAATATGCCTAATCCAGCCCACCTTTACTCTCAGTAAAAACTGCATTCACAGTGAAACAGTGTACATTGACCTCAGATCTATGGATAGAGTTTAATCAGCTCCTTCTTTGCTTTTTATTGATCTTAGCAGGACCCCTTAGGTTGCTGTGGTCTTGTAAGGTTTCTGCATCTGGCAGGGGAAACCTATTTTGCTTTCAACTGTCAACTTGTTCAACACCTGTCCCCTATGTCTACACTTTTATTTGCCAACTATAAGAGAGACCACAATTTTCAAGCCTCTATCCTACATCCCGGCTCCAGGAATTATGTTAACGGCTGGCAGCTTAGCCACTCCCACAGGCTCATTTCTGTAAAGATTAAGGCCTAAAGCAAATCCTCAGCTGAAAATAGTCTTGGCAGAAGCCAAAGGTACAGCTAGAGATATTAGAAAATCAGAGCTGTTTGTAATCCAGGAAAACACAGTTCTCCCTCAAGGCCAGGACGGATGAAAAAGGAGTATGATCTTATCAAATGCTTGCCAAACATCGTTAATACCATTTAACAAGAGGGTAGAGTTAGAGGAAATCTGATACTAGACTTATCAATAACCAAGATGTTTTGCATATATTTCACAAAGTCAAAAAGAGACATTTTTTTTAGGATTGAAATGTTCCTGTATAAGTCGACTTCAACATTCACATAAAATCTTTTGCTGATACAAGTTGCTTTCTCTAAAAAGTCTCAGAAAGAGTTAATAAAAGTAAATATGTGTGTATCTCTAACATTACTTCTTTAATATAATAAATTAAATGTCATATCATATGATATATTTGCTGATTGTCAAAGAGAAAGTGTTTAATAAATGCTTACTGACTAAAAATTACTTATTTACTAACTGTCAACCATATAGCTAGTTTTCAAGGAAAACCAGAAATTCTAAAGAGATAACTTTAGGAAACAACATGATAAAAGTCGTTTATCATTTTCACTGGAAGGAAGGGGGAAGTGGCAAGGAGAAAGGAGCTTGTATCTAAGAGGGCCTGAGAAAAGGCTCAAACTAAAAAATTTATTATAAAAAGAGAGCACAGTATCATTCTCCTTCACTCTATCTTATGCTCTTGATGTATGTTAATGTTCATTTTTCATTACGCCTGTACAGTAACCATGAAGAGTTAAATAATTCAGTTTTTTAATCTTCTGAGGGTAAATACTACAAATCAATAGCATTTATTATTAGACACTGTCTGTCATCCTTCTGTGCACTGAGGTGCTTTTAATACAGCAGAGTATCTATGACTTTATCAATGTGTGTATGCTTTCCGATGTTTAAAAATATAACTTATCCATACCTTCTCCTCCTGTATAAATCTCATCCATAAGTCTTCCATGGGCTCTATCTAACTTGCTTGGTGTTTTGCCTAAATATGTCCCCATATGAATGGAGCATGCAAACTTTCCATCCCTCACTCTTGCTATATATGATTGACTTCCTCCTTTTTATTATATTCATTAGAGATCCTTTACACTTCTTCTCCTGTAAAATTCTTCATTAGTGATAGATTGAAGCCCGCTCATGCTGACCACCTGCCTCTCCTTTCCCCTTTAGGTGACCCACAAAAACAACCCATGAAATGCTCCCACAGAAACACAAAGAGATGAAAGTACAAAATAGTACCTTGATGTAATTACATAATTTCCTGACTCGCTCTACCCCTCCGCCTTCATTAAACTGCACTGCTTTTGGTCTATTTACTACCTGTTCTCCTACCTTCAGTCATACTTTCCTATTTCAGTCTCAGCTGTCTTTTACTAGCTATATGGCTGTTGGAAAATCTCATCCCTTTCCGTGAGCCTCAGTCTCATCACTTGTAATATAAGGACAATGATACTTGCACTTCCAGCCTTTGAAGGTTAGGTGGCGCAGTGGGTCGAGCACTGGCTTGGAATCTGGAAGATTCATGTTTATGAATTCAAATCAGACACCAGCTTTGTGACCTTAGACAAGTCAGTTAACCCTGTCTGCCTCAGTTTCCTCATCTGTAGAATGAGCTGGAGAAGGAAATGGTAAACCAATCCAATATCTTTGCCAAGAAAATTCCAAAAATTACCTCACAAAGAGTGAGATACGACTTAAAAACAACTCGACAATTGCCACACTTAAGAGTTCTGAAGAAAGCAATTAGTAAACTGTAAAATATTAAATCTGAATGACTATTATTTCTAAAACAGAACTTTGATAATGTCATTCTCCTTCTCAAAAAAATTTTGATTGACTCCCCATTACCTAAAAAATTAAGCTCTTCATTTTGGCATTCAGTGCTTTCAATAATATAGGTTAAAGCTACTTTTACAGACTTATTTCCTAGTGGTCTCTTTTAAGACTTCTATACTCTAAAGTAAACTACTTGCTGTTCCTGATGTTAGTGGCAAATAGTCTGCTTTGGTATTACTGCACCATTGTTACTACTTTTCCTTAAGTGCAAAATCCCCTTTCCTATCATCTCTGCTTACTTAAACACCTACTCATCTTTCTAGGTTCATTTCCAATGCCTAACTTTTTCATGAAACCACCTGAGGACTGCCTGTTGCTCCCAAATGCAGTATGAGCTCTCCTCTGAGCCTCTCTATTAGGGGTTCTTACTCTTTATGCTATGGCCTCCTTTTTCAGTCTGGTGAAAACTTTGTATTCCTTCTCAGAATACTGTTTTTTAAATGCATGAATATAATGTATAGGATTACAAAGGAAACCAATTATATTGAAATACTTTAATATTTTTTAAATTCACAAACCTGAGGTCAGGGATTTTTGCATATCATTTCCCCCGATTTTTCTTAAAAGCATTTACATTTTGCTTTGTGTATTACACTGATTTGTATATGTATCTTTCCTTTTTGTAAATTCTAACATCTTTGATGGCAGGGGCATGTAGCATCTATCACAGTGCTTGGCACAGAGCAGACAACTGCTGAATTTTTAAAAATTTCCAATGAAGAGTTTTCAGGTAACAAAGAATTTAGTCACATCCTACTAGTCTTTATTTTCATTTCGGCTAATGGTGTTTGGAAGAATTTGTTCAGTTTTAACAAAACACTGCTTGGTTCCATTTTAACCTTCCTTTTTCACCCCAAATTTTCTCTTTCCTTCACAGAAACTTAGCCCTCACTTTATTAATTGGAAGGTGGAAGGAAGAGTCACACAGTTAGTAAGTGTCTGAGGTGGGATTTCAACTCATTTTCCTGCCTCCAGGCCTGATGCTTTATTCACTGTAACATCAAGCAGTAATTGGGGACATATTTTAGCTCTGTCCATAAAAGATAGCTGGCTCAGACTATGTTTACATATGTACAGTGATATCTTTATCTCTATACACACAAATATGTATACACATAAATACACACATATATACATACGCTCATTTCTTAAGTCAAGTATATGGACTACAAATCAAAGAAAGTTTCTGTGAAACCTTTAAAAAATTAAAAAAGATAACATCTCACCAAATTTAATCACAAACTCAGTCAATGAATAGTAACTGAATTTCTACCTGGAAGTCTGAGTCCTAGTTTTTAAAAATAAATAACTCCATTATTCCAAGGGGAAAGATCACTTTAAAATGAAATTTGAAAAATGAAAACATTTCTCCTCTCTTCCTCGTAGGGAAATCTCATATCACTCTCTAACACATATAGGAGGAATTCTATGAGAGGAAGTGCATCAGGGTGGAAAGAGGGTTTGCTTTGAGATTTGGAAGACCTGGATTCAAGCACTGCCTCTTATCCATAAGATATGTGGCCTTTGGTGCTGCAGACGAAGCTTTAAAATGACAAATTACAGATAAATCGCTACTGTGCATCACCATAAGGAACTAATTTCCTACTCAGATGAAAGCACATAGCTGGACTTCCCCTAACACAGCATCTCCTAATTTTAAATCACCATGAGTTCTTTATTCTCTCTTAAAAAGAGACAACAAGACAGTAAAAAGCAGAGGAGCAACAGCAGAAAACTAGACAGCACAGTTTTGGTAATTTCCCTAAGCATTTAACTATTCCCTCTCAGTTTTCTATTCTTAATGACTATGGAAAGTGCTAAGTGGAAACCACATTGGTGAAGCAGGCAGCCACTCTCCCATAAGCTCCTTCTTGCACTGACAGCATTACATGTCTGTTAACTTCACACCTGTGTCAGTTACTTCATTACCATGTGTAAACACGAGCCTATCTATATCCTGTGACTGAATTTCATGTTCCTTACATAGTAATGGTATTCTCCAACCACCTCCAATGGGTGAGAAGAGCGTGCTGCAGGTGATCACCAGGTGTGCTCTTAGGGAATCCGTTCTTATTCTTATTTAAGTTTAAAGTAGATCCTGCCTGTGCCTCACTGACAGCGGGCTTCCAGCATATCCGTAAAGCACACAGATCACTTCAATGGCATGGGCTGACTGTTTACATCCTGTGCCAACTCAGCTGATATTTAATTAACATCATGTCTTGATAGCCTGCTGTTGTTTGCAGCAACTTAGAGTCATGATTCTGACGCATTGACAACAAGCACTGAACACTTTGATACGGGGCCAAAATAAAGTAGGAGATGTCTATTTCTGTGTCTGGTGACGTCATACAACAATTCTGCTGAATTCAGGTTGGGTGCTTTCTCTGATCACATCACACACCGTGCCCACCATAGGGTTCAAAATCGTACAACTTCACAGGGTATCGTTAAAGTAAATATTTTGGTATATATGACAGCTTCCTATATCTTCACTGACCAATTATCTTTAGAGAAACTTTAGTTTAATTCAATTTTATAAACAAACATTTATTACATGAGTACAAGGCCCTGAGGTACGCGATGGTAATGCAAATATGGGCAAAATATATTGGCCGTGTTTTGAAAGTTATCTCTCTTTTTGGGAAGGACAGGATTATATAGATGTGGAACACTACAAATACTCGTCAAAATCAGCAGATATATTGATTAGTTTTTCCAAATTCTTTTCTCCTCTATCCTTCCTTTGAGGCAATTAGGGTTAAGTGACTGGCCCAAGGTCACATAACTAGTTAAGTGTCTGAGGCCTCATTTGAACTCAGTTCTTTCTAACTCCAGGGCTGGTGCTCTGTACCACCTAGCTGCCCGCCCTTCTTTTCTTTAAAAAGTATTTTTGTTACAATAAAAAGATTCACTGAGTGGGGGGGGGGGATATATTCAAAAATGAAAGTAGTATAAAAAGAAAATATATAAATAAAAAGTAAAAATTTAAATTAAAATCATCAGTGAAATGATCCAGGTGCACAAACAGGTAAAAGATATTGGAAAATGCCTAAGACCGAGCCGATCTATGCAAAAGTTTAGAAAATTAAAAAGAAGGGATCATGTTAAAGGAGAAGTCAGAGGTAGCAATGTGTCCATGGACGTATGGAGGTGGAAATAGGACAATACGGGGAAACGCTGAGTTTTGCAGTTTGGCTAGAGCTTTGCATTGGTAGAGTATATTCCCTCCCAATTCCCTAGACCAATGAAATTATAGGTCCATTATGTCTCCTCCCCACTCACTGGAAAAAAAAAGCTTACGTTTATATAGCACTTTTGGCTGATGAACTTATTTGACCCTTATAACAGCTCTGTGAAGAAGGTAGTGTAAGTGTTGTTATCACCATTTTATAGCTAAAGAAACTGAGGCTCAAAAATGATAAGTGGGTTTGTAGTAATCCAAAAAACCTACCTACCTACATACCTACCTACATATACATATATATATATATATATACATATACACACACACATACACGTATCTGCATATTTACATGTGTGTGTATATACATATATTTTGCAGGTGCAAGGGGGGAGGGTAGTTTCTCTTTTGAAAGACTGCTTCTACCTCCTCTTTCTACCTGTGGATCCTCTCTACCTCTTCAAGAAACTGAAAACTTCATTGCCTCACATCCTAGTTGGGATATGTTGGCTGATTTGGCCCTGGTGGTCCTAGTTTTAACAACTCTATATCTCACACTAATTAGGAGTGATATGAAATTAGGAGTGACATGAAATCCAGGTTGAAGAGCTGCCTTTCCTCAGGACTATCACTGAAGTTCCTTTTTCTTTCTTGTTAAGTTCTTCAAGACCATTAATTAAACTGTCTTTGCTGTAATCTTCCTTTGTCAAGTCATGTCAATGAGCACTTATTAAGTGTCTACTAGGTGTTAGGCATTGTGCTAAGCACTGAAGATATCAGAAAAGCCAAGAAACAAAAAACCAGTCCTTGCTCTCAAGATGTACAGGGTCTAATGGGAAAGCCAACATGCAAACAACTGTGGGGACAAATAAGATATATACAGGATAAAATAGAAGTCATTAATAGAAGGAAGGTACCAGCATTAAGAGGGATTGGGAAAGCCTTTCTGTACCAGATGGCATTTTAGATGAGACTTGAAGGAAGCCAGGGAGGCCAGGAAATAGAGATGAGAAGGGAGAGAATTTCAGCATGGGGGCCAGCCAGGGATAAATGCACAGGTTGGGAGATGCAATGTCTTGTATGAGAAATAGCAAGAAGGTCAATGTCACTGAATAGCAGTGTACTTGGTGGGGTGAGGTGGGGCAGTAATGTGTAAGAAATAATGTGGAAGAAGGGGCTAGATTATGAAGAGATTTATATAACAAATTATCTCCATCTTCCTTCCCTCTCTATCCCCTCCCTCCATATCCCAGGCTTCTCATGTTAGACCTTGAGTCTTCCTTTGTGTAAGTAAAAACATGCCAAATAAAGGGCACATGCTTTCACTGCCTCGATATCCCAAAGCTACTTCAAGGGATACAGGTAGGTGCCAGAGGGGAAAGTCAAGCTCCCATTCGCAGATATCTAACCTAGAGCTCTTTCTACTATATCTTTTGCCTTCCCTGAATGTGCTTATAGGGACACTGTTAAATATGGATCAAAAAAGCAATTATCATTAGTGAATTATTCTTCTTGGTAAATTACAAGTATAAAAAGATGTTAAGACTTATTTTTGACTGTTAAGATGAATCCAAACAAATTAAAAATCTAAATTTTAAAGTTTATACATTTAAATATTACTAAATTAAAACATCATGTGATATCAAGGCAACTCTTCTCATTCAGTCTACCTTTTTATTATTATTATTTTTACACAAGCACATTAAACCATTGCTAGGAAAATGAATATGTATGCTGAAATGACTTGGAGTCTTTTCCATTCTAATGTCTGCTATAGAAAAATCAAGCCTTTGACAACATTTTAAACAAAATTACAACAAAACTCTTATTCTCTATCGAAAATTTTCTGATACTAGTTGAAACATTAAAATATACTTCTTTATACTACAGTAAGCCCTCAGAATCCATAAGAGATAGGGACAAAAGATAGGAAAAAGCTGTGGTTGTATCTAATCTTATCTAGGAACTAAATGCACTGACTTAAGTCATAGGTACAAGCCCTACACTCATAAATGGGAAGATTTCCCTCATTCTCTCTTAGCATTTGCCTCTAATTTAAATGTCTATAGCAGAGAGTATTTGAAAAGTCTACACTTTCCTAGCTCCTACAATTCACTTCTAACAATGACTCTCCAGCACGAAAATTCTTACTCTCAATCAATTTCTAGGGGTGCAAAATTCTTGGGCTGATGGCTAGGATCTCCAGCTATATCACTCACATAATACACACTCACAAGTGGTGATGAGATTCACATTATCACTAGAGCACCATCCTGCCGATGGCAGCAGCAGACACAGCAGGGGTACACTGTCCTCCCTACTAAAAATGACTCCTTCACCTTTCAATAATGCAGCCTGCTAGGATGGCCTCCAAGCTGTGTGCAGATACAAGGAGAGTTGTCTTTAAACACGCTAATATAAACCACCCAGTTTCCCCAATGGGCTATTCTACTTAGAACTGCATGTATTTCTATCCTGGTTTCGAAAAAGTGTGTATTCAATTTGTTTCTTCATTACAAATGGAACTGTGGGGAAGTTTTCAATTGTTCTTATAACTTTAGCAAGTTTTTTGAATACCATCTACTGACCATTTCAGTATATTTCAGCCCTGTTCTATGTGTGTGCATCTGTAAACAAGATCTACACATGGCCCAAACATGATTTAAGCATTTGAGAAAGATATTCCATATAGGCATGTTTTGTTCGGCACTGAGATTTCTAAGTTGAATTATTGGATATAAAATTGCATTTAATTTCATATGCATGTACGTATGTATGTATGTGTATATATGCAAAACATACTTAATTTCACATATATGACTTTTGTGGACTTGGGAAAATGTTTTAGTATATCAATAATCAAAAAGAGAAAAAGAATTTCCCATGGACATGGACTATTCCCATTTCTAAACCATCTTTTAATAGGAGTCTTCAAGATATCAAGAATCTATGACTTAATCAATGTAGGAACTTATTCCACTTCAGCAGATCACCAGTTGTAATTCAAATGACAGCCTTAAAGAGTTGTCAGAGGATCAAAGTGATGGTAAATAAACCTCAGCAGTAGATTTGAATGCAGCTCTTCCTTAAAGTCCAATACTCTATTCACTATGCCATACTACTTTTTTGTTGCTAGACAGCACAATAAAATTATTGCTTACATTTTATTTCTTCTAATGAAATATTAGAAAAACAGGAATAAGATAGAGAATCAATGTGAACTCTAATGTGGTTAGATTTATGATTTAGTCATCAGTACACTCCACCCTTGTCCGCCAATGTGAAGCTAAATTACATGAGAGAACAGCAAGTCTATATATTGAGAAAAATCAATCAAATAGGTTGTAAAGCACTGTACAGCCCAACTACTCTTGATTTACCTAATTTTTAATCAACAGTCATGGGGCCAGGTGGAAAAAAAAAAAACGAATCATTTTTCTTGGGGCAATCACAAGATGGTATAAATGTTCCTACTGAAAACAATATTTCTTCCTTTCTCCTTGTTTGCACTAAAGTGAGATCATAGACTACAGATGACCTGTAGTATGGGAGTAAACAAGACTTTTGAGGTTAGGTAGTTAAGCTAGGAATCCCAGATGTTTCTGAAATGGTTTTCTTCTAGGAGCCATAATGTTTTATTTTACCAAAATGGTACTTTAAACGGCATTGGATAACTATTTCGATAGAGACCCCTCTTGTCAAGTTAATTAATTTCATTTAAGGTGCGTACATTTTAGAAAAACAAACAAAACTCAATAAAATAGTCAAAACCAATACATTCAAGTATTAAGTGTGCCTTCAGAATCCTGTAACATTAGAGTCCACAATATTTTCTTGTCACTAATTAGCTGAATAGATTGGTCTTGGGCATGTTTAAGTGAACATTTTTTTTAAAGGTGCCTCTTTAAAAGCTTGACTAAGTAAGTAGTTTTTAAAAATTCTTTTTCATTTTTCATTTTATTAGACAGGCAAACATACAATATTTATAGCTAAAGTACTAGGTTACTTATAGAAGTGACTAAAATGTCAGAAAACTTTACTAACCTGAACAAGAACGAAGTATCGTTTTTTCCACCTTTTCCAAACCTTTTGTCCAAGGGCATATAAATATCTGCCAGGGAAAAACAAGAAAAATATATGAATGATTAACAAGTTTTCTTTAATTTTTAATTTAAACCAATTCTTATTTTCTTGTTACTGTTGTTGGTGACACTTTCAACATTTTATAAAGTCACTTTCATTTGTTCCTACAAGTTTAAAAAGCATAAATTAACTAAATGCAAAATTTGATTCACTTGGAATTTTTGTGAAACAAAATAGCTGAGCCAAGGATATGTGACCAGAAGAGCACTGGTATAAGTTGTTTGCCATGATTTCAGTCATAGTTACACATGGAAGGGATCTGGATTTGGAAAACATCTAACACACAGACACCTCCTATGTCATTAAATGTCTCCATTAAACAATGACTTTGAGTGAAATGATGTTTCTGTAAAGCAGTTAGCTTTACAGAACCGGTTTGTATGCACTCACATTAAGCAACATGGTGACATTAAGGAGATAAGCTAAAAGGACAAATTGTTACTGATTCTTTCCAAATACCAGCTCAGATCAGGGCTAAATGTTCATTTTGTTCCTCTGGCGAATGGCTGAATGATGTTACAGTGGGGTTTGCATAATGATTGTGTTTGGTTATAAATATGATTGTCATTATTATAAAGGAAGTCAGAATCCTGTAATGAATAGAGAACTAGCCTCAAAGCTAGAAAGACTTGCTCAGGTTCAAAATCCTGTCTCTGGCACATACTTGACTTTGTGACCCTGGGCAAATTATTTTACTTTTAAGTGCTCTAGGCAACTCTTTAAGACACTGAGTAACAGGGAAGGTGTGAATCTTTATTGCTAGAAGGAATTTTGTCATCCAAGAGTTTCCTATACTTCTTATCCCAATCCTATTATTGTAAAATGATACTAAGCAATGTTATCATCATTATATCTATATGAATAATAATAATCATATTTCAACTTTAGAAAATCTTTGTGTTCTATGACTGATGGTGATATGACGCTAAACTGTGAAATTATAAAATGACTAAGAAACTGATTTTATATGGATACCATGCCTTTGCATGTTGGTCAAACTACTTTTCCTATGGGGCAGCTAAGTGATGGAGTAGACAGAGTACTGGACTTAGAGTCAGAAGATCCGAGTTCAAATTTGACCTCCGACACTTACTAGCTATATGTTCCTGGGCAAGTCATTTAACCTCTATTTGCTTCATTTTGTCATCTGTAAAATGGGGGCACACTGGAGAAGGAAATGGCAAACCACTCTAGTATCTTTCTCAAGAAAATCCCATGAACAAAAGTCCATTGGGTCATATAGAGTTGAACACAATTTAACAACAATAATAAAAACTTTTAACAGGGCTACCAGAGAATTTTGACCAATCAAGATTGCATTTATTTGCTAATAGAGGATCCATTTACTAATGACGAGGTAAAAAGAAGAATAAACAGAAAATGACAAAGAATGCATGAGAATAGATAGTAAATAAGACGTATTCTCATTTCAGAAATTAAGTGAATGTGAACATAATGCATATTTCCCTTCTGATTCAGCGTCATGTATTCTGACATCTAAGAATACTGCAATGAATCAATTTCTATGGATTACCAAAAAAAAAAAATAGGACTGAAAATCATGTAAGAAGGGGATATCATACTTTATGTATGTATTTATTATTAAAAATCACTTTTAAAAGATAAAAATTTACTTTCTTTTTATCTTGATTTTTATTGATGTTTTTTGTTTTCAATATTACCTTCATTTCCAAATATTTGCTTATCCTCACCTTTACCCTGTGGCCCATCCATTTAAGAAACAATTTAAAAAGACAGAGAAAGCTGGTCAGCAAAACCAAACAATAGATTTACCATGTATTTGAGTATTTCATACTGGCGCAGCTCAGTGGCACAGTGAATAGAGCACCAGCCCTGGGGTCAGAAGGACTGAGTTCAAATCCAACCTCAGACACTTAACACAAAAACTAGCTGTGTGACCTTGGGCAAGTCACTTAACCCCGATTGCCCTCCAAAAAGCAAAAATAAAAAAATAAAATAAAAAATGAGTATTTCATACCAAGAATTTCCCCCACCTCTGGAAAGAGGAGATATATTTTCTTAACTTTTCTCTGATGCCATGCTTGACATTATAATTGCATAGCTTTTCAGTATCTTTTTTTGGTATTTTTTTTTTCATTTATAACATTGTAGTCATTGTGCATACTGTTTTCCTTGCTCTGCTCACCACTCAGCATCTCTTCAAATAAGTGTCCTCATGCTTCCCTGAACCTTCCTATTTTTAAAAAATTTCTTATGATGTAGTAATATTTGATTATATAACATACAACATTTATTTAGTCATTCCACAATTAATGTACACCTATTTTTGTTTACAGTTCTCTGCTACCATAATGCCCCTGATACATGCTGATTTTGTGACCCTGAGTAAGTCACTTAATTTCTTAATGCTTTAGATAATTTAAATTTCCTGTACTTTTTGGATATCAAACCCTTAGAGATATACAACTATTGCTCTCAATTGATAGTTTCAACTTTTTTTCTAGTTACATTGATTTTGTTTGTAGTTATTCAATTTCACATAACTGAAATTTATTTTATCTTTTGTGTTCACTTCTATCTTTGGGTTAACAAATTTTCTCCCTATCCACAACTGTGAAATGTAACTGGTTTAGTTTTTTTCTAGTTTTTTTTTTTTAAAGGTGTGGACTTTTATATACATGCCATGTACCCATTTTAAGCTTACTGAGGTGTATGGCAAAAATATTGATGAAAATAATTTTCTGTCAAACTACTTTCCAGTTTTCCCAGTAGTTTTGGCCAAATGGGGAGTTCTCTAAGCAATTTATATTCACAAGCTGATTAAATACAGGGTTACTAAGTTTGATACAGAATGCTCCATTTACCTATTTTTCTAATTTTAGAACATTACAAAACATTTTCTTTTTATTCATTTTAAAAATTAATTCATTTTTAGTTTCCAACATTCACCTCCATAAGTTTTGAATATTTTCCACCTCTCTCTGCACCCAAGATGGTGTGCAATCCAATACAGGCTCTACATATGCATTCCTATTCAACATATTTTCACATTAGTAATGTTGTATGGAAGAATTAGAATGAATGTCAAGAACCACAAGAAAGAAAAAAACAAAACAACAACAACAAAAAAGAAAGCAAATAGTATGCTTCGATCTGCATTCAGACTTTATATTTCTTTCTCTGGATGTGGATGGAATTTTCCATCATAAGTCAGTCCCTTGGATCTGTCTTAGGTCCTTGCATTGCTAAGATGAGTTAAGTTTATCAAAGTCAGTCATAGCACAATGTGACTGCTACTGTGCACAATGTTCTCCTGGTCCTGCTCACTTCACTCAGCATCAGTTCACATAAGTCTTTTCAGATTTTTCTGAAGTCCATCTGCTCATTATTTATTTTAACACAATAGTATTCCATTACATTCATATACCACAACTTGTTCAGACACTCCCCAATTGATGGGCATCCCCTCAATTTCCAGTTCTTCGCTACCACAAAAAGAGCTACTATAAATATTTTTGTACATGTGGGTCCTTTTCCCATTTTTATGATCTGTTTGGGATATAGCCCTAGAAGTGATACTGGTGGGTAAAAGGGTGATTTTATAGCCCTTTGGACATAGTTTCAAATTGCTCTTCAGAACGGCTGCATCAGTTCACAACTCTACCAACAATGCATTAATGTTCCAATTTTCCCACATCTTCTCTAACATTTATCATTTTCCTGTTTTGTCATGTAAGCCAATCTGATAGGTGTGATGTGGTAGCTAAGAGTTATTTAGATTTACATTTCTCTAACCAATAGTGATTTAGAGCATTTTTTCATGTCTAGAGAAAGCTTTAATTTCTTCCTCTAAAAACTGCCTGTTCATATCATTTGGTCACTTATCAATTGGAGAATGACTTGTATTCTTATGAATTTGACTCAGTTCTCTATATATTTTGGAAATGTGGCCATTATCTGAGACACTGTTGTAAAAATTCTTTCCCAATTTTCTGCTTTCCTCCTAATCTTGGTCACATTGGCTTTGTTTGTGCAAAAACTTCAATTTAATGTAATCAAAATGATCCATTTTGTATTTCACCATGTTCTCTATCTGTTTCATCATAAATTCTTACATTTTCCACAAATCTGATAGGTAAATTATTCCTTGCTCTCCTAATTTTCTTATAGTATCAGATTTTATGTTCATATCATGTACCCATTTGACTTTATTTTGGTGCATGGTATAAGATATTGATTGGTCCATGCCCAGTTTCTGCCATACTATTTTCCAGTTTTTCCAGCAGGTTTTGTCAAATAGCGAGTTCTTATCCCAGAAGCCGGGGTTTTGGGGTTTATCAAACAACAGATTACTATAGTCATTGACTACTGTGTCTTGTGTACCTAACCTATTCCACTGATCCACCATTCTATTTCTTAGCCAGTATCAAGTAGTTTTGATGATTGCTGCTTTATAATAGAGATTAAAATCTGGTACGGCTAGGCCACTTTCCCTAGCATTTCTTTTCATTAATTCCTGTGATATTCTGGAGTAGTTTGATTGGTATGGCACTGAATAAGTAAATTAATTTATGTAGAACTGTCATTTTTATTACATTAGTTCAACCTAACCACAAGTAACTGATGCTTTTCCAGTTATTTAGATCTGACTTTATTTGTGTGAAAAGTATTTTGGAATTGTGTTCATATAGTTCCTGGGTTTGTTTTGGCAGATAGACTCCCAAATACTTTATGTCTACAGTAACTTAAAATAGAATTTCTCTTTCTATCTTTTTCTGTTGGGCTTTGTCAGTAATATCTAAAAATGCCAATGATAAAATATTTTGTTTTAAAAATCTCATTTAATATTTTATTTTTCCCAATTACATGTAAAAATATTTTAATATCCTTTTTTTTTAAATTTTGAGTTCCAAATTCTCACCTCTCCCTTCCCCACACACCTGCCTATTGAGAAGGCAAGTAATTTGATATAGGTCATACATGCATAGTCATGCAAAACTCATTTCCATGTTAGTCATTCTGTGAAAGAAAACAAAGATTAAAAAAAAAGAAAAATAAAGAAAGTAAAGAAAAAGTATTTTACCAGTTCTTTCTCTGGAGATGGACAGTACCTTTCATCATTAAGTCCTACTGAACTGTACTGGATCATTGTATTCCTGAAAATACCTAAGTTTTTTGTAGTAGATCATCATGTAGTATTTCTGTTACTGCATACAATGTTCTCTTCCTTCTGCTTACTTCATTTTGCATCAGTTCATATAAGTCTTCTCATGCAAAACATTTATTTTGATAATGCTTTATAATGTAATTTGAGATCTAAAAGTCCTATTCTCTCTTCATTCCTATTTTAAAAATGATTTCCTTTGAGACTTTAGACCTTTGATTCTTCTGAATGAATTTTATTTTGCCCTTTATAAAGTACTATATCATTGTAATTATTATGATTATATTATATTATATACATATATTAATGATTATAATATCATTAAATCTACATTCAGGTGGTATTGTCATTGTTGTTATTTGAACATGGCCCAAGTACAAGTAATGTCTATCTTGCCAATTGTTTAAATCATCCTGTTTGTTTTTAAAGGAAGTATTATGTAATTGCACTTATGTACAACTTGAATACATTTAGGTTATAACCATTTGCTTTTAGATAGGAGCTGCATTTGAAATTCTGACGATGAACATTACATTTTTAAAAATTTCAATTTATCCACAGTTATATTCCAAATATAACACTGTTCACTTTTTTATTTTAATGTGATATTAATAAACCAAGATAATAAACTTTAGAAAATGCTCAGCATATCATCATTTGAAATATCAATTATTCCAACTTAAAAAAAGGGAGATAACTGTAGAAACCAGATGACAGGCAGTGCAAAGTTCCTTCCAGATCCTTCATTTAAAGAGGGTGCTCAGGGCAGCAACTTACAGCTTCCCAGATGGCTGTACTTCTCCCTTGTCTCCTTCCTAAAAATGTGAGCTTCCATGAAATGGCAAGGCAGGGACTTCAATCCCCTCCTCTTTTATTCATATACTTAGTACTTAGCACAGTGCCTGGCACATAGCAAATGCTTAATAAATATTTATTGACTATTTCCAAAGACATGCCAGGTTGAAAAATGAATTATAATGGAGGCATTTTAAAATTATGACAGAAAAATCATAAACATAATCTCCTACCTGGTGACAATTTATTATTAGTAAAAATGTAAGAATTTTAGTCATATTGTCTTATTTTGAGAGCCAAATATATTATGGAATTTTGATATTTTTGTATTTTCATGGTCCCCATCCCCTTTTCTCGCTTTAAATGAAGGTTATCACATTTGCTATGAAACTTGTTACATTGCCCTAATTTATTCATGTTATCTTTAGAAATCAAAATAAAAACAGTACCTATTAATTGATCAAACATTTTATTTTAGCTGGAGGGTGCAATGGGTAGAGTCTTGGGTCTGAAGTCAGGATGACCTGAGTTCAAATTTGACCTTTGACAGTTATTAACTGTTATTCTTAACAAATCACTTAGCCTCAGTTTCCTTAACTGTAAAATGGGGATAATAATAGCACCTACTTCCTAGAGTTTTGAGATAATCTTTGTAAATTACCTGGCGCATAGTAGGTACTATGTAAATGCTTTCTCCCCTTCTACTCCCCATTTTAGATGTAAAACATTCAGTTTCTCAAGTCTTTTAATGACAGGATGTTTAAAAATAGTGTCAAGATTATTTAATCTTGCAGCCTTTAATGTTTGTTGTGTTAAAACTAGGCACTAACACTGGGATTCTGATCATGTAATCCCGCTCAATAACCTTGCTCCCAATTCCTTGCCTGGAATTGAATAAGAGGTACTAAAGATTACCACAGACATGAGGAGGTCATTTAAGGCTGAAGAATCATGGAGCTTCATGGAGATGATAGAATCTTTTTTTTTTTTTTTGAGAGGGAAGGCAGGGCAATTAGGGTTAGGTGACTTGAGCTAGTGAGTGTTAAGTGTCTGAGGTTGGATTTGAACTCAGATCCTGCTGACTCCAGGGCCGGTGCTCTATACACTGCGCCACCTAGCTGCCCCCAGAGATGACAGAATCTTAACTGGGCCTTGAAGGATTTCAATAGGAAGAAATGCATTCAGAAGGAACGTACATGTGTCTACCATAATGCGCTCCCAATCTCCTTTTCTAGTCTTCTCTCTCACCACTCCTTTTCATCAACTCTATGTCCTAACCACACTGGGCTACTTACCATTGCCTGAACTTGTTCACTCTCTTCCAATTCTGTGCTTTTACTCACAGCATCCACTATGCTTACATGCATTCCCTGACTGCATTTCTTCTTGATGAAATCCTTCAAGGCTTGGTTCAGATTGTATTCTCTCCATTAGGTTGCATGATGCCCCTTAATGTCCTAAATGACCTCCTTATAACAAATTTTTGTACCTCTTTTATGCATTTATTTATCTGTGAATCTATCTTAACTCTTCAGCTAGACTGCTAGCTTGCTGTAGGCTGGGGTCATATGATAATCAATCTTTTTATTGCCAATGTCTTTCTTTTTACTGAACACATTAAATTGTGCTGAATTGGGAAGAGTTGACTCCAAGATCCATTTTGAAGTTTCTTTTACCATTATGGCTTATTTCTTACAGTGCCATTCTACTTCCCTCCTATCCCTCATACACTTCTGGTCCCTCACTCTCTGGAGCTGCAGAAAAATGTACTTAATGACGACTAGAGGTATCCTGATAAGCTGGATGGGAAGAAATCTCTTCATAGCCATTGCCTATGTTCTCACTTATTGAATATTTAGTCTTATGCTCCCCCTAATTGACCCTGGTTTTATTCTACTCTCTAAATATTATATTTTTTTACATTTCTATTGCTCTGTGCCTGGTTGTTTTCTTTCTTTCTTTACCTTGTGTCTTTCCCCTTTGAAATGCACAGGTCTAAGCTTCAGCTACAGAGTTAAAAGCAATGACTTTAATAGCCGAATGAAGGAGATATGGGTGATGCCCTCCCCAAGCATATGTCACTTGAGCAATGTGTATACCAACAGGCACATAGTTGACACAGAGAACATCTGGAGCAATCTCCGTGACCACAGACTGCTTCCTAGCTCCTACAAGTCTGTTTCACTTGCCATGTGGATGAATAACTGAGTCTCATGAAAGTAGAAGGCAGTGTGACGTAAGCCATCAACCCTATACACAAGTCAAGGGCAAGTCTTGAGAAGTGCAGTATTGAAAGTAAGACTGTCACAAGCAACATTGGATAAACGGAGAAGGAATCGTAGCTGGATAGGTTAAAAACAGAATCAAGGGTAGACTGAAAGTAGATGAACAATTATAATTAGAGCAAAAGCTCAACCAGGGGCCTCTGGGCTATTTGGGGATGACATACTATCTATGATTCATTTAATTAATCAAATAGAGAACTCTTTCAAAGAACAGGTTGCTGTGTTCAATGACCATTTCTGACACTTACTAACTCTTTAAGCCAGGGCAAGTCACTGAATCTCTCTGACTCTTAGTTTCCTCATCAATATGTAGTCTGTATCTTCTCCCTCCACTCCTTCTGAGCATGCACAACTGCCATTCAAGTTGGCCATGAAGGGAGACTTGGGGACTGCTTTTTTCGGCTACGTATGACTATTCTGCTGAGGATGTCTTTATGGTCTGCTAAGCTGGATGATCTGATGCTGCTGCATTCCACACCTGATAGAAGAAGAGATGGCTTCTGGTTGTTTTTAGATGAAGCCCTCCAGGTGACAAGATGTGACAGAATTAAAGAGCAAGAGAAAAATGACCTCAAAAGGAAAGGGTTGGATTAGACAGCTTCTAAGGTCATGTTCAGCTCTGAATCTATGATCCTATAATCCTATAAATTTGCTTCTAGGCAGAAATCTGACATAAGGGCTTTATTAAGACCCAGACAAGTGGGTTTAAAATATCACTATTGTAAAGTGAGATTAAGTGCTCTCTCATAAGTAAGGCACCACCTAAGTGCTACAGTGAGTTAATTATATGGTTCTCATTCTCTAAAAGCATAAATGCTAATCAAGCAAAATTAATTCAGATTTATGAATTAATATATAAATTCACCAGAGAAGATTTCAATCCATAAAAGAACAAATTAAAATAATAAATTTGAGCCTATTTGTATATTGTTTTAGCCATGTTTAGTTTTCTGGATCGCAAGTGTGAAAAGTAAGTTCTGAGGTTACACATCAGGTGCCAAAGCCCAGTTTTATTAATATAGGAGTAATTCTCATGCAGTAGAAAAGTTCTTAAAAATGAAAAGGAAAGTGTTAGAGCCAGAAGGTGAACAGGTTATGACAGAGTAAGAAAACAGAATTAAACTAGCAAGAATAAGTCTTCTGAGTTGACCAAATAAAAGTTCATGAGAATAAGGAGATTGTCTCAATATTGATTACACTGTTGAATAAATCAGTACTGGCTTTAATAAATGAACTAGATTTCTAGTTTTCTAGATGCTCTAAAGGTCTGGAGTTTGAGAAAAAAAATTCCCAAGTCATTTTTATTTCTCGGTGGAGTTTTCAGGCTCTTGTTAGCAATAATGGCCTTCATGGAAATTACTTTCTAGTAAGAAAAGCAAAATGTGCACAGATAGCAAGGGACTATGAGAGTTCGAGGAATTCTTCATGGAGAAATGAAGAAAAATGACAAAAAAAATTATGCCATCAGGGATTTCTAACATAAAAGAAACTTCCTGATGTCAGAGCAACTACTTGCCACTTTTCTCATTCTCACAATTCAACTTCTAGAGGACTGGGTGAAGAACAATTATTTGGAGAATCATTTATTGCTTCAGAATCCTCTGATTATTGGCCTGTTGAAAAGAACCTCCAAATGGAACTCATTATCTCCATACACATTCCATACTCACCTTTCTTCCTGACATCTATTACTTTATAGGGCACTACTCTCTGTCCACTTACTCAGGTTCACAATTTTCATGTCCTCCTCAATCCTCTTCTCATTTATGCCACATATCTAATCAGTTCCATCTCACTGTTTCTACCTCCAAAACATCTTCCATATGGTTCCCTGTCGCTTCTACTCTTTGGAGCCACCATCGTAGTTTAGGCCTCTTATCATCTCTCATTCAGATTATTTTAATAGCTTCCTAATTATTCTCCCTGCCTCAAGTCTCTCCTCATTACACTCTCTCCTCCACTCAGTTACCAAAGTGATTTTCCTCAAGTACAGGTCTGGTCATGTCACTACCACTATTCCCCTCCCCACCCCCAATAAAGTTCAAGGAAACTTTATTTCCCCTAGGATCAAGTATCGACTCCTCTGTTTAGCATTTAAAAAACTTTACAACAGAGCTTCTTCCTGTATTTTTAATCTTCTTGCATATAACCCCTCTTTATGTACTCTATGTTCTAGTCATATGAGCCTTCTTGCTATTCCTCTCTCTCTCTTTCCCTCTGTCTCTCTGTCTCTCTCTCTCTCTCCTTTTGCCTCTTACTATTCTTGGGTTCCTTCAACAAGCACCACCTTCAACCAATTAATTAAAAAATCCTATCCATCACCTGTTTATGTATGATCCATGAACTAAGAATGGCTTTTACAATTTTAAATTTATTTATCTTTATATCCTTCTTGCCCCTGGAATAGGTGCTAAGACTGGTTTTTACATTTATAAAATTTAGTTGTTTTTGTATGTCCCTTAGCACCAAGAATAAAGGTTGGCACACTACAGCCTGTGGGCCAAATCTAGTCCACTGGCTATTTTTATATAGTCTGTAAGGTAATAACGGTGGGAGTTTCAGGTCATAATGGTCATACCAACGTCAAGAAAACTGGGTGAAGAGTATAAGTATTGGGACAATTCTTTATAGCTTTAGCATCCTCTGATATTCACTTTGTAAGAAGGAGTCTCCAAAAGAGAACTCATGCTCCCCACCTCTCTAAGAATGGAAACATCATTCTTCGCTCATGGGATATAAGAAAATAGGTTGTGGGCCAGATTTTGCCCATGGGTTACAGTCTGCCAGGTGCTAAGATCTGTTCCAGGTGCTAAGATCGATACAAAGAGAAATTAAACATGACTACTGTCTTCATGGAAATTACTTTCTAGTAAGAAAGGCAAAATGTGCACAGATAGCAAGGACTATGAGAGTTTGAGGAATTCTTCATGGAGAAACGAAGAAAAATGACCCCCAAAAATGATGCTATCAGGGATTTCTAACATAAAAGAAACTTCCTGATGTCAGTGCAACTACTTGCCACTTGTCTCATTCTCACAAAAATGGAAGGTAGAACATGTAAAAAAGAAAGAGGATGTATTAGAACTTTCTTGTTGCTTGAATTTTGAACAAGTGAGAATTTAGTACAGTGTGAAGGCTGGTCTTTCCCAATAAATGCAATCTGTTCTGGGGAACTTGGCTTGTATTCTATGGATCTGTTCATAACAGGTCTGTATTTTTGTAAGATTGCTAGGTATTCTCCCTAAATTCTTTGAAGGCTGTAATGTAATCCCCATTCTCTTCTTGATTACATGATTAATCTAAATTTAATAAAAAGGAAAGTTTTTTTTTAAAGAGTGCGTAAATCAGACCTGTCAAATACCAGGCAAACTGAGTTTTATGTGACAGTTTATACTTTTATTCAATAAAATAAGTATTTACTACACCGCAGGAGAGAAATATACTCTAATGTGAGATGTGAATCTTTGTACTTTTCACCTTGTTTCAAAAAGGAAAGCATCTTTTCTTTAGCTTTCAACATTTATTCTTTTTCATCAAAGTTATATACCAACTGACTTCTGACTTCACACAAACAATATCTCCCCCTCTTGCTAATTTCTTAAATTTAAAAGATAGAGGCAGGTGGTTTGGACAGGATTAAAAAAGATTGATAATACTCACAAAACAGAAATAAACAGTTGCTTTTAATGCTTTACTGTAACTCAAAGTGTAGCTCCTAGGGAGAAAATCCTGACTGAAATTACTTTTTTTTCAGGGTGATCATTGTAATGAGAACAAAAAGGTCTTGCATAATATACATCATATTTTATAGTCACATATTTCCCAGACTATCTTACCCTAAAAACAATGATGTCTTTACAACCTTTCCTAATCATCAAAATGTTCCTTCAGCTAAAGTTGTCTTTTAAAGTATTTTTAAATCCCCTTAGATAAACTGTTTATGAGTGTTTTCTTTACCTTTGTCAATAAGTCCAACTTAAGTAAGGTATTAAGGAGTTTTTCCCTTTGAATAAAAAGTTGCCTGCTTAACTTTAAAAGCTGCTCTTCTTACATAGGATTAGGTAACAAAGAAATTAGTGCCACTGATACAAAGCTAGGATTTAACACAGAAAAGCAAAGCCTCACAGCATTTGGTTTTACAAATCACTATAAACACCATAATCTTAAAGTATTAATCCTTCTTCCAGTGTTGCTTCTAATGGACAGTGGGAGAACATCCCAGAATTGTCCAAACAAGGCACATAACCAACTAATGTTCACTTTTCTGCACCTATACCATGCAAGTAACCTCTACAACACCAATATGCTTCTTTACTTTCTTTTAAATACCTTGAGTCACACTGAAATAGATAGTACTGTCACTTTTAACAGCTTTGATTGCTGAAGGAAATGTCTGCATAACTTTTTATGAAACGAATATGACTCCTCTTAGACAATGAAAGTCACTTTTTAGAAAAGGATAATCATTAATAATTTGCTTTCAATTCATTTTTTGTACCACTGAAAAGGCTACTGTCAGTCGCATCTATCTTGAAAAGCACAGTTCATCATATATATCCAAAACTCAACAGGAAGATGTTTAGACAGACAATAGATCAACACAAAACAAAAATCACATTTTTGTTTCTTATGAATGGTTATCATGTTTTAATAAGGGAGGAATTAATATTTCAATCATGTTAGCTGCTCTGTAATACTTACAGAATAAAGTCATCTTCAATACTTATTCACATCATAATGAACCACCGAAAGTGTTCCACAAAAATTAAATCCAAAGAGAATGTCCTATGATTGCTCCTCTCCTTTCAAACAAAAAAGTTAAGGAGATGGGAATCTGATGGTTGAGTTTCTCTTAGAGATTAAGTCTACTCTATTAACACTGCCTACTTTGTGTTAATACATTTAGCTACAATTCACAAAAGTTAATGGGATTCTTATAATTAATTTTCTGATTAGAGTTTAAAGAGTCATAATTTAAGTCATCCTCTTTAACTGAAAAGCATATCAACCTCAACAAACTCAATCATGATTCATGAAAGAAATAGTTAATGGGCTGTGACTATGATATAGTTAAACTGGAACATATCTTTATTAAGTCAGCTATCAAGTTAAATCTTTGTAATTAGATACTTATCCATCTAAATATATTTTAAGTTCTTTTTAAAGCCTTCACAACTTTCAAGATTTTACAAGGTACACTTCAATACACACAAAATTCTCAAAACACTTTACTAAATATTGTAGTTTAATTTCAATTATGGTGGTGGCACACAGTTCTAATAGGAAGGAGAATGTGACAATTTATTTGTACTGAGTCCATGCTGTGAGAGTTCATGGTTTTACTTTGTGATGAAAAATCAGTACTAATGAATAGTTGAAAAACATAATTGTGTACTGAGAATGTAGGAATTATTCATTGCTTGAAAAAAAACACCAAGGAAAATGGCTATTACTTTTTGCAGATCATTTTGAGTCTAGTTTTCTATTCTAAGAAATGAAACAATCAATCTGCATGTTGAATGATGAAACCTTTACTTTTACAGGCCTTCATTTATCACAAAGAAAAAAATACAGAAAGAAAAAAATCAATACGTGGAGTAGTTTAAACCTGGAAAGGGCTTTCTTAAAGAGAAACCTCAGTCAAGGTTGAAAGAGCAATTAATGCAGGCTCAAAAAGCTGGGCCATTCTGATAGAGTTCGGTTAACATGTGGCAGAAGTAATCATCCACTTGTGAAAATGATTTTCGGTTCATTCTCAAACACCTTTCAGACACTCATGATCCCATTTAACTGACAACAATACAGGCTATCTGTGGGCATCATTGCATTCAATGTGAGAACCAATAGGGACCACATGCCCTCAGGCACTTTCAGTCATCACTGCA
>CM053581.1:484654820-484669757 GCA_028627135.1 Pseudochirops cupreus
ATATATATTTATATGTATCACGGTCTTGGGTAGTGGTCTTGGGGTGTGTAACCAGTGAGACAGAGTTTATGGGGGCTGTAGAGAGGGCACCCTCCTCATAGTTCTGGCAGCTATAAATATATACATATATATATATATATATATATATTTTTTTTTTTTTTTACATACACACACACACATATAACAAAGAACAGATATCATTTAAATCCCCTTGACCCTCAACTCATACATACATATATGATATCTGTTCTTTATTTTCAGGTTCTGTTTTTTTGTTTGTTTGTTTTTTGTTTTCCCCATTTCTAACTTTTTCTCTGTCTTTCTTTCTCTCTCTGTCTCTGTCCTCTGCCTCTCTCACTGCTTCTACCTCCCTTTCTCATGTATGTATTTATACATACATATATGCATGTATGTATAGGAGGGTATATGTGTATATAAATATATTTGTGAGTATAGGCATATGTATGTTCATGTATACATAGACAGAGGGCACAGGATCAGTTGAATATGAAGGGATGATATCTAAAAATATAATTAAGAGGTGAGAGAAGAATTTATTGTGAGAAGGAGAAAGGGAGAGATAGAGTTGGGTAAAGTATCTCATATAAAAGAGGTAAGAGAAAACTGTTACTATGGAGGGGAAGAGCAGGAAGGTGAAAGGGAATGGAATAACCTTATTCTCATTGAATTTGGCTTGAGGAGGGAATAACATACACACTCAATTGGGTATCTTACCCTACAGGAAAATAGAGAAGTAGGGGATAAGAAGGGGGATGTTAGAAAGGAGGGCAGATTAGGGGAGAGGGTAGTTAGAAGCCAACAGTTTTGAAAAGGGATAGGGTCAAAGGAGAAAACACAATAAGTTGGGGGCAGGATGGGATGGAGAGGAATACAGTTAGTCTTTCACAATATAACTACTATGGAAATCATTTGGGTAACTACACATGTACAAACTATATTGAATTGCTTATCTTCCCAGTGGGGGCGGGTGAAGAGGGAAGAAGGGGGGAAAATCTGTAGCTCAAAGTTTTAAAAACAAATATTTAAAAAAATTGTTTTTTACATGCAACTGGGAAATAAGACACAGACACTGGGGTATAGAAATCCATCTTCCCCTACTAGAAAGTTGGGGGGACAATGAGCAAGGATATAAAAGAAAACATATTGGAGGAAGGGGTATTTAGTAGGCTTGCTATTTTGGGATGGGGAAAGATAGGGAGAAAAAATTATAACTCAAAATCTATGTCAAAAACTAAAAATAAATAAATAATTTTCAAAAAAAAAGATGACTCAATGAAATAATGGGGGAAAAAAGAAATATATCCATACTCAATTATAGATGTTTATGTATATGTGTGGATAAGAAATTTCATTTTCTATGTATAGTCACATTCTATTAAAAAGCTCTCCAGGGCACTGTCCAAATTATTTTCCTAGTCTTGGAAATAATTCTCAAAATAAGTAGAACTTAATAATAAAATGAGCCCATTTACAATTTTTCATTACAGCTGGACCACCCTGATCAATGTCTTAAAATTACAGCAAATGTTTATAAAAATTCATGATTTTATATATATGTATATACATATACATATATGTATATATGACTTGAGGGTCAAGGGGATTTAAATGATATCTGTTCTCTGTTTTCAGGTTCTGTTTTTTGTTTTCCCCATTTCTTACCCAGTAACTAACTTTCTCTCTGTCTTTCTTTCTCTCTCTGTCTCTGTCCTCTGCCTCTCTCACTGCTTCTATCTCCCTTTCTCATGTATTTAAAGCATTATATTCTTCCTCACTACCAAGCACTCTTGCTCTGTAAGGCATCTATGCCTCAAATTTGCATACCCACCCAAATCAACAAGTCCAAATGACAATGTTTAATGGACACAAAGTTATGCTCTCTGATATTTGTGCAATGATATCTGCCAATATAATGTAAGTGGGTATGGGAAGAAACATGCCTTTGTCACTTCTGTTCCTTAAACACATACATTTCTTGTATGAAATAGGTGGAATAGTCACGTGCTATTTCATGCCAATTAACAAACCACTAACATGTCATGTTAATAAAAAAAGCAATTGACCTGAATAGTGGGGCTAATTAAATGGAATAAGATAATTAAACGATTCTCAATATGTAATCAAAAATTATGGCTGGAAGTGTTTCACAATGTTGTCTTTTTGTTTTCAAGTATGGGCTTATCTGCAGAATTCTAATCAGTGTATCCATATGCATGAAAGACAGATCCAGCACAGATGTTAATTTGTTACATGATAGAAATCAGGTGTTCAATTACAAATAATCGGGTGTACCAAGGAAAGTCCAAGATTTCCATTTCTGAGGACACAAGCACTTCAACTGATAAGTGAATATAAAGCATTCATATTGGCATGACACAGCAGCGTGCTCAAGTGCTGTGTGAGGCACATTCAGCTACTTCATTATCTTCATTAGGCAATGCTCACATCACTGGCCTTTGTATTACACAATTTCCCACTAATTTAGGAATGTGAAGAGCTACTGTTCTGATCGCCATGTTAGTGAAACTCAGAGTTTTAGAAGGATGCTTTTTTCTTTTTTCTCAATTCACACAATAACTTTCAAGCATCTTTATATAATTTCAAGACTGTTTACTGATCCAACATTTAAATAACCCAAACTTGTTGATTTTATAAAGCTGACATTTCCCACAAATTAGTTCTACCATAATATGCCTAAAGTTTTAAAATGTACATGTCTATTTCAATCGTTCCTCCTAGGATACTACCTAAAAGAGCCAAAGGGATCTTAAAGTATCCACGCTACATGAAAGAGGTTCTGATGAATTACATTTGTTAATAAAAAGTCACCACTTCAAAATGTTGCTATCAAACTCATGCTTACCTGAATGCCATTTCTAGGGAAAATTCTACAGAACTGTGAAAGCATGAGTAAGGTCAATTTCAAGCCAAGGTAATACAGACTTTCCCAAATTCTATTTTTATTTTATATATCCTGTAGGATCCAGACCTCTAGGAGTTAGTTTGCTTTTTAAAAAACAAATTAATGGCCTTCAGTTTTGACTTCCCACACAAATTCCTCAACAGACTTATTTCTCTGCATGCAACATTTCAAGCTGAGTCCTATACAGTACCTTTGGTGAAGACTAGACTAAGTTTTCACATGACTTTCCCAATCCAACCATCAACATTGCAAATGAATATAAACGGGTCCCATCTTGAACCCAGAACAACCCAAATTAAATCCTCCTTATGTAGCAACTGAAATCCTATGATCTTGGAAAGCTAGAATACACCAGAGCTATCAACCATCATCTTAATGGATCTTCTTAGGAGTTATGAGTACACTGATGATTAAACATGTACTTCACAGATCCGAGGAACTCAGAGCTAGAAGAAAACTCAGAGAGCACCAAATTCATTCCCCTTTTATAGAAAAGGAGAGAGGTTTAGGAAGAGGGATAGATTTGCTCATGACAGCACAACTAGTAAGCGAGAGAGCTAAGACACAAACTCAGGTCTTTTGACTCCATGTCCAGAACTTTTCCCCACAACATCACGCTTGAAATTACATCATAATCTCCCAGTGGGATTTTCAATAAGAGGAGGTTGTTCAACTCATTTGACTGAAGTGATGACAGGAGACAACGTATAGAATTTCAGAAAGCATAAATATATATATACATACATATATATATACACATATATTATTTATATTTATATACATACATATATATATATAAATTTATTCTGATGATAAATGTAGTAGTATAGATACCCTAAATTATTTATGATTACAGGTTATTATATACTCCAAAATATTTGGATGTATCTACCCGGCATGGAGATGACTCTAAAGACTCAAAAAATATGGCAATTATTCTCCTGAGAGAGAGAAATAAAGGATGTGGAGGAACTGGTTGTATATTCAAAAAAGAAAATACCATTAAATAGGGTGTTTGGTAATCTTGTCTTGGAATACTCCCAGGGATCCAGGGGTAGTGGTCCACACCTGTAATTTATACCTCCAGGAAGGCCAAGGCTGACTGAGCTCATAGAGTTCTAAGCTACAGTGGGTTAAACCAATTGGGTATCCTCACTAAGTCTTGCAGTGATATTGTGAGTCTCCAGGGAGCAAGGGGCTATCAGCTCACTTAAGGCATGCAAACCAACCCATCTTGGAAAAAGTTGGTCAAAGTTCCTGTGCTGATCACTGTGATCAAGCACATGTGAGTAGCTCCTGCATTTTTAATCTGGGTAAGATAAGAAGACAGAGTCTCAAAAAAAAGGAAACAAAAGAAAAAGAATAATAAAAAGAATATTCATAGGTGAGAGGTATTGGACCTATGATTTCACTGGTGTAGGGAGTACCTGGTGAAGAACTTCCCCTGCTAATGTGTCTGCCACTCATAATCTTAGTTGTCTAGAATAGTGATAGGCTGCTCAGGTTTACATAGCTAGCATGTCTCAGGGAGTGAAATACTTATAATGAGCATAAATTAAAAATACCATTGTGGAGATAACTGCATTTTATGCAACATCTGTTTCAGATGATGGACAAGAAACTACATTCTATGAAGACCTTGACAAGAGCTTCCAAATAAAATTAGCATATATCTTGATATTCATTGATGTCAATGTGACATGAATGACAGCAGAGGACAGAAAAGATGTAAAATGTAGTCCAAGGATGAGAAATGAGAGTTGCACAACCAAAAACATCATACCCTCCTTATATCATGAATGCTTTCTTTAAGAAGAGAATCAGAAGGAGCAGGATATGGCAAATATCCAAGTAATTTTTGTTACTGTTCAGTCATTTGTCATGTCCAACTCTTTGTGATCCCATTTTGGGTGCTATTGATAAACATACTAGAATGGCTTGCCATTTCCTCCTCTAGTTCATTTTACAGATGAGGAAACTGAGGCAAACAGAGTGACTTACCCACGGTCACTCAGCTAGTAAGTGTCTGAAGCCAGATTCAAACTCATGAAGATGAGTCTTCCTGACCGCAGGCTTCCATCCACTGCTCCACCTTGCTGCTCCCCCGAATCGTACATATACACAAAAAAATGAGCTTGACATTTTAACGGACAGGAAATAACTGACTACTGATGCTGGAGTCATTTACTATTAGTTGTTCTTGTGAAGTTAAGAGTAAAGGTTAAAACCAACAGTAAATTAGCACAATGGATAATAAAGAGAAGAATGCTGTGCAGTGGCAACAGTTCTAACTCTACCTATTCAAACAAGCTGCTGACTCTGCAAAACGGAGGCAAAAAACAGGAAAACAGAAGACCTAAACAATCGTCCCAGCTTCAGTGGTGTGAGCTTGAGCAAGTCAAAAGCTTTCTATACATCCATTTTCCTTTGTATCCTGAGTAACCCTGCCTATAATATAGGGAGATAAAGAAATCCATGCTCTGTCAACCTTATGTAAACATTGTGAGGATCAAGTAAGATAATGAAGATAACGCTTGGAAACCACCAAAAATGTTTTTCATCACCACTGTATCCTTTTCTTAGAATAATTTTCCAATATTGCCCAGCTTCTACTAATAGAATATATGGAGAGTAGTGGAGCTGATGTAACAATACTTGTGTCTCTGTTAAGGAAAAACTAAAACATATGAGCCTAAAGACCAACAACCACAACTTCTCATGTTTATTTTATCTTTATTCACTTTTTTGTGATGGGCTTTGAACTTGGGAGAATCTTCAGCTGAGGCTATTTGATCATTATATAAAATATCTTATCTAATATTAAATTCCTGGGTTTTCTTCATCATAGTTTATTGTTCTAGTTCCTAAGTCAAATTAAATAAGATTGTACTTATAAAGTATTTAGCACATTACCTAGTATAGAGTAGGCACTTAATAAATGCTTATTCCATTCCATTAAATACTCTTGCTTGCCATATAAACAATACTCTAGATGGTTTCTAGAATAAAAATAATTTGACAGCCATGATAAATACAACCAAAACAAGTGAGAAACATTCAAGGGAAACTGAACATGGCTGTCATGTTTTTCTCCAGCTATATTTTGTAGAGAAAGTAAATTTTCTCAGAGTATGAACCCTAGAGCACCAGTGTTGATAAAATATCAACATTTGGTATAAACGTAATTTAGGAATTTAAATATAGATGATTATTTTTAAAAATCACAAAATTTAAATGAGCTTGCATTCATATTCCAAGTTCAATAACCCAAAAGAAAAGTGAAATTGTATCATATTAAGAAAATGTACCACAAATAAGGGGAAAGAGCTTTAAAATCAATAAATATTAACCACAGATCATTAGCCACAGAACATTTTAAGAAAATCTGTTTTGGCCAAGTTACTGAATTTAGATCTAAATTTATATCTCAGCTTTTACAAATATTCAAGCTAATTACCTTAGAATTAATGCAGAACGATGCCTTAATTAGTAATGCTGTTCCTATCAATTAAGGTTCTCTTGCTTCTTTCACCAACTCAAATAACATAGGCATGTTATTAGGATCTTGAGATTCCCCATGTCTCCTCCCTAACAATTATATAGGGAGTATTAAAATTAAGATAATGGATATAATACAGCAACAGGGGATATAATACAAGGATAAGTAATCTTTTTCTGGAATATTTGCATTTATTATCCTATCAATAATAACTTATGTGTCATTGGTCACAATGTGCAATTTTCTGGTGTTTGTTAATGTTACTTAATACAGTAAATTGATTTTGAAGAAATGCACATTACAGAAATAATTTTAATTAAAACATAACTAATAATCCACTTCATTATGGTATGAATTTAACATTCAAGGCATTAAATATGTAGAATGTATATTATATATATGTATGTATATACAATGGTAGAAAATATAGAAGAAATTATAATATACTGATACACTGCATAGTAAACATGTCATTTGTGTGTGATATTTTTGACCATTGGATATTGTTACTATATACGAGTTACATATAAAATATATTCTATGATATAGAAATATACAATTTAAACTAGTTTATTAGTTTAGACATACAGACATGTAGAATTGAACTACATTAATATTTTATTCTATATTATATAATAATGAGATACATTGTGGTATAGTCGAGAGATGGTCTTGGTGGCAAAAGGACATGGGTTCAAGTGCTAACTTATCAACACAATGGCTTTGTGAATCTGAGCAAATCACGAAATTTCCCTGGGCCCCAGGCAAATTTCTAAGACTGAATTTTAGACAAGAAGCATCTTAAAGAAAGTTCTTCTTTAGGAGCTACAGGTGCCAATAAAAGTACAGGTATGGGGAAGGGGTAAGGAGAGTTATCAATAGCTTATGTTTATATAGCATTTGACAGTGTTGAAGCTACTTTTTCAAATCTGTCCTGGGACACAGGTAGTGGAAACATGATTATCTCTATTTTATAGATAAAGACATGAGGGCTCAAGAGTCAAGTAGCTGCCAGATGCCAAACATTTTGCCCCATGCATTTTTTCACTACTGCTGCATATATTGTATGTGCATGTACGTATATATGCACACATACATACACACATATCTTTTTTGTGGGGGGATTAGAGATATGTAACAATAGTCAAACATCAATAATCCAACCAAGTGATTGCTATATGGTTATCAAAAGGTGGACATGTAAGCAGTGTAGTATAGAAAGCAAAACATGTCAATAATTCTGGAGAGATTGCTCTAGGTCTAGCAGAAGGCATTAGGAAACAGTGAGGAATAATTTAATATAACTGAACACATATTTGGTAGGTATCTACTTTGTCCAGCTGCTCTCCTGGAACTACAAAGATGAAATACATTATAATCTTAAGTGTTTGGGCAATCTAAAGGTGTGATAACATATGCACAAAGATGAAATATAGTATAATCTACTTAAGGGCTTAGACAGTCTAAAGGTGGGATAACATGTATACATAAAATACAAAGCAGAATATAAGTGCAAGGGAGAGATCTGGACAACAAGCAATAAGACATTTAAGGAGAGGGAAGATCAATGTGAAGGGGGAAGTTCGGGGAATATTTAGAGAGGAAGTGGTTATCAGGGTTAGGTCTAGAAGAATAAAGAGATTTCAACAAAGAGAAGCGTAGGGGAGAATCCATTCAGTTATAAGAGATGATGGGAGGAAGAAAAAAAAACATCGGGGGGGGGGAAGAAAAATAAAGAACTGGGATAGTAAACGTAATTAGGTTGAAATGTAAAATGTATGAAGGAGGTTATTATGATATAAGACTGTAATTGTTATAGCTGTAGGTTGCTGCTAGACAGTCACAAAGATCTGGAATACCAAAATGAGATTTGAGGATCATAGATTATAAAACTGGAAATCACTTTAGAGTCATCTACAACAATCCTATCATTTTATATATATAGGGAAACTCAAAGAAGAAAAAAAAAGTAAAGAGATTTTCCCAGGGAAAATCAGACAAGGTTAAGATCAGTGGCAGATTGCTTAGGCAGCAGTATGAAGAGGGCCAGGATACCGGAAAGAATAGAGGTAAAACAATCAGTTAATGAGGGAGTTAGAATGAGGATCTGAATAAGGATTACTGCCAAAGGAAAGGAGGGAGAGAGGGAAGAGATATTTCAAAGGTCAAAGTGCTAGCTGTCCAATGGAATGTGGAAATAGTGAATGATGAGAGAGAGAAGGGAGTCAAAGATACATCTGAAATCTTTATCCTGAGAGACTAGAAGGGTGGAAATAACCAAGAAAAAAAGTGTTAAAGAAGGAGACCCTCCATAAAGCACTGTCCTTGTGCTTCATAATGATGTGGAAGTGACCTTGGTTGCCTGAGAGCATGCCGATGGACTGTGAGTTTAACCATGCTAAAAAGAATTCAAGTATGGTCCCAATGATGGACTGCATATGCTGTCTGAAGATAAGCTGGGAGATGAATTTTTCAAGAATCTATGAAGCAATGAAACATTAAGATAATAGGATCATTGATTTAGAAGCAGAAGGGATCTTATAGGACATCCAATTCAACCAATAATAAGAGGACCATGGAAGTTAAGAGATTTGCCCAAGGTGACAGAGGTAGCAACATCAAAAGTGGAATCTGAACTCCAGTCCTCAGACTTCAGTCTGAGCATGCTCATCTACTGCATCATGCTGCCTTTTGTACAATGGATCTCGTTGTCTATGAACCTCTGTGGTCTCCTTCCATTTTTGAAGTCATGGCAGTAGAGCAGAAAAGAAGTGCACAGAATTACAAAGCTTTTACACAATGTATAAACATTAATTTAACAGCAGGTACTCTAAATATGAGATCTTTGCTCCCTGACTAACATATTGACACATTTTTTGGAAGAACCAAACTAATACTGATACTCTCATGAAAAACACATTGCCTCCACATATTCTATGCTTTTTGCTTACATTCTGGATGAGTTAGACAGCATTCAGTCAACTAAGATTAATTAAGCACCTACAATGTACCAGGAAGTGTGCTAAGGCTGAGGATTAGAAGGCAAAAGAGAGTCCTTGCTCTCAGGAACCCCATAATCTAATGGGGAGGACAAAATGAAAACAACTACATATAAACCAGCTATAGACAGGATAAAAAAGAAATAATCAACAGTGGCAAGACAGTAGAATTAAGGAGGGTTGGGAAAGGCTTCCTGTAGAATAGGATTTTAGCAGGGATTTGAAAGAAGCCAAAGAACATAGGAGGCAGGGATGAGGAGGATGAACATTTTAATCATGGGGAACAACCAGTGAAATGCTTGGAGTTGGGAGATGGAGTCTCCGCTTTTTTTCCCTAGGAACATTTTGTTACCTAGTAAATTAAGATTGCTTTGGTAAATCAATGGAATCCATTGTCCAGACATTCCCTCTAGTACTGCAGATCACAGTCTATCCCTACCCTCTCATCCTTAGGCAGTTTTATGTCATGTCTCCCATCAGATTACTGTAGGGAAATTTATATTCTCTTTAGTCTTTCATCAATTTTGCATTTATAAAGATATGTTGAGCTACAGAATGCTGTTTGTGAGAGCCTTCTCATATTTCTTCAAGGGCATGCTCAATAGGAGAGCAGATAATTCTCACAGGCATATGGATAAGTAGTTATTACCGTTCTCTTGATTGCTTTTGGTAATGATACAATCTATCTTTTTCCTCCAGTCACTCAGCATCTTTCCTTCTATTTGATATCTTGAAGACCAATTCTTTAGTGCTTTTGCAATTGAATTTTCTTTTCAAACACAAATTTATTTCCTCTGCTTTTACACAATCTGATCCAGCTGTCCTTTCCAACTTCATATCTGCAAAGGTCCATTTCCACTTTCTCGTATATTGCCACTACTTTACTGAAACTGCTCTCTTAATTTTTTTTTCATATACCACATACAATAACCCTGAAGTTGTTAAAAGTTCAAATATGGTAGTTACGTGGTAGTTATTTTTATAAATGCTGTTGGATTTTTTTTTCCATTTTTAAGTTCCTTTTGACCTCCTTCCCAATATTTTGAGGATTACAACCAGTTTTCTATCACATTTTGGGTTCACAGAGATTAGGTGCAGAGGTAGGGAACGTAGAAGGCCTCAAGGCTGCAGGTTCCCCACCCCTGGATTAGGACATGATATGGAAGTATTTTGGATGATTTGAAATATAGAAAGCTGGCCTCTGAGCCAAAAAGATCTAGGCTCAAGTCCCATCTCTGACACATATTGCCTGTGTGATCTTGGACAAATTACTTAACCATAAATAAGCGATCTAAATTACAATGAAATTCCTCACTAGTCTTTTAGCAAGATGTAAGTTGAATTAAAATGACCATATGAGTTTCTCAGATGAGGTTAAAGACAGGAATAGAGGCTGAACCTGTCATTTCAATGGTACAGGAAACCCCTGAAATTGCCTCTGTGAATCGAGGTTGGCACCTAGACAGCTAAATTTAGCTTGTATTTTACTAAAACAAACAAACAAACAAACAAAAAACTGGTCAGAAATGTCACAATCACCCTGTATCCATAAACATTAGCTAAAACAAGATTTTAAGTTCTGGAGTTATTCATTAGACTTAACCTTTGAGGTCCTCAGTTTCATGGGAAATGAAGAAGATCTTTGCAGCACATACTCTTCTGTTAAAGGATGCTCTTGCCTAGTTAAGCCTCATTCCAAGCTGTCTACTGATTTGTTTGCTGTTCTTTGACTTTTTTTGTGTGAAATTATATTGAATCTATATTTTAATTATCTGCCTCTATAATTATTTTACAAATGAGCGTGTATTCTAAACTGTTGTTGCCCTTAACTGCCATGTCTCCCTGCTCAAGAAGGGGGAGTAAAGGTGTTTGTTGCCCAAAATGGTATTAGGACTTCCTCACCATGGCAACTCCTTTCATGGCAACTTCTGAACGGAAAAGGTAAAAATTAGAATCATTCTTTTCCTTAATCCAAGTGGTAGTGCTGTAGAGTGCATAGTACACTAGAATTTAAAACAGTTAAAGCTAGGGTTAAAAATCCCTTTCTGACACTTATTAGTTGTCTAATCTTTGGCAAATCATCTAATCTCTCTGAGCCTCAGTGTCCTCATCTACAAAAGTGAATAATAATAGTACCCACCTCACAGGATTGTTTTGAGACTCACATAAAACAATACATTTAAAGTTCTTCACAGGTTTTAGAGTCATTTAAATATCAGTTATCCCTATTACAAAATGTTTGGGAGAGGTCTAAACTGGAATGGTTGTAATTCTACACACAATTTTTTTTTCCTTATCTTTAACGTTTCTTCAATGTTGAATCTGGCCCCTGTACTAACTAGATGATTTGACCAGATACAGAGAGGCAAGTACAAAATGACTCCTGCATCAGTAAGTAGCAGTTTCCTATCTGTTAACAGAGAGTCAATTTCTTCCTCCTTTTCTTTTTTTTTTTCTGTGATGTTCGGACCTCATGTCCAATGATATTTTCTTCCTGAATAATGTCTTCATGGTATACAAGTATGATTCTTCTGAGTAGTCTATAAATATGTATCCTCTTGCATTTCTTTTTTTGGTCTTAATTAATCTTTAATTTATTTATTTTTAGTTTTCAACATTCATTTCCACAAGATTTTGAGTTACAAATTTTCTCCCTGTCTTTCCCCTACATCCCACCCCAAGATAGCAAGCCTACTGAATACCCCTTCCCCCAATCTCCTCTCTCTTATATCCTCCCTCATCCTGCTTTGTAGTAGGGCAAGATGGATTTCTATACCCCAGTGCCTGTATATCTTATTTCCCAATTGCAAGTAAAAAGAACAATTTTTTTACATTAGTTTTTAAAACTCTGATCTCCAGATTCTTCCCCTTCTTCCCTCCTCACCCACTCCCACTGGGAAGACAAGCAATTCAATATAGCTTGTACATGTTGGTTACGCAAAATGTTTCCGTATTAGTTATATTATGAAAGACTAACTATATTTCCCTCCATCCTATCCCACCCCCCACTTATTCTATATTCTACTTTGACCCTGTCCCTTTTCAAAAGTTTTTGCTTCTAATTACCCTTTCCCCCAGTCTGCTCTTTCTTCTACCATACCCCCTCTTATCCCTTTCCCCCCTACTTTCCTATAGGTAAGATACCTAATTGAGTGTGTATATTATTCCCTCCTTAAGCCAAATTCAATAAGAGTAAGGTTGACCCATTCCCTTTTCCCTTCCTGCTCTTCCCCTCCATTGGAACAGTTTTCTTTTGCCTCTTTTATATGAGATAATTTACCCTATTCTACCTTTCTTACCTCTCTCTTTCTCCTTCTCCCATTATATTCCTCTGTCACCTCTTAATTTTATTTTTTAGATATCAACCCTTCATATTCAGCTGATCCTGAGCCTTTTGTCTATGTATACATGTACACACACTTATACACACTCACACATGTATTTATACACACATATATATCCTCCTATACATACATATGTATATATACATATATATTCCTTTAAACTATCCTCATACTGAGAAAAGTCTCATGAGTTACAATTATTGTTTTTCCATGTAGGAATGTAAATAGCTCAACTTTAATAAGTTCCTTATGATTTCTTTTTCCTGTTTACTTTCTCATGCTTCTCTTGCTTCTTGTATTTGAAAGTCACATTTTCTGTTCTGCTCTAGTTTTTTCATCTAGAATACTTGAAAGTCCTCTATTTGACTGAATGACCATATTTTCCCCTGAAGCATTATACTCAGTTTTGATGGGGAGGTGATTCTTGGTATCTCCTCCGACCTCCAGAATATCATATTCCAAGTCCTCTGATTCCTTAAAGTAGAAGTTGCTAGATTTTGTGTTATCCTGATTGTGTTTCCACAATACTCAAATTGTTTCTTCCTGACAGCTTGTAATATTTTCTCCTTGACTTGGGAACTCTGGAATTTGGCTGTGATATTCCTAGGAGTTTTCTTTTTGGGATCTTTTTCAAGAGGCGATCAGGGAATTCTTTCAATTTTTATTTTGCCCTCTGCTTCTAGAATATCAGAGCAATTTTCCTCGAGAATTTCTTGAAGAATGTTTTCTAGGCTCTTTTTTTGATCATGGCTTTCAGGTAGTGCAATAATTTTAAAATTATCTCTCCTGGATCTATTTTCCAGGTCAATTGTTTTTCTGATGAGATATTTCACATTGCCTTCTATTCTTTCATTTGTTTGGATCTGTTTTATAGTATCTTAATTTCTCATGAAGTCATTAACTTCCAATTGCTCCAATCTAATTTTGAAGGAGTTATTCTCTTCAGTGAGTTTTGAAATTCCTTTCCCATGTCGCAAATTCAGCTTTTTAAGGCATTCTTCTCCTCATTGGCTTTTTAGGCCTCTTTTGCCATTTGAGTTAGTTTTATTTTTTAAGGTGTTATTTTCTTCAGTATTTTTTTGGGTCTCTTTTGGCAGGCTGTTGACTCTCTTTTCATGATTTTCTTGTATCTTTCTCATTTATCTTCCTAATTTTTCCTCCACTTCTCTTACTTGATTTTCAAAATCCTTCTTGAGCTCCTCCATGGCCTGTAACCAATTCATATTTTTCTTGGAGGCTTTTGATGTAGGAGTTCTGACTTTTCTGTCTTCCTCCCACTCCATGCCTTGATCCTTTCTGTCACCAAAAAAGGATTCTATGGTCTGTTTGTGCTTCCTCTAATTGCTCATACTGCCAGCCTATTACTTGACTTTCGAGCTCTTTGCCATGGTAGAACTCTGCTTCCAGAATGGAGAGAGCTTTGTCCCAAATCCCTGGGGTTTTCACAGTTGCTGGAGCTATTAGTTGGGCACCCTCTCTACAACCACCACAAGCTCTGGCACAGTGGCCACACACCCCAGGACCACCACCCAGGACTGCGACCCAGATCCAAGCAGGCCAAAGCAAGAGCAATTATCCTCTGAATGGTCACTTGGGATCTAGGATCCGCAGGCCAGGAGCTCCTGAGGCAGCCACACAGCAGCAGCTGCAGCTACAGCTCCACCACCTCTTGCCTGGGGACAGGGGCCAGACTGCACTCCTCTGTCATCTGGTTCCAGCAGAGTTCCCTACTGACATTTTACTTTCTCTTTGGTGTTTATGGGTTGAGAAGTCTGGAAACCACCACAGCTGCTGGTGATTCACCCCCTTGAAGTCTGCTCTGGCTGGTCTGTGCTGCTAGTTGGGGCTGCCTGGGTCTGGGTCCCTGTGACTCACATGGAACTGTGCTCAGCTCCCAGCTTGGTGCAATGGACTCTTCCTGTTGGCCTGCTAGGCTGCCTTCAGCAGGAGATTTGTTTCTCACTCTCACTTTTTGGGTTCTCTGGCTCTAAAATTTATTTAGAGTCATATTTTCCAGGTATTAGAGGTGGTTGAAGCAGGAACTCAGTCGACTAAGTTCCTGCTTTTACTCTGCCATCTTGGCTCTCCTTCCCCTCTTGCATTTCTTAATCCTGAACTAAATGTCCTCTATTTTTTCACTGATTTTCTTTA
>CM053581.1:484669857-484688698 GCA_028627135.1 Pseudochirops cupreus
ACCTTCCCCCTCCAAAAAAAAATTGCCACTGATCTCTTATTTGCCAAATCTAATGGCCTATTTTCATTCTTAGTTAAGTAATCAATCAATGCTTTTTGGTTGTCTTGTGTTCTTTATAAGTTCTGCAAAGTAAGATAACTAAATACCCCATAAAAAGTTGTTTTTGTGTTTCTCTTCTGTACCAACTCTGATAACCACTTTATTTGTCTCTCTAAGGAAGACCTGTAATCTGTCCATTCATTTACCTGTAATATCTTTTTGTCTTTTGGTTTCATTAATAATTAGAATGTCAGTAGTGGCATTGCTTAATTCTTGAATTTATTAACTTTCTTGACCATTGGATTATCCTATCTGGACTATTAGTGCTTAACTGAATATTTTTGTTTTCTTGTTTGCTTAGTTTGGGCTTTTGATTTCATTCATATAGGGAATTCTCCTAAAGGAAACCCCTCTACCAAGTTATACAAGTTACCGTCTTAGAGAATTTCCTGGAGGTACTAAGAGATTAGGTTAAATGACATGTCCAAGGTCATACAGGTCATATATATATCAGAGTCAAAATTTGAACTCTAGTCTTCTTGATTCTGAGGCTGTTTCTTTATTCACTTACTCTACTATGTTTCCTCTCAATAAGTTAGTATTTTTTAAAAGTTTAAGACATGATTCTTGGCACTCTTTCCCCCCTTTTTGGGCATTCTGTCATCATAAGTGTGGAAACAAGAAGGGGCAATATTAAGGTTATCTCTAAAAAGGATGCATCATATTTTTCTGACAGTGACATAAAATATGTCCTTTTTCAATATTTGCATATGCTAGGCTTTTTCTCTCTTATTTGAATAGTGGCATATTATCCTTCAAGAGATAAATAACACCAAGATGATTAGCAATTTTAACACTAGGGGAATCTTTCATTTCTCTTGCTCAGACCATCATCATTGGTGTCAAATAGTGTTAAATTATGATAATGTTTCTTTTGCTAACTGGACACCCATGCAGTCTACTGAAACAAATTCATTTCACTCTCCACCCAAATAGCAATTAATGTGTAATGGCTTTCAGGCAATTCAAATACTACCTGCATATGGAACTAGAACCTTGAGGCAAAATATTGTATCTTTCAACCAATGTATTGAGCCTGCAAACTCCAGCTATGATGACATAGAAAAAATTAAAAAGTACACATTGCATCTTAACATTTACAGAAGTAATGAATTAATTAAATAGATCACCAGGTAGGCTAGAAGCTAAAACTATTTTAGAAGTAATTCCTTCCATCAGCTGTCCATTTTGTACCTGTACCATCCCTTCTTTTTGCCATTTTTGCCTGTCCTTTTTACTCTCACCCTTTGCAACTTATCCTACCATCTTCTTTTTTATCTACCAAGTATTATGAAGCTGAGGGACTTTGCTAGTTTATATTGACTAGTTTATATCGCTGATTGCCGATTTGGCTCCTGCTTCCAACATGAGATAGTCCTAAGCTTCCTGGCTAGAGTAGGAGGTAGACGTGGCATCATTTTTTCTTTGCTGCTTGAGCCCATTTTTGATTCCCAATCTCTAAGCTTCAGTCTTTTACCAGCTGCAGTTCAGCATTCTAATCTGAATTCTTGGCTACTTTCTTCAGCCTCTGATTTAGTTTCTTGACTTTAGGCTCCATTTTTCAGTTCCTGTTTAACTTCATATGGTACCTGAGTATGTCTTATCTCTACACTGCTCATCTGGCTCCAGATACTTAGATGCGGCCCTGGGTACTCTTCTGTGTTTGGCCTACTTTCATCCTTCACCTTGCCCCATCCTGATCATAACTCTGTGCCTTGCCTCTGTGATCTTCTGTAATTCATGGGGCTGACTATAACATCTTTTCTTTTTGCTTATCTTACTTAAATATAATTTTCTGGAACAATATATTTTTATAAAGTAATTTTATAGTTATCTGAGAATACTGATGAATATGTTTACCCCAAAACAAGCAGAATCAATACTGAGAACAATATCCAATAGTAGAAGCAAAACTAGACTTGATCAGAAGACACTGACTCCGTGGCACTTACTGGCTATATCATCTGGGCAAATAACTTACCTTCTCAAACTCAGTTGTATCTGCTACATCATCACCATCACCACCATCATCATCACTAATACTCCTTAGCCTACATGACAAGGATGTTGTGAAAGAAATTAAATGAAGAAATGAAAATGCATTTATTAAAGTTTCTCTGTGCCAGACATTGTGCCAATTCCTGCAGATATAGATACTAAAAGTCAGACAGTCCTTGTTCTTAAGAAGCCTAAATTCCAAAAAGGGAGAGAAAATTGCTTAGGGTAGTGGTGGCCAGGGAATGGAGTTCTGTTCTTGGGAGTCACACGAATAGTACTTATATGGACAATCAAGTGCTATGCCCCTTCTAGGAAAAAAACAAACAAACAACTTATAGGATTGATTCAATTATTATGCCTACAGCAAAAGACAAAAGTAGTTTTGGCAAGGATAAGGGAAGTGTGTGCACTGTGGAATACACAGAAAGATGGCTTAGTTGGAAACTAGATGGGATTTAAAACCTGGTCTGGTGGTCTGGGGCCAGATAAATATAGCACAATGGACAATTTTTTGCTCACTCAGTGAAATGGCTGAGCCCCAGTATGGGGAGGTCCAAAGCTGAGTGGATTAATCTCCTCATTGAACAGGAACATGGATTTTGGAGGATGCTGACACAGGTAAAGAGAAGTCAGGCAGTACAAGCAAGGAAACATTCAAGATCTGGATGGTAGGCTTGATGAGATGTGGACCTTGGTTTGGTGAATTAGGACTGGCCAAGTAGGGTGGACTAGGTAAATCTTTCTGTAAAGAAGCACTTTGTAATCATTACAACAGGAGTTCTCATCTTGGGACACATATATACTTATATGAGCTATGAGAAGCTTGTCAAATAGCCATAGTCAACAATTAAACCCTTACCATGTGCCAGGTACTATGCCAAGCACTGAGGATATAAAAAAAGGCAAAAACATCATCACTGCCTTCAGAGAGTTCACATTCTTATGGAGGAGACAACGTGAAAAAGGCTACATAAAAAGAAGTATAAATGGGAGGTCATCTTAGGCGGAAGGCATTAGCAATGAAGGGAGTGAGTGGGTAAGACAAGCTGGTAAAGGAATCCTACCAAAAGTGCGATTTGAACTGATTCTTGAAGAAAGATGGGAGGCAGAGGTAAGGAAAGAGAAGGTTAGGGGGGAACAGGGAAGTACTTCATCTTACTGAAATATCCCAAAAGGTATAGGACTCATGAAAAAATATGGAATAGAGGGTGAATTTTATGATACTAAGAATGTTATGCATTGAATTTATGAAAAATCAATATTTATTTTCTTTAAGTACATATGCATAGTGAACTTCAGAATTTCTTTTATACTAAATAGAGGGTACAAGAAGGTTTACTAAAAGCCAAAAGGAAGCAGGGAGGAGTGTGGGAACTCCTAGCTTACAGAATCAAGCATCAGCTATTTTTATAATCTGTAAAATGAAGAGCATGGATCAGATGAGGTATCTCTAAGGTCTCTTCCAATCTGAATCTTTTGATTCAAATATGAATTGTGGAGGAGTCAGCTGCACAGTGAGACTCCTAGACTGCATCTATTTCTCCTTTGATATACCCATGTGTCTGAGTGTTCATCAATCTGGGTGACCATTCAGTGGGGCAGACCTATTTATGCCTTTTCATCTTCTCCAGCTATTGTCCACATCTTCCCAATCAACCCCACACCAAGGTCACCTCACTGTAACAATAATGCAATATTCACAACACCCATGGTGGTTATGAATATACTAGTATAGTTGTGAATCATAAAATATAGCAAACTCTCCACATGGACAGCAGAACCAAAGCCTTTATTCAAATACCAGAAAACTGAGTCCCAGAACCAGAAAGGAAAAGTCATTACAGTAGTCACAAAGTTGATACACATGGTTAATGCAGTGAACACTCACATTCCCAAGCCTTCACAATAGAATAGGCTCCCTCAAGCAGAGATAGTTCTGTCACTCACCATAGCTCCTCAGCCTAGTTCTTGGAAGTTCTCAGCAAAAGTTGCAGAAGGAGGGTCTCAGCAAAAAGTTGCAGCCTCCAGGTGGTCACTGAGAGAAAATCTGACTGTCCTGCTGATTCTCTTCCTTATATACAGTATAGCTCCTCCCTATTCTGCCCCTTCTGGTTAAGGTGTGAATTACTCCCAAAGTGTTAACTACTTCTGTGTTAATTAAATAGCTTAAACAAGGTGTTAACTTGAAACAAGGTGCTAAGTGCTGCTTACTTGCCAATACAAAGGGGCATGGAAGATCTTCAGATTCCATTAACATTACAACTGGGGACCTTTTTCTAGATCTCTTTCTATGGTATGAATAGTATGTCACAAAAAATGTTCATTGGTCATCTGCTACTTCTTTCTTCATGTTTTCCGGTTGACTAATGACAAATGTAAGAGCTGAAAAACTTATGAATATAAATTTATCACAAAAAGCTTATTTTTCTTTCTGCGACTTTGAGAAAGACAATTGTACATGCTATCCTCAAGGCACTTAGTATTTCTATTATGAAGAAATGTCATGAATAAATATAAAAGAATAAAGAATGCAAACAATATCTAAAACCAAAATTAAAAGGAGGGAAAGGAATAAGAATTTCCTAAGCACCTACATTTCAGACATTGTGCTAATAAGTACTCTACAAATATTACCTCATTTGATATTAAGCTAAGTTTTTCAGTATGTGAAACTTATTTTGATCAAAATACAATATTGATCAGCTATCATTTAGAGGCAGCAAACCCTATAAATTTTTATTTGAGCAACGAAAAATAAGCTATAATTAGCAATTAAATTACAGAGAAATTAATATTTTGTGTTTTGTTAGCAACTACAAATGATAACAAAGCTAGGATGAAAAGGACAGAAATAAATTTAAAAGGTACATTTTATTATCGTTTCATTTGCTAAGGACTAATCTCTAAGTGATCTCTTTCAAAAGTGTTATTATTTTGTAAATAAAAGCAAATCAGCTGTTCAAATACTGATGATAGCTTTTCAGTCAAATAATTTTATTTTTTCCTTATGAAAATAAAAAGATAAAAATGATTCTAGCAGTAAGAGGAAAAATACATCCACACATACACATACATGTCATAATAGCAAAGTCAAAGGATTGAAAAAAAATAACGCATTGCATATTTAAAAAGTAATGACTAACACTTATATAAGGTTCTCCTTTTTTCTGTTTGTTTGTTTTAGAGCACTGTTTTCCATATACAGTCAAATTAAGTAGCTAAAATGACAAACAGGATAATTAATATTATATTATTAAAAGTTACCTTACCATTCTTTTATATTTAATTACCATTTACATAAAAGAGACTTGAAGGTAATTTAGTCTCCTTTCCTCATTTTAAAGCTGAGGAATTAAGGCTTAGAGAGGTTACACTACTCTCCTAAGGTCACGAATCTAGGTCTCAGAACTAGGTACTAAACCCACAAATTCAAACTCCAAGGTTTATTCTTTCCATTATTTTATTGGATAATTTATTGAAATTCTCATAAGAAAATAACAAAATGGTTAATATGTGTAGAGCACTTAGCAAAATTTAAAGAACTATATAAATATGAACTATAATTACTACTGCTCCACAATATTAGAAATTATTTCCATTTCATTCCTTTTCCCAAGTTCCACTTAAGGGCTATATTTTAGGCCCTTCTGGCTTACAGTGAAAGTCAATGGTAAGAGTTTCTCTTTAGAACAGCAACTCTCAGGGCCTTCCCCTCCGCTTATTTTTTTTTTCTTTTTTCTAATTAAAAGAACCATCCCTTCTCTCACTTAAAAGAGGCCAATTTGTTGAATGGGTGTTACCTCACTCTAAGTGAATACCTGAAAAGGCCTTAACCTAAAAAGGTCAGGGTCTCCCATGCATCCTGGGTCATCTCCAGTCATCCTGATGAATATCAGGCCACTGGACCCTGATGGTTCTGGGTAAGGCTGGTGACCTTGCACAGCTCTCTCTCACTCAAATCAAAGGCAACTGAAAGTCATGTCATCATTTCCTTGATGCTATGATCCTTTTCAAAAATGAGGGACAAACACAACAACAACAGATTGAGTCAAACTTTAAAAAGCAGAGCAAAAGGAATGTCAAGACACTTATTTTTTTCATTACTTTTTTCACCAAAAATGCATTAGATATTTTTATACACTTTGCCTAGTAAAAATATCAATAAACAGTCTGTTCATCTAGTTGATATTACTGGCGGTGGAGTGGGGGTGGGAAGAGGTGTTGTTGCACTGTATTTGCTTTGAGTTGCTTTATTTCCATTTTCTTTTTTAAAGAGTCTCAGACCACAATGGTATACCCTCATGCCACAGTACCTTCCTTTTTGTCTTCTCACAACACAAATTTAATATAAGGAAGAGTTTGGGGGAAAGAGGAGGGGCAGCAATGTAGTGAGGAAATGATTACAGTTTTTCTCCTCCACACTCACTCAAGCACACTGAACCACTGTTCTATATATAAATGCTAGCATAACATTAGAAAATGCTTTGACCTCTAATGGGCATTTAAATTATCAGGGTTCTAGAAGCACCTTAACACCTAAATCACTGCATGATTCAGAGCTTAAGAAATTTATAATACAACATTTGTTTAACCGAAATGGTCTAAGTGTTCTAGCTATTTGAGGTTTCTGTTTAAGTAGGTTGTGTGGTTGTGGTTGTGTAGTTTCTTTTTGTCCAGAAACCCAGAGGGTCTTCCACTCCTGGTTAAATAGACAATGTATAAGGAAAAAGTCTTAGTTTGGCCCGTAAGGGATTGGGGGTAGAAATCTAAAGCATATTGGTAAAATTCCCTTGTCTTTGTGAAGCAAGATCATCTTTATCACCCAATCAATCAATAAGCATTTATTAAGCATCTGTTATATGTTAGACACAGTGTTCTAGGGATACAAAGGAAAACTGAGACTGTCCCCACCCTTGCCCTTTAGGAACTCATATTCTAATTGTATAGATATAGAGGAATAGGATTAAGGAATTGAGTTTTGGTCTCAGCAATCCCAGGGTATTAGATTGTTATATCTTTTCTGTAAGCAAAGGTATTATTAATTTGATTTTCCCCAGATCAATAGGAAAAGGTGGAAAGCGGAGAGGTAGGAAGATTGTAAAGTCCCAGTTCCTGATGAGGAGGAGGGAGCACTGAAAAAAAGCAGATGGCAAGGATGGGTAGTCAATGTCATCCTTGCAGATAGCTAGACGGGAAGTGAAGCATTGTTTGGGGCCAGGTGACATAATGGGCAGAGGTGAGTTTTCACCCATTTACTCACCCAATTCCCTCTTAGGAAAGCTCAGTCCCAGAAGCAAGGCAAGTAATATAGAAAGAAGTCCACATGCAGCAGGCAAACAACAGAAAGGAGAGCAAAGGTAATCCTCTTATTGGAGGCTTTTGGCACTATCTGACATGTGGTCACAGGAATGCTGGGATCCAGAAGCAGAAATCTGGTCTTCCAGGGCACTGAGGTACCCTAGGATGCCAGTCAGCAGTTCATTTATAAGGAGAGTGTAAGGACAATTGAAAGCAGCCAAAAAAATTCCAGTTCTATTATCTACACCTACTTTTGGATTACAAGTCACTTAATTTCCAAGACTATCAGTTTTTTCATTTGTAAAATTAAAAGCAGTGTTTGGACTCATCAAATAATTCCAGAAGAAACTCCATCTGGAAGTGATGGAATTTTTAAAACCTGAAGGACTTATTTCTCAAGACTTCTCCAAGAGAGAAATATTCTAAAAGAATGGAAAAGTACAGGAATAGTACTTTTACTGGGGGAAAAGGCAATTAAAGATACATTAGCAATCACTAACACAGAAGCTTGCATTTTTAATCTCTATCAATTATTTAGGAGAATGTATCTATCATCTATCTAGGCCTAAAGGGACCTCGGCATCTATCTAGTCTAATCATTTTACTTTACCTATGAGCAAACTGAAGGTCATAGATATTTAAGTAATTTGCCCAATGTTACAAAGGTACTAAGCTCCAAAAGACGGATTTGAACCTAGGTTATCTGTCTCCAGAGCTAATTTTTTTTCATTGCACCATGATTCTTAATGATGGATCACTATGAGCAATTAGCAACTACAGGACAGGTGAGAGGAAAACTCATTTTTGTAAGATCTTGGTATGAAGTTTAGTTAAGCCAGATCATCCCAAGTGTATTTATAGATGAAATCAGAAAGACAACAAAGACATTTGAAATGGAGCAAAAGAGATGAAATTTCCAGTTGTAATCTAATATCATTGACAAGGAGGAGTGGATAGGCCATTGGGCCTAGAGTCAGGAAGACCTGAGTTCAAATTTGGCCACATACACTTAGTAGCTGTATGCCCCTGCATAGGTCATTTAACCCTGTTTGCCTCAGTCTTTTCATTCATAAAATGAGCTGGAGAAGGAAATGGCAAACCACTCCAATATCTTTGCCAGGAAAATGCCAAAAGGAGTCACAAAGAGTTGGACAGAACCAAAAAAGACTAAACAATAATAACAAATCACTGACAACAGCAAAGATACCACATTTGGACTTGACTGCTTCAATAACCAATGTACTATGCAAGGGAGCAACTATGCCATTTCAGAAGGTCAAAATATAGAAGAATACTCTGCCCCAAGCTAATTCATACTAAAAAAAAATCTTATGCTGGAGATAAAACAATTTTAAATACATTCAGGGAACTACTGCTAAATGAATGCTTGTTGGATGAAAGAATGGATTAATGAATCAAAGAAAGTGCTCAGTAAATGTTTTTGAGCTAAGTTTTCATCATTGCTACAAACTGACTTAAGGGCAGGTAGAGAAGAAATCAGGAATCAGGGATAAGTGATGAATTCAGTGATATGAATGGCTATTATTGGGCTGGGGGAGGGGAAGAGGGGTGCTAAACTTTTCAGAATCACTTAATTCATGTACTACAGAAAAATAGAAAACAACTTAACAAAATAGTGTTTTGGCCGCAAAACACAATAAAAAATCATTTTGAATTTTCCATTTGCTTTCTACATGGAGATGAATCAGGAATGATATTTTAAAAATTCATAGATTCACAATTAACTATGATAAGGAAAAATGTTAGATTCATGCATCTCTGATTGTAGTGACTCTTTTTCTTTTGAACACTTTGAATCTTCTGAACTCAGTCACACATACAGAAGAAGCTTTTCTACTAATACCAAAATTGCTTTGTACAACTTTTGTTATAAAATAATCTATATTCATGTTTATATGACTAAGAGTTTCTGATTTATACCTATGACTACTATACACACATATACACATCTCATTATATACAGTTCATCAAATTAAGTTTCTTTCTTTTCTTTTTCTTTAGCTTATATATCAATGAGAATGTTTTATGTTTTTAAATTTTTTATTTTAATTTTAGTTGACTTTTCTTTGCTGTAAGACATAAATGCCATCTGGTAGTTCGTTTAAGCTCTGAGACAATATTATGCTTAGCCACTAGGCTATGCTAAAGGATAGCACATTCAGTGGAATCTACTTCTTTCTGTCTCAAACACAGAAGCAAACGAGCATACATCAGACAAAGCTAGAAAAATGTTATGGAGTAGGTTCATTCAATCAGTTCCATCAGCAGGTAAAGGATCACAGCACATACTGTGACTCCTTTACAGTTATTTTTTTTCCCTATATAGGTTAGATAAGGCAATTGGTTTAGATAGGCTATATTTATCACTACATTTATTTATTCAGAGGAAATATCTATTTATATTTACCTATATTAAAACCTATTTTAATTTTCTAATATCAAATAAAGTATTCAATAAATATTTGTACTGAGTGCCTATAGGATACTTTTTAAAAAAATAATCGTTTATTTGTCCTCCTTTTGGTATGTATTTTTGCACTGGCTATTCCTGCCTCTCCCTCCCAACTCACAATGCTCTGCCCTCTTACCTCAGTTTCCCTAGCTTCCTTTCAAATCTCACGTCAAATTCTACCTTCTACAGAAGGCCCTTCCTAGTCTCCCCAACTGTTAGTAATTTCTCCTCTGAGATTACCTTCCATGTACTCTTTGTTATACATAGATTTTTATAGGCAGTCTCTTCTACTAGAATTTACATTCCTTGAGGGCAAAAGTCCAGTTGTTTCGTTTTGATTATGGGTTGGTTCTGTTTGGTTTTGTTGGCCTTTCTCTGTATCCTCAGCAGTCAGCAAAGTCCCTGGCAAAGAGTAAGTACTTAACAAATGCTTATGGATAGACATGCTTTACATCCAATTAGTTTTGCTTTTTTGCTTTAAAGGAGTTTAAAAAATTGAAAGCGACATTTGACAACTGAACTTTGCCTTTTATTACTGAAGTGACACTTTCTCCACTAAGCTAAATTAATAAGTGTTCAACATTTCTCTGCAGCCCTTCATATTTTAATGTGCTCTGCTTCATTTATAATTGCTCTTCACAACTCTTAGAAGCATGCTATGTTTACCTTCATTGCTATGAAGTGTATTAAGTACATCCTGTTACTAAGAAAAATAGTAGAATAAATAACCTTAAGTGTGTGTGTGTGTGTGTGTGTATCTCTTCCATCAGGAAGCTTACAGTCTAACAGGAGTTACTAATTTGTAAATGAGGGGTAATATCATCTTTAAATGCTGTCTCAAGGGTTTGTGGGAATCACATGAAACAATGTAGATGAGTACTTACTAAATCTCAAAGTACTCTATAAATGCCAACTATTATTGTCACAGGGGCAAATGTATAAGAGCATAAACAACAATGCATGAATGGCAATCAGATATTTACTGAGTTTTAATACAAGGTAACAGATACTAAATGTCAAAGGAGAGTTACAAACCACAAAAGTTACAAAAAATGAAGAAAGGAAAGGAAATCATTGTGGAATCAGGTTAGGAAGGGAGAAAGAAAAAAAAATGTAGCCCAACATTACATAACATTTTAAAGATTAGGTCTTAATATGGGCTAGAACTAATGTTCTTAATTTGCATTCTGCTGTTTAACCCACTTAAAAACTCTGTAAGAAGGGTTTCCTATGTTTGAGATAAAAAAAATAATCTTTTTCCTTATAAGGCTTGTCTCTCTTTTCAATTATTCATAGTCATAAGTTAATTATTTATCACAGAATGAATTACTGACAGAACACAATTCGTATAGCCCAAAAGCAAAGTGCTATTAATCCACCATTCCTATTACATTATTACACTTTGGTTTGTAATAACAGGATTTACAAGAACAAAGTTAGTTGCCTTTATTTCTTTTACTAAACTTAATTAAGCCCAGCAAAAACCATTTCTAAACACTGATTCATTTATGAAGTGTTAAATCCTTATTGTTTTCCTCCCTTTCTCACTGCACTTCTACTCTATCTCACTTTATAGTTGATATATTTCTTTCAAAATAGCATGAAAAGTATGTAATATCTTTATCTGATACCCTAGTCATGATGGTGGGAATCTGTTGTATCACCACTGTACGGTCTCATAAGATTTAGAATTTCAAAGAACATTAGAAATAATCTAGCTCATTTTACAGATGAGGAAACTGAGATTCAGAGAGAAGACGACTTTCCCAAAGCCATGGAGGTAGTAAAAGTAGTAGATGTGATATGTGATCCCAAAGTCCTCTCTAATCCACTGATATTTCTATTACACTAGATTGTAAAAGAAATGATTCTGAATTTAGGTAAAGTGACTAATACAACTCATCTTGGTTCAACTGTCTAGGAATTAGAAGAATGACATTTTCAACAAGATATTTTCATCTCTGGAATTCTCTTCTTTAAACTTTAATAATATTTTTCCGACACTATTTTTGACTGGTGGATAAAACTCTTCTGGGAAATTTGAGGATTATTTTAGTTACTAAAAATTCTTAAAAACATAATCTTTAAAATGTTCTCCCTTCATATTGCTTCACAATTATCTGTAGTTAATGGACATAACAAAACAAACCATTCTTATCCTATACTGCTAAATTTCAAGGGATTTATTTCACTAATATTCAGAGTATAGTACACAGTCACAAAACGTAATAAAAAAAGAAAAAAATCTGGACTGAGAGAATCAGGAGGAGACCTTGGTTATGATGCTTATAACTGCATCACTGAATAATCCATGAGATTTTCACAATCACTTAGCCTAAACAAAACTCTAGGTCATCAGCATATTTAGATAGAAATGTATTGCTTAATGATCTGGTGCTGGAACAAGGTGTTCCAGCTGAGTGTTACTGTCATCACCACTACCACCACCATTACAAGATCAATAATAACTCATGCATTTAGACAAAACTTATAACAACCAATTCTAGTGAAAAGGAAGCCAATTCTAGTATATAGAAAGTCAAGGCTCAGGGAATTTTATTGCCCAGGGTCATGCAGCTAGCAAGCATCAGATCAGGATTTTCTGACTCCAGGGCCATTGCTATTTCTAGTACCGCATTCTGCCTAGACAAACTTGTGCAAGGACCCCTTTACAAGGGCAGATACTGCAGTTGATATTAATAGATCACAAAGCATTGTGGTTTGGGTGTAGAGTCAGTTGAAGGCTTCTAGTATTGCCACTATTCTAACCTTACCATTTAGTCTTTATCCAATGATGGGCAGTCTCAACTTGTTCATATATTATGCTATATCACTCCTTTCTTTCATAGCTGAATTCTTAGAAAAGGTTATCTACTTCCTCTTCTCTTACTTTTAACTTTGAAATTTGGCTTCCGACATCATCACTTAACTAGGATTGTTATCTAAAAAGTTACTAATCATTTCCTAATTGCCTAATCTGTTGATCTTTTCTCTGTCTTTATACTTCAGGATCTCTCTGAATCACCCTCCCTCCAGGATAATCTCTTCATGAGTTTTTGTGCCATTGTTGTCTCAGTTCTCCTACCTACAGGCTTGCTCCTTCTCAGTCTCCTTTGCTATGAATCATCATCTATAGCAGACTTGCTAACTAACCTGCAAACCTCTATTCTGGGGTCTTCTCTAAATTCTTTGCTTCAACAGCTCTCATCAGCTTAATTACCTTCTCTATGAAGATGACTCCAAGACATATAGTAGCTCTCTAGTGAAAGAACCCACTACTTCTTGAGGCAACTCAATCCACTTTTGGATAGCTCTAAATACCTAGGAAACTTTCTCTTAAATCAATTAATTACAGATTCACCACTTTGCAACTTTCACCCACCACTCACAGTAATCCTGCCCTCAAGGCCAAGCAGAAAAACCCAGGAGACAGCCTTTAGAAAAGTTAAAAATGTCCACAAGTCTTCTCTAAAGTCTTTTATATACTAAACATTCTCAGTTCCTTCAACCAGGCCCCATACAGCACAACTACAAGGATTTCTCACTTTCCAGTTGACATTCCCTCTGAATGATCTCTAGCTTACCAATGTACATCCCATAAAGTGGCACTGAGAACTAAAGACTACACCCTAAATCTGTCTTCAACAGAACAAAGTGCAGTGGTACTGCTATAGCTCCCTAGTCCTGGACACTATGCTTTTCTTCTTAATGAAGGTTAAGTCTAGCTGTTTAGGCTGCCTTATCAAACTGTGGACTCATGTTGAGCTTGAAATCCACTAAAACGCTCAGGTCTTTTAAAGAGAGAATACTCACTCAAAAAACATTTATTAAACAGTTACTATATGTTGGGCACTGTGCTAAGCACTGAGGATGTAAGTGCAAAGAATAACGCTTACTCACAAGTTTATATTAAAACAGGAGAGATAAGAAGATATATAAACATATCTGTATACATATATGTACACACATGTATAGCAAGAATAATGAAAAAACATGAATTTATATTAAGTATTTGAATCAAATTAGAGTATATAAATTTATATAAATACTACTGTGCTATAAGAAATGATGAGCTCAACGATCTTGGAAAAACATGGACAGACTTGCATGAAATAACAAAGAGCAAAATGAGCAGAATCAAGAGGACATTGTACAGATTAATAGCAATATTATTTTAAGAACAATTTTGAGAGAATAGGTAATTTTGACTATTATGAATACCCAAATGAACTACAAAGGACATATGAAGGAAGAAGCTATCTCCATGTAGAAAAAGAACTAATAAATAGAAGTATGTATAGAGTGATTTTACTCATCTATCTATCTATCTATCTATCTATCTACACACACACACACACACATACATACTATATCTATCTATCTATCTATCTATCTATCTATCTATCTATCTATCTTGGTAGCCATCTCTCTCATAAGGAGGGAGTATATTCCAAGCTTGTGAAATGGCATGTCATGTGTAAGGAATAAAAAGGTCACTTTGGCTAGATTAAAAAAACAAAAAGGGGAGTAATGTCCAATGAGGTTTGAAAGTTACATTGGAACTAGGTTATGTAAAGCTTTAAAAGCTAAAGAGAGGATTTTATATTGTATTCTGGAGGCAGAATGAAGCCACTGGAGTTCAATAAGTAGTATGATAACATGGTCATATCTGTACTAATGGAAAATTACTTTCAGTAACACCATGTAGGATGACCTACAGTATGGCAGGGTGATCACTTAGGGAGCTCATACAATAATCCAGGCAAGAGGTCAAGAAAACCTCAACCAATGGGGTAGCTGCATGAGGTTTGAGAAATGTCATATACGTAGAAAGGACAGGATTTGGCAATATATTGTACATATGAGATAAAAAAGAGTGAGGAGTTGAGTATGATGCAAAGGTTATAAACTTCAGAGACTAGAAAGATAGTTCTGCCTTCCACAGAAGCCTGGAACATAAATTAATTGATAGCTTGTCCTTTGAAGATACTAAATAAACAAGAAAAGATTAAATGATGTTCAACATATTTTATTTAGGAAGATATGAACATCTTTAATCATCTTGGGATAATTTTCAAAAAACTATTAAAAAGTCTCTTTGGAGAAACTGAAATTAAATTTTATTTATCCAGAAGACAAATAAAGAAGACAAGTTTAGAGAATATCTCACCTCTTTATCTGCTTCCCCTAACACATATAACTGAGGTGTTATTGTCTTGGTAGGGCATTACTTAAAGTGTCAACTATGTAACTTTTATTAATTTATTTGTGTTTCTCTAAACTTATTTTCATGAATAATTTGTCATATCAATCTACTTGGTTTTAGAGTGTGGATAGAATTAAATTCCAGGAGTCTTGAAGAAAAATATTTTACTCAGATTTGAAGCTGAGGCCCCTGGAAAATCTACTTTTATCTAGATAAGAAGCTGTCTATTGCATTTAAGTAAAAGGATGAAAGAATCTATGAACTTCACATGTGTAGGAGAGGACACCTTGGTAATCAGGCTTGTTCTGCCATACATTTCCATAATTAAGCATAATTAACATTTAAAAATAAATTAAATAACTGTTCAAAACTAACCTCCTCATTAAAATACTGATGTTACCAACTCTCTCAAGTCAACACTCACCCACTATGCTTCATATGTGGCGGCTTATCCATTCTCACGGCCAATTTGATTTTCAGATCAGAATCCTGGCTATTTTTTGGAACCACCATTCTGTGTAATTCAGCTGTCTTTGAGCTGTTGGAAGTTGGATACAAAATAACCTGAAAGGAACAAAATGGAAAACTTTTCAGTGTATTACATGGAAATCCTACTTGCTGACACCAAGATCTTTCTTACATATTTTCCAGTTTCAAAATCGAGTCCTCAAGGCCCAAATGTGCCTAATTGTACTATTTGATTTCCTCCTTTCACAGAAGATGAGGATTCAGATTTATCCTTATTTGTTTTCTTACAAATGTTCATTTTCATATTATCACATAACATTTTCCTCTTATATCACTAAAAGCACAAAAGGACTCAGATGAAATGACAGCAGAAAAATGCTCCTGTGCAGTGAAATGGACACCTCAGATTTCAATACTGCACTCTGTAAGGAAAAAGATTTTAGAAATCACGTTCTTTGAAACTAAATATATTGCTCTATAAAAGGAAAACTAATCTCAGGCAGCACAAACCATACTCATTTTAATATTTTCATTATAAAATAGATGTACTAATGAAAATCAATTAGAGGTGGAAAAGACACAGTTAAAGTAGATTTTCTGCTTATATCATAGGCTCAATGAAGGACTGATTCTGAACAGATTTTTTTTGAAAACTAGGAATATGTAGTCATAGCTTGAATAAATTATTCTTAATCAATTTGTGAAAAAAATAGAAACATTTTACTTCACATTTCAACATGATGGCAAAACAACTGGCCAGTACTTTACCCAAAAAGTGAGTCCATTTTATTGGTGTTTCACTGATAAAAACAAGTCCTTCCCCCCCCCCCCCCCACCTCTCTTCCAACCAGTTATGTCATTTAGACATACACCAGATTTAGTGATGGCATCCTTTAATCAGCGTCTTAGTACTTGGAACGCTCTCTTTCTTCACACTGACCCTTTCTTCTTTCAGGACACAACTTAAATCACATCTTCTCTAAGAGGCTTCTTTGGGTCTGCTAGTCACTTTCCTCCGAGATTAACTTCCATCTACTCTGACTATACCGATTATTTACAAAGTTGCTTGCATTCTGTCTCCCCCACTGGACTGTGAGATTCTTCAGGGTAGGGACCATGTATTTGTCTTTCTATCTCAGCACTCAGTCCAGTGCCAGGCACATGGCAAACATTTAATAATTGTGTGATGACAGGCTTTAATGGAAACATAAAATGGAATGCAGGCAAGGTTGTATAGCAGATGGGGGGGAGGGACACTGGAGTCAGGAAGACCCAGATTTTAAATCCTTCCTCTGCCAAATACTGACTGCAGAGGCAGTTAGTCGGCCCAGTGGTATTCTGCTCAGATACTTCCTAGTTGTATGGGCACGTCATTTAAATGATCAGCCTCAGTTTCTTCATATCTAAAACCAGGATGATAATAGGATCTACATCACAGGGTTGTTGTGAAGATGATATGAGGTAATCTATGTAAGAAAGTACTTTGTCAACCTTAAGATGCCACATGAATGCTAGTTTTCATTATTATTATTATTACTGTGTGATCACAGCCAAGTCACTTTACTATTCAACACCAAAGAGGGCTATATAAGATCATGGAATCTCAGAGCTGGAAGGGACTTCAGAGGCCAACTAGACCAACCTCTAATCTACTAAGTCTACCAATCTACTAAAATACACATCCCCAACATGTGGTCATCTAGAATCCACATGAAGTTTTTAAGTGAGGTGAAGCCCCCTACCTCCCAAAGTGGCCCGTTCTAACTTTGGGACATCTCTAATGGTCAGTTCTTCCTGACATGCATCTTAAATAGGCTTTTTTGCAGTTTTTGCCCATTGCTCCTGGTTCTACCCTCTATGTCCAAACTTTGGAGCTATGATTTTTTAAATAGGAATGTCAACTCTTCTGCCTGTCCTTTGTTCTTGAAGAGCACATCAGGAATGTGATGTCTTGGCATTCAAGTGAATTGGATTTACATAAGGCAGGGCTGTGCAAAGTCATCAGCCTCACTCTCTTCTCCAGAGTCATCTGGATCCAGGGGCAAGACACAGGTCAGGATGATTTGAGATGGCCCCGGATGTTGGGGGTACCTTGCCCCTTTTTAAACTAAGGTTGTCCCCAGGTCTGTCTAACTTAGTCAAGGTCCATCCAGTGATTAAGGCTAGGGAAGAAACGAGGCAAAGGATGGCCTCTTTCACCCATTCAAAAAAAAATTCAATCTGGGAGGGGAAGACCCTCAAGGGTTTCTGGCCAGAACAGAAACAACTGCTATTTACACTCACTTTGAGCAATCAAAACCCAAACAATGACCAACAGAGGTTTGAGGTAGGACTTATTATTGGCCAATCATTGAGGGTCAGAGTGATTTGGGTTTAAGACCCAATCAGGTAGCTCCATTTGAATCCAGTTGTATCTGGGGGTGTAAGGAAGATTATGTACTAATGGGGTAAGTAGGCAGGTTTTTGATGAGGGCCAACACCCTGGAAATACTTAATCTTGTACTGGTTTTATCTTTTGGGTCCTATTTTCTTTTCTCCTGTAAACTTCAGGGATTGGCTTGCCTGTTTCATTTGATACTATTCTGCCACCTAGGTCTCTTTCCACCCAGGTTTCAGGAAAGAAAGGACATATACTGCTACCTCTCCCTATCCTACTATCCCTGAAATAAGTACACATTCCTCTTTCAGTTTTCTAAGGAATTTTTACCATTAGTACACATAGGAAAAGCAAATAAAACAATGGCACAAAATTGCCAGAATTCTTAAAACACCTAATAGGAATAGGTTAATAGGCAATCATGGGGAATGAATAGAACTAGGTTTGATCTTTTTAAAAAATATCTCTTGCACTTTTTCACCAACTCATCTTTCCCATTTTTTTGCCTTGGGGATCAATCCTCCTAGAGGGATCAAAAGTACAATCAAGGAAGAACCTTACTGTGCAAAAAATTGGCATGCATCAAGCTGGTTATAAAACACACTCATTCTTTGTTTCTATCTTTTGCCTCAACTCTATCAGGCTGGATGCTAAATGAAACTATTCAGGCACCTAACCCAAAGAAGATTGGGGTTGATAATGCTACATGATCTGAAAGAATTCTCATTTTCTATAAGAACCTGTACATGAATGTTCTTTACAGATGTACGCATCTAAGTCATCTATCTATCTCCTTTGCCTCTAGGCTCAATTCTATTTGGCTCAATTCTATTTCTGTACTATAAATGCCTCAAAATTCTTGCATCCTTTTTGTTTCCTGGCTCCCTGGAAGAAAACACTTCCCTATATGTCCTAAACTTCA
>CM053581.1:484689198-484720138 GCA_028627135.1 Pseudochirops cupreus
GCCAATTCAGACTGCTTCTAGCTCTGGAGGCAGTCGGCCAAACCCTCTCCCTCAAATTTAGCTGAGTTCCACTGACATTTTCCCTTTGTCTTAGGCTCTCATGGGTTGGTAATTCTGGAAACTTCCACAGCTGCAGGTGATCTGCTCTTCTGAAAGCTCTAGCCGAGGCTTCTCCTGGATGGCCTGGGGCTCAAACTACATGGAGCTGGGCTCTGCTCCCTAGGTGCTGCAATGAGCCCTTTCTGTCCATCTGCTGGGCTGCCTTCAGCAGGAGCCTTGTTTCTCTGTCATTTATGAGTTCTAGAGCTCTAAAATTTGTTTAGAGTCACATTTTATAGGTATTTGAGGTGGTTATAGTGGGAGCCATGGAGTTCTCTTGCTTCTATACCACCATCTTGACTCTGCCCCCAGAAGCAAACATTTTTGAAAAGGAATAGGGTTAAAGGAGAAAATGGAATATGTGGGGGGTGGGATAGGATGGAGGGAAATATAGTTGGTCTTTCACAATATGACAGCTATGGAAATGATTTGGGAAACTGCACATGTAAAATCTATATTGAATTGCTTATCTTCCCAGTGGGGGTGGGTGAGGTGGGAGGAAGGGAAAAAATCTAAAACTCAAAAGTTTTAAAAACAAATGTTTAAAAATATTTGTTGTTGTTGTTGTTTTTTAACATGGGACTGGGAAATAAGATGTACAGGCAGTAGGGTACAGAGGTCCATCTTGCCCTGTTAGAAAGTTAGGGGAATGATGGGGGAGGATATAGCGCAGAATGGATTGGTGGAGGGGTTTCCTGTGGGCTTGCTATTTTGGGGTGGGGGTAGGGAAAAGATGGGGAGAAACGAATGTAACTCAAAATCTTGTAGAAATGAATGTTGAGAACTAAAAATAAATAAATTTAAAATTAAAAAAAATATCTGGTACTGGCTAGGAAACAGAAAGGTAGATTGATGGGACAGAATAGACATATAATATACAGTAGTGAAGGATTATAATAACTTTGTGTTTGACAAATGTAAAGATTTAAGTTTTGGGGATAAGAATTATTATTATTTTTTTTGGCTACAAATTGTTGGGAAAGTTGGAAAGCAGTCTGGCAGAAATTGGCCATTGACCAGTATCTTAAACCATGTATCAAGATGAGGTCAAAATGGATACATGACTTTGATATAAAGGGAAATATCACAAGAAAGTTGGAAGAACATGGAACATATTATCTATCAAACTAGGAGGACAATTTATTAATAAACAAGAAAGAGAGAGCAGTGTGAAGTATAAAATGGATGATTTCAATTACATTAAATTAAAAAGTTCTTGTACAAAGAAAGCCAATGTATCCAAGATTAGAAGGAAAGTAGCTTAGGAAAAAGTTTCATAGACAGTCTCTCAGATTAAGATCTCATTTGTCAAATACATAAAGAACTTTGTCAAATTTATAAGAATGAATTATTCCCCAACTGATAAATGGGACACTTTTTCAATGAAGAAATAAAAAACTATATGTAATTATATGAAAAATACTCTAAATCATTACCGATGATAAAAATGAAAATTAACAACAATTTTGAGATATCAGATTGGGGAATAGCTAAACAAGTTATAATATATGAATGTGATGGAATACTACTGTGCTATAAGAAATGATGAGCTAGTTGATTACAGAAAAAACATAGAAAGACTTGGACCTATGAAGGAAGATGCTATCCACTTCCAGAGAAGCAACTCATAAATGAAAGTATATATAGTATGGCTCTGTGTGTGTATGTGTGTTTATGACACACACATACACACACACACACACACATATTTGTGTTTAATTGTAGCCTTCTCTAGGGCAGGGGAGAGAAAAAAAAATAAAAAGTGCACAGCAGAGACAAAAGAAAACTTGGAAGCACAGAAAACTGGGTAAAACTTGAAGACAATATGTAGTACTTATTACACAGTTTGTTTTGTTTTAAAAAAATAAATAGTTGAAAGAGAAATTCATGGTTTTAAACTGAATCCCCTCTTTATGTTCTACTATGTACATGGAAATGCTCTTTTTAATTTCTTCTTGTTTTGTATTTAAGTTTAAAATTAACAAAATTTTAAAAAAATAATAGTTTTGGTGTTCATATTGATCCAGTCATAATATATATTACCACATTCAAAATGAACACATATTTGCCTCAGAACAGAGCAAATCACTTGACCATAAACTTCTTCATAAGAAAAATTTACAGTTAATATCAGATGTCTAGATAGATGTGCTAATGTCCATTTGCCAAGTTCTAAAGGAGCCCTATCGTAAGAAATAGCCCTGCACTGATGGTCAAAAGATGTAGGACTAAGACCTGGCTTTGATACAGGAAAGTTGTAACTGATTTTCACATTATAAACAACTGCTTGTGATGCTGTTATCTTCTGTTCCCAATTGCTGGGCTGAAAGTAATCCCTGAAGAACTTTAAATCCTTATCATAATCAGGTCAAGATATCTGAGTAAATCTTAAATGTTCAGGAAAATGGATATACATGCCAAACTGATAAAATGCATGAAAATCTTTAAAAATCTACCAAAGGTATTCATCATTTTTAAAAAGGTAAATACACTAGGTGTACTTTCCTGGATATTGATGAAGAGAGGGGGAAAAGAAGACAACAAGAAACATGTGGGTGAGGAGTTTGTCCAGTAGATATGTGTGTGTGTCCATATCCAAACCCTAGAGAGAAGAATGTTTTCAGAGTCAGTGCTATTGTTGAGAGTGAAGCATGTTCAAAGCAGAGAAAAGGGCTGACTGATAGAATATCACTAAACTGAGGTATGGTAGGAGCGGCAGTGGGGAGGATTATTATTATTAATAATTATGAAGTCTTATCATTTGACCTTGCGGAAACAGTAATTCTAATGTTGAATTCCTAGAAACACCTCGATTTAACATTTCCAAAGCAACTCATTTCTTCTCCCAAACCCATTCCTCTTTCACATTTCCCTTTCACAATCCCAGTCTAATTCAGCCACTCTACTTTTTCTCACCCGACACCGGCAATAATAAGTTGCCACATTTTGCCATTTCTACCTCTCTCACTTCCAATCCTTCTCTCTCCTCAGCTATCAACTGAGTTCAGGCTCTCATCACCTCTTACCTAAATTATTTTAACAGCCTCTAAATTGTTCTCACTGCCTTGAGTCTGTCCCCACTACAATCTATCCTCCATACAACTGCCAATTTGACTTTCCTTAAATATAAATTTCCCCATGTCATTCCCCTGCTCAATCTCCAGTGGCTCCTTCTTGCCTTCCAAAGTAAAATATAAACTCTTCTGTTCAGTTTTTAAAATATTTCACCAATCTCGTCCCAACTCAATTATTTCCCAAATAAACTGGACGTGAATTCTCCTCTTATACTGTGGGATTCTAACAAATTAGACTTTGTTCCTTTCCTCACACATGATGCTCCATTTCCTGACTTTGTGTGTGCCTTTGTGCCACTGTCCCTCGTGTCTGACATGCTCTCCCACCTTACCTCTGCCTCAGAGAATCACGTTCTTCCTCCATGATGAACCTTTGTACTGTCTTCAATGAGATGCTTTTCCTGGTCCCATCAACAGCTTATTCGTTCTTGCCCTAATTACCTTGTATCTGACTATTTTGTATTTATACTGTATATATTCATTCACTATATGTTTTTATGTGTATTTATCTCTCCTATTAGAATGTAAGCTCCTACAGAGTAAGAGTGGTTTCATTAATTTTATTTGTATTCTTCAATACCAAGTTCCTTGCATGTAAAAAATAATTAATTAATGCTTTGGGGTTGATGTTAACAATGTTATGAACCATATTAGTTAATAAAAGACTGGCTAGACAGCTAGGTGGCACAATGGAGAGAACACGAGGCCTGGGGTCAGGAAGACTCATCTTCCTAAGTTTAAATCTGGCCTCATACACTTACTAGCTGTGTGACCATGGGCAAGTCACTTAAACAAAGAACAGAGAGATGATCACATCCTCAAATTAGAAAGGTAAGAGACTATAAGCAGAGAATAAAGGACACATTGTCAGACTTACTTGTTTTGCCCACTGGGTATGCTTAAATTTTTTTGTTGTTTTGAGAGAGGTTTGATTGGGGAAAAATATAATCATAAGATAACTGAAGTAAAAACAAAACATACACTTATAAAAGGCTTTAAAAACATGGGAAAATAGAATAGATGGTGAAATAACTGAAGCATTGGGCAGTTGGGGGCACAGTGGACAGAGCATTGGGACTGTAGTCAGAAAGACTCATCTTTGAGTTCAAATCTGGCCTTAGTCATTTGCTAGCTGTGTGACCCTGGGCAAGTCACTTAAACATATTTGTCTTATCTGTAAATTGAGCTGGAGAAGGAAATGGTAAACCACTCCAGTATCTTTGATGAGAAAATCCCAAGTGGGTACAGAAATCCATCTTGCCCTACTAGAAAGTTGGTGTGGGGGATGAGGGAGGATAGAAGAGAGAACAGATTGGGGGAAGAGGTATTCAATAGGCTTGCTATCTTGGGGTGGGGTGTAGGGGAAAGATGGGGAGAAAATCTGTAACTCAAAATCTTGCGGAAATGAATGTTGAAAACTAAAAATAAATAAATAAAAGATTAATTAAACAAACAAAGAGAAAAAGAACACTCCAAATGGGGTCACAAAGAGTTGGATATAACTGAAAATGACTGAACAACAACAAGCTGAAGCACTGTATAGAAATTTTTTTTTAAAAAGTCTGGTAGTAAAAGAGAGAGGAAAGAACTGTTCCGTTAACATATTTAGTTTATAATTAATCCTCTTTTAGGACATAAAAGACAATGGAAGACTTTTTTAAAAAGGATTAAGGAAACTACAGCATAACAGTAAATTAGGCAAGAAGTCATAAGAGAGGGTATTACTGAAATGTATGAATGACAGTTCAAAGAAGTAAAAAGAAATAACAGGGAACAGATAGAAGATTTAGCTTTTTTGAGTATTAAAAATCCTTCTTTTTCTGGGACCAGAAATAAGTAAGGAAGAGTAGGTGATGACGGTGAGAAGTTTTACAAAATGGAAGAGAGTAAACTCCCATCAAATATTCTCCGTCTCATTGAAGGAGAGACTAAAGCATCTGCTTTAAGAATGGACAGTGGTAGTGCAGTTCAAAATGGTACTATTTTTTGATCATTTGTGAATGGGGAACAATATTCACGTTTTTGCATACCTTTATAGCCCTTTTGGGGGGTAACATAATCTTCAATTACATGAACGTTCATTATTCATTTTGTGGAAAGTTTGTGGAATTTCTTGCTCTTTCCTTTCCTCCTTGTTCATTATATTTTATATCCTCTTCCCTTACTGTCAAATACTGTGTCTTCAGGGAATTCAAATTTTATTATCACAGGATATTCTCCCATTAACAAACGTTATTAAAATAATATCTTCACATATCTAAAGATCTTCAAGCCTGAACTTCTCTTAATTTAAGAAATGTTTGACTCAGAATATTTCTAGTACAACAACAACAAAAATCTGGCATTCATTTTAATAGAATGTTAATTTCTAAACTCCTGATCCAGATATGATGTAGGACTTTTCAGGGAAAATATTCTTTTATATCTGAATGCCACAAATGTGTGACTTTTCGTATCAATTCACTTCTCTGCATTCTCCTGTTGGCATTAGTAATGAAAAGACATATGTAAAATGCTTTTAAACTATAAAAATAAGATATAAATGTAAGCCTTTACTGCTATTATAATAATTGAGATTTGATTATAAGTTATGTGGGTGGTCCCTCATACTTTACAGGAAGAGGGGAAGAAAAACACTTTTTACAGTCATTTCAGCTTCTCTTTGATTACTTACTAGAAAAATGTGCATGGTGAATAAAAGTAGATATTTATTTGCTAAAACTAAATTTCATTCAATTTTGCATCGAATGTTACTAATATAATGGCTAGGGCAGGCTGCTAGTAGAGACTATTAAAATAAAAGTAGATATTAACATTTTCTTTAAAATAGGATGAAAAATTACATATCTATAATTCTGCCTATAGTCTCTCCAGGGCTTTTTGAATTTCTGTACATATATTTCCACATATAAACTAAATATACATATATAAACATACAAAATAAATATATAATATTAATATTAAGGTTATCTAATTTGACATGGAGAAGATCTCAAAAATCAACCAGCATCTCATATCTAGAAGGGACCACAGAGGTCATCTAGATAAACCTATATGTGAACAGAAAAATATTGCCTATGCCTTTCCTAGTAAATAGCCATGGGGCCTCAACTGATGATTCCTCATTCTACTTTTGTACAGATTTAATTATTGGGAAGATTTCTGTATTTTTTGTTAGATAGCATGTGGAATGAGAAAGCTCATAATAACAGGGATAAGGGACATCATGTGGTTCCTTGGTGGCACAGTGGATAATGGCTAAAGTGAAGTGGATGAATTGCTGGGCTTAAAGTCAGGAAGACCTGACTTCAAATTTGAATTTAGATATTTACTAACTGTGTGACTTTGGACAAGTCACTTGACCTCTGTTAGCCTTAGATCATCCACATAATGGGGATAATAAAACATCTATCTCCTAGGATTGCTGTGAGAATGAAATGAGATAATAATTGTAGAAACCTTAGCACAATGCATACTTATTATTATTATTATTACTCCTACAGGTTGTTGTAAGGATGAGATAATTGTAAAATGCTTAACACAGAGTCTACCACATAAAAGGCACTATTTAAATGTTAGTGATGATGGTGATGAGGATGTCTAACTTCCATTTTCTCAGCAAAAAGGGAGGTTATGGAGAGAAGAGAGTCTTTTTCTTTGGAATACTCTAATTTCTAAGGGAGAATACTCTAATTTCTAGTTGGGAGATGAGAGAAAGAATGCTCGAAAAGGGGGGGGGGGGTGGATGAATGGACCAGGAAAGTAATGGTAAGACAAGGATAGAATACACTATTTCTGTTAACTAGTACTCCAAAGAGATTAGTCAAACATTAAAAGGAGGTAGAGGAACGCAGTAGGTATTTCTGGATCCTCACTCTAATCTTGGCTAGTCAAGTAAAGAAAAAAATACAGTAGGAGTAGTAGTAATAGTACTAGTTCTAGTAATGGTAGTAGTAGTAGTAGTAGTAGTAGTAGTAGTAGTAGTAGTAGTAGTAGTAGTAGTAGTAGAAATATGGAGTAGAAAAAGAGGAGCAAAAGAATCAAGAGAAAACTAAATTTATATTTTCTTCAATGAGCTTTTGTGCATCTTTTTGCATTTTGTCAATTTTATTTTTTAAGTTTTTCTCCAGTGAATTTTTGTATCTCTTTTGCCATTTGGCCAATTCTGCTTTTATTTTTTTTTTAAAGAGTTCTTCTTTTCAGTGCATTTTTGTACCTTTTTTATTATGCTGTTGACTCTCATTCATGATTTTATTTCATAACTCATTTCTTTTCTAAATTTTTTCCTTATGTGATTCTGAAAATCCATTTTGAGTTCTTCAAGGAATCCTTTATGTAAAGTCCTCTTTCAGGACTTCTGTCTAAGAACAACAGACAGGGTGCTTCAATCTGATGGAACAACAGACAAGGTTTTTGTCTGACAGAACATCAGTTCTCAGAAAGTAACACAGATTAACAGAGCCCTGAAAACACAAGCATTCTCTTGCTCAGTTCTGCCTGCTCCTAGCTCTGCTCTAACTTTTCTCTTCTCTGTTCCTTACTGTTCCACCCTTCTTGTTCTGCTATTTTGGCAAGCTCCTCCCACCAAAGGCTCCATGAAACAACCCTGACCTTTGGTTGGCTCTGCCACTCCAGAATTCAATTTTAGGCGCTATTTTAAATTTGTTTGGAGGGAAATTTAGGAGAGTTCACATGAATTCCTGCCTCTATTCTGTCATTTTTGGCATGGCTGAAATCTACATTTATAAAGAAAGAAAGGAGCATAAAACCCAGAGATTTGGGTCTAGGTTTGAAGGTGACAGGGGGTGAGGCAGGGGGAAGGGAAGGGAAGGGATGAAAGTAAGGGAAAGTCTAGTATAAGATAGCTCCAAATTCTATAAGTGAGAACATACACTCTTCTCCTTTGACTTTCTAGGTCTATTATTAAATTTATTTTGCCAGTTCCATCATATCCATATACAGAAAAACTTCAAATCTATATATTCAGTCTTAACTTCTCTCCTGAGCATCACTAACTGCCTGCTATACATCTTGACTCAGATGGTCTATCAACATCTCAAACTCAATACCTATCAGTCTTTCCTCCAAACTTTCCTATTTTAGTCGAAGGTATCATCATCCTTCTAGCCACTGGGTTTGCATTTCTTGAAATCAACCTTAATAGATTTCTGCTAACTTTGGAGAGAATATTTTCAGTTGAGTGATGAGTTTGGAAGCTAAATTACAAAGGATTGAAGATTGAAGTGTCTAACAAATAATAAAGTGGTTAATGAATGCATGGTGAATAAATAAAATTACTGGATAATCAGCAGTTAGTCATTTTCTGGTGTTCCAACTTAATTATCTTTTAAAAGTTTTTGTTTTGTTCTGTTTTGTTTTTGTCCACTGAGCTTGAATTTCAAGAATCTGACCAGCTTCTGGTTTTCTCAATAGAAATGCTTGCAGGTATCTAATTCTGCTCAAATCATTTTTCTAGATTTTACTCAACTGGGTAGATTTATTCCTGGGCATAAACCATTTTCATTTTCTTATCAGAATATCATATCCTAGTATTTTTTTCCACTTTTTGTGATATCCTAAAAATTCCCACTGGGGTTCTTCAGCATGTGATCATCTATGTAGCTATTTTTAGTATTACTTCTTTCATCTGTGAGTTCTGAAGCCGACAATCACATTTTTAGGTAGATTTCTCCCGGAATTTCTTTGGTAGTGACTCATGGATTCTATTTTACTTTGTCCTCTGGTTCTAATTTTTGGAGGTAATTTTCTTTTGTGATTTCTAGGAACATAGTGCCTAGGTTTTATATTTCATTTTGCCCTTCTGGGAAATCAATGATGGTTAAATTATCTCTCTTCATGCCATTTTCCAGGTCAGCTTTTTATTAAAAAAAGAAAAGAATAAATCTCTCACACAGGATCATGAGTCTAGAGTAGGAAGGGACCTTGGAAAGCATCTAATTAAACCTACTCCTTTTACAGATAAGGAAACTGAGGCTTAGAAAAGTGACTCATGTAACATCCCATAAAGTGTTAGAGGTAGGATTGGAACCTAGGTCACCAAATTCCAGAGATAGTTCACTTTCTATGTTAAAACACTATTTCACTCTGTATCACACAAATCTGTTCAAATTTTGCTGCAACAGTTCTTCTTGTATAATTTATTTTTTTTAACTTCCTCCTTTTTAAAAAATAGGCTACCTACTGCTTTTCTAAAGACTGCCAGGTTCTGTCCTGCTGTACTCCTTATCTGACTCTTCATTCGGTGTATCAGATCCTCAGTAAACTTTCAGAATGCCTGTGCAGTTATTGTTGATATGTGCATTATCATCTGTTGTTTAATCCTAGTATCCTCATCTTTTACCCTATAGTATTTCTCACTGAAATAGTATACTATAGTTGATAAAGAATCAATTTCAGAGTTTAGATCACCTAGATTCAAGTGTTATCTTCAATATTTTTAATTTTTTTAAAATTTTATTTTATTCTGAACTTAAGAAATAAAATAAGCATTTCCATAACATAGTAGAATAGAAAAAAAAATACAGACTATGAAACTACAAATCTATTTTGTATAATTTGCTATTCCTTTTAAATATATAATAAAGTTATCATATAACTTTCCTTTTTTTCCTCTTCATCTCCCCCCCCTCCTCCCACCTGAGAGATGGCTACCACTGGACACAAATGTGTGTGTGTGTATATGTGGGTGTGTAGATATACATATATGTGCGTGTGTGTGTTTATGTAAAATCCTTCTCTACATACTTCTATTCATCAGCTCTTTCTCTGGATGCATTTTCCTTCATATGTCTTTCGTAATTAATTTGAGTATTTATAATAGCCAACATGATTTAGGCACTCAAAGTTGTTCTTAAAACAATATTGTTGTTACCATACACATCATTCTCTTGGTTCTGCTCATTTTGCAATTTATCATTTCATTCATCTCTGATAAACACTGGCTCTGTGACCCTGGGAAATTCACTTAGCCTCTGAATTCTCCAGACGATCTCAAAGACTAAAAGTTGAAGAGTAAAGAGAGTAAAGGTACTTCCCGATCAGGAATTCCCTATACTGGTGATATGACGGAATCAGTTTGAATTGGCTCAGCAGATTACTGTGGGCATTTTGTTGTTGTTATCGTTCAGTCATTTCAGTCACGTCCAACTCTTTGTGACCCCACTTGGGGCTCTCTTGGCAAAGATACTGGAGTGGTTTGCCATTTCCTTCCCCTGATTATTTTTTACAGATGAAGATCTGTGGGAAACAGGGTTAAGTGACTTGCCCAGGGTCACACAGCTACTAAGAAGAACCCAGGTCTTTCTGATGCCAGAACCAATGCTCTATCCACTATCCATCTAGTTGCCCCAGTGAGGGCATTTACAATGCAAGACTCTGCAGAGAGATTTGCAATGCTACTAATCAGGGCTTGTTTTGTTGTTTGTTTGTTTTGATTGCCCAGACTTGACATGATGGAGAAAATGTTAAAAATTCAGATTAAACTTATGTTCCCTCCCACCAGTGGGCTAGTTGTTAAAACATTTACCAGAACATCACTGACTATACCAGTGAAATCACAGGTTGAACAGACTCCTTAAAAATCTTGTCTGCGTTAGCAGTTGCTCTTTGTTTTCTCATTTCCTTAGTCTCTGCTACCTCCCTCCAACACACACACACACACACACACACACACACACACACACACACACACTCACTTACTCACACATTCATTCATGGGGGTTAAACACTTAAACTTCTATCAGCTAAGTGGTCTAAGAAACTGGATGAATTGCTACAAAAGTGAGAGCCCATCATGTTATGATGGGTAGGAGGGCAGCTTTTAATGAATGTCTACCCTGAGCTACTGTTAATTTCAGCTTTTTAAATTCTCCCTTGAGATGCTGATTCATCTCAAGTTGGCAGCACCTGGCCCAGAATTTGGGGATTGGGGAGATGCCCAGAGCACATAATGGGTGTGGATAGCATGCCCTCGCTTTTAAAAAATGATTACCTGGCAGGAATTCCATCTCTCTGAATGTTCTTTTTTTGGTCAATTTTTTTATTATTTTGCATGCTAAGGGCGCGTTAAAATACAGTTCTTCATTCTGTCCTCTTACTAGATGTTCTAAAGGCATAGATATGGGAGAAAGGAATAAAAGAATAGAGGATGACACATAGTCCAATTTCGTTCAAGCTAATGCTGAATAAACTTTACCTTAATTGTAAGTAAGGTACTTTAAAGACGTTTACTGCTTTTCCAGGTCCCAAATAACTACATCTATGGCATACTTAGCTATCCTAGCATGATTTGGTAATGAATTCGGGATGCCAAAAAGTACCCTATAGGAAGGCAACATTAAAGTATTTTCTAAAGACTAAACATACACAGATATTTTGCTTTAGAATTTAACTGAGCTTCAGGTAAAAAGTCAATACACATGGGACAAAAGTGCCCTATTTAAACTACACAAAAAAGACAGGAAAAAGTAGACTGCTGAATGCTTTTAAGTTTTTGAAAGTGATGTTTTTCCCTCTTGGGTAGCTCCTTGTTGGAATATAGAACTATTTTAAATATTCTTGTTGTAAAAATTTAGCAGCTGACAACAGGAGGCATATTGTGATAGTCAGATGGCCATCCCAAGATGCTTTCACAAAACAAACAGAGGAAACAACGTGATGAAAATTACAACGATAAAAGCTAATTATTACTTACTGTATTAAACTGTGATGATCAGCTTCAAAAGACAATGGTTCATTTTAATGAAATAATCAGTGTAACAAGACTAAATTATCTATATATTCAAAATGTACCTATAATTAAACACCACCTGCTATTTCCTCATAGTATTCACGCATGTGAAAAACAAACAAAATAGCTGTCATTTTGGATTATTAGTTTTAAACACCTTCATTCTTCTCATGAAACAGAAGTACTTCTTTTTGTTTCATTGTAACTGGCTCTTCATGATCCCATTTGGAGTTTTCTTGGCAAGAATACTGGAGTGGTTTGCCATTTCCTTCTCCAGCTCGTTTTATAGATGAGGAAACCGAGGCTCTTTAAAGAGGGTTAAGTGACTTGCCTAGGATCACACAGCTAATAAATGTCTATGAGCAGATTTGAACTCATGAAGATGAGTCTTCTGGCCTCCAGGTCCAGCAGTCTATCCACTGTGCACCATGGCTGCCCAGAAGAAGCATTACTTCTTGAATAGCAAGATTAAAATCCAAAAATACATACTACCTTCAGTTCTTCATATTTCAAGCAAACATTTTATATTTGTGAATGTATTTTTCTTCATTTTCAACTCTCTGAAAATGTCACTCTGATAAATTAAGAGTGCTTGCCTGTATCTTTCCTCAGGATTCAGCAATGCCTTCCTCTCAGTGGAACATACAAGGAAGGAGTATAACATTGTTTTTTTAAATATGGGTTTCAGCACTTATACATCTTATATATATGCAAGTCTTCAAAGAACATGGCACATTTTTGGAAAGTTCTTAATGAGAACAAAGAACAATTCTTTGACAGTTGAGACTGGATGTTATTACTGGAAAAAGCCAGAATTTGATCATAGTAAAATGTTGTTAGTAAAGTAGGTAGTGCCTTTTTTGGCAAAAAGAAACAATGAGGCATGACTATAATGTAATAGGATCTACCTTCTTCTATGGCTCATACAGTTCTTCTGAAGGAAATCTTAAAGAGTAGCTCCAAAATTCTATGGTAGTATCCTTAAAATATCATTATAACTTCTCAACATAGCTACATTTAAGGGGCCTCCAATTTACAGCCTAGGAATCTGAGACCCAGAGATTAAGTGATTTGGGTAAAGCTATACACTTAGCAAGTTATTTGAGGCAGGACATAAATGCAGGTCTCTCTAACTCCGAACTCATGCATGCTCTATCCATGGCACTTCCTAGCTATCTACTTGAATATGTAAGTTCTGCTATAATTATTGAATTTTTAAAAGTCTCATTACTATAAACATATAACAACAGGATTACTACTTAATAATAATGGTTAATATATCATTTTATAGAATCATTATTTCATAGCCAAATATCTTACTATTATTACTAAAGAGATATTATTGTATTTAGCAGTTCTATAATTAATTTGTTGTTCAGTCATTTTTCAGTCATATGTGACTCTTTGTGACCTCATCTGGGGTCTTTCTGGCAAAGATACCGTAGTGGTTTGCCATTTCCTTCTCAAGCTCATTTTGCAGATGAAGAAACTGAGGCAAACGGGTTTAAGTGACTTACCCAGGGTCACACAGTAAGTAAGTGTCTGAGGCCAAATATGAATTTAGGAAGATGAGTCTTCCTGATTCCAGGCTCATTCACTGTGGCACCTAGTGGCTTGTAATTAATTTAGGTAACTTCTAAAAATGGAAAACCCATTTCCTAATTATTTCTAGTGTAAAGAATAAACAAAGCTAATGACCACATTATCAAACACATCCTTACATCACAGAGTAGAACATGATACATCTGCTATAATCTTTCTGCTGGCAAAGGAAACTTATAAAACATAAGGCTATATTTCAAAGAACTGAGGTATCCAGAAAGGAAAATGTGTTCTAATTTCAAAACAACCCCTCTCATTACTCTTTTAATTTATTAGACTATAAAATAAAATTGAATTTTATACTGTCAAGAAATTCCTTGAAAGCCAGTACTTATAAGCCAAAAATTATTAGATTATGTTGATGTGACAAGTAAAGTAGACTAAGGTAGACAGATGTGTTGTTGTGTGTTAGAAAAAAGGTGAATTAGTAGACACACATGAGAAGGATACTATCAGGACAGCATATTCAACTAAAAATACATTTCATTTTTCCAAATTACATCAAAATTAATCTGTTTCTTTAGGAAGAGGCCAAATTTCCAAGTCAAAATGTGAAGTTACTACTGAGGTTTAAAAAAATAAGCAAAAAATGTATGTACCTATCATATCTAAGAAGTATAAGAGAGGTCAGACAGGGAGGGGAGGTGACAGATGAAGCAGAAATATCCTTGTCACAGTACATCCTAAGATTTTTGGCAGCCACTTACTGACTTTGATGCCCCTGGGACCCTCCCTCATTGACACAACAAAGTTAATGCAATGTTTGCTAAATCTGTCCTATTAATTTGGGAACTAACATGGCCCAGGGCACCCAGGAGGGAGGGGAGAGGCAGACAGAAGTGACAACAAGATCACTTTGCCATCTTTCTTCAGAATACAATTTGCTACCTATCTACTCTCTTCAGCACAGATTCTAAATACTCTCTGAACACAGAATTTTCTTGCTTTGTAATGGTACAGATACATAATGTATGCTTTTAAAGCTAACAATGTGATACATTTAACATTCCTGTTTCCTTCTACTTATTTACCTTCCTTTCTTTTCACCTCTACATTTCTACTGTTAACATTTCCCTTACCTCTTCATTCAGTAAAGAAAGCACAAATTCAATATTTCCTTTTCTATTTTCTTGAAATATAGTCCTTAAAAATTAGTCTTCAGTTCCTGGCTTCAGACTATTGGGGTTACTGATAATAGTCATTTATAGCATACAAGAAATCAGAATGTCAGGGCGTCTAGATGGTGCAGTGAACAGAACATCAGCCCTGGAATCAGGACGACCTGCATTCAAATCCGGACTTACACACTTAACACTTACTAGCCGTGTGACCTTGGACAAGTCACTTAACCCCAACTGCCCTCCAAAAAGCACAAAAAAAAAAAGAAATCAGAATGTTCATTTAACTTAATGAATATCACAGCACACATTGAAAGTTTAAAAAAAATGATGTACATCTGATACTGTAGTAATATTGACAAGCAAGCTTCCCAACTCATGCCTCAGAGCAGTAGCTGCCAATGGTAGCAATTGCTTATGGTCAATGACAGGTCATAACAATATTCAGAGATCAACTGATATTGCTTAGTTGTTTCTAACTCTTTGTGATCCCTTTTGCGGTTTTCTTGGCAAAGACACTTGAGTGGTTTGCTATTTCCTTCTACAGGCTCATTTTATACATGAGGAAACTGAGGGTTGCACAGCTAGTAAGTATCTGAGGCCAGATTTGAACTTTGGAAGATGAGTCTTCCTAATTCCAGGCCCACTGTACCACCTAGTTGCCCTTTCCAAATTACTGTTTGACTTATCACCTGGGTTGGCATGTCCTATGATGCATGCACGGTTCTCTCCCCTAGAAGCAGAAAGGCAGTTAACTGATGAGACTTTGGAGTGAGACAGAGAGTCAAGCATTAGACCATACCTGAAGTACTGTGTTCAGTTCCAGGTGCCAAAGGATTTGAGATTCTGTCATATGTAAACTGGTTAAAAGATCCATAACTATTTAGTCTAGAGCAAAGAGGCTTGGAGGGCAGTCTTCAAGCATTTGAAGGGCAATCACATAAAAGAGGGATTAGGCATTTTCTCCTTGGCCTCAGGCAGCAAAACTAGAATCCAGAGATCATAATGTCAAACAAGTTTTAAAATGAGGCCTGATGCAATGAAAACTTTGTAACAATTCAATTTTCTTTAAAAAAATGAAAAGGATTGCCTCAACTCGATTCCCTTCACTGAGGGCTCTTTGCAGAAAGACTAGATGGACCAGACAACTACTTATCAGGAGTGTTTTAGAGAAGACTTTTGTTCAAATACAAACAGGCCTTTAAGGCCTAAAACTAGGATCCAAATCATTTAGTGTTTTGTACCAAAGAAAAAGGAATTCAAAGGCATGGGCTTTTATTGTGTGTGTTGTGACTTTAGACCCTACAGATTAGCATCTTTGCGAAGTTATCCCTTTTCAAAATTCCTTATCTTACTATTCCAATCAGTAAGATGCTAAGTTTTCAATAATATGCTGGTAACAAATACAGAGATTTGTAGAATGTTATGGCCGGAAGAGATTATCTACATGAAAAGACTGAGAGAGTGTATAGAGACTAGGCCAAGATCACTCTTCCAGTCAGTGGGAGAGCCAAGGGTTAATTTTCTTTGTACCTGCCCCAATAGGCCAAATAAACCCTCTAGACACTGGTTTGGTGACACTGGAAAATGGGTGGCTTTTCTGTTAAAAACTAACAATCTCTTCAAAGGTGGAATGAGCAATCTGTTAAGTGTTCTTTACTGTTGGAGGTCAAATCTTATACTAGTAGGTGTCATTCAGGAGAAAATAATACATCACTGAAAACTGTTTTTCATTAAAAAAAAGTTAATGTTTTTCCCTTCATGATTCAGTGTCAGCAAAAATGAACAAAATTCATTTTAATGCCAAAAAGAATTAGATTTAAAGGGAAAATATCTATTAATATAGCTGAGGGTTAGGAAAAAACATAAATCATGTTATTGCTTTTCTCTAAAGACATGAGTTGTGGCCCTAGAACTTGTGTTAGAGACATTCATCATAACGTTTTTTTTAAATAGATATAAATATGACATACTGGTTTGCTTCTCACTCTTAAACACAACATTTTCAATAAAATACGGCCTATGTATCTATTTGTTTCAAGGACTTCAAAATATATTTTTTGTTTACCAATCACAGACTTGTAGGATTTTAGAATTGCAGAAGGACTACATATAAGATATATTCTCTCCTTATTTTGATTGAAGTCCTGAATAAGTAGGACGAGACTGAAAGTTCACTTCTGGTACTAACGAGAATGAATAGCACCAAGGAAGCTGGAAGCATTCACATAATACAGATTGTTTTTAATAGGTAAATTTACCAAATTTGAAATTTATGGAACTGATCAAGTAAGGTTCAATTTCATCTCATATAACCTGAAGGCTAAAACTCGAAAATTTCCAACTTGTCATGTCAGACAGGAATCCTTACTATTTTAATGTGATATAACTCTATTACTAAGATAAACACCTGGACAAAAAGAGAAGGAAGGGGAAACCTGTATTCTGCAGTTGGAATGAATCATCAGTAATTCCTGATCTATGAGAAGGAAGGAGGAAAAACCTGAAGGCAAAAAAATTACAGAAAGCATTCCCAGGCAGGCATAGTATTGTTGGTGTTTTATAATACTGGACCACAGCAATGAAGATCATTATTAACTCAATGCCATCCCCATCGAAAGTTATCAGTTTGGACTATAAAAATTAACATAGTAAAGTCCCAATAAATTCTAGTTGAGTGATGATCAAAGGATCATAGATTTTTGAGCCAGACACAACCTTATATATCATAGATGATATTTCCAACCCCTTTATTTTATAGATGAGATAATGGAAGCCCAGAACTATGAAGTAACTTGTCCAAGGTCATGCATGTAGTAACTTACAAAAGCAGGATATACCGAGGTGATCAAAATAAATGAATAACTGGGAGATTTTTCTTCTCTAGGACAATATTTTTTCTTGTTTCGATAGACACGTAGGATAAGAAAGCATCTATAACTAATTCAAACCAAAAATAATAGATCCACCAAAGAATAAGTTTAAGCAACAGAAAGCAACAAAAAGCAAGATTTGCCTCAAAGAAAATCCACTCCAACTTTATCTTGTCAAAACAGAAGGATAAGGATAGAGGCAGATATCAGGAATTAAAGAGAAATATGCTAAGAATGAAGAAACAGGAAATATATTATTAGCATATTTTCATATAAATATGAAAACGTTAAGAAGATATATTACATCATTGTTAAATTGTGATTGAAATGTACTTTTATAAACAGAGAAACTGCTTGAGTTCTCCTGTAAATACTCTTCATGCAAGAAAAAAAAGGAAAGAACAGCTTCCTCATGTCCTAACTTTCACTTAGGAAGAGTGTGTTTATAAGACCCAAACTGTTTTTATGATAGAGGCAAGGTGATCACTTGGGTTTGGGTCATTCACATTTTGTTTTATCCAGTCAAATTTAGGACATGGCTTAAAGAGGTATTTTATGGCCATGGAAACTGACTAAGACTACCCATCCTTTCTCGCTTTCTCAAGAGGAACTATGGTTACTCATCCAAACTTATACCCCACATAGTTCATAGCTTTAACTTTATTTTAAAAAGTAAACTGACATTTTGTCTTACCAAATATACTCTCCAACAAATACCTGCACAAATGCATTTAGATGATTAAAATGGTTAATCTGTTATTAACATAAAGGAGCGATGAGTGATTTAAGTTTGGTAGTATGGTATGAACATTCAGCACCGTGTTTGGCCAGAGTTAAGATGCTACGTTGACAGTTTTGAAACTGTTGTGATCATTAAGTATATCGTTCCTTTGTCTGTTATTTCTTGTTTTGCGTCACTTCATGTAGATCCTCCCATGTTTCTTTGAATTCTTCATCTGTCATTCCTTAGTGGTGTAGAACTACGCCATTACATTTACATAACATTTTTTTCAGCCATTATCCTCTCTGGCAAATATTTTATTATCATAAATGATAATTAAATGCTTTGTGACATTATGACTAGTTAACAGTATTTTAATTTTGTAAAGCTGATCATAACTCACCCTTCCCAGTTCCTTATCTTCAAGGGCTAAAACTCCAGTACTTTCAGTGAAGAGTTTTACTTTGACCACTGGTCGAGGATGAGTAGTGGTGAAATCTCCTTGGGTACCCCATCTGTAAGAAAATAACAAAATTTTCTTAAAAGAAAGATTTAATCTTGTCTGGTATTAGATTTATGCTCACAGAAAGTAATGTTAAACCATATAGCATCTTCTGTGGCTCAATGAGATGAATTTTTATCTTTGATTGTTGTGAACTGACAGATGGCACAATCAAGGAGAAAAAATAACATTAAGAAAACCACTTTGAGATCATTATGCAGTTATTAGCCTATGAGAAATAAATATGCATTACTTAATTATGTCAAAGGTGTTCAAAAGTGAAAATGAAGTCTCCAGATGCATTATTCAATTATGATTTAATGAATAGCCCAAACTAAAAGTTTACTTGATATTCGTTAAAAGTAATTTGACTCTCCAGCTGTAGTAAGAACCCACTGAGCAAACAAATAAAGTTGGGTAATAATATCAGTTTTAGAAGTTTATTAGTATCAAAATTTTGAAACTGCTAATTCTATCTCTACAAACCAAGAGTAATGGTATGTTCAGCTCTGGCAAAAGTGGTAATTAGTTAAGATTTCACTATTGAGCTTTTGTTCAATATTTTTCCATATGGGCCTAAAAATAATGTTGCAGTTTTACACATAACACCAATCTTCTGGGAAGAACTTGGAATCTTGAACATTTTTTTCACCTTTTTCTTGGGGACTCCTTAGAAAATATATGTTTTATTCTTTTAAAATATTATCTTGAACCATTCCTACTGCACTGTTTTGTAAGACATAAAAGAAAAGAAAATACATTATTAATGTATTAATGTCTTACAGTTAATTTCTCAATATGCTCTCACAGGAATGAAATAAGTCTGGCGACATCTGGCTTTCCAAATCATGGTAGGAAAATAACATGTTTTCCTGGCTTGTCTTTTAATTAGTAGCATCTTTCCTTTATTTCACACAAATCTATTTCAGTTTATTTGCAGGCTTGCATGACAGAGGACTAATTGTAAATACATGTCCTAAAAATCACTTCCATCAGAAGATATCTTATCAAATATTACTTCTAAGTAGTTCAGATCACAAGCTATGTGAGAGTCAGCACAGTCTGAAGGAAAGATCATAGATCAAAATAACATGTTTTACAAGAGGAAGTAGAATATACATAAACAAGATAAAAATACACATGAAAAAGTCACCAAGTAAAAAAATGCTGAATTTACTATTAGTTTGTAAAAAAAAGAAAAAGTATTTTGCATCTTCCATGAAACACTTTGAATCTTTATATTTTGAAAATATGCCACAGAAATCTTTCCTGTTACAATGCTAACAAAATGGGACCTACGATTATGTCTACTATGGTACCTTCTCTCAAATCCTGTCACTTAAGACATAAAATTTATCATTAAACTGAATAAAGTAAATCCTTTTTACTTACGTGACTATGTGAATAAGATTACATATGTGGAAAACAAATCCAAAATTTGCAAATGATAAAAGCAAAGTTAATGATGAAGAAATAGCACTACACAATTGTGAACTTAGATTGGTAGCAAAAGGAATGAGTAACAAAGTACTGCTTTCGTAATTCTGTCATAAAGATATTCTTGGATAAAAACGGAGATTGCTAACCATAGGCTATGGATGGTAAATAAAATAAATGAGACGTGATAAATCACTTGATTAAAAATCTAAAGAAGATCCTCTATCATAAACTTCCGTTAATCTATAATACACAGGTATCCCAACTATATCCTATTCTGTCACTTCATTGTGGGGTAGAGATGACCCTATTTTTGGTTTGTTTGTGTTTTTTTTCTCTTTTGGAGGGGGAGGGCAGGGCAATTGGTATTAAGTGACTTGCCCAAGATCACATGGCTAGTAAGTGTTAAGTGTCTAAGGCCATATTTGAACTCAGGTCCTCCTGACTCCAGGGCTGGTGCTCTATTCACTGAGCCACCTAGCTACCCGTGACACTGTTTTTGTTTTATTTTTTTGTTTTGAGCTATGCCAGTGGAATGCAAGCCATAGTTAGTTATGCCAATCTTTAAAAGGTTTTGAGTACATTTTGCAATGATTAAGCAATTAAAGCTTAATATCATATTAAGAGTTTAGGCAATTAACACCAAAAACTACAGTAAGATTTTTGGGACACTTTGAGTATCTTTTAACTGCCCAAGTTTAGAGAGGCTCAATACCAAGCTGACTACACAATTATTATCATTATTAGTTTTGGACTTATTAGGACCATGACAAGGCACTAAAGCACTGTGCATTGGGGGTGGGAGTATTTATACTTTTGAAATCACAATTATCTTTCTATGCAAATAAGTTTCTATAGCTTATTAGCCCTAATCTCTCCCTTGAGTTCCAGTGCTACATATGCAAGTGCCTACTGGACATCTTTACCTATAAGTGGCAGCTCAAACTCAACACATCCAAATCTGAACTAATCTCCCTGATTAAACCTGACCCTTCTATAAAATCCCCTATTTCCAACATGTGACCTTGCTGAGCCTGGTTGGGCGTTTGGCAACACAATAATAAAACGTAAAACTAGTAAGATATTGTTGACCACATCTCTCCTATCAAGGTTCTGATGCCACAGTCTCTGTAGAAGGAAGATTTAATTAGCCACCAACTCAACTTAATAATCTTGCCATTCTATTAAATGCTTTGTTTTTCATAGGCCAGATGTACCGTAAGTCTGAAGATACAGAAGTGTCCCTGTTTAACTTCTTTCCTTCTTACATTGCTATCACAGAGAAGGTGGTATAGAAAGAGCTAGAAAAATAATTAAAATTTCTACTTCCCTCAAGTGGACCCTGGATTTTTTTTTTCTTTTTCTCAATTGTGCTTCTTCAAGTCCTCTCTATTTGCCATTTCTTGTCTACTCAGCTCACGGGAGTTCAGAGAGATGCAGAATTTCAGAAATAAAAAAGAAAGGTATATGGATTCATCCCAAGCTTTGAGTATAGTCCCAATGATAGAGAATCATCTAAGGACTGATATAGTTAAATTGGGAGAAATTAAATATGACATTTTTATAGAGCAATTGAGAATCTACAGACTTCATTAGGTAGAATCTTCAAGTGAACAGATATAACCTAAAATGAACAGAATAAACAAGGAAGACTTACTTAGACATCAGCTCAACTTAAAAACCGAGCTTTTTATTGTTGTCTATAGCCAGCCCTCCAACCAGGTTCAACAAGGTCATATATGCTAGCCATGAGGAATACTTGCCTACATCTAACTAAACCTCTTTATTCCCACCAAATTATGAAACCTTTGAACATCCTCCAGAAATGCAATGACTCAGCCCTAATCTGCACTTGGTAGTGAGGATGAATGCAGACTCCTTCACCTATAGATTCCAACCAGAGAAAGTTGCAATTCATAAAACTGTATTTCAGGAATTCGATTTGCTTGATTATATGTATTTATAATGGGTTTTGTTTTTCTTGCCTTCTCAATGTGGGGAGGGGGATGTGAGAGAAAGAGAGTCTGAAACTTAAAATAACGTTGAATTAAAATATTTTGATGTATTTAAACCATTTTTAATAAAACATTGCTTCTGTCCTTAAGGAGTTCACAGTCTAACAGGGATACTGAGATGCACTGCCAAGTCTTGTACTTTCTACTTTCACAACATGTCTTGTATATATTCCCTTCTCTCCGATCACGTAACTGCCAACTCTGTACAGGCCAAAGATACTGGGACGGTCTGCCATTTCTTTCTCCAGCTCAATTTACAGATGAGGAAACTGAGGCAAACAGAATTCAGTAACTTGTTCAGGGTCACACAGCTAGTAAGAGTGCCAGACTTGAACCCGGGGTTTTATTTTTTTTGTTGTTTGTTTGTTTTTTTTTTTGTCAGTCATCAAGTATTTACTTAGCAACTACTACACAATCTAAAATCATGTGGCTTACTCCAATTTCATGAGGACTGTTGTCATTTGATAGGAAAGCTTCATTTGGGTTTTTCAAGATATTTTGAATTTGTTATTTATTTTAAACATTCTTTTCTTTTTAATTTTTGAGTTCCAAATTCTTCTCTCCTTCCCAGTCCTTCCCCCACCCACTGAGAAGGCAACAATATAATAGTAATTATACTTGTGAAATCATGTATGACATATATTGCCATATTAGCCATATTTTTTTTAAAAAAGAAAGATATACAAAGTAAGAAAATTATACTTGAATTTGCAGAGTTCATCAGTTCTCTCTCTGGAAGTAGACAGCATTTTTCATCATAAGTCCTTTGGAATTGTCTTAGATCATTGTACTGATCAGAGTAGCCAAGTCATTCACAGTTGATTGATCATTACAGCTTCGCAGTTACTATGCACAGTGATCTCCAGGTTCTTCTCATTTCACTTTGCATCAGTTCTTATGGGTCTTGTCATTTTTTTCTGACACCACATCCCTTGTTATTTCATCCTGTTCCATCATAATGATATACCACACCTTGCTCAGTCATACCCCAGTTGAAGAGTCTCCATTTCCAAGTCTTTGTCACCACAAAAAGATCTGATATTAATAATTTTGTATATATAGGTCCTTTTCCTTTGATTTCTTTGAGATACAGACCGAGTAGTGTTATTGCTAGGACAAAGTATATACATAGTTTTATTCCCCTTTGGACCCAGTCAGGGACCATATTTTGGCCTTTATTTGTTTTCCCAGCACACTCTAATCACTTAAATCCTTATTGACTAATAAATAGCTATAATGCAAGGCAATATGCTATAACACTGATACACCCATGGTGCAACTATAATTCAACTAAAAGAGCAATTACTTTTGTCTGGGGAAGGCTTCATGGAAGAACAGTCATTTGAGCTGGGCCTTAGAGAGGTTAGGATTTTTTAAAAATAGTGTTGATGGGTAACAGGGAATTCTGGGTAGAAGCAAATGGCAGCAGAGTGCATTCTCCAAATGGTGATTAGTCCAGTTTAACTATAATATATGTAAGGAGGCAAAGAAGGATAACAGCAAAGAAGAAAGCAAGAAGCTTGAATATCAAGCTAAAGAACTTACACTTCAAGGGGACCACTGAAAGTTTTTAAATTGTGAAATGAAATTATTAGAAAAAATTTTAGGAAGAATTATCGTGGTGCCTCTGATGGTTATTGCCTTTGCCTCCTCAGGCAGCCATCTAACTTTCTTGGTCCTCATTTTTCATATCTATAAAATGAGGAGGATGGAATAGATTAGTGATTCTTAACTTGAGGTTCATAACCTTATTTTAAAAAATATTTTGATAACCATTTCAAAATAATTGGTTTCCTTTATAATTCTACATATTTTATCTTATGCATCTAAAAACATTATTCTGGGGGCAGCTAGGTGGCACAGTGAATAGTGCACCGGCCCTGCAGTCAGGAGGACCCATGTTCAAATCTGGCCTCAGACACTTAACACAAAACTAGCCATGTGACCTTGGGCAAGTCACTTAACCCCAACTGCCTTACCTTCCCCCCTCCAAAAAGCAATCAATCAATCGATCAATAAATGACATTATTTTGAGAAGGGGTACACAGACTTCACCATTCTTCAAAAGGTGTCAATGACACACGAAAGAGTTAAGAAGCCCTGGACTAGAGGACCTCTGTGGTCCCTTCCAGGCCTTTTTCCACTCTATCACAGAGGCCAGTTTGATTAGCAATATTCCAGCTACCCCGTTCAGATACATTCAGATACATTCAGACACATGCATCTAACTCTCCCTAAATGTCCTGGTTAACTGTTGGCCAAGTCAGATGTATTGATACAATCAGTTCCTACTTCAACAAGGCAATCCTCTATAGCTCTGGCAGGAAGAAGGCATCCTGATGTAGCCTCCAGGACATTCAGTAAGGTTCTCGTCTTGCCCTTTCTTCCAAGCACCTACTTATGTTTTGTTTTTTTTTTCTGAGACAACTTCTTCCTTTCCCAACCAGAAGCGGAAGATGTGACCATGCTTCTCTATGTTCCCCAAAGGTGAATCAAGTAGCACTTACAAAAGTATCTTTCTTGCCAACACTAAGCATACCCCATCAGCTGCCTTCTCCTGGAATTATAGTTCCTTATGAATAACAGGCTATATGGCCCTTCTTAGTGCTTCCCCTTCCAACACTCTCTGGACATTCTCTTAAAGGGTTGCTTTAAATCCATTTTATTATCGCCCATTGTATTTTGGCATACTATCCACAAGAATCCTCAAGCTTTCTTCAAAACGGCCCCTTCAAGACTGAACTCCAGTCCTGCCTTCTGCAAGAAGCTTTGCTCAGTTTTCCTCACCATGTTAGAGGATTCCTTCTTAAATATGTTTTCTCTCTCTCCTGTGCGTGTTGTCTCCTCCATTACAATGAGAGTTCCTTTAGTGAACGAGTTGTTTTTATTTTCACTGCATTTCCAACACTTAGCACAGTTTGACACATAGTAAGGACTGGATAAATTCTTGTTGACCTGAGGGTAGTGACTCATTATTTGGGATTTTGATTTTATTTTTCTATGGAGGATGTGGCCATATACACTGACAACTTCACTAAGAGAACTGGTGGAATCTCCTGAGTCCTGACTAGTAACACAATTCCCTATGTCTTCTTAATTGGAAATGAATCAATTGCCCCAGACTGTTATTCTGGGTTACCTGTTGGAGTCATCCCTTTGTGCTATGGATCAGTTGCAAAGTCAGCTTCTCAAAAAGTTTTCTTTCTGGAGAAATCTTTAGGATTATGAGATCAAGAAAGCTGGGAGGAAAATACTTTGTTCCCTAAAATGGGGAAGGGTGGAATGCCTGTGAATCCATACACTTTATCCCCCCCTCCCCCAACTGAATAACCATACAAGGGATAGTGGTGAAAAGTGCTACAAAGTTACTTCCCATCTTGCCCTGCACAACACCCCATATAGTCCAGTTTAAGCAAATTTTGCTCCACCCTCTTACCCTAAAACCCTCAGCAGGCTTCAACTAATATGCTAATGCAATCAACCACCACCTTACTCCATCTATGCCTCACTGTCCTGGCTGGGCAAAAACAACCCAGCTGGAATTTTCAGCCAATACTACTTGCAGTGATTCCTACTTGCAATTTTCTTTTGCTTCTGTACTTTAAAAATAAAATCAGTGTGGGAAATTCACCATGACCAAAGAGGAAAAACAAAAGAGATTAATAAAAGTGGTGAGAGTGAATAGGACTCTAAGCCCAGAGAGGCTGTCTGCTCTTGGCCATCATGTTTTTATGTTTCCCGTTTTATAAGGTCAAGCAAAAGCTTACAAATACATGCTTGCAAATGGGGAAAGGAACAGTCCTCATAGGGTTAGGAGAGCCTGCTTATAGCAAGAACACAGTCAGGTCCAGTCATCAAGCATTAATTGTATACTATATGCCAGGCACTATGCTAAGAGCTGGGGACACAAAGAAAGGTAAAAATCAGTCCCTGCTCTTAAGGTGCTCATAGTCTAAACTTCAAGTGTGTTCTTACAAAGAACATGCTATTCATGAACATAAATATGGAGGTACAGTGTGGTTAAAATAAATAAAAACATTCTAGTATGAGTATACGAATTACCTGATATTAAATTCTGAGACATTATATATATATATGTATATATATATATATATACATATATATATATATATATATATGTATATATATATATAAATGTTGCTTCAATAAAGCTTAATTAAGTTGCTCTTCTTTTAAACTCCTTAATCTTGGACCTTTAGTTCTGTATTTCATGCTTGTAAGTCACTGTAGTGGCAACCACACTGACATACCCAGGATAACTGCTAGCACTGGTTTTTGGATGTGCTTTACCAGAAAAGATAGCGGTTTAAGGGGTCAACCATCTTTTTTAGTTACATTCACCAGTTCAGGGAAAAGTCAGCACCCTGGACTTCAGAGAAAATACAAAGAGAGAAAATACACAGAAAATACAAGCAGAGAAGTAAAGACCCACAGACAAGGTTCTGACTCCCTAAATAAATTATACACTTTACATACATCCCTAGATTGAGAGAGCCTTTACAGCTGAGCAGTTGGGGAGCTCTGAACATAACGTCACTCAGAATCTCAACCAGGGAATCACAAAATACTTCTCATAAGTGAGCCCTCAAAGCAAAATACCAACTCAGAGTATACATACACTTCTCAGAGTGAGGAGGCATCGCAACCCTTAAGACTCAGAAATTAGCAAAAGGGCATGAAAGCCTTACTACAAGCAAGCCTTCCCTAAGCAAGCTTCCTTTAACGGGCTCCATGAGGTTTATTAATGGGCTGGGAAGATCTTAATTCCCATTGACATTACAGTTACCCTCTACTCACTTTTAGGAAAAGATCAAATTTATTTCATGAAGCACTGATGTCAGATATTCCAAGAAATCTAAGCAGCTGGTGCCCCAGGCTGGATATCCCCAGTTTCTGATTCTAGTCAATCAGTAGCTCATTAACATCCTCACATTACTACAGATCATGTCACTTTCTATTTTTGGGGTTCTTTTACAACTATAAAAGAATTACCTGGATTGTAAGAAGTGTCCTTGGTTACTGAGAAACCTTGGACCCTCTTTGTTTGCAATTGCTAACTTTGCTAAGAAATGTATAATGCTTGGAACTGTTGCCTCAGTTTCTCTTATTAACAGATTTCTACCATGAAAACTGGTGCCACTTGTATAATATGTATAGCATTTCAAAATGAAAGGATGTGCAGTTTGAAAACAGGTTTTTTTAGTTCAATTATGAATTAATTTTAAAAATAGTACAAAAGGGAGTAACTATGAGATGCATAAAATGTTTTCTACTTAATTGACATGTTTGAATACTTTTAGGAATTAACACTAATTATCCTTCTATTTTCAACATATTAAATATTAAAAGAATACATTATTCTTGCGTAAATTTTGCTTTTATTGAAAATATGCTGTCTTTCTTCACTTCCACAAATGTATTATTTATGAGGATTCAGACTTGCAAAGTAATTCTTTAAGTGAATAAAAGCCCCTGCAATGCACCTTTACTTTAGCAGTAGCGGTTGTTGGCTTTTGAAAATATGATAGTCTGTAGCAGTTCCAGTTCCTATTGAATGAAATTGCCATAATGAGGCAGTCATACAAAAAGATTTAGAAACCCAAAACAGGTTTTATAGAAGCGAAAATAAGATAGGTAGGAAAAATATTCTATATCTTATCTCATATAGTTTGGCAGTAAATATGTTAAATTCTACAAACATGTTATATCTATTACCTTAAGATACTAGGAAAAATTAAAGTTTTATGTATTTCAAAAAATTGAATTAAATATCAGAGATGCACAATAAGGAAACATTCTTCTATGGTTTTTCATAATTGTATTTTGTGTCCAGATTTGCAAAGCATACCTGTACTCCCTTTGAAACAACAAAGGGGCATAAAATTTTCTGAGGGCTACTCATTTTATAGGGTAATTTTCTCAAATTCCACCTGCTGTTCATAGGTTTACACAAACCTAGTATTTAATTTTCAGGTTAGAAGGCTGAAGTTGTATTTGACAGTATTTCCATTACAAATCTTTGCCAGGTTATTGTCTTTTAGCACTTCTGGTCTAAAATGTGTGGATATAACTCAGAGTATAGCAAAAAACTACAAGAGTATGGAGATTCATTTATAAAGCTTCCATCACGTCTTTTTTACATTTGGAGAACAGAATTTTAAATCAGAAAGAAACTTAGGCATCATTTGGTATAATTCCCTCATTTTACAGAGAAGAAAACTGAAATCCAGATAAGTGACTTGCTCAAGGTAATATGCAGTAGTAATCAAATCAAGCAATCAATAAGTATTTATTAAGTGCTTACTATATCCTATGTCCTGGGGACATCAATACAAGATTGAGACAGTCCCTAACATGAATGAAATTATGTTCTAGTTGGAGGAATTCCAGGAAGAGTAAATATAAAATACAGTCAAAGAAAATACTAAGTGATGGGATAACTAACACGTGAAGGCATTAAAAAAGGATACTTGGAAGAAGTAATGCTTGAGCTCAAGTCTTGAAAGGAGTTAGCAGTTCCAAGAAAGGGAGACAAAGAAGGAGAATGTTCCAGGCAATGGGAAGACGGGAGTTTCAGTCAGTGTTAAGACACAGAGGCAAGAGATAGAATGTCTTGTATCACTTACAGAAATGTCAAAAATGAAGGCTAAGAAAGCCCTCTGGATTTGAAAATTAATAGGTGTAGGGAAATCACTGGAAATGATGGGGAAAAAAATCAGACCGCAGAATTCCCAAACAAGGTCCTCAAGAGCATACCATCAAACCATAGGTCTACTTTCTCATCTCAATAAAATCTTTATGAGAAGGACGTGCAAACACATCCAGTGGATCTTTTGATGAAAATTTGAAAATGTAACCAGCAGGCTTTTTTGAAATAATATTTCCTACAGAAGACTGCGTCTAACAGTCATACAATTAACTTAAATGCATAGGGAAAAGAAATAAATAAAATATGCTACAATGCTTATTTTTTTGTTCCAAAACAAAACGAACCTGGCGTTTTACTTAGCAGGGAAAAACAAATTCTTAAAAGCTCTTCTCCATCATATCTCTTATGCACACATTGAACTGATACCAAACCCCTTGATAGGTGCTATTACAGAGATAATTTTGTTTAATAATGTATTGATTACCAGTATCAAGGCATAAAATAGAGATACAGGCTTGCCAAAGGTCCTTGTCATTAATCATAGAAGTCCTTAACAGAGTTTCAACTGTGAAGGGATTCTCCATAGATGATGAGGCGCTGCAGCTACTCCAGCTACTGCAGATGGGACTGCCCTGAAAGCCTCCAGACCCAAAACACCATAAAAAACTATCTCAACGATATCAGTGTCCATTTGAATGATATTAAGGATAACAATATACACAGGGGAAAATCAAGAATAATGCTTTTTTGTCATGTTACGGAATAAGCATTCCTTTAAGATAGCCCATTTACTGAACAGGCACTGATGTTGCATATGACCTGGACCAGAACTGAATAGAAAAAAAGAGTGGGCTGGTTTCTGCTAAGTGTTTTTAGTAATGGCAAGCTGCAGACACAATGACCCATATTTTTAAGATCAATATTCAATTATATGGCTGTTAATCATGGACAGCTAAAATCTCTGAAGAATCAAAATCATGGTTTAAGTAAATGGCAGTGAAAAGGGATATGGGAAGGAGAAATGGGCTGCAGAACACCCTTAATGATGATTTGTGTAAAAGAAGTGGCCAAGGGTAAAATATTATTCAGAAAATGTAAGAGTGGAGGTCAGCAAATTAAAAACCTGAATTCTTCACAAGTACGCAAGAAATATTAATGGAACCAGAGAAAGGCACCCATACCAAAATGGGTAAATCTATCTTGGGAGGATTTATGGGACAAGAAGGACAAAAATTATAAAGCATGAATATACACTGATGGGTTGTGATATGCCTATTTGATGGGGAATGGAAGAGAAAAGGAATAAGCACTTATATATTTCCTTCTACATACATTTGGTTCTTACAACTTCCCTATGAAGTAGGTGCTGAGTCCTTCCTTTCTTTTATGTTTTGAGAGGGACAGAAATAGTCACACAGGACAAGCAAGCATGGATAAACTAATATAATAATGTAATGAGATATGCAACATAAATACCACAGGTATAAGGGGTGAAATTTTAATTGGGACTTAAAGGAAGATAGGGAGGTCAGGAGGCAGAGAGGAGAAGAGAGCATTCAAGGTAGCTACCAAGGTTATAGGAAGTGAAAATTTAATTGGGACTTAAAAGGAGCTCAGGAGATCAGTAGGCAGAGTGGAGGAGAGAGCGCATTCAACATATGGGGAAAGCCGGAGAGAACATCCAGAGCTTAGAGATAGAGTGTCTTGTCTGTACAACAGCCAGGAAGCCAGTATCACTGGATTAAAGAGTACATGCTAGAGAATAAGGAATAAGAAGATTGGAAAGTTAAGTGGGGGGCATGGCAGATTATGAAGACTCTGAATGCCAAGCAGAGGATTTTGTATTTGATCTTCAAGGCAATAAGGAGACATTGGAATTTATTGATTGGGGGTGACAGAAGTAGGGAGGTGAAGAATAAATTTTAGAGAGCCTCATACATCAAACTTAGGAAGCGTACTTTTCAGCAAGGAGTTGCAGCTTAATGAGGGAGACAACATGTAAACTGTAACAAATAAGATCTCTATCTAGTCTACATACACACATACGTATATGATTTTATATACACAGTCTGTGTGTGTG
>CM053581.1:484720638-484750385 GCA_028627135.1 Pseudochirops cupreus
TTGGGCTGGGGGTTGAGGGAAAGTGAAGGGGCCTAGGAGGCAACCCAGCTGAACTTGTCAACATTTCCCTCAAAAGCACTTTAAAATAATCGCTCAAATCAAATTTTGGAGCATCAGAGAAAATAAAAGCTTAAGTTTAGACACTTTTCTCCAGCCTTAGAATGCTTAGTTCAAAGTCAATAAATAGGCTAGAAAAAAAATTAGCAAACAACAAAAAAAGAATTTGACCATAAAAAGTCACTATGGTGGCAGGGAAGACCAAGAATAAACTCAGAAGAAGACAACAAAGTGAAAATACCTACTACTAAAGCCTCGAAGTAAAATACTAATTGGGAACAAGCCCAACAAAAATTCCTGGAAGCATTAAAGAAAAAGAGGAATATTGGAGGAAAAATTGGGGAAAAAAATGAGAGCAATGCAAGATTATGTAAAGAGATTTAACAGCTTATTAAAACAGGCACAAAAACTATTGAAGAAAATAACATCTTAAAAGACAGAACTAGACTAAAGATAAAAAGGCACAATAATTCACTGATAAAAAGAACCCCTTAAAAAGCAGAACAGGCCAAACAATAGAAGTTACAAAATCTCCCTGAAGAAAGTAATTTCTTAAAACTAGAACTGCGCAAGTGGAAGCTAATGACTCCATGACACATCAAGAAACAATAAAACAAAATTTTAAAAAATTTAAAAAAAGAAGAAGAAAATGTGAAATATCTTATTGGAAAAACAACTGACCTGGAAAAAGATCAGGATAGCTAATTTAAGAATCCATGAAAGACATGATCAAAGAAAGAATCTAGATAACATATAGTAAGAAACTATCAAGGAAAATTGCCTGATACCTTAAATCCAACATTGTTGTATAAAAGCATAAACAAAAAATTAATAACAAAATGTTTTACAACAAGTTTCTCTGAAAGAAATGCATTTCTTAAATGCACCCTGAGTATCAGAATGAGTTAAATTTATAAAAATAAGAGCCATTCTGTAACTGGTCAATGGTCAAAGCATATAAAAAGACCATTTTCAAAAGAAGGAAATCATAGCTATTGATAGTCCTATAAAGATTCTCTAAATTAATATTGATTAGAGAAAAACAAATTGAAACAGCTCTGAGGGACCACCTCATATCTATCATAAATGACAAATGCTGGAAGGAATGAGAGAAAAATAAGTACCCTAAAAAATTTCTTGTGAAGTAGTGAACTGGTCCAACCACTCTGGAGAACAATTAGGAACTAAGCTCAAAGGGGTATAAAACTGTGCATATCATTTGACCCAGCAATACCACAAGTAGATTTATATTCCAAAGAGGTAAAAGAAAAAGGAAAATTACCTTTATATGAATAAATACCAATAGCATTCCTTTTTTGTGGTGGCAAAGAATTAGAAATAGAGGGGATGCTCATTACTTGGGGAATGGCTGAACAAGCTATAGCATATGACTGTTATTGAGTACTGTTATGCTATAAAAATTGATGAGGGAGGCAATTTCAGAAAAACATGGCAAGACTATATGAATTTATACAAAGTGATGTGAGAAGAACCAGGAGATCATTGTGCACAGTAAGAGTAATGATGATTCATTGTGAAAGACTTGGCTATTCTGATCAATATAATCATCTAAGACAATTCCAAAGGATTCGCAATGAAAAAATGCTGTCTACCTTCAGAGAAAGAACTGATGAACTCTGCGTGCAAACCAAAGTATAATTTTCTCTATTTACTTTTTCCTGCTTTTTTTGGAAATATGGTTAATATGGAAATGTCTTTCATGATTTCACACATGTAACTGATATATTACTTATCTTCTCTGTGGATAGGGGGAGGGATTGGAGGAAGGAAGAGAACTTGAAATGTAAAATTTAGAAAAAAAGAAATGTTAAAAATAAATAATAAAAATTTAAAAATATTTTTTAAAAGATTGAAGAGCTATTTCAGATAGGTTATAATTGTTAGAGATATACATAGATATACACATTCATATATACATACACACACACATATATATATATATGTTTGTATATACACACATACACACACATAATTTTCAAGTCCATTATACCCACCCCTTCCCAGTGATTCTGAACTCTCAAGTACCATTGTTCACACTTTTCTGTAGGACTGACTGACTGCTTTCTTATTTCCATCTACCTCAACTCATCTGCTCCCAACTTCCAGCTATAAATCTATTCAACCCTTCCTCTGTATTCTCTGGAATACCTACTCCATACATCAGTGGTTCTCAACCTTCCTAATGCCAATACTTGTATGTGGGTATATCTGCATGTGGGTGGGCCTGTCTGGAGATGGATAGAGGAATGGTGTCTTGGTTCCTAAGACCATTGGAAATATGTGTTTTCCGGTGGTCTTAGGTGACCCCTATAACCTCTGTGAAAGGGTCGTTTGACCCCCAAAGGGGTTGAGACCCACAAGTTGAGAACCGCTGCCATAGGTGGTAAAAGAGATTTTATTTTAAACCTTTATCTTTCTTGCTCCCTTTATTTTCGTACACTCTTGGAGATCTGGCTCCCTCTTGATGATATAGGTTCCCTGTCTAACCTTTCCAACACTTGTTTCATTTCCATGCAAAACCCTGTTTCACTGGTCATGGTGAAAGAGTTGTATAACTCTTTGCTCCCCAATGCCACTTCCAGCTTCACCATTTGTTCCCACCATTTAATCAGTAAGTTCTTCTCCTTTGAAATTTATTTAATTTATATTTATCACATAATCAAGATTCTTACATTTATTATCTATGGGCCTCCAGAATGCTTTTCTCCCCTCAAAACTGTCTGTCTTTCCTCTGAAAATTCACTCTCATACCAGGGGACTTCAAAATACCTATGGATACTCCCAAATACCATAACCTCCCAATTCCTCGACTTATTCCTTTCCCATTACCTACTTTCCATCCTGTCACAGCTACACATAGGATAAAGTCATACCCTTGACCTTGCCACCACTCACATCCATTCTTCCTGCATTCATGTTCATAGACTCTAGAACGTATCTTTTTATGATCTTTGACATTGCACCTTTCCCTCTGCCATACAACTCCAAACATGTTCTTCAGTTTTACCATAACTTCCGATCTCTTCTTCTCTCAGGTCTTTCCCAGGCCATTACTCCTTCAGGGCTATACTACCTTTCTTCCCTTATCTTAATCCCTTGGTTAACAAGTTAAACTTTACATTGTCCTCCTTGAGTCCTTTGTTCCTTTATCCTATTAAATCAACTGTACCCTTACTCAGAATCTCATATATACCTTATTGTTTGATTGTTGGTTGTTGTCCTTTGTTCTGGAAGAGAACCAAAATGACATCACTAAGCTAAAGTCAAGTTTCAGTGTGTCAGATTGTGGCCTATCAGACCAATAGGGCTTGGAATGCTCTAGTCTGTATGAACATTTGCGGTGGATTCTCTAAATTTGTGCAGTCTGCATTTCCTTTGAGCTATTTCAATTCTGCTTTGCTCACAGAGCACAACACCTTCTCTGATAAAGACGTGCCATACTAAGTGACCCTGTTCCAGTGTCTTTGATGTCACACAAGCAATACCAAATTTCTTAAGAGAGACCTTGAGAGTGTCCCTATATTGCTTCTTCTAATCACCATGTGAACGCCTGCCCTGTGTGAGTTCTCCATAGAATAGTCTTTTTGAAAGTGTACATTTTGTTTTCTAACAACATGGCCAGCCCATTGGAGCTGTGTTCTCTGAAGTAGAGTTTGAATGCTTGACAGTTTAATTCAAGAAAGGAACTCAGTGTCTGGAATCTTATTCTGTCAGGTGATTTTCAGAATCTTCCTGAGACAATTCAAATGGAAGAGATTTAGTTTCCTGGCATGGCACTGGTATACTACCCAGGTTTCACAGGCATAAACCAATGAGGACAGCATAATAGCTCTGTAGAACTTCAGTTTGGTAGTCAGTCTAACACTTCTACTCTCCCATACTTTACTTCAGAGCCTCCCAAACACTGAGCTAGCTCTGGCAACGCATGTGTCAACCTCATTATCAATGTGTATGTCCCTGGAAAGTATATTATGAAGGTAAGTAAACTTATTCACAGCATTCAAAGCTTCTACATTTGCTGTAACTGATGGTTCCACATATGGATGGTGTAGTAGAAGCTGACAGAGCATCTGTGTTTTCTTGGTGTTGATTGTTAGGCCAAAATTAGAACAAGCAGCAGAGAAATGATCCATACTTTGTTGCATCTCAGCTTCAAAGGCTGCATTGAGGGCACAATGATCTGCAAACAGAAAATCATGCATCATCACTCCCTCCACTTTGGTCTTGGCTTGTAGCCTTTTCAAGTTGAAGAATATACCATTAGTGCAGTGGGTGACCTTGATGTGTTCATCCTCACTGAAAGCATTTGACAACATGGCTGAAAACATCATGCTACAAAGTATGGGAGTAAGCACATAGCCTTGTTTCACTCTATTAGTGACTAGGAAAGCAGAAGAGCATTGTCCATTATCCAGAACCCGGGGCAAGTAGGCCATCATGAAATTGATGTACAATGCTGATGAACTTCTCTGGGCAACCAAATTTTGACATAATTTTCCTTAAGTCATCATGACTGACAGTATCAAAAGCCTTGGTTAGATCTACAAATGTTGTGTACAGCCCCTCTGGCAGAATATCCTGGCTAAATATTTGCATTCAACAAAAGCAGTGTCTTCAAGGCAAAATGATTACCAGAAGAATTAAGTTCAATAGTTAAGAGCTCTTCTCTGAGTGGGAGCAGTTTCTTGCTAACCTGGAGGGAAAGTAGAGCCAACACACTGCTGGCAACAGTGGAGCAGAAAAGGAGTGGGCAGCTTTCAGAGATTTGGTGTATAGCACAGCATTTGCTCATCTGGGTCAGAACACTCGCAAACACCAACAATGGTTTGATGAAAATGATTTGAGGAAATTCAGTAGTTGCTAAATGCAAAACGAGAACTCTATGGAGTTTACCAGCAGGATAGTTCATCTATCTCTAGGAAGGTAGCATTTAATTCCATCAAAAGTAAAGTACAAGCAAAGCTTAGAGAGATGTTGCATTCTTGACTCAGTAAGAAGGCAGATGAAATTCAGTCTTATGCTGATAGTAACAAACCAAAGCACTTTTATGAAGCCCTGAAGGGTATTTATGAGTCAAAGACCTATGATGCATCTACTCAGTACTTATGGAGCCAAACTGATTAATGAAAAGGACATGATCCTAGAGAGATGGGCTAAACACTTTCATAGTATTCTCAATAGACAATCATCAATCAATGCTGAGGCCACCGACAGTTTACTTCAGGTTGAAGTCAATCCCTCCCTAGCTGAAGTTCCAACTGAAGAAGAGATTTTGAATGTCATTAGGCTCCTCCTGTGGCAAAGTAACTGGTGCTGATTCCATTCCAGCTGAGATTTACAAGGCAGTGCATGGAGTTGTGAGGAATTTCTTATTCTAGGAACAACAAGAAGCCCAAAATCTCTGGATCACTGAACGAGGAGATGGGAGTAAAGAATAAGAAAACTTGGAAAGGTGGGAAAGGGCCAGACTATGAAGGATTTTAAATAGCAAACACAGGATTTTATATATGATCCTGGAAGTAATAAGGGGCCACTGGAGTTTATTAAATGTTGGAGGAGGGTCATATAGCTAAACCTGTGTTTTGGAAGACCAATTTGACCAATTTGAATGGAGAGAAAAATGAAGTAGTGAAAGACTTGAGGCAGGGAAACCCACTAGAAAGCTGTTGCAATAGGCCAGGCTTGAAGTTATGAGGCCAGCACCAGAGTGAGAGCACTGTCAGAAGAGAGAAAGGGGCATATACAAGAGATATTACAAGGGGAAAAGCAGTAGGGCTTAATAACTTATTACATATGGATAAATGAAAGAATGAGGACTTAAGGAGGATGCCTAGTTTATAAGCCTGAATGACTGGGAGAAAGGAGTAATAGGAAAATTAAAAAGAGGGAAGGGCTGATGGGTAAAGATAATGAGTTCCAGTTTGGAGGTATGAGACTAGAGGCTAGCAGATAAGTTAAAGCTAGATAAGTAGATGTGAGAAGCTTCAGCACAGAGATCATGGGAGATGATGAGATGTCCAAGTGAAACAGTATAGAGGGAAACAAAAGCATACACCTCTCCCTCTTTCTCTTTCTCCCTCTCCCATAGATACACACACACACACACACACACACACACACACACACACACACACACCTCAGCAAAGGAGACAGAGGAGTGGTTAGATAAGTAGGAAGAAAATCTGTGGAAAAGAATGTCCTGAAAACCTCGGGGAAAAAAACATTTTAAGGAGAAGGTGATTGACAGTGTTAAAGGCTGCAGAAAGGACAGGCAGAATGGAGACCAAGAAAAAAGTCATTAGATTTGAAAATTGAGATCACTGGTTATTTTGGAGACAGCAGTTTTAGTTGAATGAGGATAATGAGAATCAGAAAGCAGAATTATAAAGTGAGTGAAAGGAATAGAAGCAAAGTCACAACATAGTAACATCTGTTATTTTCAAGAAGTTTAGCCATAAAAAGAGAAGAAATAGATGAGGAAAACTGGAAGAGATGGATGGATCAAGTCTGTAAGAAGGAAAGCAGCCAGCAGACAGGAGACACTGAAGATTAGAGACTATGGATGAGAGAGAAAGCAATCTGCTGGAAAAGACTGGATGGAATGGGATCACTTATATATTGTAAGGGATTTGCCTTGACAAGGAGGGTGACCTTTTCATGTGACATGAGGTGAAGAAGGAAATAGTGGTAGAAGAAATCTATGTGATATGAGAGGAGGAACAGGGAGAAAAGGGTGCTCTTGGCAAATAGCTTTAATTTTTTTTTCAGTCACTTACCTTAGGTTAAGAACACCTAAACTAGAAAAACGAAGAAAAAGTTCAAAAGACATGGAGCTGTGTCAGAAATGGAAGAATAGTAGATTATGGCCAGATAAGAGAATTCGATATCCTTGAAGTGGGGGTAGTACTCAAGGTACTAACTCTACTGAGATAGAATTGATATAAATGTCATAGGAGTTGAGAACTTTGAAGAACTAGCATACTGGGATTTTTAGGAACATTTGTTTTGTTGATCTTTTCTTGTAATTATTTTTACATAGTGCCATGAGTAATTAGGAGCCAAATGGAAGCTCTCTGATTTTTCTCACATAGACAAAATAAAATTATAATAAAGGTTTCCAATTTTATATAATCCAACAAAACAAAATCAGCATTTTAAATTACTTCCTTAATTTGCTGAAAGTCAAAACCACTTTTAAAATGAACTAAAAAAAGATTATATTGCCATCATCTAGCGCATCTCAAGTTGGAAGAGAAATTACATGTTTATTATGAGACGTAGATGGCTATTAAGAAATTGGAGATGAAACAACAAATCTAAATAAGTAGTTCTTTAAGGTTTTTCCATGCATCAGTTTCCCAATTTAAGCAAAACATTCAATTAGCATTGAATTTTTTCTCATTTTCCTAATTTTATCATATAACATTACATTAAAAGTACAATGTAAATCACCAAGATTTTTAATATATAACTATTAATAAAAATGGAACTAAATTGAAAAATTCTTTTCTTCTGAACTTACACAGACATTCTGCCAGCTAAGATGCTTTCACTACGGATGGGGCAGGCATTAGAGACTAAGTAACTGTGATATATATATTATAATCTTCTTACTGATGTGAATTTAATTCACACCTATAACATTATAAGAATGCAGCTGTGTGGAGTTTTAAAAATTTTAATAACCTTCCAATTACTGATAGGGGAATTAAGCAAATAGAGACTCTAATTACTTAGGATTTATCTAAACATTATTAATTACACTAATAGTGACTCCATACCAAACCTTCAGAAAACCATTAAGCAGCATTGTGAAAACGATCTTTAACATTATCAAAGCTGATTAATATGAACAATGAGCAAATCTGATAGCTCCTATAACAACTGCAGTTCTTTTAAACAAGATGAAAGAGATACTTTTAAGAAAGATAACTTTTTTGAGAACTGAAGAATAATTTCAAAGTTTCTAATTTACTCTGCAGTGCCCAATTATGCTGGAGTTCTGTGTTGCTATTTTAGGACGTAGATTATAAAGAAAATCTTTACAGTCATCTTTCCATTGTCTCCACAAGGCATCTTCAGTCTCCATGGGCTTTCATTTCTTTCACTTCCCTCAAATCTCCTTGTTAACTTCAGAGTTCTTGGTTTCATTTTTCTCTATAAACTGTTAAGATTGTTTCTAGATGTGAGAAATGTTCCTCATTTGGTTTCTCTTTTTATTCTATTTGTCAACTAATATTGTGTTTGTCTTCGTAGTACCCTCACAGTGTGTTCTTTCTTAATCTTCCAAGTAAAGGCAGCCTGGTATAGTAAGTAGATAGAGAATTGGCCAGAAAGCCATTCAAATTTCGGTTCAATACAACCAATAAAACCACGTGTAGCCTTTGATCTAGCAATACCATTACTAAGTCTGTACCCCAAAGAAATCAAAGAAAAGAGGAAAGGACTTATTTGTACAAAAATATTAATAGCAGCTCTTTTTGTAGTGGAAAGGGGTTGCTCATCAACTGGAGAATGATAAAGTTAGGCCCAAGAAATAATTTCTCAAGTGTTACATTTTATGAATTATCATTGTTCTTCACACATTTTAGTATTTATATTCTGGCAATAAAGCTAAGCTGAAGCACAAATGAACCACCCACAAAAATACAGACAGAAGAGGAACTGCTCAATATGAACACACAAGACTCTCTGATTAACTATGATTTTTTTTAAAAATCCCAATAAAACATAACATTTCTCTTTTTCAGGTATTTACACAGGGAAGGGATGTATGCATGACATGTATGTATATATGTATGATGGTAAATCAAATACAACTGTCTTGCTCAAACTAAAGTAGTAAAACAATTAAAAATATTACATAACTTTAAAATGTTTCACTTGAATTTTGTGGAAAACATATTTGTCAAAAAGGATGGGAATAGAGAAAGTAACCACAATAAGATAATACAACAAGTAGACAGACCAGGGAAAGAGTGGCATACTACCTGGGGGAACAGAGATGAAGAGATGAAGATGATCAGTTTTATAATACAGCCACCCAAAAGGTGAAATATCACAAAGTATAAAGAGAAAGAAGTGAACCGGAGGCAGCAGAAGAGAGAGAAGACAGAGGCAGAAAAAAGGATAAATGATAAGAGAACACCAAAGAGGACAGGTGAAGAGAGCACATCCTAAGAGTCATTCTTAATCTTGATATATTCTTGGATTGTATCCTGGCAATTTTCACTTTGAAGGAAAAAAAAATCCCTGAACCAAAAATACCACTGTTAAGTTTTGTGCTGAATGCTGAAAAGGAATCCACTAAAGGGAGAAAAAGAGACCAATTAGAGAAAAATTCACTCAAGTAAATTAGTCTTTTATTACTCTTTACATTTTTCAATGGAAATTGTAAAAAGGAATTACATTCAATCTTTTTATTGCAGTGAAAAGACACTGGAAAAATGTTGCTTTTTCAAGCACGGCAAAGCAGGGAACACATACTAGGCTAAAACTTGCACTTCAAGGCTATAGAAGTGCTTAGAGTGGATAATGTTACTTTTTACATCAGGAGAAAAATCTCTGTAGACTTGACCTTCACGTTACTTCTTTTTTCTCTAATGGGTATTCCTCCCACCCCCACTCCCTTCTCTTTAAGGAGATCAGCTACTATGTTTTTCTTTTAAAAATGGTAAAATGATTAGCATTCCCTCAAGAATGAACAAATACTATTGCTCTCTGAAATACATAATTTTGTGTGTCAGCTGTATTTTCAAACTTAAACCACTATAGTCAGAAAGCATGGACTATATCATTTTCTTCTATGAAAGACCAAGGGAAAACACTAGGGCACAACTGTTGCAGAATAAATTACATGATCTCTAACAAGCAATTTTTAAAAAAATCTATTTAAAAGCAGGATAAGTGGGATATATTTAATCCAATCCAATTCAATTGGATAAATATTTATTTAAAAGTGGAAGAATCTATTTTTAAGAGAATAATTTATCTTGCATTCCCATTTTACTTAACCATGATATAACCAGAAAAACAGCTAAGTTCTTTCACAATAGAATGTCTTCAAGCATTAAAAAAACTCAATGCTGAAAAGTAACTAAAACAATTGAAACACTGATGTATCATGTTAAAATAAGAAAATAACAGAGGATTCACAGAAGGCAAACCAAAATCTCGTTGATAAAAACAAAACAAATCAGTGATACAAGGAAGGGAGCTTGATTACCTAAGGATTCAATAGAAAGAATCATTAGCTTTTATTAGGTTAACCCTGATATGCACACTCACACATATATTTATGCACACCCTCTTATACATACACATATATGTATGTATACAAACATGTATATATACACACATATGCACACATATACATATATATATTTCCTTCAACTATCCTCATACTGAGAAAAGTCTCATGAGTTAGTTATTGTTTTTCCTTGTAGGAATGTAAATAGTTCAACTTTAATAAGTTCCTTATAATTTCTTTTTCCTGTCTACTTTGTCATGCTTCTCTTACTTCTTGTATTTGAAAGTCAAGTTTTCTGTTCAGCTGTGGTTTTTTCATGGAGAATGTTTGAAAGTCCTCTATTTCATTCAATGACGACATTTCCCCCTGCAGCATTATACTCAGTTTTACTGGGTAGGTTTTAATCCTAGCTCCTTTGACCTCTGGTATATCATATTCCAAGCCCTTCAATCCCTTAATGTAGAATCTACCACATTGTTAACAGGTGTTCAGTTAGCCTGCGGCTGAAGACTTCAATCTATTACTTCCAATAATGCTTTGTTCAACTTTTGGACAATGCTAAGTGTTAGGAAGTTTTCCTGACATCAAGGTGGTAATGGGAATTTGAAGATCTTCCCTGCCCCTTAATAGGCCTAGGGGAATAAGATCTTCCCTTCCCCTTAATAGGCCAAATGCAATCACATGGAGCCTGTGGTAGGAGGAGTTTGCTGAAAGAGTGGAGCAGAGCTGAGAGGAAGTTGGGAGTCAGATCAGTTGGAATGGAGGAAGGAGAGATGATGCAGGCAAGGAGAAAGCTAGGATTGTGACTGCTTGTGGGAAATCTTTGGGATAGCGTTGCTCTCTGCAGGGATAATGTGTATTAATTTCTTTGTTGCTATGATAGATTTGGTTTTCTGGTGTTGGGATTTGACTTTCTGGTGTCTGAATAAATGTTTTGCTTCTGTCTTCAATGTGGAGAGTTTGCTATATTCTGTGACTCAGAACTATGCCAGCATATTCATAGTCACCATCAGTGCTGTGAATATTGTCTTGGTGACAGAAAGACCAAATTTACTTCTTGAACACTTCTTATCATTGTTCCTGGTTCTAACCTCTAGAGCTAAACAGAATAAACCTAATTACCCCTTCATATGACAGCCTTTCAGATCCTTAGAGACACCTATTATTCCTACCCGTTACCCTCCAGTCTTCTCAGTCAGAATAGAAAATCAGTTTCTTTAATCTATCTTCAAATTCTATGAACTTAAAGGTCCTTTGTCAACCTGGTTTGCCCTCCCATTGAAGCAATTTAGCTTATCAATGCCCTTCCTATACTGTAGTGACTAGAATTGAATAAAATACACCAGGTGAGGTCTGACTAGAATACAGTGGAGAGGGATGATTACCTTATTCCTAAAAATTTTGCCATTCTTTATGGAGTCTAAGATCAAATTTAGCTTTTTTGGTTGCCACCTCAGATAGCCCACCCATATCGAGTTTAAAGACCAATAAAATTCTAAGATCTTTTTCCATACAAACTGCTGTTCAACCAAAAGTCCCATGTCTTTTTATTTTTTTTATTCTTGTTTTTTTTTGCTTTTTGGAGGGGGAAGGGCAGGGCAATTGGGGTTAAGTGACTTGCCCAAAGTCACATGGCTAGTAAGTGTTAAGTGTCTGAGGCCAGATTTGAACTCAGGTCCTCCTGACTCCAGAGCCAGTGCTCTATTCACTGTACCACCTAGCCACCCCATGTCTTTTTTATTTTGAAGTTGATTTTTTGAATTTAAATGTAAGGCTTTAAATTTATCCTTCAATACCCAATTTAAAAATCTGGCCTCAGACACTAGCTGTGTGACCTTGGGCAAATCATTTAACTGCTGTCTGCCTCAGTTTCCTCATCTGTAAAATCAGTATAATAATAACACCTACCTCCTAGGGTTGTTGTTACGGATATAAAGAAAAAATAAGATATAGTTCCTCCTCTAAAGAAATTTGAAACGTAAGAAATATATTTACCTTTTTGTTTAGACGATGTTTCTCCATTAGAGTATAAGGTCCTTGAGGGAAGGGTCTATTTTTTGCCTTTATTTTTATCTCTGGCACCTAGTAATTTCTTAATAGATGCTTGTTTATCAACTATTTGCCTAGAGAAAACTGAAATCACTTCACTTTACTATCTTGCTGTTACCTCAATTCAATATCTTCCCAACTGAACTAATCACAATCAGGCACAAAGTAACTCCACCTCCCTAATTCTCCATTTCTGGGAACCAGAATACTACAGTAGTAAGAATACTCAACTTGGAGTGACAGAACCCAAGTTTCAATCCCAGCTTTGTCCCTTATTTTCTGTATGACTTTGGGCACATCAGTTAACCTTTCTGGGTCTCAGTTTCCTTTCTTAAATTAGATGATGGTAGGAGATGGACTTAATGACCTCTAAGATCTTTCTTAGATATAGATTTATTATCTTAATATCTATACATGATTCAAGCATTTTTCCAGGCTTCTCAACTATTCTAATAATCGAATCTTGCCTTATCTCCACATTCTCTCCACTTCACCCCACCTTTTGTCACTCCCCACCTTTATACTGCAAGTCAGATTACTCCTCGCAGTATCTTCTGAATATATTGCTCACATTTCCAACTTCAGAGTCTTTGCTCACACAATTCCTCCTTCTCCTCCTTCCCCTGGCTATTGTCAATGATAGGTCAAGAAGGGAACACTATAAGCATGAATTGTGATAACCAAAGTAAAAACTAGGTTAAGAATAATTAATAATTAATAAATATGGTCCAAAGCCGGAAATCACACAGAAGCCACAGTTCTAGAGAAAATGTTGTTAAAGTCATCTAAGCAAACAAAAATAGTAAAATGAGGCAGAGCCTGGTTCAGATAGGAAGCTCTTTTGTGTCTTCCTGACGTATGAGGAACCATGACTATCTTCCCAAGGAATGGCATGCACTACAGAAATGTGTTGATGCTGACAAGTCTCTTCCACCTTTATAGTAAATATCCATACTTTAAAATTCAGCTCAAATCCTCTCTCTTCTATGATGCCTTCCTAAGTGCTCTATACCGTAAGGTAAGTGATATGCAGAGAATTTAGATTACTTGTTAATGTTCTCACAGCTTTATGTCAGAAGTGGGATTTGAAAACAAATCTTCCCAGTTCCAACTTCAACACTTGCCTCTTTGCAACTTCCATCCTCATTACTAGTTCTGCTTTTCTGTGGCCAATTAGAACAAATATATACTCAACAGTCCATAAAAGGCCTGAAGTCAACTATCATATCTACTCCAATCTTCTCTCCTCCAGGCTAAGCATACCCCCATTCTTCATATTACACGTTCACCTAATATCACACAAAATCAAGACCTTTCTCCATACTAATTACTATCCTCTAGATGCTCACTAGTTTATTAATGATTTTCCTAAAATGTGGTGCTCAGAAATGGACATGACACTTAAGAAGTTATCTGTGGGATGGCTAGGTGGTACAGTGAGTAGAGAGCATGGGCCCTGGAGTCAGGAGGACCTGAGTTCAAATCCGGCCTCAGACACTTAACACTTAGCCGTGTGACTTTTGGCAGGTCACTTAACCTCAACTGCCCTCCAAAAAGCAAAGCAAAAAAAAAAAAAGTTATCTGATCAGGGCATAGTGCTGTACGACTGTAAATTTTAATCATATGTAGCACAATACTCTAAAAATAATAAATACTTTTAAAATATTTGATTGATCCTACAGCTTGGATGTTTGCACACCAAACCAAATGACAAGATTTCTCTTGGCATCCTACTCCTAACTTCTCCAATCAATATGAATTCCCCATGTGAGCTTTTATATATGTTTTTTGGGGAAAACCCATCAGATATGTGTCTTCATAGATTGTTCTGAGATGAAATAATCAATCAGGATTTAGTAAGCACCTATTATGTGCCAGACACTATATGTTTTGCATATAACGTCTGAAAAAGAGAAACAATGAAAAAATGTAAGACTACAAATATTTCTTCTACCTTTAGAAGGAAGAGTCTTCTGAGGGAGAATGGCCTAGAACAAGTTTTGGGATTTTACCATATTGGTTGCTGGACCAGCATTATGTTTGTTTGTTTGTTTTTTACTGTTATTTGACATTCTATAAGTTCACTAATCCTCATCCACTGAAAACATGCTGTAAGTGTGGGATTGATTTACTCTCACATTGGTAAATTTAAAGCAAAATTATTTTCTTGTAGTCATGGCAACACAGACTTGAGGTGGGTATCATTTTTGGATGTTATTCCAAACACTTAAATATCATCTAAGACATTTAGAACTCTGAAGAGTCTTATTAAGACTTCACAGATTATGTTTTGAAAGGATTTTGCAATTGAAGAGAATTAAAAGTGTAGTCACTTGTAGTAACACAAAGATAGTGCATTTCACATAATCTAGTATTGTCTTGAACTTCCGGTGATTATTTCATTGCTACTAAATCATTATGAGGCTGAGCCTAGAGATATATCTACCTTCCCTCAAATGCATTATTTTGTTGTACACGGTGTGGGTCTCTCTCTCCCACTGCACTGACCTGTGCATGCCAAGGTCGATATGGATCATTTCCCCTCTTACTGATTCAGAACTTGAACAACTGCAATTAGCAATGGAGCTTTTCCTTACCTTCAGTAAGGAAAAAGCTATCCTACTAGCGCCTGGACAACAGTTTGTCAGGACTGACCAGGGTGGTCTAGCCCTTATTTATATATCCCATTCTATTTGAACTATGTTTGATTAATATAAAATTTTAAAGCATGTTACAAATATTGTATGAATTTTAATGTTCATAATATGGCAAACTGAACATTTTTTCTTCTTTCAAAAACATGACTGTAAACAAAGATACATTTCTATGAGTAGAAGTCAACTGTTCCAGAGCGTGAGACCCCAAAATTATCCTAATCTGTTAAGAAACAGTTATAGACAATTCACTTTTAATGTCTGACAGATATCGTTAGCTTGTCAAGCAACATAGTATGTTTGACATATTTATTCCCTTAAAAGAATTACAAATTTTAATTATGCCTATATATTACCTTAACCAATTTTTCAATGCAAACATGCATGATTTCTAAAGACAGAAGTGACAGATTTCCATGTTGTTATGAACATGGAAATGTGAATTCTAAAGTGAAAGCGGGGAGAGAAACATTTTCTCTATTATTTATAATCATTACATTTATCTGCACAAGCACATTAAGTTTAGGTGCCTATCTGGGCATTTAATTATTTTGAAAAATGAAATTTTACTTTACATAGATTACCAAGATGCTGTTTCTACCCATCAGTTTCTGAGTTCTCAAAGAAGTGTATAAGAATTAAAAATGTGATTTGAAATTACTAAAGTGAAAGGAAGTATATATAATTATGCACTTAGTTAAATGTAATGTTCTACTTTTGCCACCCTGATACATCTTCTTGAAAAACATCCTTTTATTTTATGACTATGATGTTATAAGACTACTGAAAAAAATTACAGCATCAATTTGCTTTTAAATCCAAGGGACTCAAAATGATTTTATTGAAATGTTTTAAACAACATTAAAAACATTCCTGCTGCTATACACATTTTCTAGATGTTTAAAGGAGAATAAAAGATTGCTGCGTTGTTTTCACTTTGAAAAGGAGGAGCTGGGACATGGCTCCCTTTTGCATCTAGAACAAAACACGAAATCTTCAGTTTTCTATAGCATAACTTTCACCTGCCTTGTCAGTCTGATTTCATATTACTACTTTTTTCTTCTAATCGAACTGGTTAGCTGTCTCCCACTCTGTCTCCACCCTATGCCTCTGCACAGGAAGCCCCCTATGTCCAGAATGTCCTCCCTCCTCACCTCTGCCTCTTAGAATCGCGTGATTTCTTCAAAGTACAGTTCAAGTAACACCCTCTACAGTAGATTAAGCCTTTCCTGATCCTCCTATTTATTATCACTTTCTCCTTCTTGAAAAGGCTTTGCATATATCTAATATATACTTATATGCATATCATATTCCCCTAACAGAGGGTAAGCTCTGCACAGTTAGGACTTGCTTTATTTTTCTTTTGTTTTTTTCCAGAACCTACCACAGCGCCTTGTACATAAGAGGCATTTGATATAAGCTTGCTGTTGTTCAATGGCATTCAGCCAATTGCCCTTAACTGTAGACAAGTTAGGGAAAGTGGGAAATCACTCCATTCTGGCCAGTCATATAGTGCATTGTGTACACACACACACACACACACACACACACACACACACACACACTCCCTGATGGTTCACAGACTCAAGCACGCTCATGCACACTTATTTTATCTACAGATGCAGAAATGCGAGAGGATCTGTAGCTTTTGTCTCTAGGAATCTAGTTTGGGGATAATGAGTTATTTTCTCTCCCAACTGTTACTTTGGCTTACTGAACTTGACTGACAGATTCCAGTCAATGTGATTTTCCTCAAACCAAAACCTTTCACCAGAATACATGCTATTCTGAATTAGTCTTTCTCATGTAAGAACGATATTTAACCTGAGTTGACTTGCCTTTTTTTTGTCCTCTACAGGTACTGGTCCTATTAAGAGGAATTTTAAAAAGACGTATACTTAGGTTACTGAAACATTTTATGCATGATTTCTTACAGTTGCTGTGTTGTTGTTTGAGTTGTGTCCAACTCTTTGTGACCCCATTTGGGGTTTTCTTGGCAAAAATACTAGAGTGGTTTGCCATTTCCTCCTCCAGTTCATTTTACAAATGAGGAAACTGAGGTAAAGACGGTTAAGTGACTTGTCTAGGGTCACACAGATAAGTGAGTGTCTAGGGCCAGATCTGCATTCAGGAAGATGAGTCTTCCTGACTCCAAGCCCAGTACTCTGTCCACTGTATCACCAACCTCCTTGATTTCTTAACTGACTGATAAAAATTTACATTGTGAGTGAGTCTCATGTCTTGGTGAACAAACAACCAACAACCATACCCTGTCTGGATTTCATTGTTCACCTATGAAGTATATAGAGTACTACTTTAGCAAATAAATTATCCTCCCAGAAGTACAGTCTAATTTATGTAAAGTAGAGATATAAAACAGAACATGATCTTACTATCCACTAACCTACAGGCTGTGATTAATTCTAAGAATTCATTGCCTGTTTAATATTATCCAGAACAGTTAAAAAATTAATGATGGGAAAATAAATGGACACTCATATGCCAGACCACATTAGGCCAACAAAACAAAAACCAAACCAAACCCCTATGGCCATCCACGTGAAGTCATTAGCATGGTTCTTTCCTCTCCTTATTCCCCAAGCATATTGGTTTTTCCCCCTCTTCCTCCATGTAGAGGCAGCAATAAAGTAAGGCTCAGTGTGAAGCACTACAGGGTCTTCTAAAGGTTCCACCAGTTGGAAGTAGGGAATAAACGTCACTGGCAAGGTTGGTGGGTTCCTTTGAAAAATGCTTATAGATATTTTTCCCCAAGGAGATACCAAGAGCTAAATGGGAAGAAGGTCATTTTGCTAGCCTATATGGTAACAGAAATGAGTTCAAATGTCAGGAAGCTTTCTAAACAAATAAACCAACTGAACCTCTGCCCTGGGTACTTCTAATACTTAAAATCAACTGTAAGTTAATATAAATGTGACACAAAAATTTATTAGAGAATATGGACACATCTTTGAGCAGTATCATTTATAATTCAAATCTTAAACATAGCCTGTTGCTTATTATCTGAATTATGAATTTAGATTTCAAAGTACAGGATACAACTTTGAAAATCCAAGGTGCTATAAGGACAGAATTCAGCTCTGGTTCATATCTCAGGAATTTATGAAATTTCCTTTCTTAAGTTTTAAAATTACAAGACAGTTTCACCCACAAAATGGTCTAATATCACTGATGCGGAAGGCAGACAAACATTAGAATTTTGGCAAGATCATATCCAGAAACACTACATGTTGCCCTGGGAGAAATAAGAAAATGTTTTCTCTTGCATTCAAAATGCAACCTTGAGTTTGAAGTGTTAGTTAAATGGTAAATCTGTTTAGAACTTATATTAACATTCAACTACTTAGTCATTTTAATAGAAGAACAAAAGAACTTCTAGGCAAAATTTTTAACTCAAAATTTAGAGGATAATTTTATAAATTTTATTAGGAAAAACTGACTTTCAATTGTACTAATATAATTTGGATATATATTTTATGTAAAGTATATATCTGCTGACATGTGAAATATCAGAAAATGTAGAAACTAAGGAAAACATAAGAGAATTATCTCCTACCATTTTGGCAGAGCTTTGCAGAACTTGTCATTTTTCACATGCAAATACTAAATTAAAAAAAAAAACCTCTTGCCAGACTTTGCCAAATTTATTAGGACTCAAATGTTGCCATCTGTCAGTAAATGCTTTGATATGGCAAAGTGATGAAAATGAAATACTGGAACACATTGGGTATTGAACAGACTTGCTCCAGGTGAACTTTTACTGGAGACTATTTGCTAACCAAGTTCACCTTGAATTTTTCCTCAAGAAGGGAACCTGAGCCAGAAAAGCTAATGCAGCTACTTCCTCAAAATTGACCAATTCTTTATTTTTATTATGGGCAACAGTTGTATGTGTTGTCTATAAAGTTTTTTCTCTCTGAGTCACAGAATAACATTTTGTATCTTTGTAAAGTCTGCCTAAACAACACTGCCAGTGTTTGAGTCCAGGGTCTTATCAGTGTGGATGAGCCAGGGCAGTCAAAGTGAACACCGTCTGTGACTTGATGGCACATCAGTGTCAGGCAGGGCACTGTGGCCATTACAAAACATTGAAGCTTTATGGACACAAGTTGAGTCAATAAAGTTGACAATGCCCATAGTCTTGCTGTCTTGCTTTTTAATCTGTTACTACTCTATCTCAATATCTATTCCTGTAATTGCCTCCTTATTAACCTTGTCCTCTTGGATTCTGGCATCCCAAAGAAAACTTGCTACCAACCTGGTTTGTTTTTTCAGCTTATACTTTGTCGACTCTGAATTTGGACCTTGTCTTTATTCTCAGCAAGGAGTCAGGGCTTGTTCTTCTCACTCTTTGCCTAACCATCCATCTCTGTTCTCCCTTGAGCAGGCTACAACACTGAGTTAGAAGATCTTTGTCTCCTCTATCACACTATCTTTATCAGCTTAAAATAAAAGATTAACGCAACATGATCTGTGTCCTCGTGTTTCTATGTAAGGAAGCTGAGGTCAAATCCTCAAACATCCTTCAAAAAAGTTTCACATAAAAAGAAACTATTACAGAATGAGTTTCAAGTTCCAAAAGCTGACTACACTTAAACTTTGAGGGAGGGCTTATTCAGGTGTTGGGTTTTTTCCCTAATTGCAAACTAATCAAACTAAAAGTGAATGGAAAGGTAAGTATGAACTTTCAAAAATAGTTAATTAAAAAAAATCCTTATTACTAATTATGAAGTCTCTCATATTACCAACCAAATATTCCTTGCAACACTTGATCTGTTTGGCAAAAAAATTAAGTTGGGTAGCCCCTGAGGCATATGTGATCGACTAATAAATAAACAGATTATCACGCTAAAGTCAATAGTAGTTCAATGATAATCTCAAGAGGACAAGGCAGGGACACATCAAGGAGGATCCAGTCAACTTATATTCCATAAGAAAACTGAATTAGTGGGGCGGCTAGGTGGCACAGTGAATAGAGCAGTGGCTCTGGATTCAGGGGGACCTGAGTTCAAATTTAGCCTCACACACTTAACACAAAAATCTAGCCATGTGACCTTGGGTAAGTCACTTAGCCCCAATTGCCCTACTTTCCCCCCTCAAAAAAAAAAAAAGAAAAGAAAACCAAATCAGGTGTTATTTTAATTACAGATTTTTAAAGTAAGTCAAATTGCCATTCCTCAATCAAGTTACTTAACAATAATAATGATATTATAAGTAATAATAACCCAAAGACCTTAAGAATCATGACAAAGATCATGAGACAAAATGTGAAACTGAATGTGGATATGTGATTTTTTTATAAAATGTTTTCAACTAAAAATATAACAGTGCTTCTTACTTGAGAAATTATATACAACTAGCCACACTTAGAATCCTTTATGCAGTGTGCCTTGCGAAACATCCAAGGGCTGTCTCTTTCTCCTGCTGCCCAGGAACTTGTAAGGTCCCACTCATTTGAAACCTCTTCCATGGGTCCTCTCTTGCCATTCCTCATTCCTGTCCTCAAAGGAAATGATTTCTCTTCATATTTCCAGCAGCACTGTGCCAGAACTCTTCCTTGCCCTTATCTCTTTCATCATTGTTTTTTGCATATGTGCTTTTCCTAAGTTTACAATGTATAATAAGCTTTGAGGACAGAATTTTAGCCCTACTGATTGCCTCCCACACTTAGTAGTTTACCTTGTACACATAATAGGTGTTTCTAAAATTTATAGAACTGAATAGAGTTATTACAATTGTAGAAGAAAAATTGGAGCTGCTGACCCTAGTATTTTTCATTTTATAGCACAGAAAAAAAGAAAATAAAAGATCTATTTTCTTTGTATCTAATGTCTGTACGATACCTGGAACACAGTAGTCACCTAATAAATTCTTGCTCATTGACTGATTGTAAAAGCATGAACTATCTGGAGTATAATTAACCACCTACTTTGTTCTTATTTAACTAAATTTCTCATTCTCACATATTTTACTTCTACAATCTTAATTATTAACTATTTTAAAGCCAACTACACTCATGTGGTCAAAATTTTGTTTAACTTGAATTCGTTGGGTATAAGAATTAGGACAATCTTTATTCTCTACCTTATTCTACACATTATAAATCTTACTTAAAATCATGTAAAAGAATCCTAATTGATTTCAATTATGATAGTTTCTAATTATTCATACATTATTTTACAATGGATTTCACAGGCATATTCTCTGAAAACAGAGTATAACATAAATTCCTTTTACTGACTCTAAACTTTTTGGACCTCTAATTTCTCAAGGCTATTTTAAAGTTTAAAACGTTGCATAATGTAGGTTGTAAACTTGTCTCATTGCAGATGATACCCAAGAGAAAGACATCAAGATATTTTTTTCTTTATAGTAGTCAAATATTCCTGGATCTGGGTTATACTTTGGTCCAATGGTTATACTTCTGAGCTCTTTTTTATTTAGATCCACGTATCAGTGTTCATCATAGCTTTGAGCACAAGCTCAGTTCAATAGGTCACAAGAGCAAGACATGAGAGAATAGTATACTGTATATCATGTATTAGCATACCATGCCAGTATGGAAGACACAGCTGCAGAGTTACTGTCAGTGTTTGTAGAATGCCACATCACACAAATCCTGCAATACTCTGACAGCCACATTTTACCATAACCGATATAAATCTGTGCTGACATGAAGTGCGAAACAAAACTGATTTTTTTCAAGTAAACATATGACAACTGCGGAATGCTTTCACTGATAGCTGACATTTGGGCATTATTCATGCTGAAAAAAGTGACTTTCTTTGGGAAATCAACTTTTCAAGCTTAAAAGATAGTCACCAGCTTAGCCCTAAGATGACAGTACAAAAGCACGGGACAAAATCGCTAGCAGAATATAGATAATAATTCACACAAGCCAGGGAGGCTGGGAAGGTAAGAAAGAAGAGAGTCCTTTCAGTCCCAGGAAATTGTCTAATTTTTTTTTTTGCAGTACTATTCAAGCTCAAATATAGGCACCTCCCTGACATTCCTGGGCTTTCAAAGGCATATAATAAAAACCTGAAAGAAAACAGACAAATGAGGAAAGGGACATGGTTTTACACATATGAAAAGTATGACCCTCTCCAAAAAAATTACTCCAGACAAGGAAATAAATCCTGTGCATCAGGAGATTTAGAATGACAAGTGACCTTAAGATCAACTCCAACCTATAATTTTCTACATGAGTAAAAATGAGGCCCAGACAGGTTAAGTGACTTCTTCCACCAAATTATACTGGCAGCAAAATGGCAAACCAGGATTTAAAACCCAAGTCCTCTTGACTCTGAGTTCAGTGGACTTTACTTTATACCACAGTGCCTCTTCTAAGACAGATAAAAACACTATTAAAATATTAAGAATAGTAGGTAGCATTTATACAGCACTTTAGTAGTTGGAAAGCACTTTAATGTGTCTCATTTGACATGATCTCATTTAATTCTCATAACAGCTCTGGGAAGTAGGTGCTTTCATTTCACCTATTTTATCTGTGAGGAACATGAATGGGAGGTCAGTTAAGTGACTTGCCCAGAAAAGAGTCTGAAAGTGAAGATAAGAGGCAAGAGTCTTTACTAATGCTAACTAATTGCACAGAAATAAATATTTTTTCTCTTTTTGTTATGTAAAATCTCCTTTACACTCACTTCATTTCCCTTTCCTTATAACAACTGTGTTTATGCATGATATGAACATCTCATTACCCCATCCAGTTTTTCAACTAGATTGAATTTTTTTCTTATAACCATGCCATTTAATTTCTTTCATATATTCATTCAATAAGTCCTCAGTTGAACTCATACTTTTGTGACATGGACTCATCACCTTTCAATATTCTGGAGGCTGTCCAGTTTATCAGTGTTCTTTTCAAACTATGATGCCCCAAAATAAACAGATGTGGTCTGACCAGGACAGAGAACAGAGAGATAATCACCTCCTTCTTCATGTAAGCTATGTCTCTTAAAGCAGAACAAGATCATACTAACTTTTGGCCAACGTCACACACTTAAAATTATATTAAGCCTGCTGTCCAGTAGACTCATCTCTGGCCCTTTTCTCAACCCTTCCAATCTGGTGACTTTGGATCCCACCACTCAACTGAAATTCCTCTCTGCAAAGACCCAATAACTGCTCAATTTAATGGTCTTTTCTCAGTCGGTTCTCAATCCATTTCACCTGTCTAGCTTTTGACGCTATTAAATACCTCCTCTCTCTCCTCTTGTACATCTTATCCTTTAGGTTCTTTAATACCGAATTCTCTTGGTTCTCCTACCTGTCTGACAATTGCTTCTCAGTCTCCTTTGCCAAATCATCATCTTAGTCTAACCCACTAAGTGGGAACATTTCTCAAGGGAGATGATCCTCAAATTTCTATGTGCAAGCATCATCTCTCTGGAATACTCATCCTGCATTACCTATTGTCTACTGAATATGTATGGTGTGTAGAGATATCAAACTCAATATGTTCAAATCAGAGCCACATTTTTCTGCAAAACCTATCCTTCAAAATTCACCATTTGTTTTGAGGACAGTATATCCTCTCACAATCATCCATTTACCTTGCAATCCTGTCTCAACTTTGATATCAATTTTCATTCATCCTTCTCTCACCTCCCATAGCCAGTAAGTTGTCAGTTCTACGATCACCTCTCTCAAATATGTCACCATATTATCCAATTTATTATCCAAGTTAACCTTCTAATTAATCTCTCTAATTAATCTTTTCTATCCTTCACAATGCTCCTCAATGATGTTTCTGAAACAGAAATTTGACTACATCACTCCTCTACTCAAAAATGTCTAGTGGTTCCCTATTTCTTTTAGCAGAAAACACAAAATTCTCAGGCACTTAAAACCATCCATAATTTGGCTCTCACTTACCTGTCTAGTTATTCTAAATCAATCCCCTTTGCATGTTCTTTGTTCCAATCAAAATGTACTATTCTCCCTTCCATATCCTCTACATTCCAGTTCTGCTGCATGTCTTTGCATAGGGGATCTCCCTTGCGTGGGAGGGGTTGATTCTTCATTTTCACATGTACAATCTTTGACTTCCTCCAAAGCACCTACCTTAGGTGTCACTTCCTAAAAACGTCCTTTCCTGAAACCTCAAGATCAAGCAATCAACTTTTATTACATATCTACTATGTGCCGGGCACCATCCTAAATGGTGAGAATATAAAAAAGGGCAAAGTTGTTCATTTTCCCTCTTGAAATTACTTTTTAATTATTTTATTGTTACTTATCTGTATAGGTGTTTTATTCCTCTTTCCCCCTCCTATTTAGTTGAATAAAAATTCTCTGAAGGCTGGGATTGTTTTTCTTTTCTTCGTATTTTTGTAGTGCCAGTATCTAGCACACCACCTTGCATATAATAGGTTGAATAAGGATGTGTTCAGCTGAACAGAAAGAGACAAAAACAATGCATATTCTTTGACCTCGATGATCTTTCACTGTTACATGCCTGTCTTTAGCAGGTGTTCTTGGCCTTTGTTACCTTCTTTTTGGAATAGGGGTAGAAAAAAGGAAATGTTTCCTTATGTTTCCTCAAATTGATTTCATTTCCATAATATTTCAAACAGTGATAAGAAATACTTTAAAATGCATTCCATGGAACATGGAATAGAGAAGATTCAGCAGCATTCCTAATCACTGGGACACACAGAGAAGCAGGCTCCAGGCAAGAAAACAGCCAATGTTTTCATTAAGAACATAATTATTAGGCAAGGTCTAGAGAAATACAGGTTTTCTAAGTTTTTCTTTTTCTACTCTTTTTCCTAGAGAGTAACAGGAAGCACAGTTTCTTTGTCTTTCTGAAGGGAAAGCAGCAATATCTTATTTTCTCTGTATCAGGAAGTCCATGTGGTTTTATGTTAAGGAAGACCAAGTTAGGTATTGGAGAAGTAGAAGATTCCATTCTTTTTGTAATGATGCTTACATATCTTATAACTTAAAAAGAAATAATAAATGGAGAACTGGAAACTTAAAAGTCATTAAGTACAAATTCTTAATTTTGTTTTTTTCCTCCTATTTATTTTAAATTTAATTCAATATTTTTTGTTACTTTTTAAGTTCCAAACTGTCTTCCTCCCTTCCTCATTAAGGAGGAAACTGATGCTTCAAAAAGTAGGATTCCTGGCTTCTGTCACGTCCTTTGACAACAGATCTTTTGTTGTTGTTGCTGAGTCACTTTTCAATTGTGGTCAACTCTTTGTGACCCTGTTTGAGGTTTCTTGGCAAAGACACTGGAATGGTTTGCTGTTTTCTTCTCATTTTGCATTTTATGGATGAGGAAACTGAGGGAAACAGGGTTAAGTGTTAATAAGTGTTAAGCCCAGGGTCACATGAGTAGTAAGTATCTGAAACCAGATTTGAACTCACAGATGAGTCTTCCTGACTCCAGGCCCAGCAATTTATCCACTGTGCCACCTAGTTTCCCCAACACCAGATCTAGCACTTTTTCAAATGCACAACACTGTTAGGGATATTATAAATTTATATGAATTACTTTTGAAGAATTTGTATGTTTCTGCTGAATATCAAAATTTCCTCAAACTCTGTGTGCTTACTAGTTTCAATTAGAAGAGAGTTTGCTCACCTCTCTTTAGCAAACCTATCTGTTTATTCAGAAGGGTTCATTCTGCCAAACATCCTACTGGCCACCAAAAAAATATATCCCATTAAAGGAAGCATTGGCCTCTAATAGATGTAGTGGAAAAATTTCAGGCAATGTCTTTAACAACAGTACCAGTAGGAGCTTACAATCCCTTGTAGTTATTAGAAAACACATTGAACTTGAAATCACAAAATTTATTGCTAGATTTAAACTCCATTTCCAATAATTTTCTGGTTCTCTTACCATGGGCAAGTCAAAGCATTTTAAAGCCTTACATTCCTCAACTGCAAAATGGAGTTCCCTCAAAATGTAATCAGAGGACAATGTTTGGCGAGTCTTAAACAGCCATGTAACATTAGTTATTCTTATTTGTCTGATAAATTCCATATAAGCCTTATTTCCATCTATGTTTCTGCCTTACACAAGGCAAAATAGGGATTTGATAACTAATTAGAACCTTGGGATATGATATGGAGTTCCTAGGCACATGCATTCCTTCTCATTCCTTCTCAATATGGGACAAATGCAATCATTGAGCCAGAAGATAAATCTGAGTCACGCCAAGGACTTCTTAAAGGGACACACTCAATCTGTGAGGCCTAGACTCAGAAAAAGGGATGCGAACTATAAGAAGTGAGGAGCAGGAGCAGCAGAGAAGAGACAGAATCCCAAGCCCTGCCCAGGATTTAATGAGATGAAAGAGAAAACACCAAAAGAACAAGGGAAACAGATGAAAGGCTAAGCTGAAAGGAGAAAGTGAAAGGAAGAATGAGATGCAATAAGGGAGAAATCAAAGATAGCCATCTGGCCCTGTGAGACTCTCAGAACAGAAGACACAGGCAGAAATGGTTTGATGCACCTACTTCTTCAAGGATTGAGGGAAGCTAAAAAAAAAATAAAAGTTTGCTCTCTTCCTAGATCTCCTCCTCATACCTCTCCAATAACAGGTACTAAACTCTGTCTACTTTTTTTTCACAATGAACAAAAGCAGAATTTTAATGGTGCAAAAATCAGCTTCCACAATTACCCATACTCTTTGCCCTGGAAATGCTTAGATTAAGCAAGTAAAGACATGGGAAAAGGAAGATGATCATTCAGCTCAGCTCATTAGAACAAAAGTAAAAGACTTGAGCTATATTATAGATGCACATTGAGTCTGACCAAGTTTCCTCAGTCCACCTGCTTTCTCTGGCCTGTCCCCCTCAACAAGGCTAATAATACTCATAATCTGTTTCCATCCTGATTAGTTAGGAAACACATCAATTACTTTAAACCCTCCCCACCTTACATACCTACTCCTCTAGATAATAGGCATGTCATGATTTGGAATATTGCTTTGTTAATAAGCCAAAGAGGCAGTGTGGCATAATTTACAGAGAGCTGACAATTAAGCCAGCAAAATCTGGGTTCAAGTTCTGCCTGTGACATATACTGACTGTGTAACCCTGGACAATTCACTTAACTTCTCAGACCAGGCAACTCTCTTAAGACTAGAAATTGCCAAGAAGTAGTGGATTTCACTGGTAAAGGATATTTCCTTACCTGGAATTTCCCCCTATCAATGAAATCACAAGTCTAGTCCTTATTCCTTTTTAACTTCTGAGTTGAAAGATTACTCAGAGGTCATATCTAGTCCACTCCAAACCTGAGCAGAATACCCCCTCCAACATATCCCAAGTGGGCATCCAGCTTGTGCTTGAAGCACTTCGTAGGCATCCTAATCCATATTTGGGCAGTTCTAAGTGTTAATAAGTTTTGCTTTTTTGTGACTTCTATCCATTGAGATAATTGCTTCTGTTTTCTGGTGAATGCTGAATGAGTCTAAACTCTCCTCCATGTGCTACACCTTGAAATACCTGAGGGTGGCTACCATACTGCATCACTCTTAAATCTCTCTTCTTCATTTTAAGCAATATCCTCGTATGAAATGACTATCTAGTCATAGCCTCATGGTCTACATAGCAGGATTTAATTTTACGGACCATGCATTCATATGAATACAATAACACTTTCTAATCAATTTTCAAGTTCTACTGAGACCATATTTCAACAGAAACATCTTATAACTATGGCCTAGATCACACAACTCTTCAGGGGCTACATAATTAGGCTAAACTCAAGTAATGGATAATAATATATTAAGATCAGTCAATTAAATATAAGTAACTTTCTACAGAAGTCGGTAATGGCCAAAAAAATAAGTGGATTAACGTTTGTAGATGACAACAAAAAGTGAGACATGGGGTAGGACTGTTTCCTTGGAAGATCAGAACAAAATTCCAAAGTTGCTGAAAGGCAAAATTCAGTACAGAGTAAAAAAAAAATCCACCACCAACAAACAAACAAAAAACTTCTTCACAATTAGAGCTGCTCAGAAATAGAATCGGTTTCCTCTGAAGGTAATGAGTTTCCTGCCCCAAAAGTGGTTCAAGAAGAGAATGACTGACCATTAGTTGCCAAGAAGATTCCTGCTCCAGGGAGGGTTGTACTAGACATCTGAGTTCTCTTCCACCTTAAGATCTTAAAATAATGTTGGCAAACTGGAGATTTTGATAAAAAAAAAAAGACAATAAAATACTCATACTATCTTATATGTAAGGAGTCTCAAGATTGTAAAGTACCTTACAAATACATTCTCACTGAATCTTTAAATTAAAGCAGGTATGATTATTCCTATTTTTACAAATGAGAAAATGGACTCTCAGAGAGGTAGAGAACCTGCAGGCTCAGAGATGATGGGATTCAGTGCTCTTTGAAGGACATCACAGAGGCCTTTTAAGGTTCAATAAAGGACAGATATACTAAACTACAAGGAGGAAACGGCCAGCAACATAAGCACAGGACACAAAAATCTAAAGATCTCTTTCTAACAGTAAATCTGGAAGTCTAGTAGATTTTATCCTTGGGTCCCTCTTGATGCCCCTACATGCCAAAGTCGGGTCTGTTTTATATTCCCAAATGACTTTTCGATCCTAGTCAAAATCCTTATCTCCTCAGTACATTGGAAAATAATCTGATTAAAGCAATTATCATTGAAGTGTGAAATTCTACTAGACTTAACCGTTAGGATCATTCATTTAGTGTGGGAAGAGACCTTAAATATCATCTAGTCCAATCCCTTTATTTTATATTTATACCCAGACAGGTTAAATGATACAAAATATCATGCAGATAGTAAGTGGTAAAAACAGGGTTTGAACCCATATCCTCTAATTCAAAATCCAAAACTACTTCTATAAGACTATGAAGGAATCATCTATAACTAAATGCCAATAAAGCCAAAGATAAGATGTCTTATCCATTAAATGACTTTACAAAATCTGATTCCTTTTCTTTCTCTCTCTCTCTCTCTCTCTCTCTCTCTCTCTCTCTCTCTCTCTCTCTCCCTCTCTTTTTGGTGAAAGCCATGGAGAAGGGGGAAGAGGAAAGGAAATATATCAATGGCTGGTGTCACGGAAAGCAGAGTCCCTGTTGGGTATCTATCGTCTTCTTTCTCTTGTTTTATTTTGTTTGTTTCTTTGTTTTTAGGATACAAACCCCAATCAGAGTTCTCTTGTTCCCCATGTCACTTGTGTCCCAGCAACTCCTGTTTCTGAATGAGTTAAACAGGATGTTTTTCCCCCATGGAGAAGATGTCATTCTTGAAGTTTATTCACTGTTTTTTGAAGATTATTATAAAATTCAGTCACATTGTGAGGGGAAAAGGAGTTCATCACATTCTGGAGAAGGTAGCCACTGAGGTCAGTCTGAAAGAAACTGACAATGTGGGTCTTGTTTGGGTCCCCTGGAACAGGTTCACCAAAACAACCAGAGTGATGATTAAACCCTCTTATTACTTATATAAAATGATAGTGGAGGACAAGGTGAATAGTCCATGTTATGTAATAGTAATCAGTTTAGCAGATACTTAGCACTTAGTACCTTGGGGCTAAGTGTAGAAGGTGCAAACTCTGTCCCACTGTTGAGAAGGCATGAACTCCCCTGTTGATGTGGAATAAGAAGATTGGCTGAGGTGTATATATAAGCAAGAATTCCAGAGACAGAGAGACAGAATTGGAATGCTGCT
>CM053581.1:484750885-484769874 GCA_028627135.1 Pseudochirops cupreus
TGAATGATTAAGTATTGAGTTGCCCCATGAGTGAAAGTTTGATTATTCTATTGTGAATTGATTGAATGATTAAGTATTGAGTTGCCCCATGAGTGGAAGTTTAATTATATATATTGTGAATGTTTGTCTTGATTTGTAAAGGAATAAACAGAGTGTTTACTATATTGTGTAATCCGAACTCTAAAAGCTATTCACAGTAGCATTCTTTTGGGAATCTGCTGGTGGATGGGGTTACATGTAGGTAGCATTAGAAGTCATAGTCCCATCATCATATTTCTTGACTTAGTATCAGGTCTACAAAATCTCTTGGGAAAATGAGTTTCATGGCAGCTGATGGTGTGATTGTTTTGGTTATGAAAGAGATCATCTTTGATCAATTCAAGAACTTGAAAGTCTTTCACATTCTCATCCTATTTTGCCCATAATCCATTATCTGCCAATGCTACGAATTTCCACACTTCTTCAGGAGTGCCATATAGTATTTCTCCTCCTTTGTACAGGTTCCCAAGAAACTCCATAGAAGGCCTCCAAGAAATTGTAACTCCTTTGCCACTCTGACACATCTTCCATCCGCTGTCATCCCTTTGGTAGAGCAGAATTTTCTCAGCCACTATCGTGGACACCTCAGCTGCCTGAGCTGGGTCCATAATGAAAATTTAAGTCCTCTGTTCACTTCTTTAGCTAAAGGTGTTGGGGGTTGGTTTTTCCCCCCACTCAAACATTCAAAAATAAGTGGTTAGTTAGAGATAAACAAAAAACTTAATTAGGGTAAAAAGCCAAATCTCTGTCTGAATGTTAGGAACTGCCTTAATTGGAGGCACTAACCTATGATAAGTGTATCAATTACATTTCATCTGATGTAAACTCCATAAAATAGAGAAGAGGATCATATGGATCTCAGCACCACTCAACCTTTCCTAGGCTAAGTGAACTGATTATTTTAACAGTTTGTGGGTAAAAAAATCCCCTAGGATCTGTCTTTTGCTTTTCTTTGTATGCCCAACACTTAGCACAGTGCCAGACACAAAGTAGGGGCTTTATACTTAACAATCTTTCTACCCCCTCCAGTGCAGCCAAACAAGCCTTTCTTCATATGAGCTAATCCATCTCTAATCTCTGTGTCTTTTCTCCAGACATCTTCCATGCTTGGAATGGACTTGTTCTTTACCTCATAAAATTCTTCTTTTTAGAGGATGAAGCTCAAACATGACCTTTTTTGTTTCCCTCCAACTGCTAATGCCCTGCTTCCCTAAATATCATGTATTTATTTTATATCCATATATGTGTGTGTGTGTGTGTGTGTGTGTGTGTGTGTGTGTGTATCTATACATATATATGTGTGGACAGATATATATTTATAAACACACATTTGTTATCTTCTCTGAGAGAATGTAAAAATCTTTGAGAGCAGAGACTGTTTCATTCTTTGCACTTGCAGTCCCAGAACCTAGCACAGAACCTATTAGGTGCTTATTTAATGTTTGCAGACTGACTGTGGGTAACCTCTTCTTCCCACTCTTTTGAAAGCTCCTTCTGAGAAGTTTCAATCCCTAGTTCTGGACAATAATCCTTTATACGTCCTCTAGAGATCAAAGTTTTATTACAAAGGATTTGTTACCCTACACTTGTTGCCAGGCATAAGGGGTCCTTAGGATGTAGGCTTATGTCAGTGGGGTCAGGAAAACTGATTAAAACCCTCCCATACAACACTGTATTTTGATTTTGAATAACAATAATAAAGTCTAGAATATGGGCAGCATAGTGTAGTGCAAGTCAAGAAGTTGTTTTTTTGGTGAGTCTTGTCTGATTCTATGTGACTCCTATGTGCTTCTGTCCATGAGATTTTCTTGGCAAAAATACCAGAGTATTTTATCACTTCCTTCTCCAGCGTGTCCTCATTTTACAAAAGAGAAAATGAGGTGAATAGGGGTTAAGTGACTTGCCTTGGGTCACACACCTAGCAAGTGTATGAGACCAGATTTAAACTCAGATCTTCCTGACTCCGGGGCCAGTGTTCTAGGCACACCACCATCTAGCTGCCCCAAATCAAGGAGTCCTCTTGACTGGGTGACCACGTGTAATGCCATGCACAAGTATCTTCCCAAAAGAACGCTACGGTGAACAGCTTTTAAGGTCTAGATTATACAGTATAGTGAACACTCCATTTATTTCATTACAAATCAAGGCAAACATTCACAACAAATCACAATATAATATTCACAACATTACATCTTATCACAGGAAATCACAATATAGTGTTCACAACAACTTAACATTTAACATGGCCACACAGTTTTCACCAAAGTAGCCACAGTATTAAGAACAAAGAACAAAAGAATAATCATTTGGTTTCCCTAAGGAGGTTTGCCTCCTCAATCAGTCATTCAGTCATCTCACAATACAATAATCAATCTTCCACTCATGGGGCAATCATAGATTAACTTTGTCACTTATCTAGATTCACAATTACTAAATATCATTAATCACTAAGTACAGTCATTAGAAAATTACACAAACCCTCCACCCCTCGCCATCCAGCAAACTTCAGTTTCATCAGGCATTCTTTATCTGAGGAAAGGCCTTTTCTTCATCTTGACTCAGAGCGGTCTCTCAGATTCCCTGGATCCCTTTCCATGGTCCCAGCTCCTACCTGAATTCATCAAAAAGTCACCTGGCTTCAGAAGCAGACAGCTCCCAGCTCCTTGTCTAGTCCTACAAGCAGTTCTTGTTACACACTTAAGTTCACAGGGTCCAGCACATCTCAAACCCTTCACAACTTCTGTTGCCAGGAACTCAAGGATCAACCAAGCCACTAACAAACAAAGGCTTATCCTGGTTATGCTTCTTCAGTCCTCCAGCAGTTTGGCTGGCCCTAGGACCCAGAAGCAATTTCAGCTTTCCTGAAGGCAGCAACTTCAGCCTTCACCAGATTCTGGTCTCAAGAAAAACTCCAACTCAGTTCTCAGTCAGCTTCCAGATACTGGGAGAGAAACTCTCTCTCTAAGGCAGCAGCAACTTCAGCCTTCACCAAATTCTGGTTTCAAGAAAACTCCAACTCAGTTCTCAGTCAGCTTCCAGATGCTCGGAGAGAAACTTTCTCCCTCCCTCCTTCCTTCCCTCCCTCCCTCCATCTCTCTCTCTCTCTCTCTCTCTCTCTCTCTCTCTCTCTCTCTCTCTCTCTCCCTCTCTCTCTCTTTCTCAGCTGGCTTCAGTCTCCATGATTCTTCCTCCACTAGGAGCCACCAGAAGGAATATTCCTGATTCTGACTCTCCGTCTCTGGAATTCTTCTTATATACACACACTGGCCTCCTGTCTCAGCCAACCCCCTCCTGCCACATCAGCAACAAGAGACAGAGTTCACACCCTCTTTTCAAACAGAAGATAGAGTTCATACCTTCTGCTTCTTTCACACAGGAGAGAGAATTCACACTCTCCGCTTCTTTCACAGAAGTACTTAGCCCTTAGTCACTAAGAGCCAAGTACCTGCTAAATTAATATATGGTAAGCTATTCTTTTAACCTCTCAGTCATTACCTAAGGCTCTAAGCTGCAGTGGGTAGTGATCTGCATTGGCAAAAGGAGTTTCCACACTGGGAGTTTCCTGGACCAAGGAAATAACAGATTTGATTACAAAAAAATCTGCAATTGGAAAAAATACATGCACAATGGCAGGAACAAAGACAGCATCTAATATACCCTTGTTGATTGATCAAGAGTTGTATATAAATGTGGGGTCTGTTTGTTTGTTTTTTGGATGATATGAGTCTCCTTATCTTGAATTTTTTTAATCATAAAAAACTAATAGCATATGCTTCTTATAACTATTCAACAAGAGCTAACAAGTGAATTGCTACTAGAAAACTTATTTGGATATAACACATTATCATGAAAATAAACACTCTATCTCAAATGAGAATAAAAAGCTCAGGTGAGTTTCTGTGAGTTCTTTATTTACACAAACATGAAAGGCAAATGCTTTGCCATTCTGAATTGCTTTCAGTTATAGCTGCCAAAACATTTTGGTATCTTGACATATTGTTATAGTTGTGTTTCAGGCTTTAAATTTCCCATTAGAGAAGAAGGAACAGCATTCTGTTTGGCTTACACAATTACACAACAAAGGAATCTGAATGTTCTGCCCTAATGACTAAAATGTCTTCCTGAAAAACACAGGGCTCTTCAGTCTCTTATTTGTTCCCCATACTTACCTTTTAAAAATTAAAATAAGTTATTTTGCCAGGTACTCATTTGCGTTAAAACGTCTTGTATAAAACTTCAGATCGCACAAATCTACAAATAATAATGTTAGCTGTACTAGCTGATACTGTATAGTAGTGTGTTGGCTTTTCAGAAGTGGAATATACTTGAAAAGTCAGCAGGCAGATCATAGGTTTAGAGGAAAGTCAAGATGGCTATTTGACCTGGGCTCTGAACTCTAGAAGGGTTTTCAGTCTAGAAATTAAAGAAATATAATTTATCCATGAAGTGGCATGAACAGTCCTGTCATGCTTAATATTAACTGTGACAATGCACAAAATCTAGACTTTCCTTCCATAATTGGTGTGTTTGCACAAAAAAAAAAACTAACCCCCCCCACCTTTTAGATGAAATATAAAATAAAATTCAGGCTCAATCTTTAGGGATACCTTATATTGTTTTTATGACTTGATTTTTACTTTTTTTTTTTTAATATGTCTAGGAGTCTCAAAAACTCTTAGCTTCCCTTGGAGATAACGGGAAGGGAGAAGATAAAGAGAATACACATTTATTAAGCACCTATTATGTGCCAGTTACTGAACTAATTGCTTTACAAATCTCATTTGGCTCTGCTGACAATTATACTGATTGTTTAGAATCATTTAGTTATTAAGTGTCTGCTCAGAATCCTATTTCTCATGTCTAAATCCAGCATCTTGCTGGCTAGCTAACTTTTCTCTAATCTCCTTTCTGGCACTTATCCATTTTGTTTCATCTCTGTCCTTAGCAATTCCCCTTCTTAGCCCTATCTGGCTATAGACCAAGTTTTAGAATTGGCAGGCACTTCCATCTACTCTCACCTGGCAGTCATTCCATAACCAAGCTTTAGGCTGAAGACTGGATATTACCTCACTACACCCTTCATCCATCAAAGTATTTTTCCCAAACTGGCTTATGACAAAGTATTTCTTATATAACATCTCGGGGCAGAGTGTGTTGTTTAACATTAAAATAATATTCCCTCATTTCTTCTCCTTCCCCAAAATAAGCAACAAAGTCCCGACAAGGAGAAACCACCCTACATCCACCAAAATATACTAAGCAAACAGTCATTAAAGGATTCTTTTTTAGAACAGTGGTGTTAGACTCAAAGAAGCTTCTGACTGAGCATGTTGTCTTCATCTAAATGATGAGTAGGCAATCTACATTATGGGAATAAAAGGTGTAATGGCTAGGTATCTTGATTAAATTTATTGGAAAATATCGATAAAGTAAGGCATTTTAATTAGTAACAGAGAGAAGACTGAATTGATCTCCAGCAAAGCCCAAATTGTTGAAGCAATAAAATGTAGAAAACGTGTCAGAGGCATGATTTACTAAGATGATGGAAGATAATGCAATTTCCATCCTGTAGAGTAAGATGAGTTCAAGGATAAAGTAACTATATAATTGAGAAAAGCCGTGGTTGGTAAGCATTTCATAAAAACCATTTTTCAACAATCCTCTCTGAAGTACTTGTATAGAAAGATAAACTGAAGTGGTTTTTTTTTTGGGGGGGGGAGGTTTCAAAAAACTATATAACCCAAGGCTCATTTGGAGACATAGGAGACACTATTAAACCAGATCTCTTTTTAAAAAAGATTATTATTATTCTAAAATCTTGAAAAATTGTATATATTGCCCCCAATTTTCAATGCATTTTAATTAATGTTACTAAATTAATTTTGTATTATCCATAAATTATTTCACTATGTATCCTCTAATATTTTAAAGCTATGATGACATGTCCATGCTAAGTGAACTGACTATAGGTATATCACATCTGAAAAAAATCTGGTGCTGAAATTAAGTAATGCTCATAATAGTGAACCTTGTGTATTTAATGATATACATGGATTGTTATAATGCTTCAAGGTACTTAGGCATAAAAGGTAAGTAATTAGAAATAGTTAATTAGCATTATTTATACATAAAACAAGTAATTCCAGAATGTGTGGATGCTAGGGGCAGGGGAAGGGATAAGAAAATTTGTGGCTACCATGTCTCCCTTCCCTGAAGGGAGAAGTCAGCCACCATTCTAGTTTTCTCTCCTCCTCCAGATTTGATCTCATGCATAAGAATCAATTATCATTCCAATTTTCCAACACTCCAACTTGTGTCATCAATCTCAATTGATAACAATAAATTTCATTAAATGAATATTTATTGAACATCTACTCTAAGCACAAAGCTAGATTCTGAGTAAAGATACAAAGAAAAATTAAAAGTTAATTCTTACCTTAAAGGACCATATAGTCCAAGAGGTGGGATAAGACAAATGACTATAAACACAGGGCAGAATATGTTCTGTGGTAACAAGGGCTCAATGAGAAAAAGCCTGTACTTCCCAAAGTGCCATACAAATTGCACAAATCTGTATTAATAGTTAATACACTTCCTATGAGGTCCTGGGCCTCAAGATTCAGTTCTAATTAACTCATGACCAAACCTTCCAAGTAAGCATAGGAGTAGGAATTGTGTTGGTCTTGAATTCTCCGCCATCAGGTCTGACTCTTGGGCCCTGAGACCCATAGGAAAATTAGTTCCTAACTGGATAGTCTTGAGCAAGGCACACTGGAAAGTATAGGCTTCACTTTGTTGAACCCTTTCCTATTTGAGACATGGGGTGGGATTAGGGAAAGACCCATGAAGTATGTGACGTCTGAGTTAGATCTTGAAAGGTAATAAGATTTCTTCAAGCAGAGACTGTAGGACTGAACAGAGAAACAAAAAAAAAAACAGAACAAAAAACATTATCACACATTTAGTAATGTCAGATTCACCAAACTTGGGACATCCAGAGGTAAAGGACTAAACAAGCCTATCATGCCAAAGAGCACAGCAGAGGGAGGCTAAATCCTGAGGTTAAAAAAAAAAATTCCACAGAAAGCTATCTCTATCTGTCGAAATATTTCTTAAGAGGAAAAAAACAAAACCAAGGGAATAAAGGCCCTTATCCCCTCTCCCCTGGACTACTGCAGGAGTTTCCACAAACTCTGTGTCTCAAGTCTCTGGGTCCTCATTCCAATTAACGTTCATTGCTAAAGAGTTTTTCTAAAATGTAGTTAAGCTTTATCATGTCACTCCTCCTCAATAAACTCTAGTGGCTCACTATTACCACTATGAACAAATATTAAGTAAGTATCAAATCTAGTGACCTTTTTCTCAGTTTACATCCTTTTGGACTTCTTTCCAGCCTTTGACGCTGCTGATTCCCCTACTCCCCTAGACACTCCCTACTCTGGTTTTTTGTGAACTTCTGTCTCTATCTCTGTCTTGTTCCTCTCCTTTCGTCATGGTAGATCCTTTTCAATCAGATCCTTTGCTGGGTCTTCATCGAGACTGTACCTCAACCTACCTCAACCCCACTCAAGGGTCTATCCCAGGTCCTCTTTACTTCTTCCTCAATATCTTTTTTGGTGATCTCATCAGCTCCCATATGTTCAATTATCATCTCTACACAGATGATTCCAATATCTACATCTCTCTATGTATATGTATATATGTGCGCACACATGCGTGTGCACACACACACACACACACACACACACGAGCTCTGGCTTTTCTGCTGAGCTCCACATACAAATCACGAACTGACTTTTGGACATCTTGAATCTGATTTCACACAGGCATCTCAAATTTCACATATCCAAAATGCAACACATTTTCTACCCCCCACCCCAATGTTCCCTTTTACTGTCAATGACACTATAATCCCCCCAATCAACCCCAGTGTGCAACATCAGTACCATTCTTGACTCCTCTCTTGCAATCATTCCATATAGACAATCTATTACCAAGTCTTGTCCTTTTTCTACCTTCACAACACCTCTTCTCTAAGTTCATTTCTCTCCAATCACACAGATACTGCTGCAGGCTCTCAGCACCTCTCACCTGGACTACTATAATAGCCTTCCTGTCAGTCTTCCTGCCTCAGGTCTCTGCTTCAATCCATCCTCTGCTGAAGCTGCTAAAATGGTTTCCCTAAAGTACAGATCTGACTATGTCACTTCTCCAATTCCATAAAATCCATCTTCTCTCTATATATTTTATATTTGCATAAAGTCTCTCCCATTAGAATATGGACCTCTTTGAGATCAGAAACTATATACTTGTCTTTTCTTTTTAATTCCCAGTACTTGGCACAGGATCTGGCACATCAAAAGTACTTAATCAATGCTTCACTAACTAAAACCCTGTTTGACATTTAAAGTCCTTCACAACTTGGCCCCAATCTCCCTTTCCAGCCTTATGTTTTTTCCCTTCATGCACAACATGGTATAGCCAAAGTGACTTTCATAATTTCTTATAAATAATATCATACCTTGCATTTCAGTGCTAATGCCCTAGTTGTTATCCATATTAGCCAAGTACTGCTTTCTGACTTCTACCTCTTAGAATCCCATTTCTTTCTAAAATCACCTTCTATGATTCTGTCAGTTGCTAGTACCTTCCCTAGCCCATGCCCAAACAACTTACTGTAGTCAGAGTATCCTTGATCAAGTGAGTCTCTCAATCCACATGGTACATTCAGAGATTGTAATGGGTGCAGCACTCTGATTGTACTCACAACTTAAGAAAGACATGAAAATTTCACAACCAAGACACATGTTCCCAAATTATAAGAGAGGTACCACTTTCAGACTTTCAAGTCCAGGGTAAAAAAAGGCTTTACGTTTCTTTATTCTTAAGAGGTGTGATACTATTCTACGGTCAACTGGATAGAATTAGTAGGCAGTATGGTAGACTCTCAAAATGCAAGAATAAATACTTTAAGGAGTCAAATAGTCTTCTCTGGTAGACAAAAAGAGAACTGGCTGCAGAGGAAGATCCTGGACCCTGAGACAAAATGCCTCTTATTCTTTTCTACTGCACCCATTATAAAGTACATCGGGTAAAGGGATTTCTGTGTACTTCCCAACAAGTAGTAGAGTCATGAAATGGAGAAACATGCCTAGTAGATGATACCATGACCAACAGAGGTCAGTTCCAGAGTCTGAAGCTATGGTGAGAATCAAGGTCAGAGAGTCCAGGAAATCTGCCTAGCAACGTCAATACCCAGTGGGAGCAGCATGATCATACAGTGAGAAACAAGAAGACTTCAGGGCATATCTCCTACCCATTACGGTAGATTTTCTTAGTCATATGTTCCCCACTTAATGACTCTCCATCTACTTGTGAACCTTATGGTACTATGTGCATTTGTCAGAGAGTATACCACACATTTTGAGGGAAGAAGTGATTTTTTTAATTTTTTGCTACTATTCATGTTATTATGCTATTTCAGCAAATGTCTTTGCTTTGATCTGTTTCAGACTTTTTACTATTAATGATGAACGCATCAATGGGGCTCATGAGCTTTACTTTAAATAATACTGACCCACAAAGTACTTTGCTTAGCATAGTACCTCGCACACGGTGGGCAGTTAATAAATGTTAATTGATTTATTGAATCTGGTATTTGGAATAGACAGTGACCAGAGGAACAAATCCAGAAATGTGAGCTGGAAGGGGATCACCTGGGGAAAACTACATTATACATACACACACATGTATATATGTATATATGTACAAAAAAATATACATGTATATGTAGTACACCCATATATTTCCATGTCTCTACGAGCAGAATATAAGGTCCTTAACAGCAGATAGCAGTTCATTTTTACATTTATATCTCCAGTATGTAACACAATATCAAGTATACAATGGGAGACTAATCCATGCTTGTTCCTTGAATGGTTGTCCTTGAATGGTCAAAAGACTTGGGAAGCCAAACACCTAGATGTGACCATTAGTGCTGCCATTTACTCATCAGATTGTCTTAAGAAAGTCACTAAAGTCTTCTAAGAATCAGTTTCTCTGTCAGTAAAGTGAAAGGGTTAGGCTAGATCAACAGTGTCACACTCAAACAGAACGGGAGGACACTGACGCAAACATAAAGATCCCTAGAGGACACATACTGACTTAGAAAACCACATATTCACATTTCCTATCATCTACTGCATTGTTATTTATTGTGTTAAATACTTCTAGATTGAATTTTAATCTGGGTTGGGCAGCACTTGTATTGTGCCCATAGGCAAAATGTCTGACCCATTTGGACTACATTACGTCTAAGGTCCCTCCAAACTCCAAGATTCTTGGATTCATTATAGCTTAGCTCAAATGTCACCATGAAATTTTCCCTGATCCTCCAACTGGAATTAATATCATATTCTTATATCATGTATAACATTCTTCATGACCTCTCCAATGCATTTAGGATATTTTAACTTACGTTATACTTATTTATGCATGTCTCTCCCCCCAAAAAAACTCTAATATCCTGAGGGAACAAGAAATACTTCATTTTGATCTTTGCAACCTCAGTTCCTTGCACACTGAGAACACTTACAAAATAAGTATCTTTTTAAGTGAAGACTAAGGAGACGGTATGCTACAGTGACAAGAAACACTGGATTGGGAATCCATAGACCTGGGTGTCAATCTCAGCTCTACTACTTACTACCTCTATCACCATGGGCAAATTATTTAGCTTATCTGTGCACCTCAGTTTCTTGATGTGAAATGAAGAGACTGGTTTTATTGATCTTTAAAGTGGGATGCATTTCTGAGATTTTATGACTCCTGTACCTATCTGCATCATCATTTCAATCCTGCCAGCATCAGGCAAGAATTAAAATAAATAAGTAAATGAAAATTCTCATTCTTTTATCTCAGTCCAACACACTCTTGCTTTTTGCCACTACTGGGGTAGTCCTATAAATCCTATCCTTCTAAATAATTTCTAGATGACTTTTGCGTCCATCAAGACCCATCCAAATGAACATGATGGTGGTAGCAAGGGAATTCTACCCCTTGTTGTAGCATACACAGGTCAAGACATTGGAACCAGTTTCCTGGGTATTAGCACTCTTGGAGACTTGTTCCTTTCTGGTGTGACCACTGTAAAGTAGTACCAGTTTCTGGTAATGTATGTCAGTCTTTGGTTGTGAAGATGTCCGCCACAAGAGCTGATGTGTTAGATAGCTAGAAAGCAAGAGTCATTAACCATTATTTTTTCTTTTTGTCCAACCATGCTACCATCCTAGCTAATTTGTTACTCTCTTCTTCCAAAAATCCGTATTTACAGAACATACAAATAAAGGTTACATCCTTATCACTGGTATTTCACCCATGTGCATTTTACAGTAATGTCAATGACGCGTATCATTTCTTACAATAATTTATAACATTTTGTTAATTTATAATTAATTTCATATCTGCATATTAGATTTCCTATTTATATCTGGCAAGAATACAGCTATTCTTCCATTTTGAATATCATCATGAAAGAAAGTCAAATACAGATTCTCTGCACTTGAAACAAGCTATCCAAATAGCAATTTCAGAATGTTAAGATAACACAACATTCTGCAAAGAAAACACATTTCTATTAAAACAAAACAAAACACCATTAATAGCTTACTGTGGCCTTGAGGCTTCAGCCTGATCTGTTTGAAGTTTTTCTCCGCCTTCCACTTCCATTGTGCAATAAACAATTCGATTTGGAGCAACAGATTTTAAGCCTTGAACTTCCATTATGACAATCTAAGTATCAGAAAAGGAACAAAAAGGCATTGTGTTACATCTAAAACCAAAAGAGTAACATGTATATGGTAACATTTAGTGATTCCACCCCTGAAAAAGTACCTTGGGCTTTCCCACTTGCAGTATTTTTTCATAATGCAACAACGGCAATCCTGACCCCAGCCTGAAATTCGCTCCAACCACTGAGGCAGATTTCAAATGCTACCTCCTTCATGAAGGAAATCTCAATCAACTTGCATTTTAAAAGTTTTCTTCCTCATTTGGTTTTATAACATTTTGTGATGAGAATAGCATAGAATATTATTCACAGGAATAAACAGTTTTTGAATGAATCATTTACCACCTAGAAAATCAATCAATATGATTCCCTAGGATGAAGTTATGCCATTTATTTTCTTATATTCTTCAATTTCAACTTCTAACAATCAAAGATATAATAAAGAAATAATCTCCTGCAAAATTTATTTAAGCACCAACTCAAATATGTTCTATCAACTATAAACTGAAAATTATTTTAAAATATTTAAATTTAAGGGAAATTCCTTAAGAGACCTCTAAACTCAGGCTGCTAAAATGAAAATGATTTAATGTAAGCATTCACAAATGCAAATCTGCAAAATGATTCACAACTGAATCTCAAAAACTGTGATGAGAGGCATATGCACAAAATATCATCCACCATAAGGCAATCTCTTTTTTATAACTGATGGACACTAATGAGATCGTCCCATTGTACAATAATAAAAGCAGAAGTTCATATTAACATTTTACATAAATTATTTGACTTCCTTTAAAATTTCCCATGAAGTAGACAGCATAGGTCTTCTTATTCCTATTTTTATAGATTTGAAAAGTGAGCCACAGAGAGCTCTACAAAGTAACTAGGCATCACCACCACATGACACAGCAACAACAAGAGTAACAACGTGCTTACTGTGTGCTGAGCTCTGGGCTATACACTTTACAATTGTTATCTCATCGCACTATCCCATTTGATCCTCACAACAATCCTGGGAAGTGGGTGCTATTATTATCCACATTTTACAGATGAGGAAACTGTTGCAAAGAGAGGTTAAGTGACTTGCTTAGGTTCATACAGCTAGTTAGCATCTGAGGTCAAATTTGAACTCCTATCTTTGTAACTCCAGGCCAAGTGCTGCACCATCTAGTAGTGAAAAGAGCATGTATGGAATTTGATCCTGGGTCTCTTGACCCCAAATTTAGCATTTATTTCACTGCACCACACTGCTTCTCCTCATGGTGATCTCAGGAATGTTTTAATATTTATTATTCTGGATTATTACTACCATTCTGAAACTGCGGGCAAGTCATTCAACCTTTATGTGGCTCAGGCAACTTCCTAGGTCTCGGTTATTATAAGTTGTGGTCTGTTTTAGTAGACTGACCTCCTGCTTTACTTACAATGACAAAATCAGGGCATGTCCTATCATTTGTCATTGATTTTTATTGCTTTCTATCTTGGCATATTAGCTTTGTACATTTGAGAAAGAGAGAGGGGCAGGAGTTATTAACATGAATTCTCCAAACTTGTTTTTAAAATAATTCGGCAAATGTATTTCAACATAATTGTTTCCTTTGTAATCCTAGGTATTTTATTTTATGGCCCTGTTTATTTTCATTAAACACAAGCTGAATGTTCTTTATTGTATCAAACTTATGCTATCAGTCATTCTTATAGATTCATCTCTGAAGCTTTAGGTATAATTTCATGGGCATACCATTTCCTTTGCTGGCTGACCTGGTATAAAAGCATATTATACTTTCATATTCAAACTTAAGAACACTTTATGGGAGGCAGTTATTTATCAAGAAAAAGCTCCTTCCCCAAATCCACCCTTTCTGGATTACTTAGAATACTATGCTATGAGGTTTGTTCATTATAAGAATCATGAAATACTAAGACATATAAAGGAAATCAATCATCTTCTATTCCCTTTTGGATAATCCAAAATCCCAGTATAACCTTCTAGAAATCTGGGAGGAATAAAATGAGAGATATAAATGAATTAAATGTATAAAACATTTTAATTGTTTCTTGTTCTGTTTTTTTTTCTAGAGGAAAATATGAGGACATTTGGTACCTAAGAAAAATGACCAACACAATGAAATCTTTGTAGGTTCAAAGGATCATAGACTTACAGGTGGAAGAGAACAGGTAAGATGTATAGTTCAACCCCTCATTTTATGGTGGAGGAAAACTGTAGCCCAAGGAGATGACACATATAGTAAATGGCAGAGGAAGGATTTCCACCCATGCTCTGTGACTCCAAGAGTCAGAGCTCCCCCTCCTTTTTTTAAGCAAAACAATTCTTAATCAAAAAGTTTCTTTCATTTTTGCTTCTCTTCAACTGCAAACAAATCTATAAAACTACTGAAGATACAACTTAAAAGATGTTTCCAGGAATTCATGGAAAATAGTGACATATTCCAGAAGCCTCTAATACTTGAGGAAGATGCATCTCAATCTACACAGAAGTAAAACTCAGAAGCAGAGCTCAAAGACTATTAACCAAAACAAATAGGTGTACCATTCACCACTGAGGGATGTGCTGAATCTCGACATGAATGAAACTCGTGTACCAGATGACTTATTTGAAATACCTAACCTCAGTGCTATTTCCACTTACTTTTCATAAATAAAGGCCACGTGCAAATCTCTGAATCCCTGTAATTTTAAATTCTGTTTTTTCTTGGCCAGGATGGGGGTGGGGGATGGCAGGTGTGAGTGGGCATAGTGGTCAGGGATCCTTTGTCTGCTTAATTTTAATCAGATGGTATGATTTTTTTTAAACAACCTCCATTCATATATTAAGAATAAAGCAATTATGGAATCAATGTAAGATGATTTTAAGAGAAAATGTATTACCACTGGCCCAGATTTCAGATTATTATCCATTTACATGACATTTCTCTCTTCAGTCTGTCAAATAGCCAAAGTGTAAAAGAGATGAAAGAAAGCATCGGCTGACACTATTTCTGTCACCTCCATGACAAGTTATTGTAAATAGGCCCTCCTCAAACACCCGACTTGTGAAACAATCATTCTGCTACCTACAACAATACTGCCATCTGTGTAGGGAATGTTTTACCCTGAAGAACTGCCAGTTTTAAAAGGTTTTATAAAGAGAGTAACGAGTTCATAACTCCGAATTCATAGACTAATGCATAGATCCCTAAACTGTCAGGGAAAATGAAGGTCAAAGAGATCGGGGAAATTTCAGTTATGTTCATCATCTAATACCAACCTAATTTTAGTCCTCTGTTTAAATGCTGCTCTACTAAGCTTCTTACTTGAGATATTGTTTAGTATCAAAACTATCTGATTTTGTCGTATTCCCTTTTCTGGGGTATTTCTGATTTGTTAATGGCCAGGGACAGGAAGAGGGACGAGGTCCTGGCAAAAGGAAAAAAAAGAAAAAGCCAGAATATATGCTTCTGAACAATTGAGAAGGGACAAAAAATGTATAATATAAAGGCTGTTTAAAGACTGAATGTGACAAAAGGGAATAACAAGATGAAAATGGGGCAGGTAGAATAAGATACCTATAATGCTCTCCTTATAATGATATGTGTAATTCTCAAAGTACATCCAATGACAGTGATAAGCAGGTAGAGTAACTCATCGCTGGAAGTCTTGAAAAATCATAGGATCACAGATTTAGAAGCAAAAGAAACCAGGTTGGCACAGTGTTAAAGACTCAAAACTATGGTGTTTTAAATTACACTGAAATCTCAGCAATTTAGTCCCAGACTGAGGGGGAAAAAATAGCAGGAAAGCATATTAGACTTTCATCCTGTGCACATTTCAACCTCAAAGGACAAAGTAACAGAAGACAGAGGTTGGGAAAAGGGACTGATCGCCATATTCTTACCTCTGAATTTCATTTACAGAAGAACACAAAGGGAGAAAAGACCAAAATTAGACTTCCCTTCCAGCTGCTTTGGCGTGAATAACCACTAATTTAACGAGTTAAGGCTTAAATATCATTAATGGAGAGATTAAAGGCCGTAACATCTAAGTCCAGACTTACACCTAGATCCCCACAGAATCCAAGGGCAGTCATCAACTTCAGGGAACATATATTATATTTCATGCAAACATATATCATGTAGAGAACCAAATTACATATACAATTTTGTTACTTAAGGTATTTGGATCTAGAGTAAATAAAGACTCTAAATTCCCATAACAGCTAAAAGTGAAAGACTGAAAAAAAGACAAAAGGTTACCTTTAAGCAACAAAAAGAAGAAACAAACAAAAATACCACATACATTTCATTCTTTCTAGTTTTACTTTCAAAAAGAAAACTGAGGGGCAAAAAACCTTCCAAGAAATCAGACCAAACAAATTCTAACAGAAAATCTTATAAATCCCAACTAAGAAGAATGATCAAAAAATATCTATATGTGTACATATATATGTACAGACATATATACATATATATTAAAATAAATCCTTGCAATTATTTTGGAGAGCACTCACAAAATATATAATTTATAACTTGTGAGACAATGGTTCATTTACTAATGTTATCCTAAAAGCATCATAAAAATTGAAATCTATATAATTATTTGAAACAGCAAAAATGGAAAAGAAGCTGTATTTTCCATGACTAGATAATGGCTGAATAAATCATAATGCATGAATTTAATAGTATAATATGGCATTGTAAAGATACGATACATCATTATAAGGAAATAGGACAAAGTCTATGAAAAATTATGCAAATCAGGATTATCAAAAGAAAAACTATATTCATATTGACTACAAATATATTATATAGTAAACATAATATATATATTCATTTACATACATATACACATATACCTATATACTGATATATACCTATGCGTGTATATGTATATATATGTATGTGCACATGTGTGTGTGTGTGTGTATACATATGTATATGCATTTGAGGTGTGGGAGGGGGGCATCAAGACCTCTGACTTCATTGAATTGAGCCAGAGTAGGCAAACCACAACCTATGTGCCAAATCCAGCCCCATTTCTGATTCAGAGAGTCTATAAGCTAAGAATACACAAGGAGATAGGAAATGGAGTGTCATGCGTGAGGAACATAAAAGAGGCCAGTCTTCTACAATAGAGTACAGGAAGGGGAATCAATTGTAATAAGGCTGGAAATGTAGGAGGGGACTAGGTTTGAAGTGCTTTAATGCCAAATGAATATATTTTATCTCAGAGGCAATAGGGAAACAAAGAACTCATTCAGTAAAAATTCAAAATTTTGGCAGCTGTTAGGAAAACAGAATGGAGAGGGGAGAGACTTGATGCAGGAAGATCAATGAGTCAAGGCAAGAGGTGATGAGGGTAGCTACATATGTGAAAATGAAACATGAGAGATGTTGAGGAGAAAAATGATAAGATATGGTAATTATATGTGTACGTTATATATGCAATAAGTAAGAATAAGGAGTTGAGAATGACAGTGAAGGGGTGAAGCTGGGAGATCTGAAGGATGACATTGGCTTAGAAGAGGTTTGGAAAAAAGCTGGCTATGGGTTCAAAGATAACGAGTTCTATTTTGGATATGCTTACTTTGAGAAGCAGAGGGCACCTGGTTTGAGAGGTCCAAAAAATGGGGAGCCGGGGGTGAGTTGAGACTGAAACTCAGGAGAGACATGAGCACTAACTAAATATATCTAGGACTTAGTTTTATAGTGAAGATAATTAAATCCATGAGAAGTGCTGAAGTCTCTGAATGAGGGAGTAGATAGAAGAGTAGTACACTAAGGATAGAACCTTGGGTCACACTTAAAATTAGAGGGCTCATATGATATGCATGTTGATCAACAAAAGAGAAAGGAGACTAAAAGGTGGCACAAGGAAGGTACAGATAACACAGATATTTAATAATATTGATTTGTCGCTTAAGTCTAGATGCATTTGCATATAGTATTTAACTAGAAATTTTCAAGTGTAATTTAACGGATATATATGCATGCATATGTGTGTGTATGTATATATACACCATGTACACAAAGCTTTTAAGTATAAAAATAAGAAAATGTTATTTTTGCAGTTTCCCTTAAGCTGATAGATGATTATGTGATTACTTACCTCTAATGTGAATGACAGTACCACATCTGATTTTGACAGCTGAATCTCATTCTCGTCTCCCATATCTAAGAATGCAGAATTCTGTGATCTTTTTAACTTCTGCAGTTTAAACTCAGGACCACCTTTAGATACTGGTAGACTTTCCAAATTGGCCATTAGCAAATTCACGGAAGATCTCATCTCTTCTATGAACATGGTCTCCATTTCTTTTGCTACAAACTTGGGAAATTTCCTTTCCTTAAGAACAAAAATAAAAATATACCTAAATATTTTGAATTCAAAATGTTACTAAAAATGTTTTAAATTACAACATTGCTAACTCAAGTCATTTTAAAAAGTATAACAAGACAATAAATTTTTCCCAAGGTATTATTATCAAACAAATAAATTCTAAGTTGACTTTGTAGCATATCTGCTCTACAATTTGGCTTAACAGACTAAAGCTTCAGGTCTGAACAATTTAGAGTTTAAATATATTGACTCTGCATTATTGAGGATCAGTATAGTACACAAAAAGCAAGGTATCATGCCAATCCACCCTAACTTCTTCTGAAAAGGAAGCTTCTCAAGAAAACATGCAAACATAATTATAAAAGTCAATTTAATTTTCTTTTTTAGGTGATTTGATGAATCTCAATTAGCCTCTGATAGCCTTTTCATTCTTAAGAACTAATTTTTCTGCAAGAATAGTATTTAGGATTTAGTGTCTTTTATGCTGGGAGTCAAATATTTTACATTACCAAAGATATCAAAGGTTTCACAATAAGCATCACTTTGTAACACCTTCTTGTAACAACTTTGAAAAGTTCATAGTAAATATTCAACACAATAAATATTCAATTCAAATATTCAAATTTTCAATATATTATATTAGGTAATTTGTATACTATAAAAATATATTTCACAAAGCAAATAGAGCTAAAATATATTAAGACTTCACTTTCTTAAAATCATATTCTTAATCATCAGGTTTACAAAATTATATCAAAGACATTTTTTAAAAATTAAAAAAGACTTTCAGAATAATTATTTGCTGTTTATAAATAACTGAGTTCAT
>CM053581.1:484770374-484790466 GCA_028627135.1 Pseudochirops cupreus
CCTGGCGCCACAGGCTCCACGTGACCACATTCAGCCTATTAGGGAACAGAGTATACTTTCAAATATCCAAGGGTCCTCAGTCACGTAGACACTTTAGCAAAGGGCCTAGGGGCAGGGAAGATCTTCAGATTCCCATAACACATCCTCTGGCATTACTACCAGGAATTATTTCAAAGATAGCCTCAGAATTTAGCTTGCAGATAGTAGTTGTATCTGTTATTTGAAAAATTTTATGGACAGAAAAAAAAAAGAATATTCTAAATAAATTGCCATGGGTGAATAATGAGACATTCTACTGAGTTAATTCACATGTTCATTTGGAAGAGTCAAAAGATCCATTTCCTGGTCAGTTCCTTGTTTGGGATTACTTTACCTATTTCAAGTTTTTATTATCACTGATTTTCCGTTGCTTGTTAAGCTACTTGACATATGATATTGGCATACGAAATGTTTTTGTGGTGTTGTTTAGTTGTGTCTCATGATTCTTGACCCCGTTAGGGGTTTTCTTGGCAAAGATACTGAACTAGTTCCTTCTCCAGCTCATTTTACAGATGAGGAAACTGAGGCAAACAAGATTAAGCGACTTGCCCAGTGAGACTAGAGTTGAACTCAGGAAGATGAGTCTTCCTGACTCCATACTGACAACTTTATCTACTGTACCATGTACCTGGCCTCTGGCATATAAATAGAAAGGACTAATTCTTGGCAAAACTCAGATGTCAGATGCTAAAATTCAAATAGAATATGGTCTATGTCTATCTTTTTCCCTTCCATTAATAATTATGCCATTAATGGGTATTTTCATTGCATTATTCAGTCCCTGGTAGTTCCAGTAAGGTAGAGTGCCAACAGATAAATCACAAGTCAAATGCCCCTCTGAGCCTGAATGAGTTTTAAGCTAACTACCTTTATAGAGGGTCTGTATATAAGTAGTTTGTTGATATTCTCAGGCCTCTAAAATGCGCCTCCACAATTATGCTATCTTCAGTATTTTGACCCCTGCAATTCTCCTCTCTGATCACAATAGCTTATTATTGCACATTTCCTTATTCCTTACTTGTCTCATGTCTGTTTTTCATCCTCATCATGATATTTGCTCCCTTGATTCCTCTGGCCTCATTTTCCTCCCTACCAACTACTGATATTTTGGTCAGCTGTTTACATAATACCTTCTCTGACATTGAAGTCTGAGATTGCACGCAATTGAGAAATAATAGTCTCACTCAGCTTTAACTACAGTTCTATTGATAGTACACCAAACCAGCAGTGGAACATTCAGAAAGGATTCAAGGAGACTTGTATTTCTGCTTCACGGCTAACCTGGTATAACTCTGGAAAATAAAATGGGAAACAAAATCAATTTTCATTCATTGAAAAAAATTAATTAAAAAAAAAAGCTTTGAAAGAAGAATTCTGGTCAGTGTGATGACCAACCATGATTCCAGACAGACAGTAAAGCACACTACGTATCTCTTTATAGAGCGATGATATCCTGAAGATGCAGAAGAGATACACACACACACACACACACACACACACACACACACACACACACACACACACATATATGTATGTATATATACACACACACACACACACACATATGTATGTATGTATGTATATGTGTGTGTGTGTGTGTATCTTTATATACATGCATACACACACACTGCCAGTTAGGAATTTATTTTTCTTAACCATACATATTTGTAGCAAAAGTTTCCTTTTTTTTTTCCAATGGTGGGGAGATTGGGTGGAAAACAGAGCAAATGGATTTTATTTTGTTCATTCATTTTTTTTAATTAAAAAAATAAGTCTAGCATGTAAAGTCTCACAAGAAAGTAACTTTTCCAGGAGATAGACTAATTCTAGATGAACTAGGACTGTGTAGTTTTATACTGGGTGGTATCATAGTGGATAGAGCACTAGGCTTGGAATCATGAAGATTAATCTTTCTGAGTTTGTGGCCACAGACCCTTATCAGCTGTGTGACTGAGCAAGTCACTTAACCCTGTTTGCCTCAGTTTCCTCATCTTTAAAATGAGCTGAAGTAAATGGCAACCACTCTCATATCTTTGTCAAGAAAACAACAAGTTGGGGTCATAGAAAGTTGAATACAACTGAACAACAAAGTTTTATAATAAGATAAACAAAGGGATCTAAAGGCTTTTATACTTTCATCAATCTAGGGTAACTTGACTCCAGGAAACTTTGAATACATTCATGATGAGTAGTGGGGGAAGTTTAAAAACAGGAGTTTGTAAAATTCCTTTAATTCTAGGACTTATAATCATAGATTCATTTAGCCATTTTAGCTATTGGACATGTATCCCCTATCTTCTTCAAGGGAAGAGACCTTTTCTGAGCCTGCCTCATTCTCTTTTTATCTTGACCTTTGACTTTTTTATCTTGACCAGTGCTGTGTTTTAGAAAACTCATACAATCACCTCTCTAATTCTACTCCCAACTTGCCAAATGCTTATAATAGTCTTGACCAGTTAGCTACATATTTATGCTATTTAACCTCAGCTGGGTCCCACTCTGCTACATAAAATTAATTTTAGTTTGTATTACTAACTATATCATATTTTCTACAGTGATACTTTCAAGCTTCTACTTTTCTTCTCTCTGCAAATCCTCAATTCCATCTTTAAAAAAGAATATTTTTAGGAAAAAATTTTGACCCCTTGTTTTACTAATATTAAATCAAACAATTTGAATTTTTTTCCTATCCGTGTTTGGCTACTTTCAGTGTCTTCAGCTTCTTTCTAGTAAAAGCAGATGACATGATCCCCATTTTTAATGTTAAACCACTTGTACATTTGATTATATCTGACTGTCTTTATGGTCTCATTCCAAACATTGTCTCTTGTATGTTTCCTCTCTACATCTCTATGGGATCCTTCTCAGCCTAGAGATAGAATTGGGTCTTAACTTAGCCTTAAAAAAATTTTTTTTTAAATCATCAAACAACAGTAACAACAGAAAGGATCCTTACTTTAACCTTTCCATACCCTTCAAGCTACTGCCTTCACTCTGAGCTCTACTGCTTTCCTGTAAAGCTTCAGAAAAGAGTAATCTATACTTGCTTGTTCTATTTCTTTATCACTTACTCATTCCTTATTGTTCAGTCTTTTCATATGCATCTGAATCTTTATGACCCCATTTGGAGTTTTCTTAGCAAAGATACTGGAGTGGTTTGCATTTCCTTCTCTAGTTCATTTTACAGATGAAGAAACTGAGCTAAACAGGGTTAAGTGACTTGCCCAGGATCACAGAGCTAATAAGTATCTGGGTCAAATTTGAACTCAGGTTCTCTTGACTCTGGGGGAGGGGTCAGCATTTTACCCACTACACCACCCAGCTCATTCCTTAATCTATTACAATATCTTCCCACTATTCTACTGAAACAGTCGTCTTGAATGTCTCTAGTGGCGTCTTTATTAAAAAAGCCAGTGTTCTCATTCTCTTTAATGGCTACCTCTTCCTTGTTGCCCTATCATTCCCTAGATTCCTTTCTATAGTTTTGCTCTTTCTCTATCTCTTTTCATAGTTCTCCACCCTATTTCCATCTTAGAGGAACCTGAATATTTTTCTTCTGCCTGAAATTAAGCAAACTTAAAGTTAAACTCTTAAATTTCTCCCAAAAAACTTCTCTCTCTCCATCGTTTTTTTTCAAATGGCAGTACCATTCTTCTGTACCTCACATACAGAATCAGTTTTTGATTTTACTTCCAAATTATTTCTCCCATCTGTCCCATCCTTCCCACACATGCTTTCACCACCCTACTTTTAGGCCCTTACTACTTTCCCTGGACTCTTATAATTACATTTGAACTGTTCTATCTCCATGCTCTTACCTATCCAGTCACCTTTCCTAGATAATAAATTATTTTTTTAAAAATTTGCCTTCCTCTGTTGAAAGTTTTATTGTTGTCTTTTTTTTTATACCACATATTTCCCTTTGACCACTCTCTTCCCTTATACTGAGTCCCCTCTAACAGCATTTAAATAAAACCAAGTCTTATAGAATTTACTTGCCACAGTGTCCATTTATAATCCAGGTTCCATACTTGCTCCGATAATTTCTTTCTTTCACTCTTCCTCCATCTATAGATAAAGGAGTGAAGAGATGACCTCTTTTTTTTTTAAAATGACTTGTTTATTTACTTTTAATGTACAAGATTCAGCTTCACATTCACTTGAGTTTCAGATTTTCTCCCCTCCCTTCCTGCCCCGCCATGGTGGCGTGCAATCATGTATAGGATCTGCAAATACTTTCACGTTGTACAATAGTTTGGTTGTATAGAAGGGTTATAACCAATGGGTGATCACTGGGAAAAAAAAGCAAAACCAGACATGAAAGAGAACGATAGCGTGTTTTGCTTCAGGATGACCTCTTCTTTCTTCAAAAATCAAGGTAATCAGGAAATCTCCCTCTAGAACAGTGGTTCTCAACCTGTGGGTAATGCTCAGTTTGTAACAATGAAAATACATACTGCATATCAGATAGATTCATAACAGCAAAATTACAGTTATGAAGTAGCAACGAAAATAATTTTATGGTTGGGGGTCACCACAACATGAGGAACTGTATTAAAGGGTTGCAACATTAGGAAGGTTGAGAACCACTGCTCTAGAAGAAGTTCAGGTCTCTGAATTCTTCATTTCGAGATCCAGCAGTGCCAAGGTAATTCCCAAAGCTGGTGCTACCCAGGAAATCTCTCTTCTCTAACCAAAAATCAGATTCTAGAGATCTAGATACCTCCCTTTTTCCATAGGAAGTTGAAAATCAGGAACATTGTCCATGAACTGACCTCTAAAATAACACGGACAAATTTGTTCAACTGCCATGTGCTTATGCCCCATCCAAGGAAGCCGTCACCAGTTTCTTGATGGCATGGGAAAGGGAAAAAGCGTAAACGGTTTTCTACAATGTAATTCTTCCCTCCCACCCCTACAGAAGTGTACTCTCAGATCAGAGAGTGAAATGCAGAAAGACTGAAAGTATTTTGCTGTTCTCTCTTGTGATATAGGATGGGTAGTGCTTGAACCAAAATTCTTTCCTGCAAGACTCCAGCCAGCCAATCAAATTGAGAGTAGCTCTGTTTACTGGAAACCAATAAGAAATTGTCTTTTACCTTCTTAACAAGGTGATAATCCTCATGTCTGTGTTCTGAAAATAAAGATGAAGAAATATATCCTACTTGATTGATAAATGCTTTCCATATATTTTAACTCAGGTCTTATTGATTCCAGGCCCAGTTCTCTATCTGTTACACCATCTAGCTAGGCAGAAATTCTACCTGTATTTAATGCAAAGGATTTTTTTCCCCTATTTGACAGATTTCGTTTATTTTCAAGCTATATTTGTTCTGTCTGTGAAAGTGGTTTTTTTTAAAAATTTCAAATAATTAATTTTTTTTATTTTTTAAAAATCTCTGGCCCTTACCTGGATATTAATGTTGTCATTACTCACAATTGTAAAAGATGCTTCAAAATCATCCTCTAAGTTTTGTGTTATGTGAGCTTTTATATTTATGTCAGGTAGTCATTCAGAATTTGCTGTGCTATAGGGTATAAAATACTGATTGAAACCGAATTCCAACCAAACTCTTTTCCAGTTTTCCTGTACCTTTTGCTCAAAAATATTTCACTTAGTAGCTTGTTTTCTTGTGTTTGTTGAACACTAAATGGTTGTATTTAATTTCTTTTTGTTAGAGTTTCTATCACCTGGGAAAGTTTCTCCCTTATACATTTTAAATGCCTATTTTCTCATTTGTCTTCTTTGGTAGCTCCAGTTTTCACCCCAAATCCATCTTAGTTTCATACTTGCCTTCTTTGAATGTTTCTAGTTCTCTTTTAACTGGTGCCAAAATATCTTGGCTATAATTGGTTCATTCTCCCCACCTCCTACAAACAAACCCATAGAATTTGCATCTTAATTTCTTCTTTTTATTGGGCAGTCCATTTCCCATTACAGGATACTATTTCTTCATTATGTTGTGACTGCTGGCCTCTCTACTCATCTTCCCTTTTATGTGAGTGTAACTGCTGCTTTTTGTTCTTTCTTTTTCCTAACTGGAAGATTGTCTCATTCCCAGGCTTTCTCTTTCAGTCTTCCTGCTATCTTTGCCTCCTCTTCTATTCTTATTGTATCAGTGTTAGCTCTTTTTGGCCTGACCCATCTTCCCCCACCCTCACCTTTGGTACAGAAAATCCAAGTTGGATGATTCCAGGGCCCTCCTTGGGTTGAGAGTTGAGGGAGGGACAACTTTTTACTTTCCTGCCGTGGAAAACTTCACTAGTATGGCAGGATGGTAAGGATGAGTGTAGCTGGATTTATGTTTTTTTTAACTACCCTTGGTAGAGAAAATTGTATCTGTACTACTGGTGCTCCTTCCCCTTCCTCTTGGGCCTTCCCTGTAGTTGTTCATCTTCCATGGTCATTGGAAGTGCTTTAATCTCCCCTCTCTTCCTGTGGCTACTTTAAAAGAGTGGATTTGAGGGTTCAGTTTGGGTCACTGCTGAGAGAATGTCATTAGAAGCTACTTCAATCAGAGTCCCAAGTAGTGACCTAGACAGTAAGTCACATAGGATGTAGACCAGGGGAGTGAGAGTGAGTTTGTCACTCAGCCTTCATATGTCATTTCAGAAGGTGTCTTATGTGGGGAAGTTTTCTATCTTGCTACAATTAACATCTGACAGATTCCTTATTGATTCAAGGTGATATGGAGTCTGAGAAAGAGGGTAAGAACTCTTTACTTTTCCATCTTCCATTACATGTGCAGTGTACCTTAGTTCTTAAGTATAAAGGAAGAGCAGTCCATCTATGATTTCATCAATCTGAGTATTCTCTCTGTGGATGGATCTCACTGCCTCTTCATACCTTCTTCTGTGTGACTATTGCTTATGATCTTCTATAGGTCCTCTACAAATGACCTACCCACTATATCAGAGAAATTATCTTTTTACGTTTTGATCTTATCTGGACGACACTCAGGTTTTTCATCTGTTAATCCTCTTGCTTCCTGATCATACCCACCTACTTTTCCAGTCATGCCTTTCCTGAATGATTTCCCTGGCTTCATACCTTTGGCATAAATCATCATCAGAAATAGGCTTCAACCTTACGCTGCTATGATAAACTTTCTAATTCAGAGATCTCAACCTGCATAGAAACCTTCAGGCGATCCTTGCAGCTTACAGAATAAAATACAAACTTAACTTGTCTGACTTTTAAGGTCTTTTACAATCACTTTTTAACCTACCCTTCTAGCATTGTTTGATACTCTGTCCTTTTACAGGACAGCTAGACGGCACAGTGGATAGAGTGGTGGGCCTGAAGTTAGAAAGACTCATTTTCCTGAATTCAAATCTGGCCTCAGACATCAGCTATGTGATTGGACAAGTCACTTAACCCTGGCTGCCTCAGTTTCCTCATCTGTAAAATGAGCTGGACAAGGAGATGGCAAACCAGTCCAGTATCTTAGCCAAGAAAACTCCACATGGGGTCAGAAAGAGTTGTACCCAACTGAAACAACTGAACAACAACAACAGATAATCTTTCTGCATATGCGATGTTCCAACCAAATTGCTTAAAAGCATTCCTTACTTTCATTCTACAGCAGTGGTTCTCAACCTGTGGGTCATGACCCCTTTGGGGGTCAGACGACCCTTTCACAGGGGTCGCCTAAGACCATCGGAAAACACATATGTCCAATGGTCTTAGGATCTGAGACACAGCTCCAGGTGGGTCCGCCCACATGCAGATACGCACACATACAAGTATTAAAGGGTTGTGGCATTAGGAAGGTTGAGAACCACTGTTTTATGGTCTCTCAGTCCTTTTGCCTGGAATGTTTGTGTTTGTCCACACGTCTGAAATCATTCTGTTCCTTCAGTATCCAGTTCAGTTGCCACTCCTTCACAGAGCCATCCCTGTGCCTCCCACCAGAAAGTGCCGCCTTTCTCATCAAAGTTCCCATTGGAATTTGTTTGTTCCTCTCCCTTGTACTTACTACATTCCAGCATGTCTCTCATTTGGATAAATGAATTAGCCCCCCTTATTTGTATCGTGCATTTCTTTAGAAAAAAGACTGGTTTTGATCTTCATATTAATAACATATTGCTCATAGTAGATATTGTATGTATGTTTAATATGTGTATTTAAATTAAATTGATTTTTGAGTTGAGAGAATGAATATTATATTATATAATATTTGTGTTGGGAGGGGTGTTTATTAAAGGCAGAAAGGATACTTGATGAATGTGTACTGACTTCTTGTGCTTTGAACATAGATGACTAGTAAATATTTGAGTTGAACTGATTTGAACTGAAGAATTCTAGTTAATTTTTTTTTGTTTTTTTTTTTGAGGGGGGAAGGCAGGGCAATTGGGGTTAAGTGACTTGCCCAAGGTCACATGGCTAGTAAGTATTAAGTGTCTAAGGTCGAATTTGAACTCAGGTCTTCCTGAGTGCTGTATTCACTGTGCCACCTAGCCACCCCAGAACTGAAGAATTCTAAAATGTCTTCTGATTCATGCCTTGACTTGATTATCTTGGTGTTTTACTTACTGCTTCTGAAGAGGAAAACTTCCCTGTGGTATGTCATTGTTTGCTTTGGATTATTTCTGGGTATTTTACTGGCAGCTGCTCAAAGCAAGAGTGAACCTGGAGTCACTGCCTTTATAAAAACATATATTCCCTAGGATTTTTTAAAAGGTAAGTATATCCTGAGAGCAGCTAGATGGTGCAATAGTTAGACTACTAAATCTGAAGTCAGGAAGACTCATCTTCCTAAATTTAAATCTGATCTCAGGAATTTACTAGCTATGTGGCCTGGGCAAGTCATTTAATATTGTTTGTATTAGTTTACTCATCTACAAAATGAGCTGCAAAATGAAATGGCAAACCACTATGGCATCTTTGCCAAGAAAACCCCAAGTGGGGTCATGAAGTGTTGGACATGACTGAAACGACTCAACAACAAGTATGTCCTAGGTCCATGGTAGCCTTCTTAATCTGTGAAGAGATCTTGATTCCTGATCCCATGCTATTGATGCTCGTGCTGATTTTGGGAACGTAGTTGTGGCTATTCTATTTGCCTCTATATCCTGTAGGTGATTATTCTAGCAAAAACAAAGTCCCTACATGAGAGAGTTTCAGATTGTGTTGAAGTTGGAGCTAGGATTCACTCTATAGCAGTGGTTCTCAACCTACCTAATGCCACACACAACCCTTTAATACTCGTATGTGGGTATGTCTTCATGTGGGGGGGACCTGCCTGGAGACGGATAGAGGAGCAGTGTCTCGATTCCTAAGACCATCGGAAATATGTGTTGTGAAAGGGTTGTTCGACCCCCAAAGGGGTCGCCACCCACAGGTTGAGAGCCACTGCTTTATAGCCTCTTAATCCTTTTAGGATTAAGTAATTCAGATACAGAAGAGAAGATCCCAATAGTTGTTATCCACAGTTTTGAGAATTTGGACCATTTGGACCAAAATATTTCTGTTTGTTCATGAAATGAATATATGGGATCTTTCCATGGAGTATTACACAGAATAGCTTCTTAACGTCCATTGTTTTGAACTGAAAATGCACTGAATACATTTTCAAGCAAACTGTAATCGTTATAAAACATTTTTCTGAAATGTCAAACTCTTCTTTGAATTCTTTCTATTATTATTGAATCATGGCATTAGCATGCAAATTTAATTTTATATGCCTTTTTCTACCTTTTCTTTTAGGTTTTCCTTAAGAGTGACCGGGTAGCGAGAATGGTTCACAGTGGAGGCTGTTCTGCTAATGACTTCAGAGATGTATTCAAGAAAAACATTGAGAAGAGGGTACGGAGTTTGCCAGAAATTGATGGTTTGAGCAAAGAGACAGTGTTGAGTTCATGGATAGCCAAATATGATGCTATCTATAAAGGTGAAGAGGACCTGTGCAAACAGCCAAATCGAATGGCGCTTAGTGCTGTATCAGAACTTATATTGAGCAAGGAACAACTTTATGAAATGTTTCAGCAAATCCTGGGTATAAAAAAATTGGAACATCAGCTGCTTTATAATGCATGTCAGGTAAGATTGTTGTTGTTCTGTGTTCAATGCTTGCTTCCATACAGATAAAAAAAAAATGAACTGAAAATGATTACTCAATTCTTTAAGTTAGTGAACCAGATACACAACATTTTCAGAAGAGCATTTATTGGAAAAATGGATTAAGCTTGAAGTGGCACTTGGCCACTTTAATCTTTAAATCCCCTGTGTTCAATAAAATTTATTTCATTTGACATATACTCTACATAATTTGTTTAGGTTTTTAAAGATGCCCAGGTATTTCATCTAAGTAGCTAGAAATCTAATGCTTTAAAAGTTATTACTCTCATGTTCTAAAAAAGTTAAATTTGTTTAAAAACATTTATTTTTTTCTATTTTGTTTAGAGTTTAATTGATTGCTCACTTACATTTAATTTTGTCTCTGAATCATTTCCTTGGATATACTGCCTCAAAAGCATTTTATATAATACTGAACCCAGAGTGAAGTATCATAACCCAGTTCAAGATCTGTAATTTTGCATTGTAATTTGATCTGTAATTTGGCCACTGTTTTAGAGTGAGCTTGTCTTGAAGTTGGTATGGCAGTGGCAGAGGCAAAATTTTACATTAAACTGGATTAATTTTAAGGTTCAATGATGTGATCAAGTCTTTAGGAGCAAAATTTAGTAGTACCTTTCATTCAGAAAGAAGTAACCTCTATTATTAAAATATTTTAGAAGGAGCGCAAAAATCATATAATGAAACAATATAAACTCTCTGAAAAAAGGTCTTTTCTTCCCTTTTACATTGAAAAGCAGTTTTCATCTGATAGAAAAACTTTTCAAAATTTATACTTTGACATCTAATTACTTTATACTTCGGTATTTTAAAAATATAGTAAAACAATGTGTACCTCTAACTCTGAGTTTGTCTTTATATAACACTTGAAAAATGGTTTTAAGTTTTAGTTCTAAGGAAAACAAAAACAAAAATTCCTTTCTTTAATTTTCCAAAATTTTTTTAAAAACTTAATTTCTGACTTTCCCATGGTTGTTATTTTACCCCCGTCTGTTACTCTGTTGTTAGCAGTAAAAATTGTCAGACTTTGCCACATAGCATAGCCCTGAAAATATAGACTTTGTGAAGCCATTTCCTCAAATAGATAGAATAGGAACATGTATTTTAAACACATTTTGTATGCAAGGGATATGGATTTGCTGTTTTAGAAATAGGCTGAATTTTCCCTCTCTAGATCCCAGTTAACTTTTCTGTAAAATGAAGTAGTTGGGCTAACAATATCTAAGGCCCATTCAAGCTCTAAATCCTGTGATTCTGAGGAGAGTATCACCCTATGGCTCCAACTGTCTCTGCCCCTAAACTGTATGGTATTAAGATGTTAGTAGGGATGGGAGTGGAAAAAAGGTCCCTAGTCAACTAGATGAATTTGCCATGTAGAAAACAAAGGTTTGGGACTTTAATTACATTTCACTTAGTCTCATTTGACACCTTCTGAAGAGTGAGTTTCAGTGATAGAGACTGTCTTAAAGGACAATCAGTTGTCTCCTGTTTTTGTGGGACGTTGTTTCAGGAGTCACCACGTTTCGTTGATCTATAAAAAGGAGCCTACAGCCACTTTGGTCCTCTTTCCCTTTGGCCATACTTCTGGAGAGATTCAGAGGGCTCAATAAGTTTTATAGGGTGCTGAGGGTTGGGAGAGAAGGGTTTGAGTTTTGTTTCTCCTGCCCACCAAACCAAAACGAGAGCATTCCAGCAATGCAGAATTATTGACCTTGACCTTGGAAATTCGGTGGTATAACCTCTCAAACATGATAATAATGAGGAGCCAACCATGTGGCCACATGGTGAGGTCTACTTTATTTCTATATCAGCCCAAATCTTGAGAGTCATAGGATCTAGTCTTGTAGCTGGAGAAGGAGCATTCCCTAAGGTAGCGAGATCCTGGAATCTAGCCTTCTAATAGGAAAAAGGGTATCACTTTTGGGGATTTCCAGGTCTCCTCAAGTTCAAGAATTTGGCAATCTAGTTTTCTATTAAGTGAAGGGGAATTTCCTGAACATTTTACATTTTGGCAAGAGAGGAGAATCACAAGTATGGCTCCAGGACCAGAAGGAGCAGTGACAGGGGACCTGAGTAATGAAATGGGAAACAAGGGACGTGATCCTCACCCTCCACTATTACCGTGAGTTGTTTGGGAAATGTTGATGAAAGGCAGTTAGCTGCTTAGCATCCACAAATATTTTTCCACTTTTGGAGAACACAGTCCTCTCAGAGTAGAACCATAAGGCTGGGTGTCTGTGTATTGAATGTCAGAGAAGTCTCCCCTTTGATGGGAGATGAAAATAAAGGGTGGTATTACGATTATGGAGGATGGCATGTCTCCCTCTGAAAAGTAGAACTGAGCTCTGAATTTCAGGGGGTTTGTCCTATTAGTAATCTCAATTTTGATTTTACTTCTAAGGGGATTCCAGATCATAGAATGGTGCTTTTAGTTTGTAGGATTTTCAGCTTGGAGAAAATTAAGACTTGCCAGAGAGGGAGAAGAATTGAATTATTGGTATTATGGATCAGTGTCAATTATTTACTTGATATCTGGATTTATTTATGGACTCTTGTTTATGACTCTTTGACATTTAAAACATTTATATACATATATATTTGGTATATAATGACTTTCCTAAAATTGATACCTGCTTTTGTTACCTTCAGTGGTTTTACAAATGAGGACCCTAATACTTTCATCTCTAGAGACATAGACACTGGACATAATCTGAAATCTCAGTTATTAATGGGGTCATAAGAAGCTAATGAGAGTGAGTTGGGAGGGATTTCTACCGGGATTGAACTTGGTCCTTTTGAATACAGTTGGTGAGCCACAGAATACCTAAAAACATGAGGATTCAGTGGTGACAGTGATGGATTTTTGTAGAGAGAAAATGCTGAAATAAGATTTGTCTTTGTTTCAGGCAGATATCCAGATTCCAAAGATATTAGGTTTCTGTCTGAAACGAAGATAAATTTTATTTCAGTATTTTTGGCCTTAAAAAAATCACAATATTGCATTTTACCCAAAAAGTACTTTAAAAAAACAGTGATAGTGAAAGGGATAGAATATAGCATTTATTCATGAAAAGAAAGGGAGCCTCAACCTCAAGGACCATTAGTCACAATAAAAAAAAAACAAAACAAAACATAAAGTGCTGGGTGAGATCGACAAGAACCAAGGAAAAGAATATAGTTTTAACAGAATTGAGGCTGTCAAGAATGAGTAAGACTTAATTTTATTTATGTTGCAGTAGATAACAGTTAGGTTTTTATGTTTTTGCTTTTCTGTAAGACTTTTGATAATTCCATATAATCATCCTTTATGCCTCTATGTTCTTATTATTGTTGCAGTAAAAATCCTTAGAAAACTTCAGAACTGTGTGCTTGTTTGTAAGAGGGCCGTAGGGGTAGTAGCCACCACATAATTGTATTCCTGTTGCATAATCAGCCAAAAAGAAAATAAACTCTATTGAAAAATAATTGATGAATAAGATAAAGTAAGAAACAGGAATGCAAGTCTAGAGTCTGTGGGAAGAAAAAAAGCAATAGGTTTGTTAAATGGGAGGTGGTGTGGGACCAGAAAGTTTGCATGAGAATAAACTAGGTAGGAGGACTGTACCCTGACACCATATATGGAGAATTGGCATCCAGAATCGATTATCAGGAAGATGTCTAGTTCTAGTTTGACAATTCAAATAAATGCTATTCTTAAATAGATTTTTTAAACAAAAGAGTGTTTTAACCAAAATATAAACCCTGACTGTTTTCAAATGAAAAAAAGAGAGAGATTTTTATGTACCCTGATTATGTCAGATCTGTCTGTTTGAAAACTTGCATTTTGGGGTGGCTAGGTGGTGCAGTGAATAGAGCACTGGCCATGGAGTCAGGAGGACCTGAATTCAAATGCGGCCTCAGACACTTAACATTTAGTACCCATGTGACCTTGGGCAAGTCACTTAACCCCAATTGCCTTGCCTTCTGCCCTCCAAAAAGCAAAAAAACAAAAGAAACTTGTATTTTATTCTCTAATTTTCATCAGAGACCACTGTATGATATATAGGAATAGGTTTTATTAATTTTTTTTTTACTTATGAGAAATCTAAGACATATAGATATTGGGGGAACTCTTTCTTGGTCATAGAAATCATATGCATGCCAGGTGGTGATTTGGAAATACAACGAAAAAAGTTTCTGCCTTCAAGGAGCTTATATTTTAAGGTGGGGAGACAACATATATGTATATAGACATTTACAAAAGATACATAAAAAGCTGTTACCCGTTTATATACTTTATAGGATAAGACTCTAGCAGTGGGGGTTGGGGAAAGGCAGCAGTATTTGAGATGAGGGGATTGAGAAAGGTCTCCTGCAGAAAGTAGTTCTTGAACTGGGTCTAAAAGAAAGCTTTGAGGAAGCAGAGTATTAAAGACATTGGGGAAAACTAATGAAAAAAACAGTGAAAAAACAGTTAGCAGAGGAACAGTAACTAGGCCAATATGGCTATATCAGAGAATGCTTAGGGGACATTTATGTGTAAGAACCTGGAAAGATAGAAGGAGGCCAGTTACAGAGCTTTGGATACCAAAGAGTGGAGTGTTTATTTTATTCTAGTTTGAATAGGGAAATACTGAAGTTTATTGTGATGGAATGGGAGATGACATGCTAAAACTGTGTTTTTGGAAAACCACTTTGACAGCTAAGTGAGGGATGGATTGGAGTGAAGAGAGAACTCAGGCAAGCTGACTTATCAAGAAACCACTGCAGTCTTTTAGGGGAAAGATAACAAGTCCCTGAATTAGGATTATGTATGCATAAGTGGAGACAAGGAGCCATATCAGGGTGGGGGAGATGTTGTGAATATAGAAATGACAAGATCAGGCAGCTGATTTTGTAATTGGAGTGAGTGAGAGTGATAATGAATTTATAAGAATTGATAAAATTGCTAAGTGAAATAGAGGATAGAGGAAAGAGAAGGCCTAGGACAGAACCTTGGGTTATACCCACTGTTAGAGTAATGGACACTTGAGGAGGAGTAATCAGAATCAAGAGAGAGTCACTGTTATAAAAACTTGAAAGGATAAGCAGTGGTTCTCAACCTTCCTAATGCCGTGACCCTTTAATACAGTTCCTTATGTTGTGATGACCCCCAACCATAAATTATTTTCATTGCTACTTCATAACTGTAATTTTGCTACTGTTATGAATCTATCTGATACGCAGGATGTATTTTCATTGTTACAAATTGAACATAACCCACAGGTTGAGAACCTCTGGGATAAAGAATGCATGGAAAGGAGATGGTCAGCAGCATCAGGTGTTGCAGAGAGGTCAAGAGGAGTGAGGATTAAGAAAAGTCCATTAAATATGTCAAATAAGAGATGGTTGGTAACTTTGGAGAGAGCTGCTTCCGTTAAATAAAGAAGTTGGAATCCAAATTGTAGATGGTTTAGAAGAGAATGAAATGAAAGTATAAACAACTTTTTTTCAAGGAGTTTAAATGAGAAAGGGGAAGTAAGAAATAGGACAATAGCTTCCGTAGATGGTAGAATCTCATCATGGCTTTTTAAGATGGGGGGAGACTTGGATGCTTCCATGTTTGTATAGAACGGTAATGGAGTGAGTAGAATGGTTGATGGGGTGGGAAGGAGAGCAGTTTTTTTGTATAATTTAGGACAGAATGGGATCATGTGAACAGAACCAGGTGTTGATCACACAAGGAGAAGAACTAGTTCTTAGAGACTCAGAGACTGGAATATAGGAGGAGAGAATGGGGAGATGTTTGTGAGAAAAGTAGGGTGGAATGAGGGTGCCGTCATTGGTGGGCACAATTTCTTGTTTCTTCTTTTTTGGTGGTGTATAAGGCTATAATATCCTTAGCTGAAGGAGTTGAGGAAAATGATTCTGGGGGAGCCTTAAGGAGAGATTTGGAGCAGCTAGTGTAGTGCGTAGGATAGAAAATCTCCTATAGAGGAATAGGATTGCCTTTTACAATGAGTACCCAGTTGAGATAAGTTAACAAAACTTTATAGTGAACATACTTAATGATATTTCATGATTCCATTCAGCCATACATGAGTAGGAAAGAATAAAGTAAAAGATGGAAGTAATCCTGAGTAAGGCTTTGGTAAAGTATGAACAGCAATAAGATAAAGGAATAAAAACTTAGTAGTGGAGTTGATCTAACTCATCAAGGAGTCAAGATGGGGAGGTAAGAAAGTATGACTAGAGTAGAGGTAGTGATTTAGGAAAATACTGAAGAGTACAAGATTTGAATGCTACGGTGAGAACAACTAGATTTAGGAGTAGTTAGGCTTATGAACAGATGAATTTATAAAAGATTATGATTGGATAATGGAATTGTCAACTTCTTGATCATCAGTTAGCTATGGCAAGATCACTACTCTGTTTAGTGAAGAGAAATGGTAGAGCACATCATTGCAATTGAGTAATTTGTGGGACAGGGAAGTTAGATTATTTCTGGAAAAATAGGATACATATTGAGGCTCCTTGGTGTGAAAGCAGGAGTTGAGGTAAATGGGGAAATTTTGAATCACACACTGAATTAATTAATAAAAGAGGAAAAATGTCCTGGTGAATCTGAAAGGAAGAAAAGTGATAACAGTAAAGGGAATTATAGAATTAATTTTTTGTTAAGATATAGACCGTCTAGGGGCAGCTAGGTGGTACAGTGAATAGAGCAGCAACTCTGGAGTCAGGAGGACCTGAGTTCAAATGCGGTCTCAGACACTTGACACACTTACTAGCTGTGTGAACTTGGGCAAGTCGCTTAACCCCAATTGCTTTGCTTTCCCCCTCCAAAAAAAAAAAAAGGTAGTCAGATTATAGCTTTGGTTTAGTCTTATAGCATATTGAGAAGGAAAAAATTTCTCATCCACTAGACTGATATTAATTCCTAGGAGAACTTTGAAGACAGACTGGCACACCTACATTATATAGCATTAAATATGATCATTATATTTTTGTTTTAAAAGGTCTTAGTAAAAACTTTTAAGGATTCTAAAGTTATAAAGATTGGTCATATGACTTTCCAATGACAACCATGCAGTTTTAACAGTATAGCATTATTTGTGGCTAGCTAATTTTCCTTTAGTTAAGTTAAATGATTGCAGATGCTTTCCAGGATCTTTACAATTCTTTCATTAGTGTTATGGGAGTTTAAAATGGAAGCATTCGTCTTATTTTTGAAGTTTTCTTCAGTTTTTTTCTTGTTGAAAGTCTTAATTATATGTTTATAATTCAGTTTAGATTGCACAGTAACCTTTTACATATAAGGAGAAAACCACAGACTAAAATTGTCCTTTAAATGGGAGTGTTTTCAGGTTAGTAATTTGTTATTTACTGATAGATTTTTAGAGTTTATTTTTTCATTTGCACTTAGGAGCATTCATATGTTTTATACATTTAAGACAGTTATAAGATCATCTGTATATCAAAACAAAACTCATACACTTGTTAGAACATCAACAGACGATTGAACTGTTGGTACTCCCAAATCCCTTCTTAGAGGCTATTCTTGGCTGCGAAAAGTATTTACTGCAAATGTCAAAATATCTGTTGGGTGACTGTTGACCCTTCTCCTGGAAGAACTGAAGCACTTTCATATTCTCATTCTTGCTATAAATGAAAAAAGAAGATACAGAATCTCACAGTTGGAAGTGACCTCAGAAGTTATTTAAGTTCAACCTGTTCCTGAATAAGAAAACTCTACTACAAACAAATTGAGTGAAGTCCAACCTTTGCTTCAAGACCTCCAGAAAAGGAGGAATCTAGTACCTCCTAAGGCAGGAAATTCTACCTTTGGATACTTTTAACTGTTAAGCAGTTAGTCAACAAGCAGTTGTTAATTGCTTGCAGTATGCCAGACACCGCGCTAAGAGATGGAGAGAACAAATAGTGGCAAAAGTCAGACCTTGCTCCAAATGGAGCTCATCATCCCTACATCAAGCTGAAATCTTCCTCTTTGCAACTTGAGAAGATACATTAGAGCTGGAAGGAATCTCAGAGAGCCTGTAGTGCGGCAACAATAACAACACCACAAACAAAATGATCCTTTGTTGGGCAGCTTTCCTTTTAATGAGCCTATCCAAATTAGTCCTGTTTCTCCTCAATCTATCCCTATACCTATATAAAATTGGAGTCTATCTAGTTTGGTTGAAGCAGGCAGAAACCAGGGTTATCTCTTTGTTACTATGAAGCTTCAGAATAGAGAACTTGCTGAAGATCTTTGGACCTATCAATTGTGTCTTTATTCTGCTGTCTACAACACTGACTTTTTCATATGGGGTACTTAGCAATACACAAAATTCTCAAGTTCTTTGATGAAAGTTACCTTATATGAACAAAGGATTTTAAACAAAACAAAATATTCTAGAACCCTGTGATTACAAAACAGGACCAAAATTTTTCTATAACATTTTGAAAAAAAATTTCCAATGAAAGAATGAATACTCTTTTTTTCACTTATAGGTGCTTTGTAAGTAAATTCCAGACAGTCTATGGACAGACACATTCTTTAGCTAGACTGCAGCGGTGCTCAACCTATGGGTTATGTTCAATTTAAATACATCCTGCATATCAGATATTCACATTATGATTCATAACAGTAGCAAAATTACAGTTCTGAAGTAGCAACGAAAATAATTTTATGGTTGGGTGTCACTACAACTGAGGAACTATATTAAAGGGTTGTGGCATTAGGAAGGTTGAGAACCACTGAGCTAGAGGGAAAAATTATTGAAGTGTGCAGATCTGATGATGTCCCCTGCCAGTTAAAAAAAATCTTCACTGGACTCTTGCCTGCAGTATAAAATGCAAAATCCTCAAGTTGGCATTTAAAGTCTCCTATAATATGGCTTCCACCCACATTTCCAAATGTAAAGATAGAATTCCATTGAGTATGTCAAATCACCAGTCATAAGACTCTCCCCACCCCCATATAAAGTAAACATCCAGATGCAAAGACCAAGTACTTTAACTTGGCAGAAGTCTTTGTTGGGGGTGGAGCCAAGATGGCAGCGTAGCAGCAGCAACATATCGCAGCTCTCACATAGCCACCCCAAAATACCCATAAAACAGGACTCTAAACCAATCCTAGAACTCCAAAACGCACACAAAGATACTTCCCACTAAAGTCAGCTCGGCTAGGAGGAACCATATCAGCACTGCGAACCAAAACCAGCCTGGCCTGAAGCCCCAGCTGTGCCCTGGGGGTGGCTGGATGGAAGGAGCGGAGGAGCTTCAGGTGAGCGGATTAGCAGCAGCTGTGAATGGGAATTGTGAAAGGGGGAGATAAGCAGTCCAGCTGGAAGGCCTCCAGAGCAGAAAAGTGAAAAGGCAGAGGTTTTGCACCCGCCTCGGCGTTGCAGCTTCCCGCCCCGGCCTACAGGCAGCAGGGGGACTGAGCGATTGAAGTCAGGCCAGAGCTCTCGCGTTGAGAGGCCTGGACGGATCGCCGTCTTGGGCCTTGGTCCTGGAGTCCTCGCTATCCAGTCAGCCGGAAGTATATAGGAAGAGTTCCCAGCCTCTCCCTAAGAGCTACGGCAGCCGGGAGGACTCCAGCGATTTGGGACAGAGCTTTCCCCTCTGGCAGCAGAGCCTCACAGAGATTTAAAAAAATAATAATAATCATGGTCTGAAGAACCATGAGTAAGAATAAGCATAAGAAGCAAAATAAGAACAGCTCCCAAACCCTTGATACCTTCTTGGGGGTAAAGAAAGATCATGGGAGAGAGAGGGAGGAGGAGAGCGCAGCCAGAGCACCCCCACCAGGGGCCTCCAATAAACATGAAGAATGCCTTAAAGCTAGAGATGAGCTGAAGAAAGATTTTCAAAACCAAATAAGGGAAGTGGAAGAAAAACTGGGAAGAGAAATAAGGGAAGTGGAAGAAAAATTGGGAAGAGAAATAAGAACGTTGAAGGAAAATCATGAAAAGAGAGTCAGCAGTATGACTGAAGAAATCAACACCCTAA
>CM053581.1:484790966-484851839 GCA_028627135.1 Pseudochirops cupreus
GTTGGGAGATCCATACTGCCCTACCAAAAAGTGACATAGGAGAGAATAGACTGGGGGAGCTGGGAAACACTGGGATGGCTGTTTTGGGGTGGTGGGCGGGGGAAAGACGGGGAGAAAATATGTAACTCAAAAAAATTTAATAAAATAAATTAAAAAAAAAAAGAAAAAAAAAGAAGTCTTTGTTGAATTAATTAGAACTAATTTGTGAACAAAACCAAGGTACCTCCTTGAATCAAGCAAAGGCATTTCACCTAGGTACAATAGGAAATCTCTTTCAACTGAGTGAGAAAATGGGTTTGGAACATACATGGGGGATTAGAAGGAGTGCAGAGGAGAGAAAACATTCCAGCACTGATTTAGAGAGAGAAGGAGAAGGAAAGTTGAGAAGGACATGGACCTATAACAATTCGTTCTTTCCTACCCACTTGCTCTAATCTTCCAGGTTCATATCGAGTTCTAATTGACTGATTCAATCAAGAACTTTTTTTTTTTGCCTAAAGTATCTGGGCACACTTTCTTGACAACTTATTTTAATGGCGTGATTTGGTTAACATATTCAATTCATCCCCACATATAGAATATTATTTCATATTATTTCTCCTTAAGCACTTTCTATTCTGAACTGATTTTTATTATATTTTATTATATCTTATATTTGAAATCCCAGAGTCACCTCTAGTTGACGATATGGTATCAGAATAGGACTTTAGTGGAATGTCATTGTGTTTGTGTGTGTGTGCGTGTGTGTCTAGCAGTTGCCCACCTGCATTGGGTGAAGGAATTTTCTCATTTGTGCATTTCCAGTGTCAGAGAAAACACAGGTTCAGTCTGTAATCATATTTCCATACACACATGCATGCATGTATGCATGTATAAGCATATATCATACATATACACACATGAATGGATGTCTATATACATCCAAATATGTATATACATTTATACATACATGTGTATACATAAATACATAAGCTATAAGATACATATAGAACCATTTGAATCTGCATATATATGCCACTGATATGTATATATAGATATATAGATATACACATATACATAAACCTGGCAGTTTACTTATAAGCAATCCCTGTAATCCTTTTTTAAAAAAATCTGTGCAATTTTTGTGCATGTCTTTTACTGAATCCTATGTAGGCAATCCACCTGGTATGCTGAAAAACCTTTCTCTTGTTGTTTAGCACAGTGCTTAGCACAGAGGCTGATATATAGTAAACACTTCAGTAATGTATACAGATTGATAGACACATGCAAACACATATCACTATGTATTTAAAGCCTTGGAAGGGAACGAACCTTAAGGGATTTAAAAAAAAAGAATCCATCTCGAAAATGACTGATTAGCTATATTCCCTTCCTTTTTCTTTCTCTCACTTTTTGACAGAGTCCAATGTTTACTGGTTTAGCTATCAGTTTCTTTTTTTTCTACTTTAATAGTATCCAGCCATCTTTCAGTATGTTTTAGAGGAAAAGCAAAATGCTCTTATATGGTTCACTTTTAATCTGCTATTAAAGCAGAATGGTACCAGGTGTGATCTTTCAGCTCTGGGTTTTGTTTTGTTTGACTCTGATATTGGAAAAATTCCTGAAAAAATATTTTGGAATCCTCTTTTATTATTGTTTTAATCCCTTTATTATTAATGAATGGCTCCGATTTATCATGTTGCCATGGACATCTGCCTGTATCTTCTTACCCATCTTGCACCCCAGCCTGACTTTTGCATCTAATAGAAATGAAACAGATCTACACAACTTGCTTCCCATATAAACTGTCTGCTTTTTTCTTAGAACAGGTTGTATGTTTAGCTATAGCAGGATGGAACAATGAAGAACTTAAGATAAGTGACCAGGAACACTGAAGCACCAAGTGTTTAAATGATTTCTTCCATGTGGTGAATATTCCCTTAGTTTCTAGTAAATTGTTTGTAACTTTTAGGATCTTCAAGACTCATGATAACTCCTCCCAAACATGCACACAGACATACATACACACAATGAAATATTTTTCCACGTCTAGTTGTTAAGGCAAAATTATTTTCAAAGTAATGTATTATGGCAAGTTTTGTGATCTGAATATGTCCTATTTCCAAAGCTGGAATGCATATAAATGAGATTGTTGTGTTGTTCAGTTGTATCCAACTCTTTGTGACCTCGTGGGCAACAGCACGCTAATGTAGTCCATGGCATTTTTTTGGCAAAGATACTGGAGTGGTTTGCCATTTCCTTATCCTGTGGATTAAGGCAAACAAAAGCTCAAGTGACTTGCCTAGCGTCACATAGCTAATAAGTGACTTGAGGCTGGATTTGAACTCAAGTCTTCATGACTCCAGGCCCAGCACTCTAGCCACTGAATCACCTACAACAGAAACAATCAAACATAGTATCAAAGAATGTAATGTGTTTTTAAGCCCATCATTGGTATCATAATATAAGAAAATTAGAATTTTAAAAGAGACTTTTGAGGTCATCTAGTATAACTTTCTCATTTTACAGACAAAGAAACTGAGGTACAGAGGTTAATATTCTCCATCCCAAACTAGATTTACTATGTTCCAGCCATAAATGTAACAAGGACGAAAGTTTTTAATATCAGCAAAATCCAAGTTTCCTAATATAATCCTATTGTTTATGATAGAAAATGTAGGAAGAGCCTTTGATATTGTGGTTAGGGTTCAGGAAATATATTTTCTTTTGAGGAAGCTCCTTTAGGGACTGAATACTAAGACCTTCGAAGGAAGAGAGCTTTTATTTCTAGTTTGGCCCATCATCTTCTGGGATTTGAGAGTACACAGAATGTTTTATAGATCTTATGGGGTCTGTAAAACTTAGTTATTTTAAGTAGTCTCTACCACCTTAGTCTGAGCAACTGGGCATTTTTAAGCATGATCTCTTAGCCCTCAAATGATATATTTCACCCCTCTTGGTGTTAACCTTAGGGCAGCTGAGAGTATAGCAGTGGAAAAGACAGAGACCAATTTCTTTATCTAAATTGCTTTTCTACTAAGTGGATTTTGAATCACACTGTCTCCTGCCATTTTATCATGGTCAGGCAAATGTGCAGATGTTAAGGAACTGATCTACATGTCAGATATGGATTGGTGAAGCATTTGTCAGCCTCTGCTTTGACAGATACGATCCAATCTGTGGAAGTCTCATGGGTTTCCCTCATCTCTTATCCTCTCAGGTGTCACTTTGCACAGAATGTTTTCATGATCTTAAATTACTTAAATTTTAGTATTTGCTTCAGTTATTTATTAGTATTTAGAATCAACTTCTATCCATGACAGAAGTATACTTCTAATTGATTCTTTTAAAATTAAGCTAATTAATTTTGATCCCAAGCTGAAATGAAGAGATCAAAAGAAAATAGATTTCTTAGTAAACAAAGTTGCAAGATTAGAGGTATCATTTTTTACTTATATGTAAATGGATATTTTATGTGTGTGTCTTTCTTTCTGTACATATAGACTTACTTCAATTCCAAATTACTTGATTTTAAGTTAAACTTTTTCAGTATTCGCCTTTGAACATTTTGATCCATTATTTAATATAGTTCAGTTCAGTTCACATAGGGTAATCTTGTATTTAATTAACTCATTCATCTTTTTCCTACTTTAAAGTATTCAAAGGAAATCATGGCCTGGGGAATGATTTTATTAAGACTTTTAAAGCCCTGCTGGCAGGATCCACATACTCTTTCCTCTGTATGATATATAAAGTAGTATGGATAGAAAAGAGTTTTCTATAACTTGCAGCCATTTTCCCCAGGCAAGATAATAGGCCAAAGGATCAAACTCAGTTGAGGGAGGGAAGGAGAGGAAGCAATGGAAAATAACAGACAAAGATAGAGAGAGACACAAAGATAGAAAGAGACAGAAACAGAAACACAGGTGTGTGTGTGTGTGTGTGTGTGTGTGTGTGTGTGTGTGTGAGAGAGAGAGAGAGAGAGAGAGAGAGAAAAGATACACACAAATCACAGAAGTCCTAGTGAGGTTTTAAACTTTAATACCTCAAAATTGCACTAAGGCTTTTGGAGTACCTTATATAATACACACACACACACACACACACACACACACACACACACACGTATTACCTAAGTCTCTTAGATACTGTTAACAGAAAACATTTAGTAGAAATAGTATTCAAATACTGTTCAGAACTGAATTCAAGTGTTAACTTCTTACTGCAAATATGTGGGGCCCTTAGAAGCTTCCTGACATGGAACCAATGCCTGTGACTGAACAGCTGGAATTTTTGGATCCATTCTAGTCTGGTTTTCTCAGTGTCTCTTTGTTCATGCTGCTTCCTAGCCCTCCTTTTAAGGACAAGTCTAGAAATGTAGCCCCGCTGAATATATAGTCATGACTTCATCAGTCACTTTTAATTGTGGTCGTCAAACACGTAAGGTAGAGCAGAATTAGAAGGAAACATCAGTACCACAACAGAGGCCTCCTGTGTATTTACATTCTTAACAAGGACTTAAACTTGACAAGAAATTAGCCTCAGAGATGAGAATGCTTTGTAACCTGAATTTCCATCAGAAAGAACATTTTGTTTGAGGCTAGAACACCTGAGTTTTGATTCGAGCTCTTCCACTCTTTATGTGACCTTGTAGAGACAGAGTGCTGGACCCAAAAGAGATCACTCATCTGAATTAAAATCCTAGCTGAAAAGTGAGCCAATAGCCTGCTAAAGGAGACCCAAAAATACACTGGAGAAAATAACTCCTTAAAAAATAGACTAACTCAAATGGCAAAAGAGTCCCAAAAAGCCAGTGAGGAGAAGAATGCCTTAAAAAATGAAATTTGCCAGATAGAAAAGGAATTTCAAAAACCCATTGAAGAGAATAATTGCTTCAAAATTAGATTGGAGCAATTGGAAGCTAATGACGTTATGAGAAATCAAGATACTATAAAACAGATCCAAACAAATGAAAAAATAGAAGGCAATGTGAAATAGCTCATTGGAAAAACCACTGACCTGGAAAATAGATCTAGGAGAGATAACTTAAAAATTATTGGACTACCTGAAAGCCATGATCAAAAAAAAGAGCCTAGACACCATCTTTCAAGAAATTCTCAAGCAAAATTGCCCTGATATTCTAGAACCAGAGGGCAAAATATAAATTGAAAGAATTCACTAATCCTGAAAAGAAAACTCCTAGGAATATTATAGCCAAATTCCAGAGTTCCCAGGTCAAGGAGAAATACTGCAAGTGCTCAAGAGAAACAGTTTGAGTATTGTGGAAACACAATCAGGATAACACAAGACCCAGCAGCTTGTACGTTAAGGGATCAAAGGGCTTGGAATATGATATTCCAGAGGTCAAAGGAGCTAGGACTAAAACCAAGAATCTCCAGCAAAACTTAGTATAATGCTACAGGGGAAAATGTGGTCATTCAATGAAATAGAGGATTTTCAGGCATTCTTGATTAAAAAAACCAGAGCTGAGCAGAAAATGTGACTTTCAAATACAAAAAGCAAGAGAAGCATGAGAAGGTAAACAGGAAAAAAGAAATCATAGGGACTTGTTAAAGTTGAACTATTTACATTCCTTCATGGAAAAATCGTAATTGTATCTCAGAAGACTTTTCTCAGTATGAGGATAGTTGAAGGGAATACAGATGTTTGCATACATATACGTATACATCTATGTGTGTGTGTGTGTATGTATATATATATATATATATATATATATATACATACACACACATACATACACACACATACATATATGTTGTAAAGGAGAGTATATGTATATATAAATATCTATGTGAGTGTGGGCATATGTATGTTCATGTATACATAGACAGAGGGCTCAGGATCAGTTCAATATGAAGGGATGATATCTAAAAAATAAAATTAAGAGGTGAGAGAGGAATTTATTGGGAGAAGGAGAAAGGGGGAGATGGATTAAGATAAATTATGTCATATAAAAGAGGCAAGAGAAAACTGTTACAATGGAGGGGAAGAGCAGGAAGATGAAGGGGAATGGGACAAACTTATCCTCATTTAATTTGGCTTAAGGAGGGGATAACATACACATTCAATTGGGCATCTTACCCTATAGGCAAATGGGGGGGAAGGGATAAGAGGGGGGATGTTAGAAGGGAGGGCAGATTGGGAGAGAGGGTAGTTAGAGGCAGACATTTTTGAAAAGGGACAGGGTCAAAGGAGATACTAGAATAAGTGGGGGGTGGGATAAGATGGAGGGTAATATAGTTAGTCTTTCACAAACTACTATGAAAATTATTTTGATAACTACACATGCACAGCCTATATTGAATTGCTTATCTTCTCAGTGTGGGGGAGTGAGGAGAGAAGGGAAAAAATCTGAACTCAGAGTTTTAAAAACAAATGTCTAATAAGTGAATGAATGAATGAATAAATAAATGAAAAAAATGATAGACTTGTGCTGAGAGAAAGCTTAACATCACGGCAAACATTGCATTATTTTCTATATGTAATTCAGCCTGATCATCCTGTCAACTAAGCAACTTTGTGTTTAGCTTATTGCATATCATTAGTTTTAGACTGGCCCTTTAATTAAGTGAGCTGTCCGTCCATTTGTAGGTCATAATTTGGACTGTACTTTTCATTCACTTTGTATTTCTACTTTTGTTGGTTAAATGGATCTCTTTCAAATATTTCTGAACTTTTTTGAAGAACCAAATAGTAAACTAAGTCACCTAAGGTCATAAGCATTTGGAGAATCTTTCCATACTTCTTCTTCATGAAAGGAATGTTTATTTCTTTATGTTTTATGCCTTGTTTGATATTCAGTGACCCAGTGAATAGTATTATTCTCCTCCCATTTGTCACAGAATTGGATGGTCTGCTATAGAAAATCATCTCAAAGCTGGCACTTTCCTCTCAAGGATAACACTAGCACTAGCTAAATGCCTGCATACCAGAAAGAGATAACTTTCTGCATACCAGAAAAATTTTATATTTACCAGAAAGTATTGATGGTTGATAGTTAATTGTTGTTATCTTCTTAAACACTTTTTAAAGTGTGTTTATGTGTGTGTTTGGACAAGTACTTTGTAATTTTTCTGACACCTTGGAATCTTCCCTTCTTTTAGATATCATGAAAAATAGATCTCAGAGTGCCTTTAAATCTGAATTTGTTTAGCATAGTTTTTTGGGGTTTTTTTTCTGTATTTTGGTCAGGTCCAACTGCTCATCCTGACTTAATCTTTAAGGGGGAGGGGAGAGAGAAAGAGGAGAATGGAAGTTATGGGTTAGGGAGGGACACTTGTGATTTTAGTGTTTTAGGGAAATCTTGCAACTGAGAAAACTCCCTGGGTATCTTCTCTGAAGCACAGAGTTGTCCAGGTAATGGTATCAAACTCAAACAGAAATGGATCCCTGTGGGCAATGTATTGACTTAGAAAACCACAAATTCACATTATCTATGTTGTGTTCTGTTTTTATTTATTTTGCTAAACATTTCTCAATTGCATTTTTTTCTGGTTCACTCATAATCAGGAGTTTTCCTGCTAACACACAGGCAGTGTTTGTCACTTCCGGAGCCCTGAGAAGTTAAGTGACACGTCAAGAGTCAGCCAGTATTTGTCAGAGGTGGGATTTTTATCCAGGTCGTCTAGCTCTCTTAACCATTATACCACACTAGGCCTCCTCCCCTGTGTGTGTGTGTGTGTGTGTGTGTGTGTGTGTGTGTGTGTATTTCTCTCTCTACATAAATATCTTTTTGTCTTTATAGCAATCATTTCAACCTCCCTTCTTTAACAAATTGAATGCTTTCCTGTGACAAAGAAAATAATTAAGCAAAAATAATCCAATCTGGTAATAGAATCTGACAGTTTTTCTCAACTGCCTACTACAAAATGCGGAGGAGGGAGGTGTAGAGATGGGACATCCAGTCAGACTGGACTTTTCTCAGTTCTTCATCTTTCCCCTGTCTCCATGCCATCACATTGGTTTTTCTATATTCCCAGAATGCAATACATCCTTACTTCTGCCTCTTAAAACCCCTAGTGTCCTTCAGATTCAAACTCAAAGTGCTATCTTCTACATGAAGCTTTTTCTGATATCTCCAGGTGCCAATGCCCTTTTCTCAATCCCTTGTATCTAGTTTGTGTATACCTTTATACATGCTGTTTCCCTCAGATAGATTGTGAGCATTAGACATTCTGTCTTTTTATCTCCAATATTGTTCTTGGAATATACATGGTAGCTGCTTAATAAATACATCCTGATTGATTCTGTTCTCTGGAGCTATCTTTTTTGTTATTCAATGCTCACCTTCCTTTAAAAATTTTTCACTATAGAGGGAGGGAGGCGAAAAGGAGAGAATGTAATTAATTGAAAAATAATTTAATTTTAAAATATCTTTAACTATAAAATATAGCCCAGGCTACATCTTAAGGAAGGGCAGAGAGGATGAAGAATTGGTAGCAACTTCCAGTACAAATATTTGTGCCTTAGATGCATGCAAGTTGAAAGGGAAAAATTGAAGATGTATGAAATAGGAAGGGCATGGAAGAGGTGAAAAATACTGGGATTAAGGCTGTAGGGTAGTAATGTTAGCTTTGGCAAGGGGAAGGACCACGTCATTCAGAAAGTGATGAAAGAGAGGTTGGGTGAGGTCTCAGCAGTGGTTTAGATATCTGCAGGATGAGAATTCAGGGAGCTCAAATTAAAAGTATGTGATTGCAGTCAAATGGAAGACTGCAAGTCAGCTCTAAGAATTTTTCTGTCACAGTCTGAGTCCTGCAGTTGCCACTTCAGAGCTAAGCTTCTACCTGTCCTGTAATGGAATGAAGTTATGATTGGAGTGACTTCATTGCAGGAAATAGAGGAACAGTATTAAAGACCAGGGTAGTAGGAGAAGGTCTTGTTTTCCGGTCTTAGAATGTGCTCTTGGAAGATGTCACCTCTAGAATATCAAAGAATTCGGTAATGTTCTAAGTTCAGATCCAGTCCACATATTTTCTGGCTTCCATCCATTAGGAAAAAGAGGGACAAAGAGACAGAGAGAATGGGAGTGAAAATAGTAAGTTGCTATAGTACTTCCCAGTTCTGATTTTGTGAATCTAATTCAAACACATAAATGAAAGGAAATAAGTTGATGGTATCTGGATAATTAAAAGAGCATTTGATATAATGATTTATAAAATCACACTTGTATAATCCATTCATATTTGATGTTCTTACTAAACTGGCTGAAGGGCTGCCAGAGAAGAATGATGATAAATAGCAGTGTGTTTAGAGACTATGCATGCCTTAGAGATCATTTTTAATTTTGGTTCTATTAATTCTCCTCATTTGTGATTTGAAATAGGAAGAAAGTAGTGTATAAATGAAGTTTAGTGATAAAGGCTGAATTTTAAAAAAATGCAGACCTAAGCCTGCCAAGATATTTAATGTGAAAATATTTAAAGATTAGAAATGAAAAAAAAAAACAGGAAATAAGAGAATGATTCTTGACTTATTTGAAAAGGGATAATGTCACAAATTAATCAGGGGATTTAGGGAAATTAGAATTGATTTCTTCAGTTGAAGGAATAAAAGAAAATCTGATTAGGATTAATGTGTACAAAGCATTATGATAAGGACTGCAAAGCTTTTAATTTTCCCCTTGTTAGACAATTGATAAGATTTCTATGAGGACAGCATGCTATGTTGTGAAAAAATAAAATCACCTAGAGGGGGCAGGGGAATTTAAAAGCAGTTTGAAATTGGCTCAAATTGGAAAGATTACTTTTAAGTTATCAAGAAAATTGCAGGTAAGTCGCTTGCTTTATTGATCCTAAAGAATTTGAGAAATAATATCAGAACAAACTAAATCGGGCACTGGGCGTGGGGAATGGGGATAAAACTAAATTAAGTTCCAGTTATACTTAATATTAAAATTATCTTTTATTGAGTATTTTTAATCACCCAATGACTCACTGAATTTACTGAGACTATTTTGGGGGAATGTTAACACCCCAAGATCATATAAGATTGCTGATAATTCTGCATTGTTTTCTAAGAACTACTCAGGCCCCTTCTCCCCTAGTGTATCCATGGAAAGAGACATTTTGAAACAAATGGAATTGAGATTTGGTAGGTTATAGGCTAAATATATTTAAAGCTAAGTACAGCATAAATTAAGCTAGATTTTTTTTTTTTGGTCTGAAAACCCAGAGGTTTTCATGGCCTGAAATCACAGTATGAATCAGCAGTGTAGTGTGATGTCCAAAAGAAAAGCCAATGGAATTTCAGGCTGTATTGTGAGGGGCATCGTTGCCAGGAATAGGGAGGTGATGGTCCCATTGCACTCTGAACTCATCAGACCTCAACTGGAATAGCACATTAAATTTGGAGTGCCATGGCTTAATGAACTTTGATAAGCTCAGCGTGTTCAAATCAATCCTCACCCACTAAAGTGATTTTCCTAAAACACAGGTCCAGCCATGTTAGCTCCATTCCAGTGTCACCGTTTCATCTTCAGGATCAACTACAAAATCCTTTGTCATTCAAAGCCATTCTTAACCTAGCTCTCCCCCACCTTTTACCCACCCCCACCCCCAACTTTTCAAGTCTTTATACACTTTACTCTCTGCCATGTGCTTGCTCTTCAGTCCAGTAACACTGACTTCTTTACTGTTCTATCCATTCACTCCAGGCGTTTTCTCTGACTGTCCACCATGCCTAGAACACTCTCCTTGCTCATCTTTACTTTCAAGTTTCTCAGGTTTCCTTTAATGCCTCGCTAAAACCTTACCTTTAATAGGAAACATTTTCGAAGTCCTCTTAATTCTAATATCTTCCTTTTGTTTTGGGGTCTTTTTTCTGTTTTGCATTTTATTTTTCCCCAATTACATGTAAAGGCAATTTTTAACTTTTGTTTTTAAAACTTTGAGTTTCAAATATCTCCCTCCCTCCCCCCATCCTCCCTTATTGAGAAGGCAAGAAATTCAATATAGATTATACCTGTGTAGTCATGCAAAACATTTTCATAAGACTCATGTTGTGAAAGAAAACATAGACCATGGAAAAAAACCCTCAAGAAAAATAAAGTAAAAAACATATACTTCAATCTTTATTCAGACACGATCAGTTGTTTCTCTGGAGATGGATCACATTTTTCATCACAAGTGCTTCAGAGCTGTCTTGGACCGCGGCATTGCTGAAAATAGCTAAGTCATTCACAGCCGATCATCTTATAATGTTGCTCTTACTTTGTACACAGTGTATTTCACTTGGCATCAGCTCATGTGTCTCCATGTTTTTTCTTAAAACATACCGTTCATCATTTCTTCTATCACAATAATATTCCATCACAATGATATACCGCAGTTTGTTCAGCCACTCCCCAATTGATGAACATCCCCTCAACTTCCAATTCTCTACCCCCAGAAAAGTTGCTATAAATATTTTTTACATATAGGTCCTTTTCCTTTTTGTTTTTATCTCTTTTTGGATACAAACCTAGTAGTGGTATTGCTAGGGCAAGGGGTGTGTTTGATTTTATAACCCTTTGGGCATAGTTCCAAATTCCTCTAATGACTGAATCAGTTCACAACTCCATCAACAACCCACTAATGTCTCATTTCCCCCACATCCCCTTCAACATTTGTCATTTTCCTTTTCTCTCTATTAGACCAGAGGTTTCCAAACTTATTTGGTCTCCTGCCCCTTTTTAAAAAAAATACTCAATACCCTTTTTGGAAATCTACTTTCTTTAATCCTTTGACAGTTTTTTTTTAAATTTGCATCATTTGAAAAGAATCTAAACTATTTTTTAAATAATGCATCTTAAATTTAATAATTTATTGTAAATTTGTGGGTTTTTTCCCTACATTGAAATTTTGATGATGCAGCATTGCATCATGTAACCATATTGTAAAAAGTCATTACACATACATATTCCTGCCAATGCATGCTGGACTTCCTGACAATGTCAGAGATACTTGCCTGCCAACACTTGCTTGTTAAGACCTGTAGGTGGACTTAACCGCAGGTTGGTTATAACTTGCATTTTGTGTGTTTATTTTGAAAACAATTTAATCAGTACAACTTTAAGTCTGTTACACAACAGATGAAACATGTATGAAATGTTTTTCAAAATTCTCTTCTTTCCTTATGTTTCCACTGCCCCCTTATTTTTATTCAATGTCCCCCAATTGCACCCTAGGCAACTAACACCCCCATGAATGATTCCAGTGCCCTGCAGGGGTTGGTATGGAACCTTATTAGACAATCTAATAGGTATGAGGTAGTACCTTAGAATTGTTTTAATTTGCATTTCTCTAATCACTACTGAGTTAGAGCATTTTTTTCATGTGGCTACACATTGCTTTGATTACTTTATCTGAAAACTGATCATATTTTTTGATAATTTATCAGTTGGGGAATGGCTCTTATTTTTATAAATTTGTCTCGGTTTCTATATGTTAAGAAATGAGACCTTCATCCTCCAAAAATTTTTTTTCAGTTACTATTGCTCACTATTTGCCTCCATCCTATTTCCCTCTGTTTATTCTATTCTCTCTCTCCTTTTGCCCTGTCCCTTCTCAAAAGTGTTTTGCTCCTGACTATCCCCTCCCCCAATCTGCCCTCCCTTCTATTTCCCTACCCCTTCTCTTATCCCTTTCTCCTGCCATTTTCCTATAGAGTAAGACAGATATCTATACTTAATTGAGTGTGTATGTTATTTCCTCTTTGAGCCAATTCTGATGAGAGTGAGGTTCACTCACTCCTCCTCCCCACCTCCTCCACCTTTCCCTCCATTGTAAAAGCTTTTTCTTGCCTCTTTTGTGTGAGAATTTACCCCATTCTAACCCTCCCTTTCCATTTATCCCAGTGTATTCCTCTTACTCACCCCTTAATTTTATTTTGTTAGATATCATCCTTTCATAGCCAACTTAACTTACACCTGTGTCCTCTGCCTAGATATACTCCATGTGTCTGCGCTAATAATGAGAAAGTTCTTAAGAGTTATAAGTATCATCTTCCCATGTAGGAATGTAAACAGTTTAACCTTATTAAATTGCTTATGATTTCCCTTTCCTGTTTGCCTTTTTATGTTCTTCTTGAGTCTTATATTTGAAAGTCAAATTTTTTATTCGGCTCTAGTATTTCATCAAGAATGCTTGAAAGTCTTCAATTTAATTGAATATTCATTTTTTCTTCTAAGGGATTATATTCAGTTTTGCTGGATAGCTGATTCTTGGTTGTAATCCTAGCTCATTTGCCCTCCAGATATGATATTACAAGCCTTTTGATCCTTTAACTTAGAACCTGCTAAATCTTGTGTTATTGGCTCCACAATACTTGAATGGTTTCCTTCTGGCTGCTTGTAATATTTACTCATTAACCTGGTAGCTCTGGAATTTAGCTATAATATTCCTGGGAGTTTTCATTTTGGGATCTCTTTGAGGAGATGATCAGTGAATTCTTTCAATGTCTATTTTACCCTTCAGTTCTAAGATTTCAGGACAGTTTTCCTTCATAATTTCTTAAAAGATGATCGTGGCTTTCAGGTAGTCCAATAATTTTTAAATTATCTCTCCTGGATCTATTTTCCATGTTAATTATTTTTCCAGTGATATATTTCACACTGTCTTCTATTGTTTTCATTCTTTAGATTTGTTTTATTTTTTTCTTGATATCTCATAGACTCATTAACTTCCACTTGCTCAATTATGATTTTTAAGAAGTCATGAAGTGAGCTTTTTTGGACTTCCTTTTCCAGCTAGCCAATTCCACTTTTTAATAAAGGAGTTTTTTTTTTCCTTCAATGAATTTTTTGCTTCTTTTTCCATTTGTCCAGTTCTGATTTTCAAGGCTTCATCCTCTTCGTTGGTTTTTTGTATCTCTTTTACCATTCAGACTAGTCTGTTTTTTAAGGTGTTATTTTCTTCAGTATTTTTTGTGTCTGCTTTACAAAGCTGTTGACTTGTTTTTCATGATTTTCTTGCATCATTCTCATTTCTCTACCCAATTCTTCCTCTGCCTCTCCTACTTGATTTTTACAACCTTCCAATGACCTGAGACCCATTCATATTTTTCTTGGTGGTTTTGGATGTAGGAGCTTTGGCTTCATTTCTTCTTCTCAGTGTGTATTTTGATTTTCCTTGTCACCACAGTAACTTTCTGTGGTTAGAATTTTTTCTGTTGTTTACTCATATTTCTACGCCTATCTCTTGTCTTTTAACTCTGTTATAGTGGGGCTATAACAGAGGGTGGAGGGTGCACTGTTCCAAGCTTCAGGGATTTTATGCAATTGTTTTTGTAGATACTTCTGGAGACCTCTAAGTTTTTAGTTCTTCCAAGATGATCTAAGGAGAGGTGTGTTTACTACTCTTGTGGCCTGTACTCTGGTCTGTGAGTGACCACAAGCATTCTTTTCTGCCCTGGAACTGTGACGAGGGTTCCTACTCCACTGCAGTCCTCAAGCTGACTGCCATCTAGTACTGTGATTGGAATATGAATATGAACAAAGCAACAGAGTCCTCCCCCCAGTGCCTGCTGAGATCCTTCTCATATTCCTCTGACCAGTTGTTTACTGTCTGTGGGGTGAGTGTTCCTAATGCCACTTGCAGCAGCAGCAAATTCAGTCTTGCAAGGCCTGCTGCTGGTTTGCTGGTGCCTGGTCTGTGCCGGTACAGCCTGTGCTGGACTGTGCTCCACTTATCACTGTGCAACAAACCTTTCCCATGACTTTCTCCACTGTCTTTGGTTGGAAAGTTATTTCACCCTGTCATTTTGTAGGTTCTGCTGCTCCAAGAACTGCTTAATTGCATTATTTATTTATTTATTTTTGCTTTTTGGAGGCATAATTGGGATTAAGTGACTTGCCCAAGGTCACATGGCTAGTAAGTGTTAAGTGTCTGAGGCTGGATTTGAACTCACGTCCTCCTCACTCCAGGACTGGTTCTGTATTCACTGTGCCACTAGCTGCCCCCTTTATGGCATTATTTAAAGGTGTTTAGGGAGAGCTCAAGTAAGTCACTGTTTTCCCTCCACCATTTTGGCTCTGACTCCCTAATCTTGATTTTTCTTATAGAGAATTTCCCCAATGCAACTTTATAAAATAATCCTATATGTGTATAGATATGATGTTGATACAGTGAAACATTTCCAGTGAGAAATTAGGCAACCCCAGGACTATGGCATGTACAAATCAAAGGGCTTGTGAAAGGCATGGAAAAGGGTTGCTTGGGGCTTCTCAATGATGATATGGACTGTTAGCTCATGTGCTCTGCATATAAAGATGCCTTACAAACAGGTACCATGGTATAGCACACACAAGGGGCCTCTAGCTTTATACCACAGAAAAGAGCCATTCATTAGTATACTTTGGTTGAGGGTGCAAAGGTAAGTCCCACTTGGGCATGTAACTTCACCAGGAGGGGAGGACTCGTCCACCAGAGATTGATGAAAAGGACAGAGTTGTGCCCCACGTTTCTTTAGAAGCATGAGATGATGCCGAAAAACAGACTACTGGGCAGATGTGAAAAAATCTCTTTCTGGAGAACAAGCATCTCCTGCCCCAGATATTGAAACCTTGTGCATTCACAACACTTATCGTGTTTTGTCTTATTCCAGGAAACTATACAGTTTTTACATACCCCATAGCTTATCCATATCAATAACTATGAAAAGCATTCAGTGACAGAGCTTCAGCTTTCAGAATGCAGAACACTGTAGCTGGAGCAACACAACAAAAAGCTATTCCAATTATTTCTTTCTAGGGGAAAAACAGCTTGTTTTTCAGTAAGTAGCAAATGGTCTTTTTATGAGTTTGACATCTGTAAATGCCAGACGTCTTTCTCCATGACTTTTTTGTTGCTCTTAGAAAATTTTGATTTCACTTTGTCTGGTTATCTAGAGGTAACCTCTTGATAATTGTATAATTATGGCAATAAATCCCTAAATTAATTTAGATAATATTTTACTGTTGACACAGCCTGTGAATAATGCCTACCTATCCAGGTATTTTCCTTCTTTTGATTTTGAAAAGTTTTTTCGTAGTTACATTCATATACATCTTGAGTTAACTGCCAGCTGTTTCACGCATTCTCTAAGTATTTTGAATGAAGTTTCTTTTTATAAAGTGTACTCCTATTAGATTAGATAGATTGTTAGTATAGTTTACACTTTATTGGAATGTTTTGATTTTCTTCATTGAATATATAGGGTTTTCTAACCAAACCATCATATTATTTAATTATTTGATAAATCATAATAATATAGTGGAAAGAATACTGGATTTGGAACCAGAAGACTAAGGTTTAAATCCCATCTTAACTACCTGGGTGAAATTAGACATTTGTTCATATAAAAATAGTTATGCTTATTTCTATCTGACCTGTTCTTTAATGCATTATTTGTTTCAAGCTTATAATCAGGACAAAGTAATGTATGCTTTGTTCCAGGGCAACTAAATCTAGAAGAAAAAAAAAATTCACACATTAAATATTCAAGAACATCCAAAGCCAGGCCTGAAGTTGGCAAGACTCATCTTCATGAGTTCAGATCTGGCCCCAGATATTTACTAGCCTTGTGATCCTGGGCAGATCTCTTAACTCTATTTTGCCTTAGTTTGTCTTTTATAAAATGAACTAGAGAAGGAAATAGCAAAGCATTCTTTGACAGTCTTTGACAAGAAAACCCCAAATGGGGTCGCAAAATTGGACACAACTGAAATGACTGAACAGTAGTAACAACAAAGCTGTTTTAGTAACTCATTTCCATTCCCATTCACCTGAATTTGTTTTGATTGCTCTTAAAATTATTTGTGTGTCTTGAATTGTAAAATTGATTTGAGGGGGTCCCTAAATTTGGGCTGTTTATATTTTTCCTGGTTGCCCAGAGGCCCAAGTTCTAGTTACAACTCTTCTCTGTTTAAATGACATTTAGCATTTATATATTTCATACTAATATTCACTATAAATTATTAAGATTTCCTTTTTTACAACAATAAATCTAAAATTCAAACATTTCACCAGTGGAAATCATGTTTCATCTCTATTTACTCCATGATCCTGTAGTTTTATTAAATTTAAAAAAAGGATCTCCGTAAAAGGCCATCAGTCAGCCCAGATAACTAACTAAAGTGGAAAATTTTAAGATATTTTAAAAGGTGAATGAAGGTAAAGTTATATAGATGAAAGAACATTGACTCAGGCTTAAGAGGCATTAATTCCTGCCTCTAACACCACTAGTGTGACTTAACCTCCCTAGGAGGGAAGGAAACAAACATTTATTAAGTACCTACTGTATGCCAGGTGTTATGCTAAGGTTTTGCAGATATCTCACTTGTTATAACATCCCTTTGAAGTAGCTGCTAATTATTATCCCCATCTTACCAATGAGAAAACTGAGTCAGACAAAGGTTAAGTGGTTTTTCAAGTCACATAGCTATATTTGAATAGTCTTCCTAATTCCAGGCCTAGTACTCTATTCACTGTGCTACCTAGCTGACTCAGTTTCCTTATCTGTAAAGGGGAAGAGAGGAATGAACTATCTCTACTTTCCAGTTCTAGATCCATGATTCTGCAAGTGCAGTAAAGATCTACATTAAGAGCGTCACAAAATTATAGTAAAATATAGGATAAGAGGGAAAAGGCAAGATACACAATGGGTACAAGTGATCTGAAGCATATTATTTATGATGAGATCAAGAATCTTTAAAAAAATCGACAAACTTTTACTCGGCGCTGTCTTAGGTACCAAAGATGCATACATTATTTTACAGATACCTTTAAAGAGTTTATGGTATTCAGAGAATGTACTAGAAAAACTAAAGACAAAGAGAATACTCTTAGGTAGGGTTATCAGAGAAAGTTCTATAGCACAGGTGATGCCTGAATTAAATCTTGAAGGAAGATGAATATTCTGAGGTGCAGAGATGAGGGAGGGCACACCAGTGACTGCCTTTAGCCTCCATGACTGTGTGGAGGTAGGTCATACCAGGGAAATTTTAGGGAATAGCTGTAGTGACTTTGGCTGGCACATAAGCATATGGGAAGGGAAGCAATGTTAAATGAGGGTCAGAAACCAGATAATGAGGGGTTGAGGAGTATACAGCTGGAAGAAGAAGAAATGAATTCCTTTTTCTCGTTTAGGAATGAAAAAAAGGAGAATATATAGGGTGGTAGTAGAGGAAATGACAGGGCCTGGGAGGGATTTATCTGAAGACTGTTGGGAACCTACGCACATTTGAAGCAGAGCATTAAGACTCTATAGATAGGGAGATGTTGAACATGGGGAGGGGACAGTGATTGATGAGGTAAGTTCCTGGAGGAGTAAAACCAAGGATGCCAATAGAAAAGTTACTTTTTTTGTTTTGCTAGGAGAGAAACCACTTCATTTTTTAAGACCAAAATAAAAGAAGACATATTGGGTGAATATATTTTGAGACATGTTGGGGATAGGAGGTGAGAGAGATCTCAGTAAATGATCACAATTCTAGTCAAGTATGAGGTCAGGTAGGCTACTGAGAAAGATAGGGAATGAAGGGTTAGAGTGTGGAGCTTGTAACTAGAAGAGTTTTACTACAGCACCTTTGAAGATTTGTGATTGCTGAGCAGCACTTCTCAGAGCCCCAGTTGAGGTTAAACATTGATAGAGACTAACTGGAAAAGGACTGATGCAGTCATTTGTTGGAATCATTGGGGCAGCCATGGAATCTACAGTGCTTGAATTCCAGTCTTGTTCCCACAGCATACTAACTTTGTGACCACGGACAGTCACAACTTCTCAGTCCCCCATGAAACCCTCCAAGAATCCACATTCATGGAGTTGACTGATTGCATTGATGGAAGGAGTTCACAGTTACAAACCAAAAACAAATATATCAGAATCACAGTTTCAAAATTAGAAGGGATCTCGGAGGCCATCTCCTCCAAAATGAACCTGAACAAAATCTCCTGTACAACAGATCCAACAGTTGGTGATTTATCTTTTACTTTAGTACCATCCAGAGAAAGATGACATGGAAACTACCACCTTAGGCAACTCTTTCCATTTTTAAGTGTTTATCTTCTTCCCTTCCTGCTTACCTTTCCTAGATAACTTTTATATAATGTTACTCGCTCTCCCTTTCCACTTAGAACATGTCTTGCTTGCTCAGAATTTATGATAACCACAACCAAAGAATCCTCTTCTGCTTTTTTTTTTTGGCTATGCCTCCTAAGCGTATTACTTGCTTTTTTTAAACAGAGAATAAACACCAAGCATTTCCATTCACACAGCAGAAAATAAAAAGAGAATCCTGTGTGAAACTGAATCTCTCTTTCGTATGATTTGCTTTTTTTTGAAAGCATATAACAAATTCTGCACATTCTTTGCAAAGCACTCTAGCCTATCTTTGTTTCCCTCCAGGTCCTGTTCTCTTCTTTGCATTTTCAGAAATGTTTCAATGGAAATTTTTGAGACATTACTATTGTTGACATCTGTCTCCTTAACTCCTGCCCCCCCTTACCACTCCATCCCCAAGTAAAAACCCAGAGAGAAAGAAACAGAACAAAAACTTTCTAACAAATGAGCATCAAGCAAAACAAATTTATTCAGCAAACATTTGGAAAAATGTACATCTCTTTCTCCTCTTAGGCCCATCACCTCTCTGTATATACATGATTTGGCCATTGCATCGATTTTTGTTAAGTCGTTCAGTGTTTTCTTTTAAATGCTGCTGTCTGAAATGTTTTTTTCTCCTGACTGCTCACCTTACTCTCCATCAGGTTTCAAAATTCTCTGATATTGTCTCTTTCATCATTATTATGACACAGAAGCATTGCATTGTTCAGCTATTTTCCATTGGATTAATATTCCTCTTTAGATTATCTTTTTTTTTTGTCCCCTCTCCCTTCAGTCCTGTTTTTAGAGTTTGTTTTGCTCTCAATTGTTCCCTTCCTGGTGTTTGCCTTCTGTTTAATAACCCATCCCATCATTATGCTCACTCATTTCAGTTTATTGTATTTCTTCACCAAACTAACTTTTTTGTCTATTTTAGATAAACTTAAGTTTCATCTGATTTTTTCTTCCTTAATGTTCATATAATCTTATGTACCCTAATTTTGATAAAAAGAAAATTATTCCATTCTTTTCTTCCTCCCTTTTTTCGCATGTGTATTATTATGTTTATCCTCCCTTTTCCTTCCCCTCTTCATGACCTAAGAACAGAAGAAAATTACCCCCAGGACCGCTCATAGTTAATTCCTCAGTACCATTTGGAGACATTAAGCTTCTGAAGATACACTTGTTTCTTTTCTCCCTGTTAGAATGTTAGCATTACAACTCATTATATAGCCACTTCCAGTTGCTGAAATAATTTACCTTTCTTGATTTCTCTGGACTCTTGTGATTGGATATAGAGGGTCCTACTCAGCTCCTACTCAGAAATGCTTACAAGTTTTTTGTACAATTAAAGTCCATTTTTTCCCTGTAGGATTTCACTCAGTTTTTCAAGGTAAATTTACCTAGTTGGTTTTGGAATACTGTAGTCCAAGATCTCTTCTTGGTTATAGTAGAAGTCACTATGTCTTATGTAATGGTGACTATTCCTTGGTTCTTGAACTTTTCTCTGTCTATAGTATGTTTTTTCTTCAGTATGAGGATTCTGGATTTTTGTGTTTGTTTTTTTTTCCTGAGACTTTTACCTTTGAAGTTCTTTTCAGAAGATAATTGTTGGTTTGTTCTTTCTATCTTTACTTTACCCTATAGTTAGTTCTATTAAATCTGGGCTGTTTTAATTTATGATTTCTTGAAATGTACAGATTAAAAAAAATATTTTCTTGGAATTCAATGAGTATTAAATTATCTCTTTATGGATTTTTTCTGGTTACTTCTTTTTATATTAGATAAATTATATTTTCTTCTAGTTTTTCAGTCTTTAAAAATTTTATCCTAATATTTCTCGTCTTGTGGAGTCATTGATTTCTATTTGGTTTATTTTAGTCTTCAGGGAGTCTCTTACTTAGATAAGGGTTAATATATTCTCTTCTAAGTTTTTTATGCTCCTTCTCACTCTTCATTTTCTACCTCTTTCATTTCTTCTAGATATTTGTGTAGTGCTTGTGGAAACTCCATTATTAAAATTTGAGTCTCTGCATTGTAAATGTTACATAATTATTTACTCATTCTTAGTGATCTCTAGATAAACAATAACTTTTTGTACAGGTTCATGTTTTCTTTGATTTGCTCATAAATCCAGCTTTATTACCTAAATTGGGATATTGTGCCAGGGCTAGGCTTAATGTCTTACTGAACCTTTGGGTAGAGTGACCTACCTTGTTTAGCCCTGTTCTGAGTTCCCTGAATTCCTATGCTTACCTTCACGTCTTGGGGTTAGCTCCTCTCTTCCTTCTTGGATTTTTGAAGACCAGATCACTGTATCATCAGTGCCCTCTCTGCCATCCCAGGACAGACTAATAGGAACCTCATAATCACTAGGACTGGTCTTAACTTACCTTGGTCTTTTGTTGGTCTTAACACTTCTGTGCTATACTGCTGCTGCCCCCTGGGTTTCCAAGGTCACTAGGGCTTTTTGACCATCCTAGGGAAGCCTTCTATTCTTGTTGCCTCTGGCTAGAGATCTTCATAGACTACCAGTGTATGTGGCTGATCTGAGAGTCTACCCTATGCTGTCATTGACTTTGCTGTCAGCCCCCTTTCCTATTGCTCTTAAGCTTCTGAATGGCCTCTTATGCAGTTCTGGTTTGGAAGAAGTCACTTAACTGTAGTTTCTCGCTGAATTTTTTTCCTTTCGTTTGTCTATTTTTAATGTTCTTTTTTTTGAATCTTAAGTTCCATATTCTTTCTTTCTCTCCAGCCCCTCTAACACCCATTTAAAAAGCAAGCTATATGATGTCAATTAAACGTGAAATCATATGAAACATTTTCATGTTAGTAATATTGAAAAAAATAAGAACAACAAAAATTTAAGAAGTATGCTTCATTCTGCTCTCAGAGTTCATAGAGGTAGATATAATTTTTCATCACAGGTCTTTTGGAATTTTCTTGGATCATATTAATCAGAGTAGCTAAGGCCTTCAGAATTGATCATCATTACAATACTGGTGTTATTATATACAGCGGTCTCCTGATTTTGCTCACTTCACTTTTCATCAGTTCATATAAATCTCGGGTTTTTCTGCAACAGTTCAGTTCTTAAAGCATATTAATATTCTATAAGAATCATATGATACAAGTTGTCTAGCTATTCTCCAATTGATAGGCATCCCCTCAGTTTCCAGTTCTTTGCCATCACAAAACAAACTGCTATAAATATTTTTGTACACATACGTCCTTTTCATTCTTCTTTGATCTCCTTGAGATAAAGACCTAATAGTAGTATTTCTGGGTCAAGGAGCATGCTCAATATCATAGCACTTTGGACATAGTTCCAGATTGTTTTACAGAATGATTAGACCAGTTCCCAACTCTACCAACAGTGTATTATGTTAGCGTCCCTATTTTTCCTCATCCCCTCTAGCATCTGTCATTTTCCTTTTCCGTCATGTTAGCCATCTTGATCGGTGGGGGAGGACAAGTGTTTGAGGGGGTAGTTTAGGGTTGTTTTACTTTGCATTTCTTTCATCAGTAGTTATTTAGAGCAGTTTCTTACGTGACTATAGGTAACTTTGATTTTTTCTTCATCAAACTTCTGTTCATATCCTTTGAGCATTTATCAGTTGGGGACTGGCTCTTATTTCTTTTTATTAATTTGGCTCAGTTCCCTATGTATTTGAGGGATGAGGTCTTTATCAGAGAAACTTGCTATAGGATTTTCCCAATTTTCTGCTTTCCTTCTAATTTTGGCTGTATTGGTTTCGTTTGTGCAAAAAATCTTTTGAATTTAGTGGATTCAAAATTATCCATTTTACTTCCTTTGATACTGTCTCTTGTGTTTGGTCATAAACTCTTCCCTTATCCATATATCTGGTGGGGAAATCTTTCCATGTTCCCCTGATTTGCTTATATCACTTTTAATGCCTAAAATATGTACTCACTTTGATCTTATATTGGTATATAATGTGATGTGTTGGTCTATGTCCAGTTTCTTCCAAACTAGGAAACTGCTTTCCGCTTTCCTAGCAATTTTTGTCAGATGGTGAGTTTTTACACCCCAATTTGGATCTTTGGGTTTATTGAGCACTAAAATATCACGGTCATTTACCACTGTTGAGTCAATACCCAATCTGTTACAATGATTTACGACTCTATTTCTTAGCCAGTATCAGATTGTTTTCATGACTACCACTTTGTAACATAGTTTGGGATCTGGCATTGCTAGGTCCCCTTCCTCCACGCTTTTTTTTTCCATTCCCTTGATATCCTTGACTTTGTCTTCCAGATGAATTTTGTTACTGTTTTTCTAGCTCTGTAAAATAATTCCTTTGTAGTTGAATTGGTATGACACTTAATAAGTTAATAAATTTGGGTAGAATTGTTATTTTTATTACATTGGTTTGCCCTCCCTATGAGCAATTAATATTTCTCCAATTGTTTAGATCTCTCTTTTTGGAAAAAGTGCTTTGTTATTGTTTGCATATAGTTCTGGGTTTTTCTTGGTAGCTAGACTTCCAATTATTTTATAACGTCTATAGTTATTTTAAGTGGAATTTATCTTTCTGTCTCTTGTGCTGAGTCTTGTTAGTAATATATAGAATGCTGGTGACTTATATGGATTTATTTTATATCCTGCAACTTTTCTAAAGTTGTTCATTGTTTCAACTTCTCATCGGATTTCTTGATCATTATTCAATCTGCTACTAACTTTCAGGGTTTTCATAGAGTAGGTATTCAGAAGCTAAGCAGTCTTTCTTCTGTTCAGGATGTTATTCTGACTAAAAAGTACCATCTTTTCTCCTTATACTAAGTAAATGAATGCTATTTGTGTCTTTTCCATCTAACTGTTTCTGTTTGTTGCCCTTTAATTATCAGTCAAAATAAACTTTTTATTCAGCATTTCCAGAATCAAAAACCCTTTGCTGCCTTTATGATGTATTTTTAAATATTACTAAGATAATAACATCAAAATGTATATAATACTTGTTGAGTATTGGCTCTGCTGCTTATTGCACGTGTAAGCTTGGGCAAATTAATAAGCTTCTTTAGAACTGTTTTCTCTAAAAGAATGAGGTTGGCTTATATAATTAGCAAACTCCCTTCCAGCTCTAATCTATAATCCTGCTTCAGACCATTTTAGTTTGTTTCTACGGTACGTCAATACATCTTCTACTTGGTTATCACACATATCAAATACTATATATGATAAAGGGCATTATGTTATGCTTGTAACAATATTTAAAAGAACGCACAATAAATCTGAATTCTGTGTACAGAAATTTTCTCCGTATTATCATAGGTTGTTAGAATCTATCAGCATTTTTGCTTCATATCTTCCATGGTGTTTCTCCCACCTCCGGTCTAATCCTACTGTTTGTATTTTTTCCCCTAACTTTGTAGCCTTTACACACCATCCCTTTTAATTCTCTAGCTGATTCAGGATTTTGCCTGAGATTCACCTTTGATTTGTATGTCAAATTTAACTTCCTAACATGGTCTTTCTAGGAAATACTTAAAAATTTGCTCCTGAGTTTATTTGCTTATTAAAGCTTCCAGCAGTTTATATTTTCTTCTAAAAACACTTTGAAATATTCTGTAAAATGAAAATATGCATTTTAATCATCATATATTCCTATATAGCTTGGTAGAAGATTGTAGGGTTAAATCTGATTTCTGTTGACTTCCAATAAAATATATTTTGACTTTTCTCTGTTATCAATAATGGGTGAATTGACTTTAGTGGTATGATTGAATTGAGCTACCCTGATCATTAATTTGATTTTTCTCTCTTTACTGATAAAGCTTTGAAGTTTTTTGACAGTGTTTGAGTGAGTTTAACTTAATATTTCTCACTGAGTCTATCCAGCAAATTCATGGGAATTTTTGGAACTCGTCCTTGAGTAATTTCTTTTAAAAACAAAGCATATTTCACTGCATAACTGTCACAACCTGGGCTGTGTTTGTTGTTTTGCTTTTTTTAGTCCGGAAGTTGGTTTTTAACCTTTGAGAAGGTAATCATCAATTCTGTTTGTCATGCCACTTAAAAGGTACACAGAGTAGTAGTGTATTCACTGTGGATTCATAGAACACGTTTATACACATTTATCTCTTGTGCATTGAGAGCCCTGAGCCTGGAAATCTCAGTGCATGCACATTGTCAGTATTCAGTTTTAATGTATATTCATGAGTATTCTGGGCATCCTGATCTTGCACTAAAAAACAGTTTAGTGATAAATAATTTTTAAGTAATACTGGCACAATTTTTTTTTAAAAAGCTTCACATAGTGTCTGTGGCCCACTTTTTTGCAAAAAAAAAGTTGGCATGAAATCTGTGATGGTTATGTGATCAAATATGGTAGTAGTTAGACGCGTTCATTGCATTTTTCAGGTAAGGTAGTAATTTTTATATTATTATTCTCATTTCTGCCTCCTAGTTCTGTCATCTTTCATGATAGAAAATTTGACTCATTTTCTAGTCCTTTGATTTTATTATTCGAATTATCCGTTACTTTTACCAGTTATGCTATTACCAGTTATCTCCTGGCAAGATCATTTTATTCCCCATTGAAACCGTTCTTTTACTTAAATGTTACATCATTTTCTTAATCCTGTTGGCTTTTATCCTTTTTTGTTAGTATTATCAAAGACAGTCTTAATACAGATACTATATCCTTATTAATAATATATCTTTTTTTAAAGGCACGTTCTCTTTCTTTTAAAAATGTTTATTACTTTTTTCTTTTGTCAAGTATAAGTTATTTTTTCATATGTTAATTGAAATTAGTCAGTTAATTTTCCGTTTCTGAAAACTTGTCCTATTAGAAATGAGTTTTATTTTATTTTGTTTTTTCTCCACTTTGTCATTTTCTCATCTTTTCTTTCTTTCTTTTCTTCTTTTTTTGAGAAGCTATTTACTCTAGAGTCTCTTTGCTTGCTCATGTTTCTTTTTTCTTTCCTTCCTTCCTCCTTCCCTCCTTTTCTTTCTTTTTCCCTTCTTTTCTTTCTCCCTTCTTCCCTCTCTTCCCTCCCTTTTCCCTCTTCCTTTCTTCTTCCTTCTCTCCCTTCCTCCCTTCCATCCTTTTCTCCTTCCCTCCATTGGAAACCCAGATATTCAAGATTTCTCACTCTTTTATCTTCCAGCTAGTGGTAGAGAGGAAGTTTTCAAGTCAGGAAGACCAAGTTCAAAGCTTGACATTTAAAACTCACTAACCGTGTGATCCGGGAAAGTTACTTTCTTTGCCTCAGTTTCCTGGATTGTAAAATGAGGATAATAATAGCATCACCTCACAACTAAAATGTTGTGAACGTTTTGTAAATGTTGTGAACTCTTGGACAAGCTGGTCTGAGGCTGAAACTCCAAAACATAGCATACATAGTAGTATATATCTAGGCTGCTCTCACCAAGAAGAGTTAGCAGGTTACCATTATCGATACTAAATTATCATGAGAATTAAATGAGATATTTATAAAAGTGCTTTAGCACAGTGCTGGACATACAGTAGACATTTTTTCTTTCCTTCTTTCATCCTTCCCTTCCTTCCTCCTTCCCTCTTTTTTTCCTTTCTTCCTTTCTTTTAAATGCTTATTCTCCATTTCCTTCCCAATGCCAGAACCAACCATTCTGCAACTTTTTCTCCCTATTGCAGATTCATAAAATGTGGCAACCTGCTATTTGAATGGTCTATCCTCCTCCCTGCTTCATGCAGTCTTTTACTATTCTCTGCTCTCAGTTTTCTTATCTCTAAAATTATAAGATTACACTCAGAGATCTCTGGATAATAGTTTCCTTATTTTAGTTTCTTCAGTAACACTTATTTCCTCCCACCCATAACAATGGTAGGAAAATTGACATTTATTGAGGTCCTTAAAGTTTGCAAATCGCTTAAAATACTTCCTTACATTTGAACCTAACAAATCCCCAGTGAATGAGAGTATTATAGGTGTTATCATTTACATTTTACAAATAAGGAAATCAAGGTTTAAAGGAGTTGTGATAACCCAATTTACATGGCTGACAGGTGTTGGAGGCAAGATATTTTATATTGCTAACTCTCACAATACTTAGTTCTCATGTAGATATCTGCACTGTGTTTATGTTTAAATGTCTGCTAACTTATTTTAATCCATATGCTGGTGTTTATTGAGCCTCTTGCAGTAAGAACATTGTAAGCTCCTATATGTCACTGACTTGTAATTTCTCACCTTATCTAGTACAGGAGTCTGTATATATTAGGTGCTCAATGTATCTCATTTGTTGATTTGCTGAAACTGTACATTATGTTTCTTAAAATTCCACTTATAAAAATTATAGTTTAAAAAGTATTTTATTAATCCTGGGCCTCTTTCTGCTTCTAGAAAATTCATTATTTAGTCATTGAAAAGATACTCTTGTTTTCTATCTACTTCTGAACTTTTACAATTTGAATTCTGTTTCATTTTGATAATTCAGCGTAGATGATGGTAAATTGCTAATCATTCTTGGTGAGAGTGGCCGATATACACATTACTGTGTATGCTGTGTTTTCAAGTTTCAGCCTCAGGCCAGCTTGTTCAGGAGAGGAACATTTTAGTAACATCAAACACTGTACTTTCTTTGGTCTTGATTTGCTTCAGAATACAACACCTTATTTTATGACATGTTTTAGAAACATAGTTGATGCAGAAAGACTTTGTAATAGGCATGAATTATTTATAAATCTATAAAAATTTGAATTAAGAGATTTTTTTTTCTTAGTTTGAATTTGGTAAACATTTATTAAGCTTCTACTGTGTTCAAACAAAATACTAAAGACTGGGGCCACAGTGGACATAAAACATCAATCCTTCTCTCAGATGTTTCTAATATAATGGGAGACAAATAAATATAATACATTTATGGAATATGATAAGTACCAAGAAACCCAGACAAATTGCTATGAGAAATTAGAGGCAGCAAAGAGATTTTTTTAAAATCTGGAGCTGACAGGAAAGACTCCCTAGAGAGATTGTCACTTTACCTGGATGTAGGTAAAGTTTCCTTAGAACTATACATCAATGCTCATTGGTCTAGTCTGTATGTTCTCACCAACTTTGTCATTCAATGCTATATTTAAAGGAAACATTTCCAATTAAAACTATTTGGCTTTGAAGTTTGATTTTGTACCAAAATTTGTGCCTGTAATTCTTGCCAATTTATTGGTTGTATTGTCAGATTATGATTATTTTCATACATTTCTCACCATCCACTGGTAGAAGGCAGAAAAATTTCAGCATCACACAATTATAGATTTGGACAGTTCCTCAGTAATCATAGATGTCCAACACATGCCCAAAAGATATTCCTTGTAACACAATTGACAAGTAGTCATCCAACATTTGCTTGAAATTGTCAAAGAATTCACTCCACCTCTTGGGAAAGTCAAACCTGTCAGTTGGATTCTAATAGCTGTAGGTCATTTATAATAGGCCAAACTAAAATAAAGAAACATATCAACTTGCTAAGGAATCTGCTCTTACCTGATAGCAGATTCATATTCCTGCAGCACAGATTTGCTTTTTTCAACCTGTCAAGCCCACTTAGAGTACATAGCCAATCAGTAATATTCTGTGACAATTTAGGATGAATAAGTAAAGCTTATCTCAGAAGGTAAAGAATAGAGAAAGAAGGAATGCATAAAAGGGAAATATCTAGAATTTCAACTGGCAGGATTTATTGTCAGAATAAGAAAACATTACCTGTTCAAGGGCAGGAAACATGGGGAAGAGACAAAGTACTTTTAATTTGTGAAGGAAGTTCTTTTAAATAGAACTATAGAGTCTCTGAACAGCAAACAGTTGTAGCAGTGGATGAGATCATTTGCTTTTCTATGCCCTAGCATGCTTTGGCATTTTTTGTTTTGATTACTCATTACTTGCTACTAGTAGGCTCCCAGGTGATTGGGGAATTTCTATATAGTTTGATTATGGTCCCTATATTTTGCTTACAAGATCTCCTTTTAGGAAAGATCCTCCCATCTCTAGTAGCATTCCTTTCTATTTTTGGATAGCTCCAGTTGTTGGGAAGTTTTCCCTCCAAGTATAAACTTATCTTTTTTCAGCTTTGCCTCATGTATCCTGTTGTACTTCCTAGGACCAAACAATGAATCTAATCCCTGTTCCATTTGACAACTAAATAGCCAATGTCACCTCTAACTTTCCCTCCAGTTTTCTCTTCTCCAGGCTAACTGTTTCCATTTCCTTCAACTACTTCTGATACAGTATGCAATTCTGGTCCTTTCACAATTCAATGTTGCCATACTTTGCCATACATTTATCAGCTTTTTAATGTACTTCTTCCGATGTAGTATCCAGAGTCAGCATACTACTCCATATATGTTCTGACAGGACAGAGTATAGAGGGACTGTCTTTTCCTTATTCCTGGATGTTCTTCTAATGCAACCTAAGATTCCATTATCTTTCTTACATGAGACATCACAGTGCTGACTCATAGCTTATAAATGGCCAAAACCCCAGGACTGGGATAGAAATAAGTCCTAGGACTATTATTTCATTGGTATAAGGAACTCCCTAATAGCAGAAAAATCCTTCTACAAATGTAGTTGGCATCTTCTCTGCTAGTAGTTTTGCAGAGTTGCCTAAAGCTCTGAGAAATTAGATGATTTTATCCAGCCTCACACAGGCAATATTTGAACCCAGATATTCTTAATTTCAAGGATGATTATTAATCCACTTTACCACACTTTCTTTCCTAAAAACAAAACAAACATATTGTTTTTCTAATGTTTAGTCATTCCTCTCCATCTTGTATTTATAAGATGTATTCTTTAACCCAACCATAACAGTTTTAACTTACCCTTATTAAATTTCATCTCATTAGATTCAGCTAAATATGTTCTAGTCTGTCAGTATCTTTTTTTTTCCAGATCCTGACTTTGTCACCCATTTTATCAGTCATCTCTCCTGACTTTGCCTCATCTATAAATTTGATGCCTATATCATTGCTGCAGGGAAAAAAAAAAAGGTCACATCACTGAACACTAATCCCTGAGACATTCCACCACTGTAGACTTCTTTTCAGGATGAAATGAGACCATTAATACCTACTTTTTCAGCTGGATCATTCAATCAGTTCCAAAACTAGCTAATTCTACATTTGTCAGCCTCCTATGTCCCCAGCTTTTCCATAAGAATAACATTAGGTATCTTATCAGATGCTTTTGTCAAAATTTTTTTATTAATTATCATTGTAAAAAAAAAGGAGATATTAGTTGGATTTGAAATGTTCTTCATGGAAAAGTCATGTTGGTCCTTCACAGTCACCACTTGTTTTCTAGATGATTATTAATAATTTTTTTGATAATACAATGTAAAGTTTCCCCAAGCATTGAAGTCAGCTAACTAACCTATTATTTTTCCATTTTATGAAAATTGTTGATGTTTTCCCTTCACCATTCCGGCAGTACTTCCTCCTATTCCCCACTCACAAATACGACTGGCAGTAATCATATCTGCCAGTTAACTGAATACCCAAGTATTTCTTCATCCGTTCAAGGTGATTTCAATTCATCAAGGACACCCAAGTACTGTTATATTGTCCCCTAGCTAATCTTGGGCATCAGTGCTCTCTTAGCCATTCTTGGCAGAGAAAACAGAGGAAAAACTAAGATCTAAGTAGCTCTTTGCTCTTTCTGTTATCAGTTAGCACTATATGATCCAATAAGATTTAGGAGGAAAGCCATAAGGTCAAGGAAAAGATAAGGGTATTCAAAACAAATGTATTCCAATCAGGAATCTATAGGAAAGGCACAGAAGATAAGCAGCCATGCATTACCACTGTATTTCAGTGATTCAATCTCAAAAACAAAGTGAAGCAAAACAAAACCATACGCTTACTTCTGACATTCTCAGAGAGGAAAGAAAGTTTGAGAAATTTGTTCATATGTATAATAAAGGGCATGGTGATATTGTAAATTAAATGGCCTCTAGAATTTTTTTTCTTTTTTCCTTTTTGTGATATTGATTATATGACTCAGTTTGGAGTGATAGGAAATAAGAGGGAACTGCAAAGAGCTTCTTTCTAGGATTTAATATTGACATTGAACATTAAAGAAATATTCTTAATTTTTATGGACCAGATCACTGGACCTCAGGGGACAGTCCTTGAAGTTCCAAGGACATAATTTTAGTAGAAATAAATGAAAGTATGACGAGGTAGAGACAAGATAAGAGTAAAGGTAGGGGCTTGCCTGAGATCGCCCCCAAATTTCTCTAAATACCTTTAAATAATGACTCTAAACTAATTCTAGAGCTGCAGAACCCCCACAAAAACAGAATGTAACAATTTTCCAGCCCAAGACAAATTAGGTTGGCAGGAAATATCTGTTGTACCAGGTCAACAGAGGAGCATAGTCCAGCTCAGGCAACACCAGCATAGACTTGTCCCTAGCAAAACAGGTGCAGACCTTAGGGTGACTGAATCAGTAGCAGCAGTGGCTGTTTCTAGTCCTCTCAGCTGACAGACTCCCAAGACAACTTAGAAGATCGGCAGGAAAGGTGTGTTGTGCAGGGATTAGAGTGGAACACAGTCTAGTCCAGGCCATGCCAGCATGGCCCCTGCCCCAGCAAGCCAGGAGCAGGCCTTAGGAGCCACTGAATCAGCAGCAGAAGCAGCTGCTTCAGGAGCTCTCAGCTGATGGACAATAAGGGAGTCTAACAACTGTTCAGAAGATTACATGAATGTCTTTGCTAACACTGAGGCAGAACTCTGTTGCTTTGCCCATACTCAGATTTGAGTTGCAGTCCTGGGTGTGCAGTCCTACAGCAAAGAGGAGTACAAGCACACCAGAGCTTTCAGCAACGGTGCAGTGGTGACCTTTGTCAGAGTTCCAGGACTGAAAAGAGTGCTTGTGGTCACTCACAGACCAGAGCACAGCCCTGGAGAGGAATAAACACACCTTTCCTGAGATCATACCACCTTGAAAAAACTAAAAACTTACAGGTGTCTAGAAGTATCTCTGAAAACAGCTTCACAAAATCCTTGAAGCTTGGGACAGTTCATCTTCCAACCTGGAAGCAGAGCTCTACTTTAACAAAGAGTTAAAAGTCAAGTTACAGGCTGGGAATGTAAACAAACAACAGAAAAAAAAGTTTTGATGAGAGAGTTACTATGGTGACAAAAAAGATCAAAACACACACTCAGAAGGGGATTACAAAGTCAAAGCTCCAAAATCCAAAGTCTCCAAGAAAACTATGAATTGGTCTCAGACCATGGAAGAGCTCAATAAGGATTTTGAAAATCAAGTAAAAGAAGTAGAGGAAAAATTGGGAAGAGAAATGAGAGCGATGGAAGAAAATCATGAAAAAAGTCAATAGTTTGGAGATGGAAAGGAGATGCAAAAAAATATTGAAGAAAATAACACCTTAAAAAACAAACTAGACCAAATGGTAAAAGAGGTCCAAAAAGTCAGTGAGGAGAAGAATGCATTAAAAAGCAGAAATGGCTAAATGAAAAAGGAGGTCTAAAAAGTCACTGAAGAAAATAATTCCTTAAAAATCAGAAAGGAACAAATGGAAGCTAATGACTTTATAAGAAATGAAGAAACAATAAAACAAAACTAAAAGAATGAAGAATAGAAGATGATGTGAAATATCTCATTGAAAAAACAACTGACCTGGAAAATAGATTCAGGAGAGATAATTTTAAAATTATTGAACTTTCTGAAAACCATGAACAAAAAAGATATCATCTTGTAAGAAATTATCAAAGAAAACTTCTAGCACCCAAGGGTAAAATAAAAATTGAAAGAATTCACTGATCACCTACTCAGAGAGGTCCCAAAATGAAAATTCCTAGCAATATTATCCAAATTCCAGAACTCCCAGGTTGAGGAGAAAATATTGCATGCAGCCAAAATGAGACAATTCAAGTATTGTGGAGCCATAGTAAGGATAACACAAGATTTAGCAGCTTTTCAGTTAAAGGACAGAAAGGCTTGGAATATGATATCTGGAGGTCAAAGGAACTAGGAGTACAACCAAGAATCACATACCCAAAAAAACTGAGTATAATCCTTCAGGGGAAAAATAGATATTCCATGAAATAGAGGACTTACAGACATTCTTGATGAAAAGACCAGAGTGGAATAGAAATTTTCACTTTCAAATACAAGACTCAAGAGAAACATAAAAAGGTAAACAGGAAAAGGGTTAATAAGGTTAAATTGCATTTCTACAAGGAAAGATGATACTTGTAACTCTTAAGAACTTTCTCATTATTAGGGCAGATAGAAGGAATGTAAATAGACAGAAGGCACAAGTGTGAGCAAGCTTCTCTGATAAATGCCTCATTTCTCAAACATACAGAAAACTGAGTCAAATTTATAAAAATAAGACCTATTCCCTAGTTGATAAATGATCAAAAGATTTTAACAGTTTTCAGATGAAGTAATCAAAGGTATCTATGGCCCTATGAAAAAATGCTTGAAATTACTATTGATTGGAGAAATGCAAATTGAAACAATTCTGAGGTAGTACCTCATACTATTAGATTGGCTAATAGGACAGAAAAGGAAAATGACAAATGGTGGTAGGGATGTGGGAAAAAATAGGGCATTAATGCACTGTTGGTGGAGTCGTGAACTGAGTCAGCCATTCCATAGAGCAATTTGGAACGATGTCCAAAGTGTTGTAAAATCTTGCATACCTTTTGACCTAGCAATACCACTGTTAGGTCTGTATCCAAAAAGAGATTAAACAAGAAAAGGACCTATATGTACAAAAATATTTATAGCAGCTCTTTTCTAGAAGCAAAGAATTAGAAATTGAGGGGATGCCCATCAGTTGGGGAACGGCTGAACAAGTTGTGGTATCTGACTATGATGGAATACTGTTATGCTATGGGAAATGATGAATGGGATGTTCTCTGAAAAGCCTGGAGAGACTTGCATGAACTGATGCAAAGTGAAATGTACTGTGTACAAAGTAACAGCAATATTGTAAGATGATTAGCTATGAATCGCTTAGCTTTTCTGAGCAATACAATGATCCAAGACAACTCTGAAGTATTTATAATTAAAAATGTTATCCATCTCCAGAGAAAGCACTGATGGGGTCAATACAGAATGAAACATACTTTTTTGCTTTATTTTTCTTGAGGTTTGTTTTTGTTTTGTTGGAGGGAGGGGTCTCTTTTCTTTCACAACATGATTATTAAGGAAGTGTTTTGCATGATTACATATATATATAACCTATATCAGAATTGCTTGCCTTGTCAATGGTAGGGACAGGGGGATTGGAGAGGGAGGAAAAGAAAGAATTTGGAACTCAAAATTTTAAAAGAATGTTAAAAATTGTTTTTACATGTAGCTAGGGAAAAATAAAATACTGAATAAAAGAAAAAAATCAAGTATTGTGTTAGTCTTTCTTTTATTAAAGAAGAGAGTAATTGCCTGAGAATAGAATTTTTTTATATAGTTTGGTTTGAGGTTTTTTTTGCACTGAATAGGGTGACTTTAGTGATGGTACACAATATAGGACTCTGTGTTTCTCTGCCCTATTACATGGTGCCTTTGGGCAAGGATGTGAATGGGGCAAGCGATCCCCAATATAGTGAGATGGGTTAGTAATATGGCCTCTCCAGTGATAAAGCTTCTTTTTTGGCTGAGGATGATGACCCGTAGCTTTCCACTTTATTCCTTGGAAGTTAGGTGGACTGTGAGGTCTACTGCATGGTTGCTATGACCATACTCATTGTCCTACTTAACAAAATGTTCATTGAGGTCAATAGCAACACCATCATCAAAGGTAAAAGAGTGAATATCACTGTCAGAGTCACAGGATACCACCTGGTCCTCTGATGCTTGCTTTACCACTTAATGTTATATTTGGTAGATTTCTCCAGCTGGCTGATCAGATTCACAGCATTTACATTGGGAGTAGGAACATGAATGGCCATGCCTGTGAGCTTCTGTTCAGCTCTAGCCTCAACAACACCACTGGAAACAGTGATAATGTTTTGGGAAGCACCACACCCATCATGCCAGAGGGGCCATCTACTGTCTTCTGAGTTTAGCAGTATAGCGTGGACTGTGGTCATGAGTCCTTCCACAATGCCAGAGTTGTCATGAATGATCTTGGCCAAGGGACCAAGCAGTTGGTAGTATAGAAGGCATTACCAACAATCTTTAGGGAATTATATTTTTCATGGTTCATTCCTATCGAGACCACATAGGAGCATCAGCAGAAGAGACAGAGATAATTAGCTTCACTTGGCTTCACCCTTCAAGTGAGCCCTGACCCTTTCCATGGTGGTGAAGGCACCAGGGAACTACATGATATACTCAACTCCAACATCTCCCCATTTAATGTTGGTGAGATCCTACTCTTGGAAGATAATAATGACATTTTCATTGATCACCAACTTTTCATTTTCAGCTTTGACAGTGCCCTTGAATTTTCCATGGGCAGAGTCATACTGGAACATATAAACCATGTAGTTGAGGTCAAAGGAGGAGTAATTTTTGGCCACGATGTCTATTCTGCCTGAGCTGAATGTAGGCCTGGTCACTAGGCACCTAATATAGCCTTGAACTTTTGCTGTCTTGTCTCAGGGATACAGCTACGACTGTGGATTCTGGCATTGAACTTCGCAGAAGAGCTGAGAGCCTTTTGTATGGTTTTTTAAAAAACATTACTTTGTTTGGTCCTTACAGCAACAACAATAATAATAGCAGACATTATATAATACTTTGAGGTTTATAAAGCACTTTACATACATTATGTCATTTGAGTCTCACAAAACCATGTAAGATAAGTGCTATTTTTATTCCCATATTACAGATTAAGAAATCAATAATCAGAAAGTTGTAATGATTTGCTCATATTCACACTCTTGTTAAGTATCTGAAACACAATTCAAACCCACATCTTTGTGACTGCAAGTTGAATGCTCTATTTTTTCTCCTGAAAAATCCTGTGACATGAATAGAGGCCAAATGGTGCCCTCTTATTTACTGAGGAGGAAATTAAATTGAGATAGATTGAGTTGTCTAAGTTCACATAGGCTTGTTAGACTCCAAGTCAGCTCTAGAACTTAGATCTCTTGATTCTTAGCCCAGTGCTTTTTCAGCTAGTCCCTGCTGTATCTCCCATGCAAGAATTTCAAGAGAATTTACATAAATTAATAGGTGATAGCTAATGCATGAGGAGTCACTGGGGGTGTGTGGTAAGAGTATATCTTTTAAGTTTTTGAGGACACCATCATATGGGGAAAGTAATGTGTTTTTCCCAAAAACATGTTTTGTTGCCACTGCCAGGGACAGCAAATTGGATGAGATGGATGATTTTTCTGACTCAGAATGTCATTTCTTATCAGGAAATTAAAGAGAATTTCCCTCTTCGGTGTTTGAGGTGGGTAGAAATTTTAATAAAATGAGATTATTGCCTTAGGTAATTCTAGAATTCTAAAAACATGCCACAAGAAATCCAACTTAGAAAATGAAGAGACTTAATTGGCACGGTGTGAAGTAGAAATGTGAAGTCTTTTCTTGATTTTGACTTGCAGTACAATTTAATTATTTGAACCAAGCACTTAAAGTTAAGAAACAAATTCTTGAGTAAGTATATGGAGTTTTCATTTAGTCTGACAAAGTAATTTTCCCAAAGTCGTTAGAAGGTACCGTGGTAGAATTTCAGAGGCTAAGTCTTAGCCTAGAAATAAATCTTTTAGGCTCAAGTCTCTAAATAGGATAACTATAGTTTTTACTTAAGAGATTGCACACAAAGAAAACCAAGCACACCCTTCACGTTAAGAAGCAAGAAAGGCAACAGCTTTACAGGTCATGTGATGACTTTCTAGGACTTTTGTTTTCGAGATTTCCTTTTTAACATGACTTCAATCTATAACCTCTTTAAAGTTAAAATGAGTGAACTAACAAGCCAGTAATGTTTCACTTCTCTTATCAAATAGCCTACAGAGGGTTATTGATTTGATCATTTAAAATGCTCAATACTACAATGCTCACAGAGAGTTTTCTGCTATCATTTGTTTTCTAGATATCTAGGTAATATGTTTGGATTAAATTAAAATGATAATCTTTAAAAACATTTGCCAATTACCTCATTTCCTTATGTTTCCTTTGTTTCTTATATAGAGAAAGGGGGGAGGTTTGAGGATAGGGTACTTAGCTACCTTTCCCATTATAACCTCAAAGGCAGGGCCAACTAGAGGCCTCAATACTTGATCTGTGTATGAGAGTTGGGGAGATATTTCTCCTCAAAATCCTGTCTGCTTAAGGTATATGGCACTGGAGAAAGTTTGGTTTCTTGGCAGCTCACAATATTCTATTATAAAAAAAAAGCCACAAGTTCCAAACAAAGTTTATGAAAAATTTGAGAAGAGAGGACTTTTGGTTAGGGAAACTGGGGAAAGCTTTACAGGAAGTGTGTCACCTTAGGGTACTTGAGGGAACATGACTATTTCAAAATACAGAGAGAATGTCTTTCATCCTGAGCATGGGGAATGGTAAACAAAGGAATGGAGAGAGGAAAAGATCAGTGGGGCATCTTAGTACAGTTTGGCTGGAAGGTTGAACTTGTTGGATGGAATCATCTGAGATAAACTTCAAATAGAAGTTGGAGGAAGTTTTTGGAATCCTTTCAATACCATGATGAAGAGTTCTTAATTCTTTAGTAGGCAATTAGCAACCACCGAATGTTTTTGAGCAGAGAACTAGTCTGTTAAGATCATTGTGTTAGAAAGATTACAAGCAGTCTTGTAGAATATAAGTCTTATAGAATAGAAAATGGAATGGAGAGGGAAGAGTGTCAAATGCCAGTTAAACTATTATTAGATAATGCAGGAAAGTCTGTAGTATGCCTGAAGTAGAATTGTTGTAGTGGAGAGTATTATGATGAGAGATGATCTGAGTTAATTATAGTTTAGACAGTTGGTAGATATTAGATGATGAATAAGTGGGTTTTGCAAAAGTGGGAAACTATTAAGACACTATTACTTTAACTCTTTTAGGCTTGTCCTCCTGAAATTGCAAGCAGATATCTTGCATAGGACTATTATGTTTCCCTTGAAATGCTATCATTTCAGTTCAGGACAACTATAGCAATTCCCATGCTTTATTCATTGACCAGGCTATTCTTTATTCCATGAAGAGATTAGTGCCTGCAGTGGAGAAAATATTCAAAATGACTTAGAATGTGAGAACTAAGGATAATAAACAATGTGCAATCAAGAGGAAAAGATGAAGTATCTGTGTTAAAAGTATTTGTATGTAAAAAGTTGGATAATGAAGACAGCTTAAATACTTTAAAATATATAAATTGAGGATATTAAAAGAAAGTAAGTAATTTGGGCATCTCTTATTTTCAAGGCTAGGTGACCCTTCTTTCTCTGCAAGATAAGGCCATCTGGTGTAAAGTAGTTAGTATCTTATACTGTTTAATGTTAAAATTCTCTTAGGAACAGAAAGATGTAATGGTAATAGGAATTTGAAGATCTTCCCTGCCCCTTAATAAGCCTTAAGTGAATTTGAGGACCTTCCCTGATTTGAAAATATACTCTGCCACATAATAGGCTGAATGTGGTCACATGGAACCTGTGGTGGGAAGAGTTTGCTGAAGGGTAGAGCAGAGCCCAACAAGAGAAGCTTGCTTAGGGGAGGCTTGTTTTTCAGGAATGCCCACACCTTGTTACTTTGTAATCAGGCAGTGGCTCACAAGGGTTGTGATGTTCTCTGGCCCCAGAGAAGGCGGCTATATATATATATATATATATATATATATATATATACCCTGATGGTGAGGTGTTGCTTTGGGGCTCACTTTGGGAAGAGTTGTGTGATTTGGCCAGATGAGACTCTGAGCAGCCGTTGAGCCCCCCAGCTGTGAAAACCCAGATGTTGGTGCTTTTTTCTCTGGTAACTAACTGTGTGTATGTGATGGTCAGACAGCTAGAAGCTTGGTCTGTGAAACTGTGTTATTTTCTCTGTCTGCATTTTTTTTGTCTGCTAATACCTTTTGTTTGTATTCTGTGAAGTTCAGGGTGCTGACTTTTCCCCCCTGAACTAGGTAAAGGACATATATGTTTGATTAAAGTAAGATTGTTAGCCCTTTTTAAGTTGCTTTCCTTTAGAAAAGCAGATCAAAAAACCTGTGCTAGCAGCCATCCTGGGTATGCTAGGGTGTTTGCTGTTACAAAAGATAAGGAAGGAAGATAATTAGATTAATAGATAAGACCTATGGGATACTGAGGCCAGCTGAGGTTTGAGCCACCTAAGGATGCTGGATTTTTCAGATTGCCATGACTAATCTCTTCCCTCTGGTTTTAACTCCTTTCCAGTTTACTTTCATTTATGACCTCTATTCTTAGCATGCTGTAAGGTTTGTGGGAAAAATAAGAAACACAAATATTTTACTACATGTATGTGTGTGTATACTAAATCTGTGTAGTAAAATGATATGTATGTAGTAAATGATTGTGGTTCTACCTGTATAGTTTGGCTGCCATGCCTGAAATTCTTCCTCCTTTCTGTCTTCTGGCTTCCCTAGCTTTCTTTGTGTCCCCACTAACCTGCCATCTTCTGCAAGAACATTTTCCTGGTCCCCCTTAATGCTGATACATTCACTCTGTTGATTATCTCCAATTTCTCTTATATGTATCTTATTGCTACACGGCTTCTTGAAAATTGTCTCTCTGGATAGATTGTGAGCAAGGGGAGTTTTGTTTGTTTGATTTTGTTTGCATTTTTCTTTATAACCTCTCTCTTAGCACAAGGCTTGGAACGTAGTAGACGTGACTGACTGGCCTGTAGTTAATATTGCTTGGGAAATGGCCACATTAGCGTCTGGCTGGTGTTAAGTATTCAAATGGAGAACAAAATGGCAAACCTCTGCCAGTATTCTTGCCAAGAAGACCCCAAATAGGGTCGAACATGATTGAACAACAACAACAAAGAATGTATTTAAAAATATATATATATATATATTTTAACATCATGGGGAGGACAGTGGTGGATGTATGCTTCAAATAAACAAATGCTGTTAATAATAGGCAATATTTATATATTAATTATATATATATACATATATATATATATATATATATATATATATATATATTAAGACTTTCCAGGTACTTTATAGATTTCATTTAATCTTTCTGACAACCTTATATATAGGAGCTTTTATCATTATCATTATTATTATTATTATCTCCATTTTAAAGACAAGGAAACTGAGACTGAGAGATATGTCTTTCTTAAGGTCATAAAACTACTTAAGTATCCAAGGCAGGACTCAAGCTTAAATCTTTCTTACTCCAGTCCTAATGCTGTATTTGCAAGGTAACCAAGATATGTCAGGATATTGTGGAATGAGTATAGATGGTCATTCTTACAGAATTCTTAAGAAACCACAAAGAAATCCCAATTAGCATGATGTTTCCTGGAAAACATAGTGTAAAATAAATTTGCTCATTACTTTACCCACAGAATCAAAGAATCTCAGAAGAGATTTTAGGATCCCTTTTATAACATGACAACCAAATAGTTTTATAGTATTTTTTTTCCTTTCTGAAAGGAATCCACTGCCTCCTGTAACAGCCCATTCCACTTTTGGATAGCTTTCCTAGGTAGGAAATCTTTCTTTATATCAGGTTGAAAACTGCTTCTCGGTAACCTCTATCCACTGCTCCTCCTGTCGCCTAGGGTCGAGCTGAACAAACCTAGTCTTTCTTGCATTTGGCAGCTCTTCAAATATGTGACTGCTCTCATGTACCCTCTACTCCCCTCCTTCATGCTTAACATCTTCATTCTTTCATCTTACTGCAAAATTTACAGCACACTACTATCCTGGTCATTCTCCTTTGGATATACTCCAACTTTTGTTCTTCCTAAAATGTGGCAACTAAAACTAAACATGATACTCCAGTATGTTCTGGCCAGAGAAGATTATAAAAGGATGGTTATCTCCTTTGTTGTGGATGTTGTGTGTCCCTGAATGCAGTCTACCATGGCATAATCCTTTTTTGGCTGCCGTGTTACACTGCATCAGCCAGCAAGTATTTGATTTCCTTGCCAAACAGAAAGCTGTAGTGATCAAGGACCACACCAGTTTAAAATGTAAACTCATTTGTAAAATCCTGCCCATGAGGTTATAAACAGTATCACTTTGAAAATACTGAGCATCAGTGTTGGGGTAAAAGAAGCTTACAGAAATCTTGTTAAGAAGCCCAACTGAAGAAGGTCATACCAAGTGAATTGCAGGATTTATTGCAGGGAGGAAAATAAATTGATGAGAAAGAGAAAAGATCTCTAAAGATGTTGATAATAAACTCTGCTCTCCATCAATGACAAAATGCAGCTGTGATAGTTGGACTCTAACTTGACCATCCTTTATATGCAGTATGAAAAAGTGGAAATGGCTTTGAAGAAAAAAAAAGGAAGGACAGCTGGATTAGACCGAGAATCTACAAAGGAGTTAGATGCTAGAGATAATAGTTCTGAAAACATTGAGGAATCAATTCTCAAGACTTTTTAAAGACAAAATAATAAAACCTTTTTTTTTAAGAAAGCATTATTACTTCTACTCCCCTCCCCCAAATAAAGATGATTGAATAAATATCATTAAGGGGAGGGAATAAGCATTTAAGTGCCTGATCCATGCCAGGCACTATACTAAGCATTTTACAAATAATGTCTTATTTGATCTTTGTAACAATCCTGTGAGGTAGGTGCTGTTGTACTATCACATTTTGCAGTTGAGGAAACTGAAGTAGGCAGAGCTTAAGAAGGCAGAGACTTGCCCATGGTTACACAGCTAATAAGTATCTGAGGCTGGAGGTATATTTGAACTCATGTCTTTCCAGGTCTAGGACCAGCAGTCTATCCACCAAGGCACCTAGCTGCCTCTCAGTGACTATTGATTGATCATATGTCTACTTTGGTATTTCTTGAAATTTTATGAGAATTATCTGTAACTCTACATGTATAATAAGGACATATTTGATCAAAGTTTCAGAAGGGCATAGGCTTGTTACTGCAAATGATATTCTTCAGCAGACCACACAATCACATAATTGACTACAAAGTGTAGAGAATATAAGATCCCACTGTGATTGTTGTTGTTGTTGCCTCCATTAAAAAATATTATTTGGTCAAGCAAAATTCCACCTTAAAGGCTCTCTAACTCTCTCTCACATGTATCTCAAAAGTCATTCAGTGCATTGTATGTGCCAGACAATGTGATAATCACTGAGAAATACAATAAAGGATAAAGGACAGTCCCTGTGCTCAAGGATATTCCTTGAAAGATGTAAAAGAAACAACTTTTTGACACTCTGATTACTAATATCAAATGATAAAATAGGATGTTATGTATTCAATAAAGGATTTGACAACCATGATGGAGATGTACAGAGTTCAGATGGAAGAGGAGTTCTCTACAGACAAGTCCTGTGAAAGTTCCTAATTGACAATTACATTTTCTTCGTTGTATCAAACATAAAATATTGCAGATCCTCTTTAATGAGATCCATAATCACTCAAAAGAGCTTTAATAACCTGACCAACTGAAGAAAACGAACAAACAAGCAAACAAGTAAATGAAGATTGACATGTCTAGGTTCTGATATGTAGATGTATGGTCAACCAATAAGAATGGCATATCAGTGCTTGTGTCCTGATCTGAGACTACAAATAGACAAGGAATTGGTTGCAGAATAGTTTAAGAAAAAAAGACAAAACAGTGGATTAGATTGCCTTTTAACCAACCCATCAATCAATCAGGAAGTGTTTATTAATTGCCTGCTTTGTTCCAGACATTTTGGTAGATTTTAGGAATCTTAAGTACAAAGAATGAAAATATCTCTGTTTTAGATTAACTTGGTTTCTAAAAAAAAAAAGGTAGGAAATAAAGATGATCCAATCCCTTCAATGTCCTCAGACTTATTCCTGTAATAAAGGTCCGTCTTTTTAACAAAAGTATTCTTCTGAGAGATACTGAATAGCTGTGAGCCTTGGAATAATCTAGTCTTCAAAGAGTTAAACTTTAAGTCAACCAAGGGGCAATGGAGAGGCACATGGTGAGTGTAAAGCAAGCTACAACACATTACAAATTAAGAACTGGCAAGAAGAATTGAGTAAAGAATGTCGTTAAAGAGATGTATGAGCACAAAACCAAATCAAACCCCTACTATTCCTTAGCATGAACAGGGGATACTAGATACTAGGTGGAGGAAGTATTGTGGAGTGGAAAGAGTACTGCATTTGGAATGAGAGGACTTGAGCTCAAGTCTTCATCCTGCCACTCACAATATGCATGGTCTTGGGCAACTTACTAATGCTCATTTTCCTCCAAGATGACCGCCAAGACCCCTTTCAGCTCTAAATGGATAATCCTGTAATCCTCTGTTACAGGCATTCAGTTGCTTTCTGGTCTTCTAGTCTATCATCTCTGTGCCAAGAGGTTGGAAGTATAATTTCTCAGAGATTAGAGGCAAAGCAGGAAACTGGGAAATAAATTTTATAGTAAGTTTTAAAGGTCTCATTTCTCAGATATTTAGAGCACTAGGTCAGATTTATGACAACAAGAGCCATTTCCCAATAGATGAATAGTCAAAGGATATGAAAGTTTTCAGAAGAAAAAAAATCAAAGCCATGACTAGTCATATGAAAGAAGTATTCTAAATCAGTGAAATGCACATTAAAAAAACTAGTCTGAAGTACCACCTCAAACCCATCAGATTGGCTAGCATTACAGAAAAGGAAAATGATAAATGCTGGAGGAGATGAGGAAAAATAGATATAATAAGCCACCATTGTTGGAGCTGTGAATTGGTCCAGCAATTCAGGAGAACAATTTGGAACTATGCAGAACCGTAAAACTATATATATACTTTTTGATGTAGTAATACCACTATTAAGTTTATATCCTAAAGAAATTTTTTTTTAAAAAAAGGAAAAGAACTTATGTGTACAAAATTATTTTATAGCAGCTCTTTTTGTGGTGGCAACGAATTGGAAATGGAGAGTATGTCCATCATTTGTGGAATTACTGAATAAATTGTGGCATGTGGTTGAGATGGAATAAATGATGAAGGGAGTTGTTTCAGAAGAACCTGGGAAGACTTATATGAGCTAATGCAAAGGGAAATGAGCAGAATTAGGAGAACACTGTACGTAGTAATAGCAATAATGTATTGTTCATCAACTGTGAAAGAAAGCTGCTCTGAACAATACAGTGATCCATGACAATTTCAAAGGATTCGTGATGAAAAACGCCATCTACCTCCAGTGAGAATAAATGAACTGACTGTAGAGTGGAGCATATTTTCTCTTGCTTTATTTTTCTTGATTTTTTTTCCCATTTTGCCATCTGGCTAATGTGGAAATATGTTTTGTGTCACTTCATATATATCTAGGTAGGTAGATAGATATTTCTTGCCTTATCAATGCATGAGGAAGGGAGGGAGGGAAAGAGAGAGAGAGAGAGAGAGAGAGAGAGAGAGAGAGAAAGAAAGAGAAAGAGAGAGAGAATTAGGAGCTAAAAATATGTATTTTTTAAAGTGGTCATTGTGTTGATCACAGTTGTTAAGTGTTTCCAAATTGTTTTCCTTTAGAATGGCATTACTATATAAATTAGTCTCCTGGTTCTGTTCATTTCACTGTTCTTCTGTTCCCAGATGTTTTCCAAGTTTTCTGTGTATCCATCCTTATGTCATTTCTTATGCCACAGTAATATTTCTTTATAATCATACTCTGTGATTTATTCAGTCATTTCCTGAATGATAGACACCTACTTTATTTCAGGTTCTTTCTCTCATAAAGGAATGCTGCTATATACATACATATATATATATATATATATATATATATATATATATATATATATAATTTTTTTTTTTGCAGTATAGTTTCAGGTTGCTTTCAGAAGTGTTTGGATCAATTCATAGATCCAGTAGTAATGCATTGAGGGGCCTGTCTTCTCACAACCTCTGAAACAATTCTTATTTCTCATTGTTGTTAGTAACTGTTTTAATCCTTTAGAAAATCATTTTGATGAATCAAAGACTAGAAGGCATTTTAATATGGTAGTCTTCCTTGCTCTTTAACTATGTTTTTCAGGCAACATTAGTTATTATTTTAATACTTTAGAAAATAGTAACAACCTCTGCAGTGAAAGAAAATTCTCTTAAGCCCCCAAATTAAATTCAAATTATTCTGCTTAAGTTTAAGTACAAGCTGTTATTCTGAACTTATAAATATTTAAGAAATGTTAAGTGTTGTATTTCCCTACAGCTTTGGACAAACTACAACTTTATTAACTGAAAATGTCCTTTTTTCCTACTTGAAGAATAATTATTTATCAGACTTTAGGCAAAAAGTTTAAGATGTTCAATATTGTTAATTGTACATATAATCATTAAAATCATGCCTTGAGGCATTATTGTGGTTGCAGGGATCTTTGCACTTCTGAAATATTTTCCTTTTATCTTAAGAATTTGTAATTATTTCATACATAGCTAATAAGCCTTTATTTGTTACACGCTTTTTCCGCATGAAGATGCCGACTTTTGAGAATGAAGTTTAGAATTACTCTAGCGATTTTTAGGCAAAGTAAAACGTGATATCTATTTTATAAGTTATTTCAGCTGTAACAGAGAATTTTTAGTAATGACATTGATATTACTGTGATGATGATGATGATAGCTAGTGTTTATGTAGTGCTTTAAGATTTGCTAAGTACTTTACAAGTATCATCTCCTGTTATCTTCATAACCACTTTGGGTGGTAGGTGCTATCATTTTCCCTGTTTTGACCGATAAAGAAACTGTTGTAGACAAAGGTTAAGTAACTTTCCAGGATCAGACAGCTAGTAAGTGTTGGAGACAAGATTTAATCTCAGGTTTTGTTGACTCATATGTGCAGAGCTCTAATTCACTGTGACACACAGGTGTTTGTTTGCAATTTGCATTCCGTAAAACTGCTTTCCAACTTCAGTTTAAAAAAATTATATATGGGGTGTCATGGGGCTAAATTGTTTGGAATGATTATTACTTATAACCACCGAGTACCTTTTTAAAAAAGTAATATGTTTAAACAGTTATGCTTTTGAAAATGGATACACTTCATGTATGCTGCTAACTTAATTTTTTAACTTATATACTCAATAATGCCCTTACTAAATAAAACAGTTGCCCATTCCTGTGATTATACTATAACCAGACCATGGAAGGTTGAGAAGAGTGCCATGGAGATTGTTAAGTGGATGGAAAATAGAACTAGTATTATCAGGAAATGTTCAAGAATAGAACTATTTAACTAATGGAAGAGAAATAACTATAGTGATGATTTAATAACTTTCCAAATCAATGTTAATTAAAATTTGATGCAGCTCTCCATCTTATCCATATTTAGTATAAGAAGAAATTGGATTATACCACACAATGAGGGGATTAAATATAATAAAAGGATTCCCTGATAGCAAGAATTGTAAGCACTGAGAGAATATTTGAAAAATTGTTTTTTTTTGTCAGTCAGTAAACATTTATTAAGCACCTACTATGTGCCAGGCACACTGTGCACTTGGGACACACAATAAAAGCAAAAATTGTCATCACCCTCAAGGAGTTTATAGTCATCTGGGTGAAACAACATAAAAACAACTGTACAGACAATATTCATACAGGAGAAAACAGAGATTTTCAACAGAGGGGAAGATTCTAACATTAAGGGAGATCCAAAAAGGCTTCTTGAAGGAGATAGAATTTTGACTGGAAATTAAGAAAAGGGAGCCAAGAGATGAAGGTGTAGAGTGAGAGTGTTTCAGGTATAAAATAACCCCCAAAATGCCTGGAGGCTAGAGATGAAAGAACTGGAAGGAGACCAGTATTACTGGAAGGAGTAAGTTGTAAAAAAACAAAACAAAAAACTGGAAAAGTAGGAAGACGTCACCGTTTTGTGAAGGACTCTAAAAAAAACAGAAGATTTTGACTTTTATCCTAGTAGTTATAGGGAGCCATTGGACTAAATCAAAAAGGGAAGTGATGTAGTTAAATCTGAGCTTTAGGAAGATTAATTTGACAACTGAGTTGTGTTTTTTAAATCTCGTTTCTTGAAACTCTTCCAAGTTGTTGTTCTTATAGACAGAAGAATGGCATGAATACTCTGAAGAACAATTTAACATTTCCTAATGGAACAAAATGAGTCTTTGTACAACCAGTAATTTGTGCCACATTTGTTCCAGGGTAGCTAGAAACTTGATAACTGGAGTTGATACCACTGGTGTCTCTCATCTGGGTTATTAAAACCCAGAACTTCTGGAATTTAAGAATTTGAGAGCAACTAGAAATCTACTGTAGCCTTTAGTTAACTCTGAGGGATCTATATCAGGCCAGGGCCACTCAACAAGAAAGAAAGGTCCTCTAGGGATCACATGATAATTGCAGAACACAAGACTCCTTTAGAAACCTCCAGTTTTGTGTAAGATACAGAAGCCAAGAGATGTTAAATGATTTGTCCGTGGTCACACTGATAATAAGTCAAATAGTTCATTTTTTAGCCCAGGTCCTCTGACCCCAAATCCATTGCTCTTTCAACTACGCCACACTAGAAATTATGTGTATCTGTTAAGGGAGGGAAGGTCTAATTGGAGTTTAGGGATGTCATTCTGCCTAAAGCCACTGAAACCCAGAATTTTAGGACTCTGTAGTTCTAGGAAAGAATCCCCAAATAGACCAGCTGTGTTCCTGACCCAAATCCTATTGATGATGACCTTGGATTTTCAGAAATTTTGTAATCCAGAGTGTTGGGGAAAGTAATGCCATATAGAGACATAATTGTAGGGAGTATCTAATTCTCTGGGCTGATTTCACTATGGACAAAACCAAACATTAAAATTAAGTAGAGACTCATTCAAATGAACATATCTTTAAACAACTCTATTGCTGTTTTTAAACAACTAATTGAGAGTCTGGAAAGCCTAATCAAAATTGATATTTCTTTGTTTTTCAATTGTGTAGCTCTTGGCTGTATCCCCAGGGCATTAGAATGAGCTTATCTTTTTTATAACATCAAAAATTCATAGATTTACACCTGAAAGGGATCCCAGAGATTATCTAATCCTACCCTTACTCAGTCAGACAGCTAGTAAGTAGTAGAGCAGGGGTGTGAACTCAAGTCCTGTGACTTCAAGTATAATTAGCTAACTATATAATTTATATTATTTATATCTAATCAGTATATGTGGCTTTTTTTTTCCCTATAAGCTGGACAATGCAGATGAGCAAGCAGCCCAGATCAGAAGGGAGCTTGATGGACGTCTACAAGTGGCAGAAAAGATGGCAAAGGTAAATTACTAGCTTTCACGTGTGTGAAAATTGAGATTTTTCTGTTCTATATTTTGTGATGCCCTCAGGATACAACGACATTGCCCTGCCAAGAAGCAACCTTGTGGAAGCTTCCTGGTGACAGCAGCAATTACCTGCCTCAACAATAACACCTCCTTCCTGAAGCCAAGCTTCCTGATGCCCTTGGTCATAGCCCTGTTGCCTACCTGCCATGGGACAGGAGGAGCTTTGCAGTACCACTCCTCTTCCTTATAATAGCTCCTCCTCTCCACTGACACTTTGCCTGAACCCATCCCACAGTACTTAACAAATGTGTACTCCTTAAACTGCAAAAGCACAATCCCATTTCCCCAGCATCACCTTTTCAGTCTCTCACTCCTGTCTACCTCAGACTTACCCTACTGATGTTTCATTCCAGATGTTCTTCCCCCCCTTTCATTATGCCCTAAGGAACTCCTACTTTATAATTAACTTCCTTTCATTTTGACCATTTCCACTCTTGCACTTCCCCTTTTCTGGAATTTACTAAGATTTGCCTTCCCGACTATGACGCTGCATCCTTGGCCATCCTAACTAATACTAGTTGCATCTTCTTTTTATACCCTCTGACTCTCACTGGTCCCAGTGGGGGAGTCAAAATACTGCCTCCTCATCATCGCCCTTTCCAGGAGTTCTCCAGATGCCTCTATCACTCATTAATTAACATCTCCTCCATTAAGGTTCATTCTTTCCGAATTTATCAATCCATTTGGATCCTAGTAACTTGTATTTACTAACATCTTTGAGCATTTTCACCACTTTATCAATGAGTTCAGTGCATGGTTCACAGTCTCCCTCTCCCTCTTAATTCTTTCCCTCATTCTTGGGGCCTTCAGCATGCTTGTTGATCTTCAAATCACCTAACTTAAAAATTCCCTAGTTTGCTTTACTCTCAAGATCTGCTCCTCTGCTCTACCTCAGCTGCTCATACGGATGGTCATCTTCTTGTTCTAGCCCATTAATTTTTTATTTCCTTGATCAAGAATTCCAATATTCCTTTGTCTATCAGTGATATTGACCTTGACATATGAGTGGTCTCTTTTGTTCCAACTGTCTCTATGCTGTATTACTCCTAAGTCTCTTTCTTTTTCATAATAACCTTTCATCCCTCTGTTTTTCAGTACTTTCCCAGGCCATCACCCTAGCTGTAGCTAAACTCTCTTCCCCCCTAAAGCTTAGTCACTTGGTGAACAGGTTCAATACATGATATCCTCTATTTTCAAATTCCTTGTTAATTTATCCTTATTGCACTGCCAAACCACAACTCTGCATTGCTCCCATCATTTACCTCTTTTGTTCCCACTGACATGCTGGTGAACATAGATGTAGATAGGGGATGTCATGAAACCTTATTTAGTGGGTCCAGTATAGATTTCACATATCTATCCCATCTGGGCCCATATGGCAGTAGGACTTTGCTCTTACTCCTCCCTAACTGATTCTCTTTATTTCAGTGATCTCACTGGCTATTTCAAATTGTCTCTTGTTTCCTCAAACCTCCTATCATACGTCTTCAGTCACCTTCTCAGCTGAAGACCTTGTCTTCACTGAAAAATTGAGGCTGTTCATAACTTTGCCCTTCTCCTCATCAAAAATTCCTCTCACATCAAGAGTTCTTATCCTTCACAGACCCATCCCTTCTACTTATATCATTAATCCTATCTCCTCCCATCTTCTCTAGAATATTGTTTACGTTGTCATCCCCACTCTTAAATTTTCAATCTCCCACTATCTACTAATTCATGCATTACATGCTAATTCATTGCTGTCAACTAGTAGCCCCCATCCTTAAAATTACCATTATTAGATCTCCTCATTAGCTATAATCCTCTATCTTTCCTCCCTTTCTCAGCTAAATTCCTTCTAAAAGCCATCTCTGCATGGTGTCTACATTTTTAATCCTAACTCTTTTTTTACACCTTCAGTCTACATTATCATTCAAATGAAAGTGTTCTCTCCAAAGATATCAGTGATCTTTTTGTTAACATAACTAATCACCTTTTCTCAGTCCCCATGATTCTTTACCTCTTAGAAGCATCTGACATTGTTGCCCACTTTCTCTTCCTGAATATTCTTCTTTTTCCTGACACTTTTTCTTTCTTTGCTCTTTTCCTATATATTTTCCCGCTCCTCAATTTTTTTTGATGCATCTTCATGCCATACCGATTAACTGATGGTACCTCCAAGGACCCTGTCTCCAGCCATCATCTCTTTATAGTTTCTCACTTTGTAATCACTTTCAGTCACCTAAGTTAAATTGTTATCTCCCTGTAGATATCCCTAGATCTACATATTCAACTCTAGTCTTTGTCTTGAGTTCCAGTCCCACATCAACCACGACCTATTGGAGGTTTCATACTGGATGTCCACAAGGCACCTCAAACTTACCATACCCAAAACAGAACTCATTATCTTTTTCCCCGTCTTTCTCTCTTCTGAACTCTATTACTATTGAGAGTGCCATCATCCTTACAGTCTCCTGACTCGTTACCCTTAACTGCTAACTCTTACATACTCCAAATATCATTTCTATGTCCACATCTCTTCTATGTATCCCCTTATCTCCACTCACAGCCACCACCATTATGAAGACCCCCATTATTTTGCACCTTGTTTATTAAAAGAACCTCCTGATTGGTCTCCCTGCCTCAAGTCTATCCGCATTCCAGTCCATCCTCCACATAGCTGCCAAAATTATTTTCCTAGGGTATAGGTTTGACTGTGTCACACACCTTCCCTATCCAGCATACTCCAGTAGTTCCTAGAATCAAATAGAAACTCTTGTGATTGGCTTTTAAATGTCTTCACAGTCTGCCCCCTTTTAGACTTCTAACCCCGTACTCCCCTTCACACACTCTAAAGTCCAGCATTACTTGAGTACTTTCCATTCCTCATACATAATGCTCTATCTCCTATTCCCATGCCTTTATATTGGAAGGAATGCCTTTCTTTCTCTCCCCTGCCTTTTAGAATCCCTGCCTTCCTTCAGAATTCAGCTGAAATATCTTGAAAGCTCATGCTTCTTGGCTTTCCTCAGTTCCCTAGCTGCTAGTACCCTCTGTGTAACTTATCTATGCATATGTATGTGTTGTTTCTCTCTTGAAAATAGGGACTGTTTTCCCCACATTGATTAGCCCAGCTTCTGGCAGATAGCAAGTGCTTAATAAATGACTGTTTACTGACTAGCAAATCTTCCTTTCTGACAAACATCACAGTTCTCCTGTAAGATAACTAGGCTGGCTATAAATAAATAGTATCTTCCTCTTTCTTTATATAGTCAACTCTCAGTTAGCTGTATGTAGATTATAGATACCCTGCTTCATGTAGAAATAATCTATGGAAGTTAGAGACTTTTCATTTTTTCAGATTATTCATGGTGAACATTTTAAAATATATAACTGACATTCCCTCAAATAAACATGCACATTTCATTTTAATACTGTACTTGGCAGAACGTAAATATGAAGGTAAATTTGCTGCTCAAAAGATCATATTATACATCTCAAAGTGAAATGTAATATAAACTAATCCTGAATTATTTTAGCCATTGCTGTTTTGTCATAAACATGAATTATTCAGCATTGATGTAGTGACAAGAGCCGTGTCTTGTCTTTTAAGTAGTTGCCTATTTACTAGAGGGTGGACCTCAATTTCATGAATATTTCCTTAGTGAATCGAAAGAATCAGTTCATATATAGGAAGTGAAAATTTCAGGCTTTACTAAGAGAATTGGGTATATGTGGTTGTGATACTCTAGTACCTTTGAGTTCTGGATATCTCACCTTTTCCTGGCCCCTAGTATCTTTGAATAGTGTGATGCATGCCTCCAACTCAGCTGATTGTATATGTCTAGTGTATTCTTATTTGTAGAGGTAGATAAAGGTAAATTTTAAGCATGTGGTTTTTGAGTGTGTTGACATTAGAATGAACCAGAATTTGCCTAACAGGAAAATATAAATAGATGATAGGTTGTCAAGCTGGTACACAAGTGATGGCTAAAGGACTGAAATGAAGCATTAGCCTGGTCATCAGAAAGCGTAGATGCCAGGCTGCCACTTGCTAGCTTGTTGGTTTTAAATAGTCCTTTCGACTTCTGTTTCCTTCTCTGTAATACTAGTCCAATGGGTGGTGTAAATCTGTTTTCCCCAAACATTTGACCATGAAAGCCTTTTCTTATGACCTATTCAGCCTCTGTACCTCAGCCACACACACAAATAGTTGTACTTTTGATCTTCCCAATATCCACAGTTGTTCTAAGTCCATGTTCATAAACTCCAGAATTCCTTTATCTAATCCTAATCTTTTGTCATTTCAAATTTCCATATACTTAGAAACCCTATCCCAGGATTGGGGAACCTATGGCTTTGAGGCCTCATGTGGCCTTCTGGGTCCTTTGGTCCTTTTGACTGAGTCCAAGTTTTATAGAACAATTATTTTTATTAGGGGGATTTGTTCTGTGAAGTTTGGATTTAGTCAAAGGACCACACTTGAGGACCTAGAGGACCACATGTGACCTTGAGTCTGCAGATTCCCCACCCCTGCATCTGTTTCCTTTCATTCAGCCATCACTTTTAATCTCTCCATCTCTCAGTTCTATACTGGCTACATACTTCTCCCTTCCTTATCATGATTCCCTGCTGAATCAAGTCAACTATCTTCTATGTGCAAATCCCTTTCTCTGTTATATCAATGTTCACCACCCCTACCCCCAAACTTAGGTCTTGCATTGCTTCCACCCTACACCATCTTTGTTTTCAAGTGTTGCATGAAACCATGAGAATTTATCCACTACGATTTCTATTACATTATCTCAGCTGTGCCCTACCTGTAGCTAAGCAATCCTATTACATCTCCCTAATCAATATACTATCTCCCTCATCACAGAAACTTTCTTCTCCTCAAGTTCCACCTAATGCATAATCTTTATGATATGCTGTTTTACTCCCTTTGCTAATAGTTTGTTTATAATTTTATATCAATGTTCATTAGGGATTTTAGTCTATTGTTTTCTTTTCCTATTTTAATTCACCCTGGTTTATGTATCAAAATCATAGCTGTGTCACAGAAGGAATTTGGTAGGTTCCCTCCCCTTGATATTTTTACAGACTTTTAATATAACATTGAAATTAATTGTTCTCTGAATATTTGGTAGAATTCATTTGTAAATTTATCTAGTCTTGGATTTTTTTTCTTGGAATGTCGTTTTTTTAATGGTTTATTTAATGTTTTCCTCTGAGATGGAGTTGTTTAAGTTCCCTATTTCTTGTTTTATTAGCTTCCATATTTTGAATTTTTGAATGTATTTATACATGTTATTTAAGTTGTTAGTTTTATTGGCATATAGATGGGCAGAATCATTCCTAATGTTATCCTTTATTTTTTCCACATTTCTTATGAATTTTCCTTTTTCCTTTTGAACAATGGTGATTTGATTTTCCTCTTTCTTTTCAACAAAAGTACCTAATGCTTTATCTATTTGATTTTTTAAAAATGCTCCTACTTATTTTTATTCTGCTCATTTTAGTTGAATTCCCATTTCAGTGATCTAATTTTTTTCTCTCGTCCAAAAAGTGTTTAAAGTAAATTTTTCCTTGAGGACGCCATTGACTACATTCCCAAAATTATGGTATATTATTTCATTGTTGTCATTTTTTATGAAATTATCTGTTGTCTTTATGATTTGTTCTTTGCCCCACCAATTCTTTAGGATTAAATGATTTAGTCCCTAGTCAAAATTTAATACTGTTTTTCAGTTACTAGTTATGATCAATTTCCGTTAATGGTGTCATCAACAACTGGGATATACCTGTGTATATGCTCTATCTATTTCCATTCAGTTAATGTCAGAGATCTGTTTTATTTAATTTTTCTAATATAATATTCAGACCCTTAACTTCTTTGTTGTTTTAAATTAAATGTATTGAAGAATGATAGGGACAAATTAGTCTCCACCATCATAGTTTACTATGTTTCTCTTTCATTTAATTTTCTATTAAGTATTTAGAAGCTGTGCTGTTTGGTGTATGTGTGTGTGTGTGTTTTTATATTGTTGTTGTTCAATCATTTCGGTTATGTCTCACTCTTTGTGACCCCATTTGATATTTTCTTGACAAAGATAATAGAGTAGTTTGCCATTTCCTTTTCTAGCTCATTTTATAGCTGAGAAAACCAAGGCAAGCAGGGTTAAATGACTTTCCCAGGGTCACACAACTAGTAAGTATCTGAGACCAAATCTGAATGAACTCTTGGAGTTCAGTCTTCTGGACTCCAGGCCCAGCACTCTATCCACTATGCCACCTACTTGCCCCTGTGTGTGTGTGGCTATATGTGTGTGTTTGTATGTACCTACTCATACATATATATATACATATCATGTTGTATGACTATGTGTGTATATACATCTACACTGAAAGCAGGGGAAAGGGAAGAATATAAGACAGAGAACAGATTGAGTCAGGAGGATAACAAATCATAAATTTGGAGAGACTTGTGAATAGAAGTTTGTTTTTTTTTTCAAAGAGTAACAACTTAAACAGGGGAAAAGGAGTAAAGAAAAAAAAATTAAAAAAACAGGATGGAGGGAAATAATAAATTAGCTATCATAAATGAAAATGAATAGGATGAACTCACCAATAAAAAAAGAAAAGATTTGAGAAATAAAATAGAAAATTCCAACAATACACTGTTTACGGGCATACGCTTAAAACATAAAAATTCACGCAAAGTTAAGATAAGAGATTGGAGTAAAATATGTGTCAACTGAATACAAGAGCAGGGGTAGCAAGTGTGATATCAGAAAGCAAGGAATAATGTTAATGGGAAGAGATAAAGAAAGAAACTATATTTTGGTGAATGGCAACATAGATATTGAACTGATTTCAATACTTAAAATGTATTTATGTAAAAAATATATATGTGCTACATATGTACATACTCATACAGGCATGCATACACACAAATACATATGTAGGCTAAAATCTTCCTTCCTTTTCTTCTTTCTTTCCTTCCTTCCCTTCCTTCCCTCTCTCCCTTCCTCTCTTCTTTCCTTCCTTCCTTTTTTCCTTCCTCCATTCCTTCCTTCCTCCCTTCCTTCCTTCACATTTAATCCTGATTCTTCCCCACCCCTTAGCACATATTTTTTTTCTCCTTTAGTACCAAAGTCTTAAAAGACTTCAATTTTAGTCCCTTTGGCGATTTCTTCCCACTGTCACTTTCTTTTTTTTAATTCCCATTTAGGCTGAGCCCTGAAGTTTCTCACTTTCACTCCTCAGGTGATTTCTTATCTCTGAGGCTTTTTTGTTTACCCAAAATAAAATTTACTTTCATTCCTCTAGGACAGTGGTTCTCAACCTTCCTAATGCTGCAACCCTTTAATACAGTTCCTCATGTTGTGATGACCCCCCCAACCATAAAATTATTTTTGTTGCTACTTCATAGCTGTAATTTTGCTACTGTCATGAATCGTAATGTAAATATCTGACATACAGTATGCATTTTCGTTGTTACAAATTGAACATAACCCACAGGTTGAGAACTGCTGCTCTAGGAGATAGAGATCACATTTATTGCTTTGTTTTGGGGCATAAGCCTTTTGTTAATCTGGTTAATCAGGCTGTGTAGTGGTATGATAAAACTAAACTTTCCTGTTTCCTTCCAGCTCTGCTGTCTTAGTCTGATTCTGTTCAGTGACTCTTCTTGCTCTCCTTCTTGGTACGAGGCTGTAAGACTTTCTTTATGTCCTTTTATTTACCTCCTTTGTATTCTACTTTCCAAAGATAAACTTTTTTAAAATTCTGTTTCTGTATATGATTATTCCCACTCAAAATTTATCATATACTTATCCTATCCTTTCTCTCTCTGGCCCTGTCAGATTCTCCGTGGAGTTTAATCCATTTCTATCCAAACTTCTGCGGGTGTTCAGTTGTGTGTATTTGGTCAGATGACCGTCAAGTTCTGTTACCTGCTTCCCAACCCTTTGTCCATTTTGATTTCATTTTCTTCTGTCTCACCCAGTCTTGACCCCTGTATTTCGAGCTGCCTATTAAACATTACGAGGGACACCTCAAAGTCAGTACTTATGAAAACAAACGTGTTACCTTCTCATGAGAACTAGCTTCCCTATACCCTGGCTCTTTCTTTTAATATCAGAATCTTGCCAATTATTCTGAGATGAAACCTTGGAGTTATCTTTGACTTTTGCCTTTTTGTTGCTTTCCACATCTCCTTAGTTATTTAGGGGTTAGATGTCACAGTAAAGAGAGCACTGGACCTGAAGTCAAAAAGACCTGACTAAAAATTCAGCCACAGAAGCTCAGACACCCATATGACCTTGGGAAAATCATTTAACCTTTGCCTCAATTTCCTCACTGTGACTGTATCTTAACCTGTGGCCTAACCTGTGCTGCTGCTTTATGACCTTACACATGATGGCTATATTTCCGAATTATCATGGCATATAAAATACAGTATTTTTCATTAGCAATTCATTTGAATTCATGAAAGACAATAAAGTTTTGTAAGGGGATAGAAACTAGACATGTGATTTCACTGGTAGAAAGTTCTCCCAGGTGAGGAAATTCCCATGACCCATGCAAGTCGGTAACTTCTCTGTAGGGCAGTCAAGTGGTGTAATGGAGAGAGTGCTAGGTCTGGAGTTAGGAAGACCTAAGTTCAGATCCAGCCTCAGACTACCCCCGAAGGTTGTTGTAAAGATCATATAAGAAGATAATTTTTTTTAAAAAAGCACTTAGTATGGTACCCTGATACATAGTAGGTACTATACAAATGCTATGATGACAATGATTAGAAATGACATTGATTTTTTAATGTAATATGTAGTATACAGCCTTAAATGTTTACTTCTTAATTGCACAATTCTAATAAAATATCTCATCATTTCAAACCTGAACTTAGATTTATATTCTTATAACTTGGATTCCTTTCTCCAACTTATTCTGTACTTTACTATCATATTAATCTTAAATACCACTTTGATTATGCCATTCTTAATGCTCAAAAACTTCCAAGGGTTCAGAATTTCTTAGCAGAAGATGTAGAAATTCCTTAGCGTGATACTCAGAATCCTAAATCCTAAATTAAGTTGCAACTTTTCCCCTCAAAAATGATCCCTAATGTGAAAATTATGCAATTACACAAGTATGTGGTCTAGCAATACCCACTTGTGCATTTTTGTACTATCTTGTCACCAGGATTTTCCTCCCTCCATCTTCACCTTTCCACATCCTCTGTTACTCGAAGCACAGTTTTAAACCTCATTTCTTCCATGACAGCTTCCCCTATCTTTTCCAACCCACATTAATTTATTTTTCTCTTCCTCACTTTTCTCTGGACTTCACAATCATGACTCCTCATAGATACCTTCATTCACTTCACCCCTTATTTTTCTGTTTATTTTTGTGTGTTGTATTCCTTTTCTTTTTGCTTATATTTTTATATAGATGGCTTAGCACAGTGCCACTTACATAGTAACAGCTTAATAAGTTATTGCTTTCCTTCCTTCCTCCCTTCCTCCCTTCCTTCCTCTTTCCTTCCTGCCTTCCTCCCTTCCTCCCTCCGTTCCTCCCTCCCTCCCTCCTTCCTTCCTCCCTTCCTCATTCCCTCCCTTCCTTCCTTCCTTCTTCCCTCTCTCCCTCCCTCCCTCCATATAAGGTCTTTGAGGGAAAGGACTTTGGTTTTAATATTATGCCCAGTAGAGTATTTTGAACATAACAGATTGCTAAATTTTGTATTTTATGTTTAGTGACAGATGGTTTATGTGTATATTTACATATAGACACATATACATAAATATGTGCATTATATTTCTCCATTATATATATACATATATGTGTGTGTACATGTACACACACACACACATATGTAAATAAATGAAATGTGAAAGAGAAAGAGTAGAGAGTAAACCAGAAAGCAGCTAAAATCAAGTCTTTCTTCTGAAATATGCTGGGTATGTAACCAAGTCCTATAACTTCTCAGTGCTGTTGCCCGCTATCTAAGACTAGAAATTGCAGAGAAGTTCATTGTTGTTCAATCGTTTCAGTCATGTCCCATCTTTTTATGACCACTTTGGGGGTTTTCTTGGCAAAGACACTAAAGTGTTTTGCCATTTTCTTTTATAGATGAGGAAACTGAGGCAAACAGAGTTAAGTGACTTGCCCAGAGTCACGCAGCTAGGAAGTGTCTGAGGCTGGATTTGAACTCAGGTCTTCCTAACTCCAGAACCAGCACTCTATCTACTATACCACTTGACTGCCCTACAGAGAAGTTACTGATTCGCATGGGTCATGGGAATTTCCTCACCTGCGAGAACTCTCTACCAGTGAAATCACATGTCTGGTTCCTATCCTCTAACATAACTTTATTGTCTTTAATGAATTCAAATGAATTGCTAATGAAAAATACTCTATTTTGTAAGCTATGATAATTCAGAAATATAGCCGTCATGTGTAAGATCATAAAGCAGCAGCACAAGTTTTCAGACTTAAACATTATCCTGTTAGGCCACAGGTTAAGATGAAATCTGTCTAAACTTAATAAAATAATTAAAATTAGAACTTGGGGGAAAATCTACTGATTTGGGAATTTTAAATATCTGGTACCATGAACCAGTATTTGGGAAGTAAATAAAAAAAGCGTATTCCCCAGGTTATTTTTGCAGATTAAAAGGGAATAGTTAATTTTTTAACTTTTAAAAATGCTTTTTCTAAAGTGCCTTATATCCTCTCCTACCTAAGAAAACAGCATATTGTTTAACCTTTTCTGCAAGGCTTAGGTCAAGATGAAAATCAGTTACGTTAACCTACTGCTGAATGGAAGTAAACATGTCGTTTGTGTGAGATGTAATGATAAGTAGATGCTGACCCCAGTATCCATCCTGGAAACCGATTTATTGAAAAATCTCCTGTTGTCATTTTGCTTTTTGCTTATTTGCATAGAATAGAAGATGTACAGCTACATGACCTCCAGGGCAATCTAACATGGCGGACTTTATTTAAAATCAGTTAGGGAATCCAAGGCCAAAGTAGCTTTTTGCCCAAGTGATCTCACCCTTCAGGAAGACAAAAACAAAACCAAAATTCCCTCTTGGTTGTTACTATAAGTAACCTTTGCCATGACATTAATGTTGAAATATCTTCTCTCTCTGAGACACTAATAAAATAGATCATAAATTGTTTTTAGCCAGCTTTTACCTCATTTTCAATAAGTTGGTTGATTAATTATGAAGATTTTCACTATTTCAACAATCCGATGGAGGATATTTTGGAGACAGATTCCTTCAGTCTTGCAAATTCATTCTCATCATTGTTGTTGTCACTGCTGTCCACACACGTTTCTTCAGAAATTACACAGAACCACTATTGTCTCTGAGCCTTTCTTCGTATTTTAACAGGATTCCAGGCCCCAAAACAAATTTTAAATTGTGTCTTTGATGCTATGATGAAAACAGGATGATGATGTGATATGAAGAGTTCTAGACTTGGATTCTGGAAACCAAGATTTCAGTCCTGCCCCTTGATACTTAACTGTCTGTGTAGTTATGCACATGTTACTTAACTTTTCAGACTTGCTTTTTCTTATCACTAAAATAGGGATGGTAATACTTTCTCTGCCTATCTCCATGAGATTTTTTTAACAAAAGTGCTTTGCAGATTTTCACATTGCTATGTAATGTGAATTCTTCTTCTTATTAACATTTCTGAATAGCCACTCTCAGAAAGCAAGCCTTTGTAACAAAGAATAAAGAATGGAGACTCAGATAAACAATTCATCAAAACGGACCAACGCATCAGCCGAGCCCAACATCATGTACACTGTTCTGCACCCATGGTCCTCCACCTCTGCAAATAAGGGCGGAAAGTTTGTTCTTATATCTCTCTTTTGGCTTGATCATTATAATTTTAAAACATTCGATTTTAGTTGCTTTGTTTTTACTGAATTGGCAGTTATATCACTATTGTAGTGGTTGTGCACGTTGGGGATTTTTTGTTCTAATTTATTTTGCAGCAGTTCACGTAAGTGAACTATTTCCCTTTTTAAATCATGTTCATTGCTTACTACATTGTCATAATGTTGCTATACATTAATGTATCAAAATTTATTTAGGTATTTCCCACTTAATAGGCATCTTCTTTGTTACTAGTTTTGGGGAAGTTTTTTTTTTTTAAATCATTTATCTTCTTAGGGTATATGCCCAATATTACTTTCTCTGGGTCAAAGTGTACACATATTTTTGTTCTTTTCCCCGTCATAATTACAAATTGCTTCCTAGAATGGTAGCCCTAATGCATGATTCCACTAACAATACCTTAGAGAAAAAATAATTTGATATTTTGCATAAATTTGTGATTTAATATAGCCTTTAAAAATGTATATTATGAACTCAGTTATTTATAAACAGCAAATAATTATTCTGAAAGTCTTTTTTAATTTT
>CM053581.1:484852339-484862800 GCA_028627135.1 Pseudochirops cupreus
GGAGGAAATGAGGGAGGGAGGGGGAGGAGGAGAGACAGAGAGAGAGAGAGAGAGGGAGGGAGGGAGGGAGGGAGAGAGAGACAGGGAGAGAGACAGAGACAGAGACAGAGATTTCTTTAAGATTCTTTACAAAGAATTCATCAAAAGTTATAACTTTTCCCCCCTTGAACTAGACATGTGATTTTACTGGTACATGAAATCACTAGATAGCAAATTTCCTCTACTAATGCAGGTCAGTAACTGTTCTTCTTGTAGCACTGAAAGGTTAGGCTTGACCAGGAGCCAGACAACCAAGACGTAACAGAAATGGGACTTGAACCCAGGACCCTTTAAATCTAAGCATGCTACCCACTTGCGAACTCGAAGATTTTTTTTTTGAGGGGGACAGGATTATTTGTTTTGTTTTGGTTTTTTTGGTTACAGCAAATCACAAAGATCTTCTATCTACTTAAAGCAGGGAGGGACTTAGATTTTCACTGGCGAAGGAAGTATCCCTATCAATGAAACAGGAAAAGGATTCTAGAGGTGAAAAGGATTTCAGAGGTCACCTAGTCCAAACCCTCTCATTTTACAGTTGAGGTATATGAGAGGAAAATTAAATCATCTGACCAATATTTACACAAATATCAAGAATCGGAGGCAGGTTTTGAACCTTAGTACTCAAACTCTAAAGCCAATATTCTTTCCATTGCACCTCTACCCCACCTTAGAATTTTGAAACATTGAAAACTAGAAGAGATAGTAATGTGGTGTGTGCATGGAGGACAGGTAGAAAAGAAAGAGAGGGCAGTGGCATCTGTATCACAGAAAAAGTCAGATGAATTAGAAACTTGACTTTTAAAAATTGTAACATCCAGTTACTGGGCATGTTTTAGGGCTTTATTACAAAAAGAAGACCATCATCACACATGAGTTTTGATCCTTTTCTATAGAAGTTAATGCTATCAAGGTGGATAAAAAAATGGACACACACAAATTTGACTAACTTTTTAGTGAAGCATGGTCTTAGTTTATAAGGAGTTCATTCGTATCTCTAGGTGAAGTGAAACAATAATTCATTCAATACTAGATTTTGTAAGATTCAGTTTCATCATTGGAATGTTCCCTTAGTTCCTTATACTTTTAAGAATGTCACATTTGCACATGGGGCATGTCCTATGGGCTAAGAGCCAGGGATCAATGCATGCCTTGTGAAAAAGATGCTTGCAAGTTAAAATGCGCACTGTATCCTTGGGTTTGTACATGTCAAAGCACACAACACAGCTGTCACCATTGGGATCAAGTTCTTTGTCCCCTTCTTTTAACACACGCAGTTCCAACTTGCCAATTGCTTTTTTGACATCTGCTCTTATCTGTAGGCGTCTCCTGATGGCAGCGCTTTGCATTCTGGGCCTCCGGGCACAATACAAAAAGAAGCAGGCAACAGTGGCTGCCATAAAGGTAAACAGGGACATGATATGATGATTTAACCAAGGTATGTGTCTTCTCCCTACTTCAATTATAATTGTCACATGGACTCCCTTCTGAATCAGATGAAAAAGCTCCGTGCCTTTCAGGTTGCCTATCATCACTGCAACAACATTTCCTGTTCCTTGGTGAGACATGGAGAAAACCCTGTTGCCAGTACCTGGATAATTGTAGATAATGACTCCATTTGCTCCCTTCTCAGCTGCCACCTTTATCTTGTGCGTAAAGGTGCAGCCTCCCCGTTGAATGAGGGCCAGCCAGGATTCTGTTGGCTCAGGCCTGCTGAAATTGGTCATAGGGTTACAAGCATTCTGATTCCAGCCCTCAGGAAGTACCACCGCACCAGCCACCTTTACCAGAGGAGAATGATTTCCAAATACTCCAGTTTCTCCTAACTCTGATATGATTCGATTTCCCAATTGAAATGTTATGTTCAAGTGGGCAGTCCATATTGCTTTTCCTTCTGAGTCAGGAAGGCTAAGGAGTAGGAATATGCCGAACCTCAGTAGCCAAGAAGATGCAAAACTTCGTTTCCAAAAAGTTGTCCTAAATAGCCTCATTCCTCCTTTTGCCTGGCAACCACCGAACATGAAAAAAACAAAATATTAACAAAATGCAAAAGATTAAGTATCTGGCCTCAATTTCTGGCAACAGCTAATTAAAACAATGAAATGGAAAAGGTCTACATGGAGCCAAGACATCCCTCCTCCCTTCAGTGTTTGTATTTTTAGAAGATTTTCATAATGAAGCACAACAAAAAGGTCTTATTACAAAGTGATTTCACAAAAATTATGACCTACTAATGTCAAAATTGTGACATCAGATATACTTAAAACAATCCATGAATTTATTTTAGCTCTTTGCATACTGTTGTCCTATTGGCTAACTAGCAATAACTAAAAACTATCTTTTATATCATTTAGATCATGTTGTAATAGAATATGTTAAGGAGGAGAAGAAAAAAGATGTGAGTTCCTTGGGCAGTGCCAGCATACTGTACATTGAGTATGACACTTAATCCTTCTAAACATCATTTTTCTATATCCAAGAGATAGAAATAATCATAATCTATTCACAAGACATGTGTATGTCTATATGGAATTAATCATAGATTAACAGATTTCATCAATAGCTCCAAACTGTCTAATAAAGGAGTGGCTTTAAACAAGAGAGGCATAAAATAGCCAGTCCCTACGCCCTCTTCCTCTTTCAACATTAAGTGCTAATCATAGAAATAAAGATACTGAGATGATAAGAAAACCAGGGAAGACTTACCTGGTTAGGCTGATTTATTGCCATTCTGTCAACTAAATCTGTCCGTTTACTTACAATCAAGTTGGCCATAGATGGCAAACAGCTGGTACTGTGCTACTATGACATTGCTACTAACTACAGTAGTCTTTACTGGTTTAAAGTAGGACTGCTTTCAGTTTGAATCCTCACTTCAAATCAGTCTGCTATGAGAGACCCTACCAGGACTTCAAGTCTCCTAGCAACATTCATTGGATTATACATGCCTCTCTAGTACATACAATGTCACAGTCCATCAGAGAGGATTGTAATAAGTGGGAAACACAGAGGACTGGGAGTCAAGGTCACCATAGGGTAGTGGAAAGAACAATGGCTTTTGATGTGGAGGACCTATGGTCAGGGCTTGAACTGCAACTCTGCCTCTTTAGGCTGCAAGTTCTTCATCAAGAGAATGAGGGGATAGTACTAATCGAACTCTCAGGTCCTTCCCAGTTCTAAATTCACGAACTTATGAGCCTATTACCTGGGTTCTAGTCTTAGGTTAGAGATTAACCACATTTAAGACTTTGGATGACTTACTCAATCTCCGTGGGGCGACAGTTCTCTTATTTGTAAACCAATGGAATTGGATTTCTGATCCTAAAATTCAGTGATAAAACTTTTCAACAAGAATAATCGAGTGATTACTCCTTGCAGAGTATCATACCACTGGGCACTGAATTACAAACAAAGTTTACAAAATATGAAGACAACACCATTACTGCAATCAGAAAACTCACCATGAATATGAAATAACATCACTTCTCCCAAGGCAAAGAATAGAAAGCTCAGTTATTTGTCCTACATTGTTGGATTTATTTTTTATATATTAAAATATTTGGGGCAGTTTCAGAATCTTTCTAAATGATTGTCAACTATTTGTTGGATTTATTCCTACCATATCCTTCAGTCTGAATCTGACAGACACTTATTTGCTTATATGACCTTTCAAAGATGACAACTGAATCTCAACAAAAATCTAAGTCTTAATTTCTTCATACAAAACAGGCATAATAACTTCTACCTGTACCTGACAGGGAATTGTTGGAGAATTTATTTTACATATATACAAATTAAAATTCCCCTTTAACCTCCAAAATGTTCCCCTCACTTTCAGATATAGTGACCTCTGACTGAGCTCATCTGCTCCCTTCCCTCAAATCCCCTTATTTATCTTTATGAATCCAAGTGCTAATCTACCAGAGGGCACCTATTTTGCAAGATGCAATTGTGGAGCTGGTTCTCAGGAAAAAAAATTAGATTATATATAAGAAATAACAGCTCTGGTCTAGTTGAGTGAAGCCTCCATTGAGATTCAAAACATGTTTCCAGGAGTTTCCCATTTCAGGCCGCCCACCTAGATGCTATTAGGTCCTCCATTTGGTGTTAAAAAGTGTAAATTGTCCTTTCTATCATTTCAATTAAATCAATATTTCTATCCATTGTGGCTCACATTACCATGGTATTCAAGTTCCTGAACTCAGATCCATGAGCTTTATCCTCAAAGATTAAAACAATGGTGACACATACAAGTATTATAAAGACTGTAGGAGAGAAATTCATGCAAGGTAATTTATAAACCTGAAAGTGCTACATAAAGTATATATTAAATATTGTTGAAATTATTATTGTTATATTTCAAACTTGAATTCAGATAGGAACGGTTTTTAGACAAATGATTATCTTTTTTATGTTTAATGTTGTTAACAGTATTACATAATTTTCCTCTATTTTGATGGAGTGCAGATGGAAATGAGGATAAGATAGGTTTGAGAATTAATCATAGAATCATAGACCTAGTGCTAAGACAGTTTATTCTGCTACTATTCCATGGTTTTAAATATTCTGTGGACTACTGAACAACTGGATACAATGATTGCTTTTTCATAACTGAATAAGACCATTAGGTTGTAAGCTCATTTGTAAATTCCCTAAACACAACTCTGGAATATCTCTAGTAGCAGAGTATGCAACTTGTCATTTTTTTACACATGGTTTTAATTTCTCACTTAGGGCTTCCTGTTTGGAAATGTTTTATTCCATGTAATTTGGAGATTATGGTGAATTCTATTAAAATGTTCTTGAAGCTTTGTGAATCAAAATTATGGACGGGCAGCTGTAAGTGTTTTTTCTACAATTCTGCCCTGTGTTCTCCAATAGGTTATCTGTTGAAGTCTCAAGAATATTTTGAGGTTTGGATGTGAAGTAAGATTTGTCACTTTTTAGTTTATAAAGGATACCATGCTTCTGACATATAATTCTGGTTTGATGAACCCTATGTTTCATTAATATTTTAAATGTTTTTGTTTCTAACTCTGTTGTTACATAACTATGCTAAAAGTATACATTAAGACTTTGCAGTGTTAAATGCTCTTTGTCTCTTTTAAGTTTGAACTTCAGCATGTCAATCATACACATCTCAGCTTTTCTTGGATATTTTTGTACTTGATATGTATTTCCTGGAGAAGTCCAAAGTATTTTAAAGTATTAATTACTTTAATCTATTTTTTCAGGCTGACCTCCATATTCACACTCAAAACCAGTCCTTGGTACTTATTACAAGTATTCAAACAGAATGACATTTTGATGTCACTGGAGAATGTTTCCAAAAGATGAGGTTATTTACTATGTTTCCATTGGAAACATATACCTTCATGGCAGCTATCATTAAGTCATCAATATAATTTTATGACTCACTGAACGTGAAAGTCATACTCAGTATCATCCCAGAGTGATGGTGATGGGTTCAAGGTTAGGCAGATCCAGAGTGGGCTTAGACTGTTTCCCCTGGAAGATAATCACTTTTCTAGCATTTGTTCCTGGCATTATGGTGCTGATAATGTTTTAAATAAAGAACAGTTTCCATGGGGACATCAAATACTTTATTATTCTCACTACACTTAGATCCATTTTTATTTTCTATCAAGTCCAGTAAGCATCTACTTACATCGTGCCAGACATTAGAGGCTAAGTGCTGGAATACAAACAAAAGCAGCTAACACTTATTTAGTATTTTCTGGGAAAGTGCTTTATATTATTGTCTCATTTGATCCTCACAACAATACTAGGAAGTAGGTGCTATTACTGTCCTGATTTTAGAGATGAGGAAAACAGATGTTAAGTGACTTGCCCATGGTCACAAAGCCAGTATGTACCTGAGATCATTTTTGAACTCGGATCCTCCTAACTTCAGTTGCCCAAAAAAGGTAAAAACAGTCCTTGCCTTCAGAGGCCTAACAATCTAATCGCTAGGTCATGAGTGTGGAACTTACTCAAGACATGCCTAAGTCATGAGTGTGAAACTGACTCAAATACCCTGATTTAATCAATGAAGACATTTTAAATTTTACAGTAGTAAGTACCAGACATACAAAGAAAAGCAAAAAATAGTCCCAACTTCAAAGGAACTTGAAGTCTAATGCGGGAGACAACATAAAAACAATTATTTATAAACAAAATTTTTAACAAGGGAAACTAGAGAAAATTAAAGGCTTCTTGCAAAAAAGTGGCATTTTAGTTGGAACTTGAAAGATACCAGAGACACCAAACATTAGAGAATCCTGTGTATGACGGAGAGCCAGTGAAAATTCCAGGAGTCCAGAGATGGAATGTCTTACAAGAAGAACAGCAAGGAAGCCAGAGTCACTGGATGACAGAGTATTTAGGGGGATTAAAGCATGAGAAGACTGGAAAGGTTCCAGGAGGTGGTCAGGTTAAGAAGGACTTTGAACTCCAAAGAGAGGATTTTATATTTAATTGTGTGTGTGTCAGAGAGCTACTGAAGGTTATTGAATTAGAGGTGTGTGAAGAAGGGAATGGAGGTGTGTGTGTGTGTAACATGGTCAGAAAAGAAATGCAGGAAGATTAATTTGACAGCTTAAAGGAGAATAGACTAGAGGGGGCAGAGAGGTCGGGAGGCATGGAGGCCTTGCCTTGAGGTAGGGAGACCATACCAGAGGTAAAATGCAATAATCCAGGCATGAGGTAATGAGGGCCTCCTCCACACTAAGGCGATGGCAGTGTCAGAAGGAGGCATACTTGAGAGATTGTACATGTAAACTCTACTTTGTCCTTTGAAATTTGGGGAACACAGGCAGAACTCAGGAAGATTCAGCAACAGGAAACCGGACACTAGAGACTGGAGTATCAGGCATGAAGTTCAGCCAATGGAGAATAGAGTATACAACACAGACAATCTGTTGAGAGATGTTTTTAGAATGTGTTTCCTACAAACCTAGGTTTTCAGCGACAAGCACTGTCCTAGGCTAGGCACCAGGGACACAAAGACAAGCGATAACAGCACAGTCTTCCTTTCAGGGAGCTTACATTCTGTAAAAAGAAACAACACATTCACCTCTAAGTACACACCAAGAGCATACAAGGTATACATAAAGAAATTCTAACTGTACTTACCCACTAGAGAGCTCAAAAAAGGCTTCACATACTAATAGCATTTGAATTAAACTTCCAGGGAATCTAGAGGTGTGAAGAGGGAGTGAATTTTCCAACATGCAGGAATGAGATGGAATGTTTTGTATAGGAACACGGAGAACAATTTTGATGGGAAAGGAAATAATGGCTAGTAAACAGGGAAGGGTAGGGTTATCGTCAGGCTGTAAAAATCTTAGAACGTAAATTAGCGGAATTTGGCCTTGGTCCTAGTTACTACTGCTAGCCACTGGAGACTCTTTAAGATGGGAGGTGATAAGGTCAGATCTGTCTGGGCTTTAGAACTATCACAAGCCAAGAAACCCAGTCACTGAGAATTCAGGGACCAAGATCAGAATGGGACAGACAGCAAGACTAAATCATTGCTCAGCCAGGAAGCTGCTGACAAAGTACCCTTTATCTCCTCTTATGAATGAGGGGAAGGACTGAATCTCAAAATGGAAGGTTAAGGAAACTTAACTGTCAGTGTTAGAGGGATATATGGGAAGAAAGCCATTGGGTGGTCTTAGCGTTTTCAAATCCTGAGATGCTTATTTTTAACGTTAACTATATTTGACACAGCACCACCTTTCATGATCACTAAGAACTCTGGAAAGTCATTTATTTTTCAATATATTAGGAAAGAACAGCAAAAGGAGCTGCAGGTAGGTTTCAATGGCCATACTTCTAAGGCTTATTGCTTACCTGGAATGTCCATACTTAGGGAAGCTGAATTTTCTCAGAAGTCTGACCTATCTAGCCCCTAGCACAGGGATGGGGAACCTGTGGCCTTCAGATCACATGTGGCCTTCTAGGTCCTTGGGTGCAGTCTTTTGACTGAGTTCAAGTTTTACAGGACAAGTCTTTTTATTAAAGGGATTTGGGGGGGGGGGGGAGGCAGGTAAAGTTTGGATTCACTCAAAGGTCACACTTGAAGACCTAAAGTGGCCTCAAGGCTGTAGGACCCCCTACCCTGGCATATCTTTTTTTTGGCACAGAATGCTGCTATTCTATACTAACTATGGAGATAATTAGGTAACATATACTAGACACAGAAGGAACAGGTCATTTTTGGACTTCTCTATTTCACAACCATTTAGACAAAAACTATTTCAAATAACACTTTCACTACACACACACACACACACACACACACAAATGTGTTTCCTACAATTCTACTAATGACAGCACTGGAAAGAATTCTAAAGATTTTCAGTTGTTTTCCTCTATAGCGTTATGATATAAACTGTCTATCTTCAAAGTGGCAACCAGGTTCAAATGAGATGGCATACTATTTATTCCACCTCAGGGACATGTTTATCTTTACTCAATTAGGGATCTCTACAACCCATGAGCTCTTTTCTCCCAACAAAAAATGATAATGTGGTTCTAAGATTGTTGTTGTTCAGCTGTTTTAGTTGTGTCCAACTCTTAAGGACCCCAATAAAGCATTTTCTTAGCAAAGATATGGGAGAAGTTTACCATTCCTTCTCCAGTTCATTTCACAGATTAGGAAACTCAGGCAAACACGGTTAAGTGACTTGCCCAACATCACACAGCCAGTAGGTTTCTGAGGCTCGATTTGAACTCAGGTCTTCCTGACTCCAAGCCTGGCACTCTATCCACCATGACACCTAGCTTCCTTGTTCTAAGAATACAGTTTTCCCATCCACATCACATCTTTCCCCAAGTTTCCAGTTTCAATATATAATGGGTCAACATAAGGAACCAAATGGGAATTTTAGGGGAGTTTTGTGGAAGCTACAAATGATACACAAAGGTGAGCAGATGCCACAGAAAAAGTCTGGAAACTCAGAAATGCATAAAGTCCATGTATAGCAGTACTGCATAATATCAACATATTTTACCTTTCAGTACTATAATAATTCATACTTCTCTTGTACAAAGGGAGGGCCAAAAAATTCTACAGAGATTTTCCAGATTCCAAGAGTGGTATCTCCCTGACCCCCATGATGTGGAAGGGATAACGGGTCTTCTAAACACGGCAGATGTGTGAATGGAGAATATAAAATGACTTCAGATTATATGGTATAACAATGGTATTCAGTAAGAATGTAGAGAATGTAATTTATGAAAGGTTATATTTGAATACCAAAATCAAAAGGCATTAGGCCACATTCTAAATGCTCATTTATCTTATCATTCATGCATGACTCTCTTTTGTTATGCTTAGTTATTACTGAATCTAAAAAAGAACTAAAGATTAAGAATTAATTTTGAGGCTATTAGGCATATATTTTTTAAATTAGGCATACCATAACTTTTTGCATTCATTTTGAATTGGTTATTCTAATACAAAAATAATTATGCAAAACAGAAATACTACAGACTGAGGAAGATTATGTTTGACATATTACTATTCCAAATATTCATTATAATATGAAGTATGAAAGGTAGTAAAATACACAGAAAGAGAACAGGTGAAAATTAAAGAAATGTGGTTCATTATGAAAAAATTAAACTTACAATACTTATGTATTACAGGCAATGAAGAACAGGTTAATTTTGTTGGCTATGTGATATTTTAAAAATGCAACATACTATACTCTTAGTTCTCATATGTGACGCTGTAAAATCTGGTTAAATAATTTAGATACTATATGAGAGACATTACCATTTTTAGTACATTGGGATAAGATGTAACAAAATGTTTTATTCTGACCCAAGATTTAAAACCATATTTTTTTAAAATTATTTTTGCATAAGTATATTAAATAATAACACTGATTTTTTTGGCCACATGATGAAAACAGGTATCATATGCTTGAGATTAAGGATGTAAAGTATAATTATGAATAGGAAGAAAAATAGGATGTCCATTCTGCAGATAGTACTAGAGACACAGTATATTCATCAAGGTTCTTATAGTACTAACTATATTTTTTAGTAGCATTGAGCCAAAGGTCCCTTTCATTACATATTTGATTGAATAATGCCCTGGCATGTCATTGTATATAGTCCATGTTCATCTATTTAAGTAGGACTATATGACTAACATTCTGATAATTAGTCAAAACACAAGATATTTTTCCCTACATGATTTGATAGTGATGGGAATGGAATGTTAAGAGGAAGGGAGAGAAAGGGGGGAAATGGAGCCTGCAAAGTACAGGCCAAAGAATTCAATTCTAAAGGGATCTTTGGGGAAGATTCCAGAGGGAGGATCTCTACACATGAACCCTGTGACTGTCTACTCCTTCCACTGATAAAACCATTTGCAGGAGGAGAGTGGACACTGGACTTACGGGGGGGGGG
>CM053581.1:484872541-484906556 GCA_028627135.1 Pseudochirops cupreus
CTGGGACTGTTCTACAGGCAGAGAGTGACTTGATAAGGACACTGGCTATGGTTTCCTTGAGCCTTGTCTCCTCAGGAACTGAGATTGCTGAGGGCTTGCCTCGAGGGAAGATGAAAGAAAGATCTTTCCTTGAGTATTCAATGCTGAGATGATATCTTAATCTTGTAACTTAAGGGTGGATGGCCTTTTGTGTCCTCCTGCCCCTTTTGAGATTCAGGGGTGGGAAGTCTTTGAGTTTTTTTGTGCTCTGTGATTGACCAAAGGAATGTACTTTATTTAAGATTGGAGACTAATCTCCATTTGAGAAGAAACTTTTGACTGATTAAATGAATGTACATCTAGGGGACGAGTAGTACCTGGATTGAATTGAGAATTTACTTGCTAAAGGAACAAGTTACATTGTATTTTGACTTTCTCTGTTCTGTGAATGTTTGCTGAATAAGTGGGGTTTGCTATGCTGGTAATCTGAACTTTGGAAGTTGCCTTTGCTTGGCATTACATTCCTCAGCTGTAAAATGGAGATATAATAATATCTACCTCCCAGAGTTGTTGTGAGAATAAAATGAAATGGTATTTGTAAAAAGGCACCTAGCACTATGCTTGGAAAGTAGTGGGCACTATAAATGGTTATTCCATTGCCCTTTTCATGCAAGATACAGCGGCACTCCAATGAGCCAAGAAACAGAAATAACCAACGTACTCTGAACCCTTTTGGTTACCACAAGGGGGCCTCTGAAGCCTCATACCCCAAGAACTAAAAAAATGGATTAAGTGTTTTAAAAATTGAGTATCAAAACAAGCTCCATCTCACCTTATTGAGTGACATAATCTAATCTCTATAAGAGGCCAGGATGATTTGTTACTGATAAAACTAAAATACAAGGTATTAGGGAAATTCCAGATGAGTATAAAAATACAAACTGACAAAAATGGGGAAAAAAGCTTTATAGAAAATATAAATTTTAATAACAAACCCTAAATTGCACAGATTTTTAGGCCAAGTAAATGATACTAGACTGTATGTCACCATAAATCTTAGACATACCTGATGCTTTAAAAATGTCGAAATAAATGATCAGACATTAGCTCTAAAAGTTATAAGGCAAGCAATGGCTGATTGCTCTCCTCAGTCACAAAGAGAGGATGAGTATGTACACAGATACCATTCACAAGGTAAGTAAGAGGAACCTGCCAGTCCTTCCATGTTCACTTTCCACCTTTTTGTATACTGACTAAGCATAAGATTATAAAATGATTATTTATCAGTATCACCAATAATTCTAATCTATCACATGAGGAGAATCATACACTCTGATTTTCAGTTATTTACTCCTCAGCCTTCATTCGTTCTCTAACTATTTATAGTGACTCAGGGAATATATCCTCTTCCAAGGTGATCTGATCCAGATTTGGGGAAGATACTGCTTCTGAAGGGATAAATTAGTTTGATTCAATTTCAGAAGCTAACATTATTAACCATTTGCTATGCACAATGCATAGTGCTTGGAATGGGATAAAATGACAAAATAAAAAATACTCATTGCCTTCAAGGACTTTACATTATAATGGGACCAAAGAAAGCCTCTCCCCATTGCAATTACAATGCCAATTTCCTCAATCCTGTCATACAATATAAAGCATTCTCATTTATGAGACTTTGGACTTCTGACAGAGGTTGACCTTATGGGTACCCACTACAAACCACTGTAAAGTAGAAAATGATCAATAGTTTCAAGCCTGAGGTAGCTAATACCTGAAGAGGCAGGTCTCTAATGCCACTGTCTCAATGGAACCAGTAGCACTGCCTGAGCACACATAATTCAAAAATGAAATGATCACCATCAGTAGAGCAGCAGGTTCTACTGAAAGCAAGACTCACAGAGGCAGCAAAATCACTAATTTTCCCACTGTGCTTATTCACTCAAGCTGTCCCTGTCTTGGAGCATGGAATAAAGCCAATTTGGAAAAAAGAAAAAGGCAACAGATAAGATCAAAAGGGAAGCCTATTTACCCTTTTCTTCATAGGATTTAGAACAGCAGAAAGGTTATTTATCTAATCTGATGCTTCTTCCCTAAAGAATCATTAAAAATTCATATCTAGTAAAGAATTCACACAAGTAAAGGATTAGCTAAGGCTTAAATTCCTCCATGGGAAGAGAACCTTTAGTAACAGAATGGTGCTAAGCATGGTATAAACATACATACATTTTTTTTTAATGTTCCAATGAGGCCAGGGGAGAGAAGAATCAATCAATAATCATTAAGTACCTACTATGTGCCAGGCAGGATTATATAACCACTGGAGATACAAAGAAAGAGAAAAAAAAATAATCTACCTCTGTTCATGAGGAGCTCACAGTTTCATAGGATGAGTACTGAATTCAGAGCCAGAATACATGTGTTCAGTCCCAATTCTATATGATAGTAAATAAGCCATTTAACCTCTAAGAGCTTTAGTTTCTTCAATGAATAATACTGGCACTTCCTGCCTCCAAGGGTTTTTACTAGTAAAGAACTTTTTCAAATACACAGTGATATGCAAATGTAAACTTCTATTATTATCATCATCAGTGAGTAGCCAATATGAATTCTAGTAGTTTTTAAGGAATTAAGAAATGAAGAGAGAGGGGAGAAAACGACTAAAGAGAATATGAGCACTTATTGGCTCATCAAAAATTCACAAAGGCAATAGGCCGCTGTAAGTGTTTCAATTTATGGCTTTGCCAAAATTTATAGGGAATTTTAAAAGTACACTCCTAGCACACATAAACACCATCAAAGCAGAAAATGCTTGCATGAAAAGGGCCATAGTATGTGATGAGCAGCGTGAAAGAACAGCATAAAAACAAACTTGCAAAACATTCCCCCTTTTTCGCAGTTGATCCTTAAAACTCAGGGGAAATAAGCATTGCATTTTGATGAACCATATTCTACATGCTTCCAAATGAGAAGAGTAAGGCTGATCCTTTATCATTTTCTTATTGATTCTATTTATTAACCAATTTTGTCCCTTAACTGCATAAGTCATGATCCTTTGTCTCTGAACTTAGAGGTCAGTTGAATTGTAATGGGTTAAATTTAAAATGTTCTTTCTTGCCTGAAGGAATTTTGCTAACATTGGAGAATGTGTGTGAAAGAAAGGGAGTTGGGCCTGATACTCTACCAAGCTATCCCTTCAAGAATGTCTGGCTTGCTGTCCAAAACTCTTGGCTGCCATCTTGCAGCTGGACTCAAACAAAGCCCACTTCTTAGTCTCATGAGAGAAGAAGTAGGGTAGGGGTCATTGCTAGCCCCCATTACCAAACTTACAACCAGTCATGTTGTTCCCTATGCCTTAACTCTATAAGCAATCATATTGGCCCCAATCCCATGATGTTCTCTATCCTGTTCTATTCTTTGTTCTGTACTCCCCGAAACCCATATAAACAGAACTGTCATCTTGCTCAAGTTCTCTCGGCATAAACGTAGGCAATCCACTGACCCATTTACGGACATCATGCACCTGTTAATAAATGTTATCTCGCTCCAAGATCTGCTTCAGATTGCCCTTTTGTTAAATTCCAATTATAACACTAATTTTAAAACAATAAAACATTTGTGAGGGATAATTTATAGTGAAGTTTCCCCATTCTGAAAAATCAAATCTAGAATGGCTTCAGTATTCACTAGGACTAAGTTTAGAAGTCAGCTGACCTTCCAGCAATTTGGGGCTTAGAGCAATGGAGACCCTCCCCAGTGCCACCTCAACACAAGAAATGCCAAATAAGGTTAAGACTGCTTTCATTGGACATCTACGTTTCCGGGTCCTTTGTCTCCCATGCTTAGGTTGTGGGTCAGCCCCTCTACCAATGTGAGTGAAGGCCATTTGGGGGGATTGGGTTTTTTCTGTATTAGAAGATTATATAACCATGGGCTGGCTTCTACAACTGTTGCTCTCTCCCTGTAGATGCCATGTGGGTGACAGGGGCAGAGTCCTTTCTCATGAGAAAGAATAAAGACCTTTTCTGACCTCAGATTCAGACTCTGAACTCTTTCATCTCACACACCTATTATACACAGTAAGTGGGCACTCAGTACGTTTACAAAATGTAAAGATGGCAATATAAATATTCCATGAAAGGTGTCAAATAAGCCTTATGCTTCCAAGTAGACTAGAAACTGATTCACAGGTTTTTTTTTTAATAAAGTGAGAGGACAAATATCTACCATAGTGAAAGAAAGCATAAGACATTTTTTAATGTCAAAATAGCATGGCTGAACAAAAGCAATAAGTTTTATCAGAGAAGTTGTCGAGCAAGTAATGGGGAAAAAATAGAACTCTAAAAATACTGAGATAAAATATCACTAATATGGTTTACAAAGTTTTATTCTTTAAAATTAAAATATTCATTTTCTTTTATGTAGTTACATTCTATTCTGTATTATTATTTATGTACCTGACATCTTCTTTATTGATTGTAAGTTATTTAAAGTCAAGGATTATGTACCAGTATCTATAACTATGCCCACATTTTTGCACATAGTTGTTATTTCATAATTGCTTATTGAACAAAAGCTAAATAATAAAACTCTAAGTATGGAATTAATTTTTAAAAATACAGAAATAGAAGGAATCTTGGAAGTTATCAAATCGAATATTCTACTTATTATAAAAATCTCTTCTGCACCAGCCCTGACAGTCATCCTGCTTCTGCTTGAATAATATTAGTGATCACTTTTTTTCATAAGACAGCCTATTCAAACATTAGATAATTCTACTGCCACTATCAGAAAATCTGTTCAGATACAATATTCAACCAATTCCACTGACTTAATAAAGGAACAATATGTGTAAGGCTCTGTGGCTTCTGCAGATACAAATGCAAAAAATTCAGCAGTCCTTGCCATCAGTCAATTACATTCAACTGAGGAGATACGACCTGTCATTCAATACTTCAGTGAATCAAGAATCTCTTTGTTCCCAATATTCAATGGATCATACAATCAAGGACAGAGAGCTGGAGAGGACCTGATGGAGCAACTGGTCCAAACTCCTCATTTTATTGATGAAAAATTGAGATTCAGAGAAGGAAAATGACTTGCCTAATTAACTAGACCATCTCATCCTCTGTGATTATTGGTCACATTCTTTTCTAGATACTTTGCAAAGGTTTGTCAAGTTCTTTATAGAATTCCTGTACCATTTCATCCTCTACAAGCAATACTGACACATATCATGGTTGTCTTTTTTGCTTATGTTTATCATGAAAACCTTACTGTAGGTATCCCATGAAAATGATGAGGTGCAGCTCTGGGACCTCCCCTTGAATCTTCCCAAGGAAGGCATTTGCCTGAGGTCATAAGCTTAAGTTGTGGCACTGCCCAAGTCTTTAGACCTCCTTTATTCCAACTGTTTGCCACCCTTGACCTGCCCACCATTGTCTGTGGTCTCCAGGTAGCCTCCAGCAACTTCCCACCCTTAATCACTCATTACTGGAGTCTGACCTCATCTGACTCTTCCTGAAGACCCTCCCCAAACTCCTTCTCTAGACCACCCCTAGATTCCTCCCACAACCTTTGTGTATATAGCATCCCATCTTCCCTCCATGTGGTGTGAGATCACCATAGAATCTGGACTGCTTACCCAATGCAAGCCTTACATATATCTAGGCTCCTTAAGAGTCTACCCAATATGGTGAACTTTCAATAAACTTTGCTTTTCTTTGACTGAAAAGACTTGGGCGGAATTCTTTCCGCAGGACCCAGCATGTTGGTATTTTGAGGTCTCAGGCAACCTTAACCCTCTCCAAAACGATATTTCTTGTTGCCTCTAAGAATACGATGAAATCAACTTTGCTATTTTCTCCATTTGTCTCTTCAAAGAGACAACTATATCCTAGTTGGTTTGGTAATGGGGGCTAGCAATGACCCCTACCCCACTTCTTCTCTCAGGTGAACTATATCCTTCTAATCAATTGCAAATTATGTTTTCTCTTGTGGTTAAATTTATGAAACTATTAATATTGATGTGTTTAAGTTTTTCCAATAGTATGTAAATTTATGGGTCATTGAACAAAGATCTCACTTTTAAGAGTGCCAACAGATAAATTAATGCTAACAGATGTTTTAAAAACTGTGAAAACTTAGCACCTTCTCTAGCTTCCGCCACACTTCCACCACCATTACTGTGGAAGTTAAAAAGTACCAGTTTCATGGGACTGGGAATTATTTTCTTTGTTTCATGAGTTTCCATGACCAAATTTACAATGTAGTGATGAACCTATTAGTAATTAAACCTCTCTGTACTTGGCAAAGCTTGCTCTCAGACAGAAGCAGCAATCTGTCTAATCAGTAGAATAGATATGGTACATGATATACAGCTATATGACCATGGGTAAAGTAACTTAAGCTCCATCTGCCTCACCATCAACCACCACACTGATGAGGTGCAGGCTCTGGGAGCTTCCTTGAATCTCTGAGGTACAGGTATAGCCCCCAGAGTTCTCCTTGAATCTTCCCAAGGGAAGGAATGTGCCTGAGGTCATGGGCCTTAAGTTGTAGTTCTGCCCAATTCTTTAGCCCTCCTTTGTTCCAACAGTTTCCCACCCTTGAACTGGCCTGGCCCACCATTGTCTATGGTCTCCAGGTAGCCTCCAGCAACTTCCCATCCTTAAACACTGGTTACTAGAGTCTGACCTCATTGACTCCTCCTGAAGACCCTCCCCAAACTACCACCCCTAGATTGCCACAACCTTTCTGTATATAAGATCCCATCTTCCCTCCATGTGGTGTGAGAGTGCCATAGAATGGTTTAGCACAGACTTGCTCTGTGAGAGTGCCACAGAATGACCTAGCATAGACTTACTCTGTCCTGCTTGCCCAATACAAGCCTTACAGATACCTACTAAGCTCCTTAAGAGTCTACCCAATACGGCGAACTTTTAATGAACTTTCAATAAACTTTACTATTCTTTGGCTGAGAGAAGACTTGAGTCAAATTCTTTTGGCAGGACCCAGCGTGTTGGTATTTCAGGGTCTAGAGCACCCCTAACCCTCTTTATGGGTAACCACATCAATACCACCCTGAACTCACTTAATCTCTTTTGATCTCTAAACTAAGCAGGGTCAGGCCTGGAAATACCAAGTGCTGTAGGTAAAATGTTAGAGACATCTAGGTGGTTCAGCAAAAAGAAAACTGGGCCTGGGGTCGGGAAGACCCGAGTTCCAATGTAGCCACAGACACTAGCTATGTGAATGGACAAGTCACTTAATCTGTTTGCCTTAATCTACTAGACAAGGAAATGGAAAACTACTCCAGTATTTTTGTCAAGAAAACCCCATGGACAGTATTAGTATGTTATGGTCCATGGGGTCATGAAGAGTTAGATACCACTGAACAACAAAATGATAATTAGCTATGAAAGACTCAAATATTCTGATCAGTACAGTAATCCACAGTTCAAAAGACACATGATGAAAAATGAATGCTATCCACCTCCAGAGAAAGAACCGATGAAATCTGAAGCATATTTTTTCTACTTTTTTAAAATTATCTTTATTTTTTTAAAACAACATGGCTAATATAGATATTCTCTCTGTCTTGTCTGTCTGTCTCCACCCAGCACATATACACATATATATGTACATATTGTTGCTTGTTCTTCATTTTTGAAGAGGGAGGTGAATACACATGAATCCATCCACGTGAATTTGATTTAATGAGGGAGGGCTGATATGTACATACAAATATATATATGTTTACTATATGCACACATAAAATCTCATTTGATCTTCACAACTGTGTGTATGTGCGTGTGTATGTGAGGGTGTGTGTGTGTGTGTATGTGTGTGTGTGTGTGTGTGTGTGTGTGTGTGTGTGTGTGTGCGCGCGGGTGGTGGGGGTTGCCCATTATTATCCTCATTTTCCTGAGGAGGAAACTAAGGCTGAGAGGGGTAGAATGATTTGCCTAGGGTCACACTGCTTTAAATGTCTGAGGAAGGATTTTAAACTCAAATCTTCCTGATTCCATGTCCAATGCTCTCTCCACTGTCACACCCAATTGTCCACTGGATGCCAAAAGAACAGCAGCAGTTGGACATAAACCAGCCTGGGCTGACCACATGTAAAGTGGGATACATATACCATACATTTTGGATATCTGTCCTATACTATTCATAAAACACAACTGCTCACCATTTGCTTTAGCCCATTAAGAAGACCACCTATACGAGGTGAACAAGAACATCTATTCTTAATTTTTTTTCTTTTGATGTATATTCTGGTATTCTGGTATTTGATTCGGCATTCTGGTAACATCTATGGACCTTTTCTCAGAATAACGCTTTTAAACCCATAAAATAAAATAGGATTATAAAGGACATGAATTAAATTGAAATAAAGGGTGACTCTTCCCACCCAAATTTGTGAACCCTCTGAAAATCTTCCCATGGATGAGCCTTTGGAAGCTTATGGATCTTTGACCTAGTATCTAAGAAATGGGCATGACTGAGGACATGGGTCTCTTTTCTATCCAGTCTAAGCAACTGAATATTATGTCAGTCAGCATCACAGATTATCTTCAAGAGGTAATTACTTATTAAAACCTTCTTGATCCCCTACATGCACAGGAGTGATTAAGTCTTGCTTTTTCTGTCAGTTTTTTTTTTAATTTCTGCTACACAGTAACTGCAGCTAACCTCATTTTCCATTTTGTCTTAAAAAACAAAACAAAACACAAGGAAGAAGGCAGGAGTTTGTGAATGTTCCAACTGAGCTTTTAAAGTTTTTATTTCTGCTTCTTTATTGTCTGTAATTGTCTGAAACCTAAAGCTTTCTTCCAGATCACCTTTTAATACTGTTGTCCTTGACACAAAAATCACTACTTTGCAAAAATTTTTATATTCCTCAAATAATTTGTCTTACTGGAATCATCAGACACAAAACTAACAGATTTCTAAATGCACTTCTTCTTCCTGACTCATTTTTGCAAATTTGTTCTATTGTTAGGCATGGTGCTGGCAATTCTTGTCAAGAAACAAGGGTGAGTTCTTTATCTCTTTTTAATAATTCTGAATTTCCTTTTGAGTGCTCAAATGTTTACATCTAGATTCAATACAGATTTTCTTTGGATTAATCAACAATTCGGCTCAACCAAATCATTCATTCCTTCAGGCACATTAGGTCATACATAGCCAGGTAAGTCAAAACATTCCCATATTAAAAACAGTAGGTAAGGAGCAGCTAGGTAGCAAAGTGAATAGAGTGCCTGCTCAGGAGTCAGGAGGACCCATGTTCAAATTCGGCCTCAGATACTTAACATTTACTAGCTGTGTGACCTTGTGGAAGTCACTTAACCCCAATTGCCCTGCTTGTTATCTCATTAAATCCTCAACAAAAAAATTTTAAAAGCATGTAAAAACAGTAGGTAAGGACTCTTCTAAAACTAAAGATCATAATTCTAAATTGAAGAGAATGAGAAGAGGGAGCATGTAGCCAGGAAAGGTTTCCCAAGAGCAAAAGAGCTGCCACTGCCTTCTTTTGGTGATATTTTTCTAGATCCAAAAGAGAAATGTACAACATAATGTGGCTATTCTGCAACACATAAGAACAAGTGTCAAAATCTCATAAGTGACAGAATGAAACAATTAAAAACTCTCCTTTGAGCTAGGTGGCACAAACACAATGGATAGAATGCTAGGTCTGAGATGAGGGGACAGAGGAGAGAAGATACTTGGCCTGGGGGCCTGATTTAGTCAAGTCCAAAGGAATACAGAAGGGTGGGACAGCAAGAGACAGATGGCTTGGGTGTCTTTCTTATATGAAGTTCTGAGAGGAGCTCCCTGGCCTCCTTCTAGGGCTGATGGGATGTTGTTAGGATAAAGAGATGCATGATGGAGAGAAGCTCAAACGATGTGCAACTTAGTGGGAAAGATTACAAGAAAAACATTATATAGAAATATTTTTTTAAAAAATTCATAAACCAAGGTTAATGACTTCTGTGTTATGACTATTAATGCAAAAATGCTCACTGGTAACTGTAAAAGGACACGGACTTTTCAAATGCTGTTTTCTGGAATTGGAACTCAATGGTTTTTTTTTGCTTTTTGGTTTTCCCCAAATTTTCCTTAATGACCAAAGCAAACTTTCCTAATTTTCTCTAAGAGTTCAAAAGAGTGAGGACCCTCTAAAACAGCAAATCTAGAGGATCCCCAGAAGTCTGGGAATGCTGCCTCTCCCTCACATCATTAGTGAACCTGCTCCATTCCAAATCTGTAAAAGGCCAGGATTCTCTTCACCCTCCTGTTGGTGACTAATAGAGCAGGACCTTAGAGATCACAGAATACTAACTTCCTTTTACAGATAAGGGAACTGAGGCCCAAGGAGGCTAAGTTACTGGTCTGAAGTCCTACAGGTACTAAGTAACAAAGCTGGTATTCAAACTGAGGTCCTTTGACTCCAAATTGTTTTCTTTCCATTCTACTACAATTCCACTCCTGCCCTCCCCAACAATACTAACCAAACTCTGCATTCTGTTACTTCCCTGCCCCTGGAGTCATCAAAACTAGAGTTCAAATTCATCCTCAGATACTTACTTCTGATAAGGTGTAGCACTGGGAACCCCCCTTGAGCTCTCCTGGAATCTTCCCATGGAAGGCATTTACCTGAGGTCATAGGCCTTTCTGTGTAGCTCTGCCTAAGTCTTTAGCTATCCCTCAGGTCCATCAATTTCCCACCCTTGATCCTCCTTTCCCACCCTTGAACTGGCCTGGCCCACCATTGTCTGTGGTCTCCAGGTAGCCTCCAGCAACTTCCCACCCTTAATCACTCATTACTGGAGTCTGACCTCATCTGACTCCTCCTGAAGACCCTCCCCAAACTCCTTCTCTAGACCATCCCTAGATTCCTCCCATAACCTTTCTGTATATAAGATCCCATCTTTCTTCCTTGTGGTGTGAGAGCCCGTAGAATGACCTAGCATAGACTGGCTCCTTGAGAGTCTACCCCATATGGTGACCTTTGAATAAACTTTGATTTTCGCTGGCTGAGAAGACTTGAGTGTAATTCTTTCTGCAAGACCCGGCATGTTGGTATTTGGGGGTCTCAGGCAACCCTAACCCTCTTTGTGGGTACCCTCTTTGCTTCCTGTATGACCCTGGGTGAGTCACTTACATCTGTTTGCCTCGTTTCCTCATAATGTGAAATGGGGAGGATAATAGCACCCACCTCCCAGGGCTGTTGAGGATTTAATGAGATAACAAGAATAAAGCACTTAACAAAGTGCCTGGCAAATAGTAAGAGCTATATAAATGCTACTGTCCTCTTCACTGTCCTCCTTCCACCCCCATCAGATCATACTATCTAACTGACCTGGTCTGAGGTACTTTGGGGTCAGCTCCAGCAGTCCAGACTTAAGCTGAGCTCTGCCAATTTAGCTCATTCAGGATAAAGACAACAGTTTCTATCTTAGAAATAATCTGAACGTCCTCTTTAAATTGTAAATGTGTAAAGGGTGGAGACCATGTTTTTTAGATTATTTCATATAGCAAATTAAAAAGAATTAATGAATGTTTTTGATCCTATTATAAAGGTAATGATAACTGTAGGAAAATGTAAGGGGCAATGGATCATCCATAATTCTTAACCAATTGTTCACTTGCATCGATATTTTAAAATGCCATTCACTTCCCAATTAAGTGCTTATTCTGTCTAGTTTTATAAATTGTACTATAATTAACTATCACAAAGGAATTAGCATACCCTCATCATTGTACTAAGGACACATTTGTGCCCTTTCAAATTCTAAGAAAACAGAAAAGAGTGAAGAAAATCAGCTAAGTGGGAACTTTAAAGTAAGGCTGACAAAGGGTAAGTGAGCTATGGGAAATAAATTTGCAAGGCTTCTAAAGGATATGTGAGCAAATACATACATTCAGGCATCTTTTAGGTTAATAAAGTAAGGTAGCAAAGCAAATTGTTTACACTTGATGTCTTTCAGGAATCTAACAGTGGTCTCCAAGTTAATAAAAAAAGAATTCCACTCTAAATTGAGACAGAACTTACTGATGCAAAGGGCTATCAAGTTAAAGGGCAGTTTGTTTAATGAGGAACATAACGAAGTCTTGGTGTTTATAGAAATGCTATTTAAACTAAAGTAGACTGAATAAAGATAAAAATAAATGAAATAAAACAACATTTTAAACAGCAGGCTATTTCAAGTTAAGAAGCTTCCTCTTTGATCAATGAAGTGTTAATAACATAGGTGGTAAATGGCAGCCTCCTAGATGAGAGTGAAAGTGGGGGATGGTAGGCACAGTCATGACTATGGGAGTCACATTTTTGTTGTGGTACTTAATCTGCCATTGCCACTTTCCTCTGTGAATTGGGGGAAGCCATTTAATAGTCCTTAGTTCTCTCATCTGGAAACCAAAAGGGTTTGATAAACCATCTTAAAATCTTTCGCCTCTACCATTCCATGACCAATGATCAGTCTTCGAGATAATCTTTTGTCTTCATGTCAAATTCATTTCCTTTTATGTGCCCCCCCCTCCCCATCTTCTACCTTGAGAGCTATATTTTGTAAGAAAGAATAAAAAAGGGGGGAAAAGCAACTTAGCAACATTACCCTACACATCAATCAAATCTGATAGTATATACTGCATTCCATTTCTGTAGTCCACTCAAACCCCTGTTCCTCCTTCCACAAAGAAGGCAAGGAGGCAAATTCTCATAATTATTTTTCTTCACATTCAAGCCTGGAAACCTCTTAAGTGAGTAAAAAAAGGACCACAGGAAGGACAGCCATTTTAGAAATCTGTATTTTCATTCAAGTGAAATCACAATAGAACACAATGACAGGAAACATAACTGTTCCCTCTAAGGTCACCAAGGATCCTAACTGATATAATCTATATTAGTTTTGTTTGTGCAAAAGCTTTTAAATTTCATATAATCAAAATCATCTATTTTACTTTCTGTGATCCTCTCTGTCTCTTGTTTGGTCATAAACTCTTCCCTTATCCATTCATCTAATAGGTACATTTTTCCATGTTCCCCTAGTGTACTTACGATATCACCCTTTGTGTCTAAATCACGTACTCATTTTGGTCCTGTCTTGGTATACTGTGAGATGTTAGTCTATCCTCAGTTTCTGCCAGAGTGATTTCCCTAACCCTAACTGCTTAAATGCCCAACTGATTTTCCTAGCAATTTTTGTCAAATGTTGAATTCTTATCCCCAAAGCTTGGAGTTCATCAAACACTAGATGACTATGGTCGGTTACTACTGCATATTGTGGACCTAATCTATTCCACTGATTCATCATTCTATTTCGCTTATTTGTTTATTTTTAGTTTTCAGCATTCACTTTTATAAGATTTTGAGTTCCAAATTTCCCCCCTCTCTCCCATCTTCCCTCCCCAAGATGACATGCAATCTGACATAGGGTATACAAGTATAATAATATTAGACATATTTCCACATTAGTCATGTTGCATCACTCTATTTCTTAGCCAGTATCAGATTGTTTTTGATGATTTCTGCTTTGCAATATAGTTTGAAATCTGAAACTGATGAGGTGCAGGCTTTGGGAGCCTCCTTGAATCTCTGGGGTATAGGTATAGCCCCCTTGAGCTCTCCTTGAATCTTCCCAAGGGAAGGAATATGCCTGAGGTCATGGGCCTTAAGTTGTGGCTCTGCCCAAGTCTTCAGCCCTCCTTTGTTCCAATAGTTTCCCACCCTTGATGCTCCTGTTCCCACCCTTGAACTGGCCTGGCCCACCATTGTCCATGGTCTCCAGGTGGCCTACAGCAACTTCCCACCCTTAACGGACTCCTTACTGGAGTCTGACCTCATCTGGACTCCTGAAGATGCTCTTCAAACTCCTCCTCTAGACCAACCGCTAGATTCCTCCCACAACTCTTCTGTATACAGAATCCCATCTTCCCTCCAGGTGGTGTGAGAGCGCCACAGAATGACCTAGCATAGACAGGCTCCTTGAGAGTCTACCCCATGTGGTGAAATATGAATAAACTTCGTTTTTCTTTGGCTGAGAAGACTTGAGTGGAATTCTTTCCACAGGACCCAGCATGTTGGTATTTTGGGGTCTCGGGCAACCCGAACCTCTTCAAAACTGCTAGGCTGCCTTCCTTCACATCTGACATTTTTGACATTTTATTCTTCCAGATGAATTTTGTTATTATTTTTTTCTACCTGTATAAAATAACTCATTGGTAGTTTGACCAGTATGATGCTGAATAAGTAAATTAAAACTTAGGCAGAACTGGCATTTTATTACATTGGCTCAGCCTATCTATGAACAAGTAACATTTTTCTAATTTTTAAAATCTGCCTTTATTTCTGTGAAAAGTGTTTAGTAATTGTGTTCACATAATCTCTGGGTCTGTCTTGTTAGGTAGACTCCCAAGTATTTTATATTGTCTGTGGTCATTTTATTGTATTTTATTTTATTTTTGCTTTTTGGAGGGAGGAAGGCAGGATAATTGGGGTTAAGTGACTTGCCCAAGGTCACATGGCTAATAAAGTGTTAAGTGTCTGAGGCTGGATTTGAACTCGGGTCCTCCTGACTACAGGGCTGGCGCCCTACTCCCAGCTGCCCCAAGTCTCGTCATTTTAAATGGAATTTCTCTTTCTGTCTCTTGCTGCTTGGTTTTGTTGGTGTTATATAAAAAATGCTGATAATTTTTGTGGATTTATTTTATATCTTACAACTCTGGCTGAAGTTAATGGTTCAATTATTTTTTAGTTGATTCTCTAAGGTTGTCTAAGTATATGTCACATCATTTGCAAAGAGTAATAGTTTTGTTTCCTCACTGTCCATTTTTATTCCTTCAATTTTTTTTTCTTGTTTCATTGCCATAGCTAGCATTTCTAGCACAATATTGAATAATGGTTGTAACAGGCATCCTTGCTTTGCCCCTGATTTCATAGGGAAGGCTTCAAATTTATGCCTCTTTCAGATAATGCTTGCTCTTGGTTTTCTAACTGATAAATCCTGTGGCTTTTCCAAGCATCATAACATTACTGTCAGCCTCCTTCCTCCTACATATTCTCAGTTCACTAAGTTTGCATGATACTATTCCTCATGGTTCTCTACCTACTAATCAATCTTTCTCACTCTCCTTTTGCAGGATCATCATTCATATCCCAACGTTTATGTATGGTTATATCTCAGAGCTCTTTTCCTCTCGTGGTGATCTTTTCAATGGTCATGGGTACCACTATTCACCATTATTCATATATTCCCAAGTCTTCACATCCAGATCTAATCTCTCACCTGAGCTCCATTCCCATGACACTTACACTATAAACTGAGTATCTCCATCAAGACACACCAGAGGTATCTCAAACTCAACATGATCAAAGCAGAACTCATTATTTTCCAAACTAAAGCCAGCTCTTTTCATAACTTCCTTTTTTTTCCCTTTTTCTTCCTTTCTTCCTTTCTTTTACAGGCTGATTTCATCCTCCCAGTTACCCAGGTTCATGACCTCAACATTTTCCTCTACAGACCCTTTCACTGCTTCATCAAATCTGATGTCATGTCTTGTTGATTCTACCTCCACAACATATTTTCTCTGCCCCCATTTCTCTACTACAGCCACTATCCTACTTCATATCCTTAATACCTCTCACTTACATTATTGGGTATAGCCTTGTAATTCCTAGAGCTTCCCCCCCCCCCCCAACTCTATCCACTTCCACACAACTGCCAAACCTATATTCTTGAAATAGAGGTCTAATTATGTCACTCTGCTACTCAAGAAGCTTCACTGGTTCCCTATTGCTTCCAGAATGAAATTCATTTCTCTTAATAACCTTTCAATTCCTAAAAAATCTGGTTCCAACATATATTTCCACATGGATCTCACATTAATCCCCTTCACAACACTCTATACCACAGTAAAACTAACTGGCTTACAACTTGTTATGCATACACAATATTCCATTTCCTATGTTGATACCTTTGAATAAGTTATCTTCCAGGTACAGAATGTTCTTTTTCACCTCTACCTTTTAGAATCCCAAGCCCCCTTCAAAGCTCGGTTCCAATGCCATCTCCTACAAGAGGTGTTTCCTGATTACCCCAGTTATTAGTGTGCCCTACAGTTGACACTACTTTGCTTTTACCTAGTGACTATTTTGTATTTATTCATTATGTCATTGTTGCTTATCTACCATTATAATGAAAGGTTCTCAAAGGCAGAAATACCTTTTAAAAAATGTTATCTCCAGTGTCTGGCACACTAAAAAATTGCTTATTCAATTGAGTTAAAATCAAAATGTCTCAGATGGCTAAAGAAATAACAGAAAAATAGTTTTCCCTCAAATTCCTATTGTATATTTACCCAAAAAGTTATTCAGGGAATAAAAGAATATGTTCTAAATTGTAGTTGCTAACAGCAAATATAAGGAAATAAAGTATGATCTACAGAACTCAATGCAAATTTAAAACTTCTCTTCTCATTTCTGGCTTCTGGATTTCAGCCACAAAATGTATTGACCTTTTTCATTGCCTTCTACCAGTGCTGCCAATATTTGTTTACTTAGCGATTATCAATTCACCAGGGGAAAATAGGTCTTTCCTTGGCATTATTTCAAAGTTTAAAAGAGATTTTGACAGGGTAGCTATCTCTTGGGATGAGCAAAGTAAAGCTTTCTATCCCAAAGTAAGATGATATTAAAAATTTGCAATCAAAATATTGAAATGAACTTCCCTTACCCTAACATATACATCGGAATAAATGACAAAAATGAACACACACTTAGGCAAATACCACTTCTAAAAATGGAAAATCATCAAATAGGGTCAAATAATGTATACGCACACTTCCTGCCTTTCAAAAAGGCAGGTTTACAAAGTAAACTGTATTTTAGAACAGTAGCATTTAATTTTAAAGAAATATCAAGAGTTAAGGTATAGCAGGAAGAAAAGGATACAGATGAGCACAGAAAAATAGGAAAAATACGAAACAGGAAAAAGTAGAGGTAAGGATAATACTTATTATCTATTTGCAAGTACTGTATCATATCTTCTTCTAAAGACGTGAAATGAATTTAAATACGTTCTTAATTTACACATGAAGAAACAGAGGCCCACAGAGGTAAAACAAGATATCCAATATAATCTAGAAAGCAACTGAGCCTAGAATCCAAATCTTTAGATACCAAGATCCAATTTCTTTTTTTCCTCCCACCATTCTCCCTTCCTGAGATGATCTATCCCATCTACTGAAGTCACTGCTGTGACCACAGTCATGTTTGGTTGGGCCATTCAGATTGAAAAGAATGATACAAGATAGTTCTTCTGCCTTCATGTTGTTTAGTCATTTTAGTCATACCCAACTCTTTGTAACCCCATTTTGAGGTTTCTTGGCAAACATACTGGAGTGGTTTGCCATTTCCTTCTCTAGCTCATTTTACAGATGAGGAAACAGGGTTAAGTGACTTTCCCAGGGTTCACACTGCTAATGTCTGAGACCATATTTGAAATCAGGTATTCCTGACTCCAGGACTGGCAATCTATCCACTGCGCCACCTACCTGCCCTATAGGTACATATTATAAGAAATTCTATCCTGAAATCACCATGGAGAAAGTAGTTTAAAACAAACAAACCTCTTAAAGAGCTAAGTATAGTCTTTAAGTTATATACTTAATGAAATATTTAAAATAATCTAATTATCTATCCTACAGTAAAATAAAATTTCCACTTTGTTTAAACCATTAGACTTCCTTTCCCTAAGGGGAATCAGGGAAGATGATGACCTTAGAATGAGAGTGTCAAATGGAGCCAAAGACATTTCAAAAATTTTCCTTAAAGTGTTCTATTTATTTTAGTGCCTGGACTCTAGCTTTTCAAAATAAAGGCTAAAATAAAAGGATTAAACATAATAATAAAGTATTCCTAAACTATTTATCATCTATACTAGGCATTCACCATCTACTTTTCTCTATCATTTGTACTTTATCATCAGTTTAATATGTGCTACTGAGAAATATTTTTTTTCCTTTGAGGGTCCATAAGATGTATCGTAAAACTTTGCACTGAAACACTAATGTGAAGTGGATAGAATATTGGGCTTGGAGTCACAAAGACCCAGGTTATAGTTTAGTATCAATTACTTTTAAGCTATGATCTCCATTATATTATGATTTATTTAAGCCTTAATTTCTTCACATGTCAGATGAGGATAACAATAGTACCTACTTTACCATGTTGTTATGAGGATCAAATGGAATGATGCATGTAAAACAATTTGCAAAACTTAAAGTATTGTAAAAATGTGAGTTATTATAGCTCTAATGCCCTCAAATGGCTGAGTCTATTCCTAAGGGACGGGAAGAAGGGGACATAGCAAGAGTTCCCAATTATCTATGCTAATGGATTCCAGCCTTTGTACATTTTTTTCTACATAGTCTTTACCTTACAGAGCTCATTCGATCCAACGATTAATAAAAATTATAATGATAAATAATAATAGTAATAGCTAACATTGATAGTGCTCTTACTATAAAGCACATCTCTTTTTAGATAATTTCCAAATCAATTTTCCCAATTCTGACCTTTCCCCAAATCTATTATTACTAAAATTCTTGAAATGGCACAGAAATTACAACTTCCTGTTAGACAATTCTACCTTAATGTTGTATTGTCACTCCAAATTCAGAATCTGAAAATTAAGAAATATATGTATATGTTCCTATGTTTTGTATATATATGCATATATATTTATGGGTGAATGTATATATGTATACATATATATATGTATACACAGATATGTTGATTAATATTTTACTACTGACTCTCCAAAAAAAAATATAACATGCAACACTTTTAAGTTTAATCTGCATTATTATCACTTTCTCCATCATTTTCTTAAGTACAGAAATCAACAAAATAATAAATTAAGTCTTGGTTTGTAGTATTTACCAATTTCTAAAATTTACCAATCAGTTTTCAGGAGCCTATGTGAGTTGGTTCTAGCACACTCCTTTGTAAATGTACGTGTATATTCTACTATGTGCAAATATATTGAATATCATGCTTTTAAACATCCAGATTCAAAATTTTTTGTTCCTTCTTCCTAGACATCCACATATAATCTTAGGAAAAGAAATTAACCTCTGTGAGTTTTAGTTTCCTTATCTATAAATTGAAAAGTTAAACCACATGGTCTCCAAGATTTCATGATTCTGTGATAAACCCCATGAATTTTTCCTTCCTTTCCATTATCTATGACTCTTGCTTTCCCATCACCACTGCCATAGTCTAGGCTTTTATTAACCTCCATTGCATTGTTCTGAGAATGAAATCAAGTAGATTTATGTAAAGCACTTTGCAAACCTCAGTTATATAAATGTAAGATGTTATTATTATTACTGTACCTCTCTGCCACTGCTTGCCCTCATGCTCACAGGCTGGTCCCCAGAGGGTGGCTGCAGCCTACGGGACCACCCTGCTGCATACCTCACTACTAGGCTTCTCAGGAGCTGTCAACCAGTAGAGTTAATTAGCCATTAGCAAATGCATTTACTTGGGTGATACAGCAAAAAAGAACAGTTTTTAAAGAATTTTCCCTTTAAATCTAGGACACAATCTCTTACAAAGACATATAGTGTAATGTGAAGAGTGGGCCCACAATGATAATTTAAGACATATACCAGATACATGTGTGGTAAAAGGAACTCACAACCCCTGGTAGTGCAGGGCCTGGAAGTCCTTTCTCTCCTTATAGAATTCTCACACTTGGGTTCACAGGGTCTACTCTTCTCTTGATTTCCAGGCATCATGGTTCTTCAATTTCCTTGGACAACAGTCGTTCTCTCAATATCTGTTGTCTTGTTTTCTTCTGGATGTAACGTCTGCTAATGGTTCAATGGGCAATGGAGTTGGGTGGGGGGAGGTTGGAAGAAAATTCTCTTGTTTGTTGCCCTCTGATACAAGAAAAGGGTTCTCCCTCTGAAACTGCCTCCAATTCTCAAATTTTGAAACTCATCCTAGGCCCAGACATTCAATGTGCCCCAAGGTGTGGTTAGGGTAGCCAGGCCGTGCAATGGATAAAGCACCCAGCCTGGAGCTAGGAGGACCTGAGTTTAAATCCAGCTGTAGAAACTTACTACTTGTGACTCTGGGCAAGTCACGTAACCTTGTTTGCCTCAGTTTCCTCATCTGTAAAATGAGCTGGAGAAATAAATGGCAAACCACTCTAGTAACTTTACCTAGAAACCCCAAATAGGGTCTTAGAGAGCCATATACAACTGAAACAGCTCAGCAACAACAACAAAGGTATGAATAACCAGCTTGCTCAGCCAACTGAACTGTTCCCTTCTCGTTCCAATCGGAGAAGTGGTTGTACCTCCTAAAGAGAACAGGGCATAGATCGATACCTTGTACACAGTAAACCTTCATCATGAAACTACGTTTTTTGACTACATCAACTGAGATGAAGGTGGGGGAAATCCATCTCTTAGATTATTATTACTTCTCTCCTGTACTACCTCAACAGGTTCTTAATTAGTTGTCCTGCCTCTACTGCCTCTATCCTACGTACTACAACCACATTAAACACTTCTTTTACCTGTCATCCTCCACCTCAAAAACCTTCAACAGTTACCCTCTGTTAATTCAAGAAAGTTTCTTATGTTCATTGTCTTCTACAACCTGCCCCCAAACAAGTGATGTTCTCATCGATCCATATTCAATGCTCTGTTCTGGCCAAACTACTCTACTTATCATCCTCCAGGTACATCTTTTACTTTTCTTCCCCTATTCCTTTTTCCATTCTGGATCCTCTGCCAGAATTCACTCCCTCCTCATCTGTGCCTATCAAAATCCTAGCCACCAAACATCAGTTTAAATTCAACTTCTTCAATGACAGACCGATCACTGCAGACTGAAATTTCATCATTCTCTTTTCAACTTGCCCAAGATCAGGGATAATTAATGGCAGAACTAGCACTAGACCACAGTGTTCCTTACTCTTAATCCAGTATTATTCATATGGCGTTACTTCTTTCTAGTTATTTATACTATGTCTTTTCTCAAGTAAAGTACAAGGTCCCCCAAGGTCTGAATATGACAAAGATGCTGAAGGAAACTCAGCAGTCATTGGGTCTGACCTTCTCATTTAACATATAATGAAGCTTAAACTGATGCTCAAAAAGATTAAAAAACTAGCCCAATAAGATATAGGTAATGAATAGCTAAACTGAATTAGAACCCAAATCCTGCAGCCACAAATCTATTTGTCTTTCCACTAGTACCATGTTATTTCCCATTTACTGAATAATGAAAAACATCTTAACAGGGTTTAAATTTTGTGATGTACCTTTATTTTTAGCAGTAGATTTACTTTTTTTCATTATATTTTGCTTAGGATAATATAATTATATTCCTTGAGAAAAGGTATATGAGATCTTAGAACTGTTAGAAATCTCTTTACCCAGAAGGTAAGGGATTCAGTAGATGTAAGTCAGGTCAGGACTTTTAAAAGTCTCCTTAGAAAATCTGTAAATTGGATAAATTAGGTATGGGATTGCATCTACCCTTAAGACTTCAAATGTTATATCCTATTTAGGGATGCATCCATAATATGGGCAAATTTTTACTAATGATTTACAAATATGAAAATGTTAGCTACATATAAAGAAATGGGGTATCTGCTCACATATGGTATTGCTTGACTGAACTACTATGACCATTTTGTTTTAAAGTGTAAGAATGTGCCTTCTTTAAAAATGGCAATCAATTTTTAAAAATCAATAAGATTATAATTATATCAATAATTCATAAAGATGGAAAGATATCGAGGATATTTAAGTTGAGATTTGAGCCCCATTTTTGATTTGAGAAAAAGATAATTTCGATATCGCCTTTGCAGTATAAACAAAGTGACAAAAATAATTTTATGAAATTTAACTTTAAAAATAGCCATTGCTTTTATCACATAGGCAGAAATTATGGAAGCACTACAAAAGAGGCTACGGCAAAGAGAGGTGATTCAATATTTCTTCAGAGATTGTTTCACAAACAGCAAAAATAAAATAGCTTAGCTATACTCGTAGCAATTCATCTCTTTGGCTCTGATTTTGTTTTTCCCTCTTCACAAATACTTCAGAAAAAGTAAAGTTCTTGGTGGAAAAAAAAACAACTAAACAGCAGAAGGGAAAAAAAAAGATTAGACCTTGGAATTACAAAGCAACAACAACCCACAAAACTCATGGATTTGAATCCTGGCTCTGAAATTATTTAGCCGTGTGACCTTGAACAATCATTTTACCTCTCTGGGCCTCTGCCAGCTCACCTGTGAAATGAACTGGTTGTCTGAAAAATTCCCCAAATCGTTCTAGCACTGATTCTATGACATCTGTGATGCTGTGAGCAGCTTGATCTTAACTGTCTCATGATTCATGAAAGGCTAAATAGTTTGAAATATTTTGAATATAGAAGCTGGATTTTTGCTTTAAGCAATGAATTGTGTTTAGTGATCCAAAATTCAGCCCCGTAATATTTTATTTGAGGCAGAGGAGATGGCATGGCCCAGGTATATACTATGTTCAGGAACATTGAGAATAGGATTCCTAGTGAGACCTTCTGGATTCGAGATCGACTCTATCATTTACTAACTTACTAACTATGTGACTTTGAACAAATCAACTAACTTCCCTGAATCAGTTTCCAACTTGATGAATGACATGATAATATTTACATTACTTATTCTCAGAGACATAAATTATTTTAAAATCATGATGTAAGATAAAAAATGTGAGCTACTCTTGCTCTAATATTCCACAGATGCCAGTACAATATGTGCTAAATGACTTATCTCCCTTTCTGGTCATGGATGTCCTGAATAATTTCCTCTGAGAGACTTATATACAAATTACAGCTGAAGTATGCTATAGTCTACTTATACCCATAAATGTCTTTATATTGACTAATAGGTCCCTGGCCATTTTAATTCTTCTAAGAGCATGATTTTTTTTCATGCTTTGATTACCTATACTGCATCAGTGGAAGAATAATCAAACGTGTATGTGACATTATTCAAACAGATATTCCCTTCATTGACATACGTTTCAATATATCCATGCCTATTCACCCTGTTCAGTTCTTATCTCTGTATTCTACACAAGTTGACCTCAGGGAATCTACCAAAAATTCTTGGAGATTTCCTCACTTTCTCTTGAAATTATAAGAAAAACTGTAGAATGTATAGACAGACTCTCTCTTATTCCTCACTCTCATGAATGACCAACCCATCTTTTCTTTTTTGAGCTTACATTTCTTTGGCGATATCCTTTACTCCGGCTCTTTGGAGTTCCATTTCTGTTACATGGGGAGCCTAATCATATCCATCATGCACCTCCCTATTCTCTGAACGATATTCATTTGTAATTTTTTGGAGCCAACCCTCAAAACCTTCATTTTTAGAAACAATACTCCTAACCTCCCCAAGGAAGTTAATTGACTTGGCTTTAGAACCTTGCCCTGGAATTAAGTTCTCCAGATTATACAGAGTGAATGAAAACTCACTTCAACTCATTAAATTTAGCCAACACCGCACCACTGCTTCACATCTCATCTAACCACATGTGGCCTATTCAGTATAGACATCTTGCCATCCATCTACCCTGCTAGCACATTCAAAATTTACCCAATTATCCATCTCTTGCTCTAAGAAAAATATAAAGTAATTCTATCCCTATCACAAAATCATAACAATCTACTGCCTCATAGTTCTTCTCACCATCCCACTGAATACCAAAATTCCCTTCCCTATTCATCTTATGCATGGAAGCCAACTTACTGGAAGAGAGGTTTTAAGTCAACATTCAGTTCTTCCAAATGAAATGATGATTTTTTAATTAGCATTAATTATGGTAGAATCTAGAATTCTCTGTCTTATCAGTCAACTGTGTAATAGTAAAGACATGGCTTACTATGGAACATCACTCACGAAAGTGTTCCTGTTTCCTTTTAATACCATAACTAAAAATGCCCTTGATGCATATACAGGTTTTCTCTTAAAAACCAAATTAATTTGCATTGAATGTAAAAGCAGGCACTGAGGTTGGTAGTTGTTTTTTCCTCTCCTTTTTTTTTTATTCAATATTGATAAGATACAAGATTTTCCCCACACTTTTCTAGGCTCTCATTCCTTCCCATGCTTTGTGAATCAGTTCCTTAATTGCTTCAGAAATAGGACATCTCCAGCATTAACTTCCATATGTACTTTATGCAGCTAGGTGGTACAGTTAATGGCATGCTGGGTCTGGAGTAAGGAGGACCTGAGTTCAAATTTAATCTCAGATGCTTGCTGTGTGACTCTTGGCAAGTGCTTTAACTTCTGATTACCTCAGTTTCCTCAACTATAAACTGAAGTTAATAACAGCACCTATTTCCCAGGGCTGTTGTGAGGATCAAGTGAGATATTTGTAAAGTTCTCAGCACAGTGCCTGGCCCCTAGCAGGAGCTATACAAATGCTTACTCCCTTCCCTTCCCCAATGCAGCTTCTTTATCTCTTTTTGCTTTTCTCTTTAGTGCCCTCCTCTACAGGGGCATCCAATGCCATGATAGCAAAATCCAAGTGTGTCAGTGTTATTTTTTCTGATGGTAAAAATGGTTTGTTATCAAATGTTTCTCCCTCTTTATTCTGTCTTTTTTCAAGTCCTGCTTATGACACATGCTAGCTATGTGACATCTCAGTGCCCTATGAATTCTCAAACTGGAATATGTAGAAGAGCTATTTTAGGTATCAGCACAGTACATTTCAACACCAGAATCCCTACACATATGAAACTACAGGCCAGATGTTGGGGGGAGAGGGGAGGGAGAGGTTCTAAACTACAGTGTTTTTGTGAAACAAAACAAAAAAACCCATGCATATTAATGCATAATATATGTGAAGTGCTTTGTAATCCTTAAAACCTTATCATTATTACTAACTGGGCTGTTCCTCACTGCTGCAGTGCAGTCCTTTTATTCCCTGATTAACTATCATACTCTCTGTAGCAGCTGTTCCAGCCCTTCTCCTCAAGCCCTCTATACCTAGCAATACTGACATTACTGGAAAAAAAAAAAAGATATTTAAAGCCTTCCATTGTGAGCTCCCTTAACTTCCCTCATCTATATGCCTGAAAATCCCTGTAAACCATGGATTCTTAACACGGAGTCCACAGACAACCAGTAGGTCAATATTTTTTTATTAGAATTATTTCAATATAATTAGTTTCCTTTGTAGTTTTATATATTTTATTTTCTACATTTAAAAAACATTCTCAGAAGGGGTATACAGACTTCATCAAATAATTAAGGGGACCATGATACATAAAAAGATTAAAAATTTCAGCTCTAGAGTTTTATCTACCTTCTCTCCTTTGCTTTCCATTCTCTGTAAAAGAACTAGTCATTCTCCTTGCCTAGGCCAATCTTCCTGCTTGTGCCCTGAACTTTACTGCCTGTGATGTTCTTCAAGCATTGGCTCACTTGATTATTCTCTCCATTTCTCATTTTTTGGAAGCTCTTTCCCAGTTAACCACAAACATGCCCAGGTCTACCTCATCCATTAAAAATAAAACATTCAGCCCTCTTTCCCCTTTAAGATATTGCCCCACTTTTCTCCTCCCTTTTATGGACAAACTCCTTGAAAGAGAAGTCTATACACTCACTTCCTTTCACTTTCTCAAAATTCACTTCACTGCTTAAGTAATTACAATCTGGCTTACAGCCAAGTCCCTTTACTGAAAGCTGCTCTCTATAAGGGTTAGTTATCAATGACCTCATCTGAAAAATTTAACAGACTTTTCTTAATCATCATTCTCCTTCACCTCTACATAGCTTTTTGACAACCTCCTCCCTCCTGGGTATCCTTCTTTTCCCTTGGCATCCATGACATTGTTCTCTCCTGGTTCTCTTCTTACCTGTCTGAACATTCGTCAGTCTCACTATTAGACCATTATTCAGCACCCAGTTCTCTTGAAAATCTCTCCTGGGCCCTCTTTTCGACTCTCTTCCTTGGCAATCTCATTCGGTCCTATAGACTGAATCATCTCTATGCAGATCGCACTCTCACACATATGTATCTACCTATGTAAATATGTAGATAGGTAGGTAGTATCCTTGTAACCCTCCAGTTCATAAACTGGCACCATGTGCAAAACAGTTACTTAATAAAAGTTTGTTAAATTGAACAGATGAGTTGGAATCAGTAACCGTGACAGAAACATTCTGCCAATATAAGCATAGTTCCAAAGTATGAAAATGTTATTATTGCTAATGTTATCAGAAACAAGGTATTAAGATCAAAGAAGATAATAACTGTCAGTAATGGTTTCCTGAGGCAATAGCATTTGAAATATTATTATTAGAAGCAAAGCATCAAGAACCACCAAGGAAGATGATAACTAGGTTAGTGACAGTCCCCTGAGGAAAGATAATTTGATGTCTCACTCTACCAGGATTTAAATTTAGCCCAAGATATCAAAAAGTTTGCTTTTCCTATGATTGAAAAAGTCTGAATAAACACACTACATTCTATTTATTCAAACCTTAGAGGACTTATGTCCTTAATCCAAAATTGGGTTTCAATTTATCCATTTTACTGACATGAAGAAAAGTTAATATTCAAAAATGTTCTAAGTATTCATCACTGAAAGAAGACTGATAATGCCCAATCTTTAGCACAATTTAAGATTTACATGCAATTTAATCTGTTGTTTCAGGCCTTAGAAAATTACTGAAGTCATAGTACTAATAATATAACCTGAGAATTTAAGATTAAATATCTTTTTAACCATTAGATATTTGGGGGGGGGGGGGAATAGATATGCAAATTTGTATTAAACAAATTCCATTTCTTCAGCATGAAGACTGACAAGCAAGTAGCAGCAGCACTGAAAGAAAATGCTCTACAGCTATTAAAAAGTAACTGGACTTGAAAATTCATAATAAGCTCTAAGCAGCAGTATACTGTCCTTTGGAAACCAATGTGATTTATTGGTTGACATATCAATTGTCAAGTAATCAGACAGTAAATTTTATTTAGATATCACGAACCTTGTGTTGTAGGAGCCAGAAGCAGACACATCAGATAGAAAAGTGTAATTTGGGAAATTATATACAGAAATAAATCTATTATTACTTTCCTCTGCACACATATTTAAGGAAAAAGCATCTCAACTTCCCTCTCATCTTCTTGATAATTTTTTCTTTAAACATAATGATTCAGATGGTCTACAATCAGTGTAAAATGGAGGGTTTGTCAATGGGTTTTGCTTTTATATTGCTTTTGTCAATGGGCTTTGCTTCAGTAAAACAGAAAGCTGAAAACACCTTGTAAAACCATGATTGGTTTATATCTCTCCTTTACCACAGTTTGTTTGCTAGAGGGGAAAAGGCTGACAATATAAAATTATATTCTCTGCCTTCAGTTAAATTCTACAGAAATGATGATTTTATTTGCATAAGAATATGTTCCTAAATAAAGGAACATTTTGAATTCCCTTCTTCCCAATCCCTAATCCCTAGCTGATTCTCAGCTGCAATAATTAATTTAGACTCACAGAATCATAGAATCTGAATTGAACGGGTCTTTAGGGAGCATCTAGCCAAGTGCCTGAACAAGACTTTGATCTGCAACATACATGGCAAGTGTTCATCCAGTACTTGCTTAAAGACCTGCATGCTCTGGGACTAGAAAGATAGAGAGAAAAATAGAGTGATTGAGGGAGCATTTGATTGTTTACTATTCGCTAGCACTGTCTAAGCACTGGGGACACAGTTACAAGAAAACAAGACAGTGCCTACTCTCAAGGAACTTACATTCTAATAAGGCAAGACAAAACAAGACAAGGGGAGCTAGAAAACAGGGTGGGGAGAGGATCTAGCTACACATGTAGGGGAAAGGTTGCTAAGGAAGTGGAGCAGTCAGGAGAGGGGTTTAGGGGTTTGAGCTGGAAGGGAAGTGAGTATGACTGGGATCCCCTCAAGCAATGAAGACCTCAGCTAGGAACTATCCAAACAGACCATCAAGAGCACCAAAGCCAGCAAAGCTACTGAGGTAGTGTGACAGTCCGAAGAGTGAGTTAAGCTGCGAGACAAACAGAACAAGTTCCATCTCTCCTTTCATGTAAGATCCCTTTAAATATGTCAAGATAGTTATCACGCCACACATAGACTGCTTTTCTACAGGTTAAGTAGCGCATCCCAGAATGTCCTGTTTACTTCTTGTCATGCAGTCAGTTTCCATTAAAGAAGACTTCAATTTGGGTCTATTTTCCATTAATTCTAGCAGTTGCTTGGCATTTCTTTAATAATCTATCTTGACTACAGTCATAGCCATGCCAGATATGTATGAAATTGGGGCAACATTCTCTTCTCAAAAAGATTTCTGGCTTTTCTTTTGCAAGCTGCAGGGTTGAGAAAGTCAGTTGTCTTCTTTACTTGTGCACTGGAAGGACTGAGATGATTTCCAAATGCCTGGGCTTCTCGACAGGCGGATTCTCCTAGTAGGTTATCACAACGTTTCCCATAAAGTCATCAACCTCCCCAAGTCAGCAGACCAGCACAAACTGAAGTTCTCTTCAGGTGGTCTTGAAAAGTTGACAGGTTGAGTCATCTCTATTACAGTCACTTACCAACTTCTGACTGATCCTCACCTGGGATAATCTAGGAGCCCTTAACCATCTTGCTTGCATCCTTTAAATGATCCTATGCTATCAGCCATTCCTAAAATGTCACTTCCAAAACCAGAAAAAAATTTCCAGATGTGGGCTGATCAGGAAAAAGGGTCTATCACCTCCCTTGTGTGATATGCTACACCCTACTAGGCAGCTAGGTCACACAGCAGACAGAGTTCTGACCCTGCTATGAGAAAAAAAAATGTACAATAAATTCTGATTAAGCCAATTACTAGCTATGGGACCCTAGGCTTCATTTAGTTTTTCTTAGCCTCAATTTCCTAATCTTTAAAAGGACAGTACATATTTCATACAGGATTTTGGAAGACCAAATGAGACAACATAAATAAAGTGCTATGTAAACCACAAAATGATATATAAATGCTAGTGTCAAGATATTAGGAGATCACCTACTTTCCAGGGCTAAGGCCCAGCGAGCAAGCTGTGCCCTGAGTTTGGCATAACAATGATCCTTTGGGCTCACCTTCTTGATTTGATGGTCTCTGAGCTTGGACAAACGCCAACAGGCTCAGGCATGAAGCCCTGCTATGAATGGATTTTTTTGTCACTAGCCAACCTTGCCTCACTGTTTCTGTTGTGCCTCACTGTTGTTGGCACCCTACATTGTTTGACTCCTCCAGCCATAAGTATATAAATCAAGATGCAGTCACATTAAAGCACCTCTGCCCCCCACCCCCGCCTGGGGGCAGGGCTCTGGCACGTGTCCCTCACTTTTAAATTAAATTTGTGTTTCATTCCTGATTCTCCAGTCTCTAGCCTGCTTTGTTTGGCTCCAGCCACCCACTGGTTAGAAGCTGGTTTCTTCCAGCTGACATTAACTATTATTTTTGAAAGCTACTGGATGATACAGCTGTGATGTTGGAGAGAAGTATATGTGGATTGGCTGATAAGGTAGCATTATTGTCTGTTACCTGCCCAGAGCATTCTGCTAATGCATCAAGTGGGCTGGAAGAATTGAAGAGACCCTGATTCATCTCCATTGCACTCAGTAATGCAGTTTACTCTTGTCTGCTTGTCTTTTAGGGATTGTCTGGTTTAAATTTCTCCAAAGAAACCCCTAGCATATGCATTACTATTCCTTCAAACACGTTTTTTCTAGTTTGTATACTCCTAAAACCTCTGTTATTATTTTACTTCAGCTACCCACAGGGAGGGGACATACCTTAGAATTCAACATCCATAACGGCATCATGTACTTGATTTTGAATTCTGAAATTCCCATCTCTGGTTACAATCTCCTATTCTCCTTTCTTCCTCTGTTTTATGCCTCCTAAATCAAATTATCATGCTTATTACGATCTCTAGTCTCTCTATCCCTTCCTATTCACACAAAGTCTATGATAGTTGCTCATCTCACTTTAACTTCATAATCTTGACCCTATAGTTGGTCAATTCAATTCCAACATTGTCATCCAATGCCTTTTCCCCTTCTTCTTTCTCTTGTTCTTACTAATTTTCATCCCTGGATCATCCTTGTCTCATGAATCTTCTCCACTCCTGCTTCTAAACTCTTGAATAACCAACCACTGGAGAAAGCCAAGAAACCTCCTCAATTGACTCCAATTCAAATTCATGTTTTCTGATACCAAAAGGGATCTTGTGGCTGCTTGGCCATCCTTTTATTCTTCCTTAACTGAATCTTTATTTCATTCCATTCCTCTCACCATTCCAAACCTCATTTTTCCTTACCTACATTCCCTTCTTCCTTAACAAGTACCCTTCCCATACCCTCTCAACAGTGGCTATTGCCTCCCTTCCTACTTTACAGAGAAAAATCAAGTCCATTTATTATGAGCTGCCTCATCTCCCCTAGTTGATATCTTGAAACCCCTCTCCATCATTAGTCATCTTTTCTTCCCTACTCCAATCTATGAAGTGGACCTTTTCCTTGCCAAGGATAATCCAACTAAATCTATTTTCAAAACTATGAAGGAACTCTGAGGTCATTCTAGTAAAGTCCCTAAATTTGACTTATAAGGAAACTGACTCTTAGGTTAAGTGATTTACCCACTCTAACATAGTTAGTAAGTAGCAGAGGCAAGATGTGAAATCAGATCTTCTGACTACAAATGCAGAACTATTTTTGGTGTGCCATACTGGCCTTGTCCTCTTTTTCCCATTCTCTTCTGCTTTATCTCAGAGTTTGCCCCATCAATAAGCCCTTGAACATTTCTTATCCTTGATCTCTCCCTATTAGCTTATTACCTCCAGCCTGCAAATATGTTCACTTCTATATTTTTAAAAACCCTTTAATTGGCCATGTCATCCCTTTAAGCTACTTTCCAGTTCTCTCCCCTCCTTCCCTCACCAGCTAAGTTGTATAGTTTATAGAGTGCTTCAACTGGAGTCAAGAAAACCTGAGTTCAATTCAGCTTCAGATATTTACTTAGATGTCACTAGGCAAGTCACTTAACCACTGTCCATCTTTGTTTCCAAATCTATAAAACAAGATGAGAATAACAGCATAGTAAAGATAAAATGAGATAATATTTTAAGATGTTTCACAAACCTTAAAGTGCTCTGTCAATGCTAACTCTTTTGGATTCTGTTGCATAAATGACAAGTTATACCCTTTGTCTTTAACCTTTACTCAGTATATAGATGACATCTCTTTTTCATAGTGAGTTATCAAATACTACATAATGCTTGGGTAAGAGACATCATTACTCTAAAAAAGGGTGAACTGAAGAAGCTGCTCAGAGTGGACTCCCCCCTCAGTCTTGGCCTGTGTAGCAACGCATGTGAGACACCTAGAAAAAGATAAATCATGCCTCCTAAAATCTAGAAACAGTAGCATCAGGAAGGCTTGAAGCTATCCTGTTCCAAGGAGAACGTAAGAACACAGTGATTGTGCACCACCTGCTTATAAAATTACTTCTCATGTACTATTCCTTTAATTAAAATTGCTTTAACTCTTAACTGAATTCTCCCAATATACAACCCCTTTTCCAGTAGAGCTGCTTTTGTTTTAATCCTGATTCTGTATGCCCTGCTTCTTGAATGACTTGCTGTTTACTGGATGCTTCCCTGCTGCCTACAAACATGCCCACCTCTCTCCCAATTTCAATAAACCCTCACTTGATCTCTCCTCCCCACTAGCTTTATCTCTCCTTTATCTCTCCCCCATTTTATGTCTAATCTACTGCCTTCTTCTCATTCTCTTCTTAACCATTGCAGTCTGATTTCTGCCTTCATTATCAACCAAAATTCTCCCTCCAAAGTTACTAATGATCTCTTCACTGCCAAATCTTATGGCACTTTCCCAATCCTCATTCTCCTTGATCTCTCTGCAGTTGAGACTGTTGATTTCTCTCTATTCCTTATCTTCTCTCTAGGTTTTTGGGACACCACTCTCTCCTGGTTTTCCTTCTATTTGACTATGCCTTGCCTGTCTCTTTTGCTGAATTTTTATCCATATCACTAACAGTGGGGGTCCCACAAAGCTCTGTCCTGCTTCATATTCCCTTCTCCCTCAATACTATTTTGCTTGGTGATCTCAACAGCTTCTACGGTTTCAGTTATCCTCTCTATACAAATGACTCACAGATCTGCATGTCCAGTCCTAACATCTCTCCCAACTTGCCTTGCATTTCCAACAATCTTTTAGACATATCAAACTGAATGTCCTATAGATATCTTAAAACTCAGTATTTCCAAAATTAGACTCGTCTTTCCCCCCAAGATTCTTCATTCTTCTTAAATTCCCTATTACTGCCATGAAAATTAATATCCTCCCAGTAACTCAGGATCATAACCAAAGGTGTCCTTGACTTTTCACTCTCTCTCTCTCTCCCTACCATGTCCAATCAGTGGTCAAGTCCTATCATTTATACCTTCATAACATCTCTTATATATACCCCCTCCCATCTTCTGAAACTGCAACCACGCTGCTAAAAGCCTTTACCATCTCATGCTCGAACAACTGAAGCAACAAGATATAGCTTCTTTGCCTCAAGTCGCTCTCCAGTATAATGCACCCTCCACTCAACTATCAAATTTCTCCTCCACCAAGACTGATCATACCCCCCTACTAAATCCCAATAGTTCCCTATCGTGCCCAGGATTAAAATAACCTGGCCCTGACTGCCTTTCATGTCTTTTTATGACTTATTTCCTTCCATACATTCTATGACCCAGTGACACCAGTCTCCTTTTTTACTCCTTGAAAACAGCACTTCATCTCCTGACTGAGTGTTTGGCTGTCCCCTATGCATGGATCATTCTACTTTCTCATCCTCACCTCTAAAGTTCCCTTACTTGCTTCATGTCTCCAGTAAAGTTCCACCTTCTGCAAGAAATCTTTCCCACGCCTCTTTAGTATCCTCCCTCAGATTTAACACACACACACACACACACACACACACTGTTTTTCTCCTACCCACCCCCCCCCACACATACCAACTGATCCTGTATATATCTTGTTTGCACATAGCTGTTTGTATAGTCGTCCTCCCCCTTAGAATGAGAGCTCCCTGATAGCAGGAACTTTTTTACCTTTGTTTCTTTTTTTAGTGGGTGGGGGTAGGGTGGGATTTGTCTTTATTTTTCCTTTAATCCCTCAAACTTAACACAATGACTAGTATATAGTAGGTGCTTAATAAATATTAGTTGACAGAAGGACTGCTACTCTTTTTTATTATATTCTTTTTTTTTGCTTTTTTGGAGGGGGAGGGCAGGACAGTTGGGGTTAAGTGACTTTCCCAAGGTCACACAGCTAGTACATGTTAAGTGGCAGAGGTCGGATTTGAACTCTGGTCCTCCTGCCCCCTGGGCTGGCGCTCTATTCACTGCACCACCTAGCCGCCCCAAATGACTGATATTCTTATGCAATCTTCAGCCCACCCAGAAAAGTAATGCATTGATCAATCATAGAAAGAGAGATAGAGGGGGCGGAGCCAAGATGGCGGCGTAGCAGCAGCAACATATCGCAGCTCTCACATAGCCACCCCCAAATACCCATAAAACAGGACTCTAAACCAATCCTAGAACTCCAAAATGCACACAAAGAAACTTCCCACTAAAGTCAGCTCGGCTACAACGAACCATATCAGCACTGCGAACCAAAACCAGCCTGGCCTGAAGGCCTGGCTGTGCCCCAGGGGTGGCTGGACAGGAGGAGCCAAGGAGCTTCAGGTGAGCGGCTTAGCGGCAGCTGCGAGTGGGAATTGTGAAAGGGGGAGATAAGCAGTCCGGCCAGAAGGCCTCCAGAGCGGAAAAGCAAAAGGCAGAGGTTTTGCACCCGCCTCAGCGTTGCAGCTTCCCGCCCTGGCCTGCAGGCAGCAGGGGGACTGAGCGATTGTACTCAGGCCAGGGCTC
>CM053581.1:484907056-484923457 GCA_028627135.1 Pseudochirops cupreus
CTCCTGGATCTATTTTCCAGGTCAGTGGTTTTTTCAATGAGATATTTCACATTGCCTTCTATTTTTTCATTTGTTTGGATCTGTTTAATAGTACTTTGATTTCTCATAAAGTCATTAGCTTCCATTTACTCCACTCTAATTCTGAAGGAATTATTCTCTTCACCGAGCTTTTGAGATTCTTTTTCCATTTGGCAAATTTGGCTTTTTAAGGCATTCTTCTCCTCATTGGGTTTTTGGGCCTCTTTTGCCATTTGAGTTCATCTATTTTTAAGGCGTTATTTTCTTCAATCAGGTTGTTGATGATCTTTTTATGATTTTCTTGCATCATTCTCATTTCTTTTCCCAAGTTTTCCTCCACTTCTCTTACTTGATTTTCAAAATCCTTCTTGAGCTCCTCCATGGCCTATAACCAGTTCATATTTGTCTTGGATCGTTTTGGTGCAGGAGTTCTGCCTTCATTGTCTTTTTGCCATTCCATGTTTTGATTCTTTTTGTTCCCAAAATAGGAATCTAAGGTTTAACTACTGTGCTTGCTTTGTTTCCTTTGCTTGCTCATGCTGCCACTCCATTGCTTGATTTTTGAGCTCTTTGCCACAGTTAGAACTCTGCTTCCAGAGAGGAGAGCTTTGTCCCAAATTGCTGGGGTTTGCATAGCTGATGGAGCTATTAGTTGGGTGCCCTCTCCACTGCTCCTACAAGCTCTGTCTCACTGGTCACACACCTCAGGATCACCACCCAAGACCGTGATCTGGATCCAGGCAGGTTAAAGCAAGAGTGATTATCCTCTGAATGGTGGCTTGGTCCCCCTACAATCTGTAGGCGATGAGCTCTGAAGCAGCCATGTGGAGGTGGCTGCATGGATGCTGAGCCTTCACCACTCCTTCGTCCAGGGACAGAGGCTGGACCATGTACCTACTCCCCCTCAGTTCCAACAGATATCCACACTGACCTTTTACTTTGTCTTTGGCATTTATGGGTTCATATTTCTGGAAATCACCACAGCTGCTGATGATCCATTCTCCTGAAGTCTGTTCCAGCTGCTGCTGGTCAGGGATGCCCTGGGGCAAAAACTGGGGACTCATGTGGGGCTGGGCTTGGCTCCCAGCACACTGTGATGGACCCTTCCTGTCTGCCTGCCAGGCTGCCTTCAGAGGAAGATTTGTTTCTGTCACTTTGTGAGTTCTGGAGCTCTAAAATTTGTTTAGATTCACATTTTAGAGGTATTTGAGGTGATTATAGGGGGAGTTCACAGAGTTTTCTTGCTTCTATGCCACCATATTGGCTCCACTCCTCCCCAGTTCTGTCTCTTTTAATACAGCTTAGTCCTTTTTTCTCTCCTGCCGTATTATACTGCTTACTCATTTTGAACTTGTAGCACTCCAACATCCCCTTTATTCAGGACATTAACCACCCAACATGCCCCTTTGCCCCGCCCCCCCAATTGTACAGGTGAGACTAATTTTTTTCTGCACTGAAAAGCAATCATTTACATTCATCCTTATTCAGTTTCAACTTAGAATCAGTCAAATGCTCTAGCCCATCAAGATTTTTTTTTTGGATCCTTATGCTGCTGACAAGCTTTGTACCTTCTACATATTTGATGAGAATACCACCTATGGATTTATTCAAGTCATCAATAAAAATTAGAGAGCACAGGGCCACATGAAGATTGCTGGGGGTATTATTCCAGACTTCCTGTCATGATGACACTGAAACATCAACAATTACTCTGGGAATATGGTCCCTCAATCAGTTCTGTATCCATTTGGTTCTATTAGTATCTTATCAATGACTTTCCATATTTCCCATAACAATTGTATGAGGCACACTTTGAAAGCTTTACTAAACTAGAGGAAACTGTGTCCATAGTGTTTCTCTCTTCTACTGATTTCAGTAATTCTGTCAAAAAAGGAAATAAAGTTAGCCAGGTAAGACTTGTTCATGATGAACCCATGCTGGCTTCCATCCTCCTATTCTATATATTTACCCTCTACCTCCTTAAAAATTCATTCCAGTATTTTCACAGGCATCACATTCAGCTCAATGACCTGTATCTTTTTTTTTTCCATTCTCTGTTGTCTTCACTCTTTGAAAACTGGGGCAACATTCACCCTTCTCCTATCTTGTAATATCTTTCCCATTTTTCTATGCTATTTCAAATGCTACTGTCAGTGGCTCATCAATCACATCATCCAGTTTTCTCAGTACCTGAGAATGTAGCTCAACTCAGCCAGGTGGCTTGAATTTATCAAGAGCAGCTTGGAGCTCTCTTACCACCTTGTTAGTGATTTCTTATTGTCATTTCCAGGGCAAATGTCATTCTCCTGGGCAGATAAAACAGGCAAAACAAGAATTAAGCAGTTCTTCCTTTTATTCATTATTGGTTATCATAATTGCATTCATTCTAATCCAAGTTCCCATTCCTTTTTAGATCTTCCTTTTCTTCCCAACATAGCTTTAAAAACCTACTTGCTGTTAGCCTCAGCTCATTTTGAGCATTCACATCACAGACATGCTTTTTACAACACCATGCAACATTATTAAATTCACCTTCCTCTGTTATCTGACTTTGTTTTCATCTTCTGTACATTTCTTTTTTAAATCTACATTTGTTAGCAATTTGCCTGTGTAGATACATCAGTTTCTTCAGACAAAAACTGTCCCCCCCATCTTTCCCAGAGAATTTCCTTCTTGACTATTTCCCATCCTACTTCATAATATCCTACCTGTATTGCCTCTGAACCTGGTAAAATCTGCTTTCTCCAAAATCTTGGGAGCATGTCAGACTATGTCGAGTTTTTCTTTCCTTCTCAATCACAAAATCTAGGAGGCAGGGTTCATTTTTCCATAGGGTTTCCCAAATTCCCATCTTAGCAACTAGTTCCTTCCAATTAGTAAGGATCATCAGATCTAGAATTGAATTTTCTCTTGTTGATTCCTCTACCTGTTGGTCAAATTTGCTTCCTTGCATTAGGAAATATGGTTCCTCTTATTCATTAACTGTGCTTATTTTTCACATAAATAATTGAGGTGACAGATTTTGCTAGTGGACCCTTTCTTAGAGTTTACTTCCTGTGAGTTCCAGGATATTTAACTATTATTATTGTAACCACTCTCCATGGTATCTAATTTTGGGGATATACACAGATGGTCTTATCCCATCTTTTGTCTTTTCTTTTTTTAACAATTTAAAGTCCTTTTGATTACATTTGCAACACACCTGGTTAATACATTCTTCCCAGCCATTGTGAAGTACACACCATTTCTGGCTAGGAATTGGCCATCCCTGTACTTTAAGTCCAAAACTTAAAAGTCCCATGCCTTAGCCAGTTGTTTACTTCTCAAATTAACCTTTATTTTCTGTATCCCTTAACTTTAATAAACAAAGAGAAAAAGACAACCTTTCCCCCTGTGATGTTCAGTTTCCTGCTGGGAACTTCATAGTCATTAATACTTTTTTTAGTTCCTCCTGGTAATATTACTTGTCCCTATATAAATCACCAGAACTGTGTAGTTGTAATTGGTTTTGACAACTCTTGAAAGGTTATCTGTTATAACTGCAGAATAAAAATTACCCAACCCACAATAAGAAAAACGAAGAGCTCTGAGCCAATGACACTTTATTAAAATGTCCATGATCCCCTCCAATGAAGTGGACTTCAGACCTTCTTCACAAGCTGAGATCTCCTCTCCTTCTACGGTCCTATGTTTATAGGGTTAGCTATGTAAACATTCAAGAATAGCTATAGAGAGGCAGAATAATTTCATTGGTTTATATATGACACAGACTAAAATAAGCAAAACAATATATCAGCGAGATCATGAGTTGGGTAAAGCAAGAAATATCTCCATTGCCTAGGTGATCATAAGATGGTCACAAGATGGGTACCTGCTCACTTTGGACAAGAGAGAATAATGTGGACATACAAAAGTAATTTGGGGGACTTTCCATGTAGTTGAGTCACCTCTGCCACACTGAGATTGGTCACCACAGCAAGGAAAAACAAGGATAGAGGGCCTCCAGCCACCTTCCCATGATGATGCCATCTGCAGCGCACAGCTCTGGGGCCAAATATATGGAACATAAAATCATATCAAATTGATTGATACTAATTGGAATAGAGTAGGGGGTCTTCAGTGAATCAAGTTCCTCATTACATGTGCCTTAGGAAGACAATACTAGTGACCTCACTAGTCAACAAAAACACCCACTACCTCTCAATAGAGAATCACCAACTAATGCTAGCTATCCTTTTCTTCTTTCTCTAATCCAAACTAAATGATTGCTCTTAATAATGGCTGTGGCTATATTATAGAATTCCTTGAAGGACAAGAAGCTTCTTCTACTTCGGAGCATGCAGATCTTAATCTAAGCTCCAATTATACATCCTGTCCTTTTCTCCCCCTTCCTTTTCTCCCCTTTGTAATATTCTTTCACTTTCTAACATCCTCATAAGGGTCAAGCTCTCCTTTTTTCATCTCATATGCTTTTCTTTTTCCTTGCTATATTCATTTCTTTTATGAACACTTTATCTTGAGACTGACAATCTGGAAAGTAGAAAGGCATTCTTTCAGTCCTTTTATTTCTCCTCCAGAGAAATCATACTACATTTGAGATACAAATAACAGTCATCTAGTTGTGGCAGAAATGCAAACATCATACGTTCAGCATAAATAAGAACATGATTTCCTCTATTTTCAATATCACTAGAAATTTTCCGCCTTATTAATTTTTTTGCAAAACCTGTGAGTGCTTATACCTCAAATCATCTCTTAACAATTTGACAACCCCACTCAGCTTCCTTCTTTGGTCTCAACAACCTCATAAGCATATCTATTTCACTTCTGTCTTGCTCATCAACCTACTTGGTTTTATCAATTGCCCACTATAATCCCAGTAATCCACTCAATGAATTTGCTTCAGCCTTCAGTTTTTTCCAATTTCGTTTTCTTACACTGGCCTATCTTACCCAACCATTTTCTTCTTTTCCTTCTCTCTTCTTCAGAACTTATTCTGTGATCCTCCTTACTTGCCCCTAATCCTATTCCTCTTTTAACTAGGAGGTAGAATCTCAACCAGTATCTGAGACTAGAGAATACGAAACTTCAAATTTTCCTCAGTTTTTTTTTCAAATTCAACCTATGATTGACTTCCCAAGTTCAAACCTTTCCAAAACACATATATACCTTTCAATCTTTTGGTCTTCTTTTCTTTTCCTATTCCTCCAATAACCCTCTGCCATAGAACACAGACATCAATAAAAATTTAGCCCCGCTTCAGATTTAAAGAGATTATGAGGCTCTCAGAAAAAGACTAAAAATTATCACTTCTGTAAAAGCAGAATATTTACTATAATCATATATTATGTCTATGACAAAAATTAATTTAACAATGTTCAGTTCTTTTTCAGATGTGCCCAACTCTTCATGATACTATTTGGAGCTTTTCTTGGCCAAGATACTTGAGTGGTTCACAATTTCCTTCTCCAGTTCATTTTATAGACCAGGAAATTGAGGCAAACAGGATTAAGTGAGTTGCCCAGGATCACAGAGCTAGTAAGAATCTAAGGTCAGATTTGAACTCATGAAAATAAGTATTCCTCACTCCAGGTCTGGCACTCTATCTATTGTGCCACTTAGCTGCCAGAAAATAATGCATGAAATCTAAAAATGAAAGAGCAACAGAATAATAACTATATCTAACACTTATGTAGTGCTTACTATGTGTGAGGTACTGTGCTAAGTACTTCACAACTTTTATCTCATTTGATCCTTATAACAACAATGGGAGTCAGGTGAAATTATTATAATCATTTTACAGATAAGGAAATTTAAACACACAGTCACTTAACTTAAAACACTTAACAGTCACTTGCCTCAGTGATAACAATCATAAAAGTCTGTACAACAACAACCATGTGCAAACTATTTAGGATAACCAGTAATTTTGATATGGTTTTATTTGGTTCCAATAATGCTCACAGAAGCTTCTAATGACAAGGTTGACTCAAAATGTCTGGCCTTGCCCAGATGAAAATGGACTGAGCTAGTTTCCACAGCTAGTGAGCTGTCTTGCACTATACTCTCCTATTGTTCTTTTAAATTCTGCAGTTCAGAAACAATATCATTCCAAGGAAGTGAGCAAATGTTGGAATTCTTAAAGAGCACACTTCAATGACTTTTAGGACTATCACAGTTCTATTAATGTGCAGAAGTCAAACATTTTAAGGATTATTCAAGCTGGCAGTGAAACAGAGTCAGTCCTTCCAGCACACAGACACAGACACACACAGCAAAGTCAAAACTACACAGTGAAAATATACATTTTAATACATTTTAAATACATTTAAGTAATTTTTTTTTAAGTTTAATTTTGAAAGAACTTATCCAGTGATGTAAACAGTCTAAAAATTATCTCTTAGGTAACGAATGGATCTTTAAATAATGTTCTTTGCTAAATACTTTGGGGGTAGAAGTAGGACTAAAGAAACATTTTTAGAACTACTGGACAGGATAATGTCAACTTGCAAGAAATATGTTAAAGCAAAGATACTTTATTACAAAATTAAAAGCATAAAAGTACAAATGAAAAAACAAGAAAAGTGGTTTAAGATCTAAAGCAATTTAATTAGGGCTGATAATAACAACAATTAGAATACTATAGTCATGGAAAAGCTATACTCAAAAGCAACCCAAAGTAACATTTATGAGACTGAAAGAAGCAACGAAATAGGAAATGGACAGATGGACTTATGTCTCAAGATAAAGATAACAAGAATACCATGTTTTCAGTTTAATTCATAATGTCTTATCAAAGACTGATTTTGTTGTTTGTTTACTTTTTACAGACACTTTTATAAGTGAGCATAGACGCAAATTACCCAAGACAGACTTAAAAGAATAACAAAATACTTTTGCTGGTTTATTGACAGTACCATTTGAAACATGGACATTACAAAAATAGAATAAAATGAAAACAAAAACACAGAAACAAACACACATAGCCAACCAGTTATTTTTATAAAAAGGAGCAAAACCATACCAATTCTATATTAACTAATGTATAAGAAACAGAATATCTGAATTGAGAATGAAAGAAGCAAGATATTTTAAGTTATTTTTTAAAGAAAAATCCTCAAAAGAAAATGTAAGATTATTGGGAGAAAAAATAAGAAAAGTTTGAAAAATATAGAATTTCCTAAGAAGAGCTGAATAAGCAGAAAAGAAACTAACATTAAAAGGTAATGTCCCACGCAACCTTGAAAAAGTTTTAATTTGTTAATATTTCAATAACAATTAAAATATGAAATTCTACAAGTTATTAAGAAAGCAAAATAAGATTCAGGTTGTTTAAATAAAAGCAGATTAGATTTCTTCTCTTGATACAAATTCTAAGCACTAAGAATTTGGCTTAAGGGAGGAATAACCTATTGGGTATCTTACCCTAAGGAAAGTAGGGGGAAAGGGAGTAAGAGGGGGGATGATAGAAGGGAAAGCAGATGGCGGGGTAGGGTAGTCAGAAGCACACACTTCCGAAAAGGGACAAGGTCAAAGTAGAAAATAGAACAAGTGAGGGGCAGGATAGGATGGAGGGCAATAGAGTCAGTCTTTCACAGTATATCCACTACAGAAACGTTTTGTGTAACTACACATGTACAACCTATATTGAATTGCTCATCTTCCCAGTACATGTGGGTGATGAAGGAAGAAGGGAAACAATCAGCAATTCAAAGTTTTTAAATAAAATGCTTTTTAAAAAACATTTATTATTGTTATTATTATTATTACATGCAACTGGGAAATAAGATATACAGGCACTGGGATATGGAGATCCATACTGTCCTACCTGAAAGTCAGAGGGGGGAAAGGGGAGAATATAGGAGAGGGCAGATTAGGGGAGGGGATGTTCACTGGGATTGCTATTTTGGGGTGGTGGGTAGGGGAAAGAGGGGGAGAAAATTTGTAACTCAAAACCTTGTGGAAATGAATGTAGTAAACCAAAAATAAACAAAATTTAATTTTAAAAATTGATACATATATTAATGGTTTAGGGTTAAACCCAAGAGTGACAAGATTGTGCTTATTACTCCTTCAGGGGAAAATGTATGCGATTTAATCCCTTATAAATTATTAATTGGTTTTAAATAGTAATTTCCTATGGAAACCTTAATTTAAAATGTTTAGACAAATGGACATAAAGATGGCTATAAGAAACTATATCAATTACTACTAAAAGATTTTTCCAAATCATTTCCCTTTGCCTCACTTATTCAAAAGGTGTGGTTAACCATCAATCCCATTTGTTTCATAATCAGATAAGGCCTTACAAAAACTTTTAATATAGAAAATATCAAAAACAAGTTAATTCACTTACCTCATAATAACTTCGAACTGCATTACAAAATGCTTCATCTGCTACAATTTGGGTTTCCCCATTAAGAAAGGCCAGAAATCGTTCTTTTAGTATCTGCAACTGTTGTTTATTAAGCTGTAAAAATGAGGGAAGATAGGAAGAAAGTTAACTGCTGAAGTCCAATGTAAAGATATGTAAATGGTTTAATACAGGGTAAATTTTACAAGAAGAATAACAATGTACCATGGAAGTTTATAAAAGAAAATAAACATTTCCCAAATATTTTCTCCATTTTCTCTGGTTAAATTTAAAATATTTATATTACCACCACAAAAATAATCCATTCCTTCAAGAATCTTAAATCCTTTCAAGCTTGAAAATGGCATGTCATAGAACTCCAGGCAGCAAAATATTAAAAGCCTCATTTCTAGATTTAATCTAATAATCATTTGATATTTTAATATATCTGGAGACCTATAAGCATTATACATTTAGAACATCTAAATTGCCTTTTCAGAATTTTGGAGATAGAAGAGATACTATGACAAGAACCTGAAGTAGATGTACTTGTGTATTGTAAAAATAATGTTTTTATGGTGACAAATCCAAGATTCTCTAGATCATATCCTCCAAGTCTTTTGATTACTTTGAGTATAATACAGAAATATAATCAAAAAATATTTTAAAAGACCTGGCATCATGATTGAAACAAACATTGAAGTATGAATCAAACTATCTGGAGTTGAAATTCTAATTTGTCTTGGGCAAGAAGTTGGACTTTGGTTTCCTCATATTTAAAATGAGGAAATTATATTCATTTCAATGATCCCATCTAACCCGACCATTCTATGATCCTGTAATAATCAGGCATGGACAGCTACAACCTGAATTTGAGTGAGGAGTTTCAATACAGGAAATATGGCAAGTGTTAGAATGCATAAGGGGAAAAATAGAAAAAAAAAATTTCCCATCACAGAGAATTCTGTACAATTCTAGGTTCTATAACCAGGAAGAATATAGTGAGTTTGGAGATAGCTACAAAGATGAATAAAAGTTTGGAAAATAAAATGGATGTGGAAAAGCTAAGGGAAACTGTATGAATTAGCCTAGGAAGGATGACTACACAAAATCAATTTAAATCTATGTTCAAAAATCCTTTTAAATTCTATTCAAATATGATGATCTATATTATGGGATACAACTTCTTTCACAAGATGCATTTCTAAAGGAACTTGAAAGAGAAGGCAGTTTATATAGGTGTTGCTAGTAGCAACTGGCTGATTTTAAAAGTGCTCTATTCTACACAGATTAGTTTAAACAAGTTTTAGGCTGGGCACAGAAAAAAGAGTTATTTCATTCTACTAAAGTTAGTTCATGATTTTTTTCTTGAGATGGGGAGAGAAGCAGATACTTTTATAGCCTCAGTGACATCACACTGTACAGTATTTTTCCCTCTCTCTTAAGGAAGCAAGGGCTTTGGTAACAGAAAGGCAAAACTATCTTTCTTTCATTAATTCAAACAGCCTAACAAGGAATACAAATTACCTGTGGTCAAGATAGATAAATGATAACTAGAGGTCAAGGGATAAATAGATGACATTACTTTGATGTGAAGCTGATCCAAACAGTCAAGACATGACCATCAGGACAGATTTCTGGATCTCTCTTAATACACAAGGGTAGTTAAAAGTAGAAATGTTAAATATTAGTGATAAATGCTATATTAGATTAATAAAATTAACAGTGAATTAGAGTGATAAAACTTTAGAGCCGAAAGGATCATTTTACAGATTAGGGAACTGATGCCCAATTCAATCCAATCTAACCTCGATGTGTCATGCATTTATTAAGCACTTAGAGTGTACAAAAACACTACTAAACACCTTGGGAACAACTAAATCTGAATGAGATTCAGTTCATGCCTTCATTATATTTTACGATATATTCTTAGTTGGTAGTACTTTATAGCCCATTCATTCCTGTGATAAAACTTCTCAATTTTCCTTTAAGTGACCCTCAATTTTGATTTTTTAGATGGTAGTGATTATTTACTCAAAGAATGGTTCTCTCTAGATGGTGAGGTTCCCAAGATGATCCTTTTTGAAAATGACATTGTATTGGTTTTATCTAGTCTTGGATCATTGGTTCTATCTTCCACTTCTGCAAAGGACCTACCATATCCTCAATATGGATTTTCACTTTAATGATGTAGGTCAGGATTCATTCATGTCTATGTATTCTCCGGGTCTTTGTCAATATACCACCATAAACTGACTATAGAGTCTATCCAATGTCCTGAGGGCTGTCCTCACACTTCCTTCACATTCAAATGATACCAAAGGAACATTTGGTCTCTCTATTACATACCACTTTTGTCACATGACTAGCCCATCTTCTTTTTCAATAAAATCTTTCTTTGATGATGTCCTTTACATCCCTTCTACAAAACAGCTGTACAGTGTTACATTCTATGTATGTCCATTGTTCACTTCCACATTGCTCTTTTCATCTTTAATTCTCCACATTTTTCATTCAATTGTGTGATGGTAATGATGCAGTCTATTGTGGAATATCAATTTGCAAAAGTCAGCCTGTTCCCTTCTAATACTTTCACCAAGGCAGCTTTCAAAGCATGTATAAATTAATCTCATAAAACTTGATATAGGTGGAATACAGGTTTACTCATCAGTAGTTACTGGTGTTCTCTAACTCACCTTTTTTAAAAATTATGTCATATTTTTTTCATGTCTGATATCTTCCCCTTGACAACCTTGACAACCAATCCTTCAACTCCTCAAAATTGTGTAATCTGCATCACAGAACTCTCTGTACATTTAATTGGTCAAGCCAAACTGCTTTTGCTACCTTCGTTTTCTCATGCTATATTTCTACTTTCTCTATATGCCAATCTCTAGGACTACAATAGTAGAGTGCAAATACAGCAGCTCCCCTATCTTTGATGGCAAAAATAATTTAGCATAGAAGTTTGACCATATTTTTCAATATTGAGTCTATTTATTGTTCTTCTAATAATATCCTTGAATGTCCATGGGATGATTTTGCTCAATTGGGTTTCTTGCAGGGGTTTGCTAGAGACTCAACTGTTAAATTTTCACTGCGAGCATTTGTACCTTGAAAATAAGCAATGCTATAAATCAGGGCTTGAGTTATTATTTTGCTGACTAACTAGCCTTAAGAAAGTGATAGGAGAATATATTAATAATGAAGATTAAACTTAAAAGTATCATATATGCATATTTTCAGAGTGCTGGTTGTTAAATATTTACCAGAACATCCCTGTTTTCTTCCAAAAAAACTTCTTTAAACTATATTTTCTTATCATTTTTCCCACTGAGATTTTCCATGAGATGATATTTCTCTACCCAAGATAAAGGCATTGCAAAGCTCAAAAATTCACAAAAAAGGAGTCAGTGAAAAAACAAGTGTCTTACACACACACACACACACACACACACACACACACAAATATACAAAGCAAAAGTAGCAAGCAAGGTAAACTAGAGATTCTTTAGCCTCCTATCACCACAACTTTGTAGAATAGAACTAATTATAGTATTAATGGCAGCGTGATTGGAACTGGGAATCAAGTGTGTAAAACATTCAAATTATTTGCCAAAGCAAATTGTATTATATTCCCAGAGAATCTTTGAAATTGGCAAAAGTCATGGCCTGTTCAAATCAATTCATCAAGAATTCATTCAGGTTACTTAGTTATTATCCTTTCTGGAGACAAAACAACGATCAGTTGACCTCTAAATACTGCTTTTAGGTCATCTGAACACTGAGTGAAAAGCTTTAAATGCCACATTCATTCTTTAAACAATTCCCTTTTGCTCTAGAGAGGAAAATATTTTCAGTTATTATCTCATCAGTTAACAAGACTTCTAAGTTTTATTCATTTACTTCGAAGCTTTAATAGTTTAAAACTTTAGTTATTAATCTAACTCAAATCTAACCCACCTCTTTACATCTTCTAAACAAGGTGAGATACTTGGTCAAAAGTTTTACTAAAATCTAAGGAGCTTATGTCTCTCTGTCACATTGCCATCATTTGCCAATCTAATAATCTTGTCAACAAGGGTAGTCTGGCATGAATTATTAATAATAAAGAAACGCAAGTTTTCTGTGAACATCACTTCCTTTTCTAGATGTTTATTAGTTATCCTTTTAATAGGTTCTAACCAAGTTAAATAATTTGAAGACTTAATTGTCTTTTCTTAAAAATCAGAGTACCATTTGCAATTATCCCATCCTACGGCATCCCTCTAGTTCTACACACACTTTCAAAGATCAATAACAAATGATTTAATCGTATGAACAAGTTCACTCAGGGCGTAGTTCTTTTGGATGGGTGACTTGTTCTGGCAAAAGCAGGTATCTACTTATGTTGGGCATCAATTCCCAGCACAGCCATTTTTGTTCTATTTTTTTCAAGGAAAAGAGAAAAATCATTCTTATGGCAGAGAAAACAAGCAAAACTAGAGTGTAACAGCTTTCTTTCATCCATCATCAGCTATAATTATTTCATACACTTGTGCAGGAGTCCTATCATTTCTTTGGTCTTCCTATTTTGCTCTAATATAAATTTTCTGTCATTCTTAGCTTTCCTCATCTTTTTTCAGCTCATTCCCAGCCTTGGAGTTGTTGACAATGCTCTAATAAGGCCATTCTATACTTTCATTTTCTCTAAGTTACCTGTTCTTTCTCCAGTTTTCTGTACAGGTCAATAATTTGGTTGGTAATTTCCTATATGTGTGCATAGGTCTTTCTAGACCACTACCCGTTTGTTCTCTCATTAGAATTGTGTGTTTCTTCATAATTCTTCATATGTTCAGAATTTCATTCATCACAGAATCTCATCACTCCTCATCTGACTTCCCCGCAGAATATTTTTCAGAGGATCTTCTCAATCTCTCTTCTGAATCTGTTCTTGCAAAGTTTAGGATTTATGTCAGACTATGCCTAATTTTTTTTTCCATTATTCTATAATAAAGTCTAATGGAATGGTCATTTGCCCCTAAATTTCTCATCTTCTCTTCTAGCAAAATCTGTCCTTTTTAGTATGAATTATATCTAGAGGGATTATTTTTTAAATGAAGTAAAAAAAATATCAGTTGGCCTGCTCTGGGAGCTGGGAGAACTTTCTAGGACACATTCAGATAACTGACACCTTTCATCACTGCTATTTGTTTACCATGACTCTATGCCAAGATCGTGATCTTTTTCTTGGACTCCACACTTATTTCCTCTCCCAGTCCAAGTGTTTATAATATTCTGCAATGACAGTATCTCTTCTGTTCCTTGTTCAGTTGATCTTCACACAACTTCTGTCCATGATGCTTCCCTCCTCTTGTTCCTACATTTCTTCATGAGTCTCTTCTATTAAAAGACAACAATATAGCCCTTACCCTTTGCCTATCCTGTTTATTTTGAATAAAAATATAGCTTTTCAGAGTCATATTCCAGGAGAAAATAGGAATCATAATTGTTCTGCAACATTTTGATAAACTGACAATGCAGAAATCCCTCAATTATCTGGTGATGATGTTAGAAAGTTCCCAAAATCTTTGCAGGGAGAAAATAAAGCAGATGGCCCCTGTTATCGTGGTAATATTACTTGCTGTCCCTGCCTAAGAGACCCTGCAGTTTTGTCTAAAAGGACGTTCTCCACAAATTAAAATTATTTGATCTCTTTCCCTTACTTCCTTCCCTTGAACAGAGAATGTTTCCTTATTCCAAGAATAAATCTTGTCAATTACATTCCAAATACTCTCCTTTTCTCTTTTGGTTTATTATCCTCTTTCTCTACTCGTTCCTCTTCTGTGAAATGCTGTACTTATCTATCCAAAATTTCTGCTGATTGGCTGTGTACCCACCCTAAGCAGGCCTAAAAGTGAGAACAGTATTCCTTAAGATGCTCAGAAATCACTTTGCTTTCAGTTTGGTCTCCTAACTTTGACCCATTATCACTGAACCACCATCAAAAGATAGGCTATTCCTAATACCACAACACAATCCAACAGGTCTCAGTTATAACTATAACATCAAGTTTCTAGTTCATTTTACTGACTGAACAGCCTACCTTACATTTTCATATAAGCATCAGAGATAACACATTTTTTTGCATGCTTTTTTCTCTTGGTTCTTTGAAGAATTATCTTATCTCAACTGGGCCCTTCACTATGGTATGGAAAACCTTCTACTATTCTTTGTTTAATTCTCTATCACATTCTCCCCAGTGTCTCTTTAAAGGCTCTCTCCAGGTCAATTATACCAGCCGTCACCCCTCCTCTTCATCTTAGAAGGTATAACTTAATGATTTACTGATAAAATTTAAGCTATTCATGGATGTCCCCTCTTCTTTCCAAGTCTATACCTCAAATCCCCTTGACACCATTATTCTGTAGAATCTTTCCTCTCCTTTCCTTTACCTTTTCTCTAATATCTGAAAAAGAGAAGTCCTTCTTCTTGCAAGAGATAATCTCTCTATCTGTGCTTGATCCTATTCCCTCCAATCTCCTTACAATGTTGACTGTACCTTTCAGATACTATTTTCTGTTCCTTCCTTAATCCTTTCCTCCACTGCAGACAAGTTGAGTTATTCGCCATTACCTGTTCACAGCACATTATTGTGTGCATACATGGAGTTTAACAAATATTTATTGAAACGAAAATATATCTGCTTCAGTGCCTCGCCTCCTGACTGTGACAATTTATCCTCAATAGGGCTAAGTGCCAATTTCTTTTTCTTTTCTGTGTAAATCACCTCATCCCTAATGCCTAACACAGTACCTGGCTACAAGCAAAATTTTGCTGAACAAGTGAAAGTATGAATTAAATCAAATGAAATTCAGGGACTTTGCCTTCTTTGTGTATGCTTTCTGAAGAAGTAACAGCTATAGACAGTTGCAGAGCCTGGGTTAAGGCAAGGAAGTAAAATGCAATGAGTTCTGAAGTGGAAGGCAAGAGACCTTAGTTGTAATCCCTGTTTTGGTATTCACTCAATGTGAAAACTAAAGTAGTTTAAACTCCTGAGGTCTGTTTCCTCATCTTTAAAATGAAGGGGTTGGTCTATATTATTTCAAAGGTTTTTTTCAAATTATGACATTCTATAGTTCAAAGATTTGTCCTAACTTCCCCCAGAAATAGGGTCAGGATTGATGTTGTAAATGTAATACTGAAAAAATAGGTACATTTTTAATGTGCAAGGATGCTCAACACTTACTATGTGATGATGTATTTAATCAGTAGATAATGAAAAACTAGAAAGCAACTAGAAACAAAAGGATGCTTAGCAGCAAAAGCCTTTTTTTTTAAAAAGGAACTTATTTTAATAATAAAAGTAAAAATATTACATTAAGATATCATTGTGTGGACAATATTAATCCTTTAAATATAGAAACAATTTTCAGAATTGTTTCAAAAGATATTCTTACCTTTCAAAAATGGTCCCCCCCAAAGGCCATTCTAATTCAAAGGTAACATTATCAATATATCTTTGTTGTCAACATCCATGTGTTTATGAGATTTAAGTTAATGAAAATTCTCATCAAGATAAACATTAAAAGAATTGAACACATCATCAGTACATTGCTTTAGATTTTGCTTTTCAAGACAATATTGCTTTGTGTTAAGAAAATTACTGATAAGCAAAGGTAAACGATTGACAGATTTACTCAAAAACCAAGGATAAAAAGATGGGAATCTTGGAGATGATTACTGAAGTTAAGTGTCAGGAAACAAGACTTTTCACAAGAAGACACGATCTTAAAAAGGGAAGGGGGATGGGGGGTTCAAGATGGCAGATTAGAAGCAACAACCCAGACAAATACTTTCAACATTCCCCTCCAAACAACTTTAAAATAATGCCACAAATCAAATTCTGGAGCTGCAGGGCCAACAAAAAGTCACAGTGATTACATTTTTTCCAGTCTAAGACAACTCAAGGGGCACCAGGAGAAAGGTATGTGGTACAGGGATGGAGCCAAACCACAGCACAGCAGCTACCAGCGAGGGCCTTGGAGGTG
>CM053581.1:484923957-484969423 GCA_028627135.1 Pseudochirops cupreus
CACAGGCACTGTGGAAGGGAGATTCATCCTGCCCTATGAGAAAGTTAGAGGAGTGATGGGGGAGGACATAGGAGAGATTAGATTGGAGGAAGGGTCATACAAGGGGATGGCTGTTTTGAGGGGGGGGTAGGGGAAAGATGGGGAGAAAATTTGTAACTCAAAATCTGATGGAAATGAATGATGTAAACTAAAATAAATAAAATTTTAGAAAATTTAAAAGAAGGTAATGTGAAAAATCTCATTGGAAAAACCACTGACCTGGAAAATTGATCTAGTAGAGATGATTTAAAAATTATTGGACTACCTGAAAGCCATGATCAAAAAAAGAGCCTAGAAATCATTCTTCAAGAAATTTTCAAGGACAATTGCCCTGATATTCTAGAACCAGAGGGCAAAATAGAAATTGAAAGAATTCACCTATCACCTCTTGAAAAAGATCCCAAAAAGAAAACTCCTAGGAATATTATAGCCAAATTTCAGAGTCCCCAGATCAAGGAGAAAATATTACAAACAGTCAGAAAGAAACAATTTGAGTACTGTGGAAACACAATCAGGATAACACAAGATCTAGCAGCTCCTACATGAGGGGACAGAAGGGCTTGTAATATGATACTCCAGAGGTCAAAGGAGCTAGAATTAAACCCAAGAATCACCTACTCAGCAAAACTCAGTATAATGCTTCAGAAGAAAATATGGTTATTCAATGAAATAGAGGACTTTCAAGCATTCTTGATGAAAAAAACAGAGTTGAATAGAAAATCTGACATTCAAATACAAGAAGCATGAGAAGGTAAACAGGGAAAAGAAATCATAAGGAATTTATTAAAGTTGAACTATTTACATGCTTACATGCAAAAACGATAATTGGAACCTATGAAACTTTTCTCAGTATGAGGATAGTTGAAGGGAATATAAATGCATATATATATGTATACATACATATATATGTCCATATAGGAGGGTATATGTGCATATGAATACATATGTGAGCATGTGTATATATGTGTACAGGTATTCATAGACATAGGGCACAGGATCAATTGAATAGGAAGGGATGATATCTAAAAAATAAAATTAAGAAGTGAGAGGAATATATTGGGAGAGAGAGAAAGGGAGAGATAGATTAGGGTAAACTATCTTATATAAAAGAGATAAGAGAAAACTGTTACAATGAAGGGGAAGAGCAGGAAGGGGAGAGGGAATGGGTCAACCTTACTCTCACCAAATTTAGCTTAAGGAGGGAATAACATACATACTCAATTGGGTATCTTACCCTACAGGAAGTAGAGAGGAAAGAGATAAAGGGGGGATGATAGAAAAGAGCACAAATTGGTAGTTAGAAGGAAACATTTTGAAAAGGGGCAGGGTCAAAGTAGAAAACAGAATAAGTGGGGGATGGGATAGGATGGAGGGAAATATAGTTAGTCTTTCACAGTATAACTACCATGGAAACGTTTTGTGTAACTACTACATGTACAACCTATATCGAATCGCATGATCTCCCAGTGGGGGTGGATGAGGAGGGAAGAAGAAGAAGAATCTGGAAATCAAAGTTAAAAAAAAATTGTAAAAACTTGTTTTTTATATGCAACTGGAAAATGAGATACACAGGCACTGGGGTATAGAAATCCATCTTGCCCTACCAGAAAGTTAGGGGAACATTGGGGAGGATATAAGAGGGAACAGATTGAGGGAAGGGGTACTCAGTAGGTTTGCTATCTTAGGTTGGGAGGGTAGGAGAAAGACGGGGAGAAAACTTGAAACTCAAAATCTTGTGGAAAGGAATGTTGAAAATAAAAATAAAGTAGAAAAAATATTAAAAGAAAAAAGATAAAAAAAGATTAGAAGCACATTTTATAATGCCACTATATATATGTATATATGCATGCAAGTTTTTTAAGGTTTCTTATGTTTAATAGCAGCTTGCAAAAATCAGAAATAAGCAAAAAGAAAAATTAATTTGAATATTTGTTTATTGACAGGATGGCATTTTCCAGGAACCTGAGGAGAAGATATTCTGCTTTCAGATAGGACCAGAAACAGTATTAAGTATCAAATATTTCCAAATAATATCCATTCCCATTGTGGAAGATGTCATATGTGCCAATCATCATAACAAATTCTATTTTTTTGCCAAAAGAATAAATTTGCCAAGATTCACACCACTAAAATTTTTCTGACAAAAACAAAAATTCTAAAATACCCTTTAATTGAAAAGCCTGACCCTGTGCATGAGCTTGAGAGCATGCATGCACACACACACACACACACACACACACACACACACACACACACACACACACACACCCAAATAGTCTCTGACTAAATCTTTCAGCATTAAAATAATAAAGAATCATACACTTTTTTTTCTGGGATAATGTGTTAACACTATTTTTAGTGGTGAAAACAGATTTATTGTTCACAGAAATATAAAAATGTATGTGAGGTTTGAAAAAAAAACTGTCAGAGATTTTATGAACTGACTCTTTTTTTTATTCCAGAAGTCCATTTAGATATTGTTTAGGTGTAAAACACGTAGCTTAAGATGTCTTTCCTCTACCCAATCAATTCCAGTCACTCCCTATTATCTCTAGAATGAAATATAAATTCTTCTATTTGGCTTTTTAAAGCCCTTCAAAATCTAGCCCTATCTTATCTTTCTACCCTCCCTGTCCTTCCCAGCTCTATGATCCAGCCAAGTTGACCTTCTCTCTATTCCTCATACATTGCACTCTGTCACTCTGCTTCATGGATTTACACAAGATATATCTGGTGCTTAAAATGGACTGAGTCTTTATTTCTATCTGTCAGAATCCTTCTTTTTATTCAAGATATAGCTTCAACATCACTTTCTACATGAAGCCTTCCCCATTTCCCTAACTGCTCATTTTCTCACTACCTATCTACATTTTAAGTTCCTTATATTTATTTTATATTTATTCTGTATATATTCCAATCCCAATTAATGCAAACACAGAAGTCTATTCCATTGGATCAAAGGTATAAGCTAGGTGTTAACAAGTACTTGATCAATTTATGAGGAACGAAGTTAATCACTGAATAAAGACAGATCGTATCAAATAAAAAAATACCTTGTGATTGTCTAAAATACACACACACACCTCTACCTCTGGGACAAACTAATTTGAAATTACATATTCTAGAAGCAGGCCGGTCTAGTAAAACAACTGGAGCCCAGGCTACTGGAGAGAACAGCTTGTGGGATGTAGATAGTTTCTCAAACTCTTCCCATGACCTTGGAAGTTTGGGAGAACCATCAGAGGCATCACCAGTGCCACCAGCAATAAGGAAATGGCAGCAGTGTCGAATAAAGCAAGGATGGCTAAATGGCAGCAACCGCATTGGGAGCTGAAAGCCCTACTGCAAAAGATGCCTGACACATGGAAGAAAGGTATTTTCAAGATTCTGTACCAATCGTTAGAGAGGTTCACCTAAAAGGAATTTTATAGACACTTCACAAAAGAAGGAAAGGATTTCTGGTAATTCACAGTTGTGAGCTCATCACAAGGCCTCATGATCTCTCAGTTTGAGCCCACTTTTCCCAGGGACCTAATGTGTATTAGGTGAAAATATGTTCTACATTTTGCGAGAGGTTTCCATAACAACTGTCTTTGCTATCCATTGACTAAATACCCTAAGAATGAATGAAATTGGCTGGCTATCAATTGAAAACACAGAGGTTGGAGACTTGGGAATGACAGTACTAGGATTCCAAACCCATATGGTTATCCACCCTAGAACCCTGGGAAGAAAAGTAGTAAAAGAGAGGCAGCTAGGTGTCATACATTCAGGGCTCAGCTGGGAGTCAGAAAGTTAAGTTGAACCTTGCTATGAGCACTTACCAGTTCTATGACTCTGGGTAGTACAGCACTTAAGCTCTCAGCCCCCAATTGTTTTTTTCATCCATAAAATGAGGAAAATGATAACACTTATCTCACAGGGTTGTTGTATTAAGTGAGATAATATATTTAAAGTAATTTGCAAACCTTGAAGATATTTATAAAGACTAATTATTATTTTATTGTTATAATTAAAAAATAAATAATAATTGCCTTCCAAAGAATTAGCCCACCAATGCAAATATGCACTAGGGAAAGTAGCCACAGAGGGAGTATGACATTTTTATATATAGATGCTCCCCCCTGATAGAATATAAGTTCTTGATAGTAGGAAGTGTTTAACTTTTGGTGTTTCTACACCCAGCAAACACTCAAGACATTGCCTGCCACACAGCAGGTTCTTATAAATGCTTGCTGTTTGATTAATTATGGGAAGGATGTTGGTGACTTTTTTTTTTGTTTGCTTGTTTTCATAGTTATTTTTATTAGTTAATTTATTTATTTTTAGTTTTGAACACTCACTTCCATAAGTTTTAAATTTTATCTCTCTCCCTCCCCAAGACAGCATGCAATCTGATATAGGCTCTACACATACATTCCTATTAAACACATTTTCACATTAGTCATGTTGCATAGAAGAATTATAACGAATGGGAGAAATCATGAGAAAGAAAAAACAAAACAAAAGAAAATAGTCTGCTTCACTTTGCATTCACATTCTATAGTTCTTTCTGTGGATGTGAAAGGCATTTTCCATCATGAGTCCTTTGAAATTGTTTTTGCTCCCTGTATTGCTGGGAAGGGATAAGTCTATCAAAGTTGGTCATTACACATTGTGGTTGTTACTATGTACAATGTTCTCCTGGTTCTGCTCACTTCACTCAGCATCAGTTCATATAAGTCTTCCCAGGATTTTCTGAAGTCTGCCTGTTCATCATTTCTTATAGCACAATATATTACATTCATATACCAAAACTCATTTAGCGTTTCTACAATTGATGGGCATCCCCTCAATTTCAAGTTCTTAATCATATGGTGACTGTTCCAAATGAAAGTTTATACTTTTCCAATTTAATACCTTCCTTTTTCCTAAAAATATTGTTAAGGGAATTGGGGCAGTCTTGAATGGGGCTTTATAACACTCAAATGTAAGAATGCTGAATGAGTATAAGAAGCTGTTCCCTTTTTCCAAAGAGAATATAAAAGATATTGATCTCAAACAGAAGCAAGAAGGCTTTAGATTTGACAGCAGAGTTTTCTGACCATAAAGTTATGAGACACAGGTTATGGAATCTTTTTTATAGACTTGAGAGAAAAGGGAACAACGAGAATCTTCAATTTCTCTCGTCTTCCCTTAACTTGATACTTTTGCTCCTTTCAAATACTATCTCATTTCTGACTTTTCTTTCAGACCTAAAATCCTAAATTTAATGTTCTATATTTGCTGCCTCCATTTCCAAGTGCAGCCCCCTCTTTTTGGCCTTCCACATTTTGGTTTACATTCCTACCATATCTTTGAAACTGACAAAAGTATATGACTTCTAATTCATGGACCCCTACTGCAGGAAGTGCAATGGATAAATTTCTCATTATCACTTAAACTCTCTTCAGCCAGTCAGTAGCTATTTTCAAAAAACGAAAAAGATCAGACATGGGACACAAATTCTAATCTAGGGATTAGATGCATTTTACTTGAAGCCCAATACCTCATAGGAATCATAACATCATGAATGAGGGTACTTCTAACAGTGCAAGTAACAACTGAAGCACTCATGATCCCATGAGATAATTGGGAGTGTCCTCCCAATAAATTATTTCTATAGTATATAATCTCAACACACTAGAGACTTTTCTTTACGTCATTTTTATCCTCCACAAATGCTATTGTAGCAATTGTTCAGACAGTCCACCACACCATCTCTTACTCTCACTATGTGACCAGCCTGACATCTCTTTCAATCATACATTTTTTGAATGATATAAGACTTAATGCAATATATTTAAATCATATTTTAAATTAACAAGGCAGAAAGGCCAGGCTTGATTAGATATATTTTTAAATACATTATTTTGAAAAGCTTTTGCATTATGAACTGGAATAACAAACAAGAATAATCTTTTATACAAAGAATAGGAAGATACATATATATTATATGTGTATATCTGTATGTGTGAAAACATGAATCTCTACCATCTGCAGTTTGTTCTTTAAAGTATGTGTGTGTGTTTTATATTTAACATGATGATACCAACATTACCCTCCTAGTCTTTATCTCTTTGTAAATGATTTTTTTTAATTTTCATTGACACTTTTTTGACAATTCCTATTATCACCCACTTATTTCTCAACCCTTACCACAAATCTCAACTCAAAGAAAAACATCCTCTCTTATAATAAAGAAATATAGCACCCTTCCACAAAAAAAAACCCCAAACAAATTCACATAGGGTCTGTATTGGTAATGGAATTTGGAGATGCCCCTGTATTGGCTTGGTTTTTGCGTTGAATGTTAAAATCCAGAGCTTGTGAATCCCACTTGTGGGATGGACTTGTTGACATGAAGACAGAGGGATGAACTGGGAGGAGCCATGAATTGGGAGACAGGCCCAAACTTAGAGAAGGCAAGAAGGACTTTGAGAGAGTAGCATCCAGCACTGTGGAGGCTGAGTTGCTGAGAGAAAGACTGCTAAGAGCCCATTGGAACTCCCACCTGGAACTGCCATCCGGAACTGCCAAGGACTGAGGAGGCCTGGCTGTGATGCTGGTATATTGTCTGTCTGTTTTGATGTTGTTTTGCCAGATTCACCTGCTGGTGAAGGACAGTGCTGCTGTTATAGAGGTCCTGAAACCTGGCTGTTGGTTTAGAAGCCCTGAAGGAGGATTTTCTTGTGGTACTTACACAGAAATCCTGGAAGGGGACCTTGCTTATGTTTTCAGGGGTTCTGGGACTGTTCCACAGGCAGAGAGTGACTTGATGAGGACACTGGCTATGGCTTTGTGGAGCCTTGTCTCCCTAGAAACTGAGATTGCTGAGGGCTTGCCTCGAGGGAAGATAAAAGAAGGACCTTTCCTTGGATATTCAATGCTGAGTTTAAATTTGTTGTAACTTAAGGGTGGATGGCCTTTTGTGTTCTCCTGCCCCTTTTGAGATTCAAAGGTATGAAGCCTTTGAGCTTTCTTTGTGCTCTGTGATTGGCCAAATGAATGTACTTTGTTTATGGTTGGAGACTAATCTCCATTTGAGAAGAGACTTTTGACTGACTAAATGAATGTACTGTCTAGGGGTGGAGTAGTACCTGGCTTGAATTGAGAACTTGCTTGCTAAAGGAACAAGTTACACTATATTTTGACTTTCTCTGTTCTGTGAATGTTTGCTGAATAAATGGGGTTTACTATGCAGGTAATCCAAACCTTGGAAGTTGCCTTTGCTTGGCATTACAGGGTCATATGTGGAAATGTATGTTTTAATCTGCACCCCTAATATATTACCTCTCTGCCAACAGGTGAAAAATATGCTTCAATGGTGGTCTTCCAGATAACTGATTAGTCAATGAATTAACCTTCAAAGTTGCTTTCCTTTACATTATTATAATCTAAATATGCATTATTGATTAACATAACTTTTATATTTGCAACTTCTCAAAAATGTACAGAAATGTCGAGAAGATGGAAGCTACAGTTTCTTCAAGCCTCTTCAGGTTCTTTGGACTCTGCAGTCACTTCAGATGCTTCTGACTTCCAGCTTCAAGAAAAAGGATGAATGATGCCAACATTTCACATTGCTGGAGAAAAATTCTAGGAGGAAGGTAACATGGGAGCAACGGGAAGTCTTCATCATGTCCCTATCTCCAGCTTTCTATACAAGAGACCTTGGGGAACTTCCCTTGGGTGAAATCTAGAACTCTCTCACTTAGTTCACTTGAGTTTAACTCACATCCAATAGGAGAGCTTCACTCTGTATTTTCTGGTGTATATATATTCCCAGGTGCATACTTTCTCTAATTTCTATTTTGCTATGGACTTGGATAAATGGGTTTCTTTGCTATTTCCTACGTGTGTTCATTGTGGAGTGGGTATTTGGTAGGAAGTCAAGCTTTGGATATATAAATCTTGGGGTCTTGCTTCCTCTGATAATGAACAATGATAAGTTTAGCTTGATCTTAAAAATAATATCCCCTAAACTAATAATATTTAAGGGAGCAGATAAAGATTCTAGACTTGTATCCTGTCAATCTTCTGGCCCCAACCTTCTGCCTCATTTCCTAGAAGGAAATAATATCTTTCTTGTGAAGTGGATGCTTAGGGGAAAGCAGAAACTAGAAATGTCTATTCCGTCTCCCTTCAAGTCACCCAACACATCCCCATGCTACATGCAAAAGAGAGAGCTCAGTACATATGCAACTAATTTTGTTAAGCGAGCTACCTGGCTGTCAACTAGTGATTAACTAAAAAGTATTTAGGAAGCAAGGAAGTGCAGTGAAGTAATGAGAATGATTGGACAGGGAAACAGGATAAACAATAAAATTGTAACATCCTATGAACTGGAAAGAAATTTTATAATTTTGGGAGTCTTACTTAAAAATAAATTTATGACAGCTTTTGTTGTGATGGGTTGCTATGAATGCCAGAAAACATTCTAACTATGATGCTATAGGACTACCAATAGTGGAATACCATTATTATGAGAATCAAAAATGTGTCAGTTCCAAAGGGCAATGAAGAGAAATGATAGGTACAATGGCTGTGCATAAGATGTGATATAACAGATGTCTGAAAAATGTATGGTAAGAAAAGGATGGCTATATACCAAGAATGAGGAATAACATATGGACAAACTGAAGGCTGCAGTAGTACTCATGGAGCATTTTAAGAAAAACAAAAAAATCTGGGGAGTGTGCTTTGCCAGTTTGCCTTGGATCTCGGTTGTGTTTGCAGCTGGGTTCACCCTGCTGCTGGTACCTAAGAAGAAAAGGTAAAACTCCTGTCTCCTCTTACTCTTTGTTACTGGAGACAAGCCTCTAGCGGAATGGGGCTTTGTATCAGCAAAGGCAGTGGCCTTACCTGGGCCCTGACCTCTTCCCTCAGGGGTTCCTTGGGGGCATAAGAGGTTGGATGAATTAGCAGGAAAAACACTCTTCTTGCTTTTCCACAATGAGATGGTGACCTGAGTGTACAAGTCTAAGGAGCAAGTTAGCTGGAAAATGGAAGCTGCATTACTGATCCAGAAAACATGGCACTGGGGTTTAAAGTAGAAATAGGATCAACATAAAGGTTTATAGGGTTCAAGGATGAGTGAGATATGGTGAATATCATTTGCAAAGATTTTTGGATCACAGTCTTCAAGAAGCACACTGATAATCATTAGGGCATCTAAGTCTATTAGAGAAACAAATTTCAGTATCTTACTCCAATATCTTCAGGAAAACAGCACTAAAGTTATTCATAAAAGACTTGGAATCTTCATTAAAGAAGAAACATAAAAACTGAACGAATATGTGCAATGCTGATCACAGTAGGTTTGAGAATTTAAAATAGGGTAGAAACACCCAATTTATAAGTCTTTCAGACTTTACACACAGGAATCATGTTTTAAAGAGGTGATTATTCACTCTGTGAAATAATGTTTTGCTTTACAAAAGGATTCACCATTGGGTTTATATTGTAAACTCAAGTATTCGAATAAAAACTTTTCTTGAAGTTGAATAACATAAAATAAACATTTGAGAGAGTTATCATAGAGAGCAAACTTCAAGGATAAGCAATTAAATAAGCATAAAGTGACAATTAGAAGAAGGAACATAGACTTTGAATGACTGAATAAATCTAAATATTCTCTAGTTAAACATCACAGAAGCTTTGTCCCAAAATTCTGTTCTTTTCAGTTGGATGAAGGTGAAAAGAAAGACGAAGGAAGCAAGGAAGGATGGAAGAAAAAGAAAAAGGAAAGGAAGGGATTATTGAAGCATATTTATAAAATACTCAGAAGAGAAAAGAAGGAAGACTAGAAGGAAACACAAACAGGACAGATTTGAAAATTACACTTGAATTTATTTAAAGCAAAGCAAGTTATACACACAGAAATTCATGAAAATGTTTGTTTTATTTGTTGTGTGTTAGGTTCAGAATTTTTTAAAAAAATAAATCAAAACACAGCATAGAGGAAGGACTCCAGCAAAATCAGCAAGCTGCACTGTGGAGGGAGTTTTCATACCAGGAGTTATACCTACAACGGTCCATACCCCACCTCCCACAATTCCCCTAAAAAAAAAAGTTAAAGGATGTAAAGTTATGTGTGGGTTGGGATGTGTACTACTAGAGGGACTACTCACATCAATGGTATCATGGATTCATTAAGATATTGATGAGATAATTTAAAACTATTTTTTCTGTACTTAAGATGCAAATGTATCATTGATAAAACACCCTGCATAACTGCTTAGGTGACCTTTAGAATTATTCAAATTTATTTTGTATAAGCAAACAGAATAGTGATTACATTGCAAGAAAAAAGGATTATAAAAAAATCAATTTCTCCTGGAAGTGAAGAGTGATGGAAAAGAACACGTGACTTAGAAGACTTGGGTACTAGTCCTAACTCTGCTGTTTACTTACTATGTAAGCTCAGCCAAGTCACCTAATCTCTGTAAGCCCCAGGTTCCTCATGTGATTAATGGAAATAATCATAACCGTAACTTCTACCTCACAGAATTGTAGTGAATATGCAATAAAATATCTCAGCCATTTTGCTACCATAATGTACAATATAAATTTGAGTTATTATTACAGTGCAAAAAGTGACTGGATCATAAACAGCAACATCTCTCCCAAAGAAAAGCAAATAAACAAAATTTTTAATTTAACTGGGAAATGGGCGTAAATACTTAATATATTAGGCAGGAAATACCACTGCCCTCTGAACAAGTTTTATGTCGGCAAAGGTAAAAAGGCTGGTGAAAATATTGGGTATTTAAAATTTTTTCCTTTAATAAAGTAAAATGAATGATGATAATTTATGCCTTTGGAGTTCATTAAACTCATTTCTGCAGTCACTTATTTTTTCTTCCAAATCTAATATTTCTTGTGTCATTTTCCTTCTCTGCCTCATGAACACAATCTGTTTCTTGGGTTTTCCATGAAACAGATTGTGTTCATGATTAAAGTAGAGCCTGGCCAAACAGCCTTTGAGATACACAATTTTAGGTTGTGCTCTCAATTAATGTAAGTTGCCAGATTAACAGCAACAACAAATCAGCATACTATGCGGGCAGATAAGAGAGAACTCCATTAAGAACTATTTTATGATTTACTGATTTTTAAAAAAAATCAACACCTTTACTTCATTCCTGTTTAATTATTCTTAGCACAGCAAGACAAGATGAAAAAAATGAGAACTTTTATAAAAACAAGCTATCTTGGAAGTTTTTCAATTATAAAGTCAGTTTTATAGTCGAGAAATGAACTCAGTCTAATTAAGAACCATAATCGCTTATTATTTCAAACACATATTCATAGATTAACTTTTAAGTACCAGAAATTATCAATCACTAGGAATGATTAATCATATAAACAGGCAAATTATTTCCTTATTTCAATTGTGTAGTTTACATAGTTACTAAGAAACACTTTAATTAATATGCATTTAATATTTTTATTTCTCTTAAAATCATCACTAGTGGAGGAAATACATTTTGTTTCAATATTTGATGCCTTGAAGGAATCAAGTTAAATGGCTAAATTGGTCTATAAAAATGCAGACCAATTCTTTCCCATCACATTTTGCCTTCTTACACTGAATACTGAAAAAGGAAGGAACAACAAAATAAAAGCAGACTAAATGTTTGCCAATTGAAACATGGCTTTTCATCATGCAAAATGCATTGCTAAACCATGCTCTTCACTACACAGAGGAGGAAATCAATTACTATGGCATTGATGTTAGATAAATATAGTCTAGAAAATATTCTATTTTAAATAGCTCCAAACTGTAATAAAAAGATCATATACCATGTGCCACATGTGATAATATTATCTTAAGACTCCCCAAATTATTGAAGAACATTGCATTACAAATTTTGGAACAGTATGTTCTTCTTTCCTTATACTCAGGAAAATATACAAGCATGATTAAGATACCAATATAATATCACAAGCCCTATTGTTGGTCTGAGGATGTTAACCTATGATCATCAAAGAAAGTGAGAAAGCTCAGAGAAGACAGCTCCAAGATAAAGATGACCTAGTGCCTCAAGATCAACATTCAGACCCTCCAATAACACGAAGGAGTTTCAAAACAAGGAGTTTCTCCACCATGAGAAAACCACAGGCTATTAACCAAAAACGAACAAATCCAAATTTGTCTCCTTCACTCTCCTCGTTAAGTCTTCTTGGTAGATTTTTCCATTTCCCAATTTTAAACTGTCTCTACTACTGCTTCCTTATGTGCCTGGATTTAGACCTCTTGACCTCATTTACACTGTCTTTCCCCTTAGTGTCCTTTTGCAAGCAAACTCAAGAAGAGCTGTGCCCCCAGTAATACCCATGTCTTACACTCAGTCTTCAGTGTTCTTAGGGCATCAGGCGCTGACTGGGTTCAAGGTCAAGGGCAACTTGCTCAGTATTTTAGATGGTTTCTTTCCTTAGAAGGAAGCTGGTATGGGATCCAGAAAGAACAGGGGAGAGGGGCAGAGCAGGGAGCTAATATAATACCCTTTTTGCATGGGTTAAGTCCTTGAGGGAACCAGTTTCTAGTAGATGAAGCAATATTAATACATTTTCTATTTCTATATCACCAGAAAAGAGTTATTTCTTGGAATGTGAGAACATGTATCTATTACCTATGCAAACACTCTTTGACTTCATAGTAAGGATATCCAATAAATTAAAGCTACCATTAACAGACTGACTAGGTTTTTTAAAAACACAATTAAGCTTTATTCTAATAAAGCTATTTCAGTTTCTGGACTAAAGATTGTAATGTGAGAACAAAGAGAGTATGTGTTTCCTCCCCAAAAACATCTAATTAATGTCATCTGTGGAGGCAAAGATAGTAAACTCTAATCTCTTCCATATTTCCTGAGCTATATAAGTCTATGTTTTCAGCCCTAAACCATTACACTCCATGAAGAACAGGAAGAAATAAAAAAAGCAAAATAGCTATGTTTCTTAAGAGTGGGAATCAAAAACCAGTTAATTATAAAACTAGGTTAGGCTCTAGGAAAATAGCAAAAAAATTTTTAAATATATGCCCTCAAAGAATTTACAATCTACTAGGGGAGCAGACAATGCCAACATATAAACATAATAACCAAATTTAAAAGTTTATACAAAATAAAAATGACAATTCTGCTTAAATTAATTTACTTATTCAGTGCCATACCAACTAAATTACCAAAAATTATTTTATAGAGCTAGAAAAAATAACAACAAAATGCATCTGGAAGAAAACTGGTTAAGGATATCAAGGGAATTAATGAAAAGAAATGCAAGGGAAGGTTACTTAGCGATACCAGATTTTAAGTTGTATTTTAAAGCAGCAATCATCAAAATCATTTGGTACTGGCTAAGAAATAGAATGGTGATCAGAGGAATAGGTTTGGTGCACAGCAGTCAATGACTACGGTAATCTGTTTGATAAACCCAGACTCCAGCTTCTGGGATAAGAACTTACTATTTGACAAAAACTACTAAGAAAACTGGAAAATAGTATAGCAGAAACTAGGCATAGCCCAACGTCTTACACCCTATACCAATATAAAGTCAAAATGGGTACACGATTTAGATATAAAGGCTAACACTATAAGCAAACTGAGAGAACAAGGAATAGTTTACCTGTCAGATTTATGGAGAACAGAAAAATTTATGACCAAACAAAATATAGAGAATATTATGAAACGCAAAATGGATTATCTTGATTACATTAAACTGAAAAGTTTTTGTATGAACAAACCCAAATGCAACTAAGATTAGAAGGGAAGCAGAAAACTGGGAAAGAATTTTTACAATCAGTGTCTCTGATAAAGGCCTCATTTCTAAAACATATAGAGAATGGAGTCAAATTTGTAAGAATATAAGTCATCCCCCAACTGAAAAATGGTCAAAGGATATGAACAGTTTTGAGAGGAAAATTAAAGCTACTTTTGGTCATATAAAATGCTCTAAATCACTACTGATTAGAGAAATGCAAATCAAAACAACTCTCAGGTACCACATCACACGTTAGATTGGCTATCATGACAAAACAGGAAAATGGTAAAAGTTGGAGAAGATGCAGGAAAATTGGAATACTAATGCATTGTTGGTGGAGTTGTGAACTGATCCAATCATTCTAGATAACAATCTGGAACTATGCCCAAAGGGTTACTGAACTGTACATACCCTTTGATCCAGTAATACCACTAACAGATCCGTATCCCAAAGACATCATAAAAATGGGAAAAGGACCCAGATGTACAAAAATATTTATAGCAGCTCTTTTTGTAGTGGCCAAGAAATGGAAATTGAGGGGATGCCTCAATTAGGGAATGGTTGAATAAGTTATTGTATGTGAATGTAACAGAATACTATTGTTCTATAAGAAATGAAGAGCAAGAAGACTTCAGAAAAACTTGGAAAGATTTACATGAACTGATGCTGAGTGAAGTGAGCAGAACTAGAACATTTTACACAGTTCTGTAAGGGAAGGTACTCCAAAGAGGATAATAAGAAACTCTCATGAGTGAGAATCTGAAGATTTGTTGCTTTTTTTTTTTTTAACATCCATTGGGGACGAAAAGTGTAATTGACTAAAGACATGAATTTAGCTGCACAAAGAATTCAGCAAACAACTTAGATTTTTTTCAAAGATATGTAAAGCAGATAGTCAAAAATTTAGATCGAATATACAATAGGTTTGTGGCATTCTCCAACATCATTCCTTACTTGGAGCATGAACAATTCACTGCCTCTTTGGCTGGCTAACTGGCTTCAACATGACCACAGTGGTCAGTCTAGGTTCCCACAGAAGAACCATCATCATGCAACTATATTCAAACTCTCTTAAGCCAGAGATCTGCAAAGCTCATCACACTGCTTCTCTCTGGGCTGTATACTTACAAGCATAGCCAATTCTTTACTCAAAAAGATGCTGTTTCATCTAATCACACTGGAGCAAAGAGAGCTCACAGCAAAGCAGTTCAGGTTTATTCTCTGCACAAAGCAGACAAGCTTAGCCAACTCTTCAATCACAATACAATGAAGTGATCAATGAGTTGGTAGTAAATCAGCTTGGAGCATAGAGTTCTCATCAAAGTAGCTACAAACTCCATCTTTGCAGCTCTGATTTTCCCTCTCAAGCCAAAGTAGAAGCAGAAAGCAACATGTACTTCTGAGAAGTAACTACAGTACTCAAATTCTAATTGACATTGAAGGGCAAGAACTGACAATAAAGCTCTGACCCAAGGACTAAAACTGCCCAAGCAATTAGGAATGTCAAAGTTAAAGCCTTCAGTCAAAAATACACTTTTTCACAAAGCTCTGACAGAGTTGGTCTTTCTAACTTCCCTCACCCCACCCCATTCCAGTCCCCTATCTTCAATCCTCACTTACCAGGTCCATCATGCTTCACCCACATACCTTTTCATTTACTTGTTTTAACTTCATTTTAAAATTTTGAGTTTCAAATTCTTTCCCTCCCTCAACCCCCTCTCTTACCATTAAGAAAGTAAACAATTTCCAATTTCCCTGCCTTCCCCCTCCAAAAAGAAAAAAAAAAGGCAAACAATATGATACTCATTATGCATGTGAAGTCACACAAAACATATTTCCAAATTAACCACACACATTATTTTCAACGGCTTAAATGAGAGCCTTATGGTACTAGGAAGCTTACTTTTCACTTATGAGGTCAAAAGTTCTCCAAATATTATTTTAGAAATCGGCAATCAGGGGCGGCTAGGCGGCACAGTGAATAGAGCACTGGCAAGTCACTTAACCCCAAATTGCCCTGCCCTCCTCCCTCCAAAGAGCAAAAAAAAAAAATCAGCAGTCCTTATTTAAATTTTCATAGTCTCTACATGATAATATAATTTTGATGTCATCAATTTGATCATCTTAAGTCTGAAAATGGTTATATGTAAATGGCTAGGAAGCCATAATGCCCTGCACCCTCAAGCATTTTTCATCCATTTAAATAGTCTGCTTTTAATATTCACATTTTATACACTGTAATAAGTTATTTCTCTGCTCTTCATGTCATATTGTTCACATACACAAGAGGTACCATGCTACAGCCTTTCCAAAGTAATTTGAGCCTTTATAGTTACGTCAATTCATTTTTTGACTCTTTTGCTACTACTACTACTAACAGCATATCTGAAAACCCTTTTTTTATGCACAGATTTTAGCAGTTTTTATTAAACCAAATTTATTTTGCTACTTTTTTTCAGACAACAAACTATTCTCCCCTAGAAGAGGCAATACTTTACATCCTCTGTCAGTTGATATAATTCTTTTTCTCTATGTGAAATTACTTTTCTGCCCCTTTTGGCACCAAGCTGCTCCCTATGAAAAAGAGCACATCCTTAAATGGCAAATACCCTTCAGATATAAAAGTAGGATATGTTCCTATAAAAACAGTGGCATGAACCCTCAGAATGAGCTGAAGCCAGTGAATAAAGTCAAGAAGAATAAAAAAAAAGGATTGTTAAAAATTATACTGAAGAAAACAAGAGAAGCAAAGTAAAGAAGGGACAGGATGACAGCTTGGCACGAATGACCATGATCCTCATATCGAGACCTCGGACAACCAATCACCCCCCCATCCTCACCCTATGGAACACACTCAGAGTTGTCATTGCGTTCCTGGTTTCCTTGTGCACATGGGTGGTTTATAGCCCTGGTTCCACTGTTCACGTGGGTGGTTTACAGCCTGCCTCTGGCCAAGGAGTAATCTGGCAATGAAAGGCATTTGGGTTTTTGTATGTCATGCAAAGCCCTGAATTGTTTCTGCCCTAGGACAATGAAAGAAGCCGGTGTGTTCTGTCAATGAAAAGAAAACACGGTTTCTGGCTCACCTCTCAGCATCACCTCCCTCTTATGATGCTTCCTTGCAGGGATATGGTACTCAACACAGCTTTCCCCCAGAGCATGGACTCAACTGGGTGGGCCTCCACGTAGGCTCCTGGGGGCTTCTTTTACTTTGTGTCTTTCTCCGAGTAGGTGATCAAACAACACTCAGGGGAAAGTGAAACTTCTGCATCTGAGAGAACGGTCACAGAAAAGATGATTGGACAGGCTGTTTTACAAGCTGAGATGGGAGTTGTTCAGATAGTGCAGAGCCCAGGTGAAATGTAAAGTGCCTGCTAATTAGCAGTACTGCAAAGTGCTTTGTGTTCTGATGAGGTTTAAGTAACAGTTTATAAAACTAAACTGCTGAATACTTGAGCATGAGTCTTTTATGTTTAAAACATAAAACAAATTACCTGCTCCATATCTGATCCACTTAATGCCTTTTTATTTCCCTCTTTTTGCCATACCCCCCACCCACACACACACACACTGAGTAACCACAGATAAAATGGCCCCAGTGATGTAGGGAAGACGACTAAATGGGCCAATGAGTTCTAGCAAAGAGAAGCTAAAGAATCTCATCAGAGGCGAATCAGCCCAGGACTGAACCTGATCCAAACCTCAGACCTAGGTACAGAACAAGGAGTTTTCAGTACCCCCAATCCCCTACGATGACCCAGAAGTGACTTAACAGCATAGAGTTCATTGTATAGAATCATAGACTGAGAGCCCATTCCAAACCTTTCATTTTATAGATGATGATATTGGAACCCAAAGAGGAAAAGTCATTTATCCCAGTTTACATAAATAAAGGGATAATAGAAAACTAATTCCTTGAATACAAGGGCTGGTCTTGTTTTATCTTGTATCTCTAGTACCTGGAACAAAGTCTGACACATTGTAGATACCTAATAATTGCTTCTTGAATTGGATTGCTCAATGAATAATAAGAAAGCCTGGTGTTGCCTTCCTTGAGTCCAAGTCACTAAGCTTGTGTGAATTATATCCGCAGGTCTAGAAAGAATTCATAAATATGATTACTGAGTCACTGTCAGTAAAATTCCAGAAATCTAATTCCATATCAAATAGGAGAGATTTTACAGGATTGCCAAAAGGCTAGTATCTCAGTTTTCAAAACAGGTAAGAGAATGAAGCATGCAAACTCTAAGCCAATGAATATGACTTTTACTACTATCAAAATTTCAGATCATAAAAGGTTTGGTTAGTCAACCTGTAGAAAAGGAAGCAGTGATTAGAAAGATCTTGTATTGCATTACCAAGCACAGGTCATCCTGCTCTAAACTTTTTTTTTAAACTAGGTTAATGAACTAGTAGAAGAAAAGGATGCTAAATATAATTATCAGTAAAAGCATTGTTTGGGATGAAAAACCCCATCCAAAATTTACTCAAGAATATGGAGATTTCTTAGGATAAGAACAGGAATTTTATTCTCTTCCCCTGGTAGAAGAGGGCCATCTTCCCCATGACTGGTCAAAGAGAGGAGGCACCTTACAAAAGGCAGAACAAGAATTTATACCCTAATGCAGTCAAGCCTCCTCCTTCCCCATCTCTTCTGCCATTGGCTGAGAGGTGGGCTCAAGTCTCTGTGGGAAAATCTTCCCCAATGGCAAATAACAAAGAAGCCCATCACTATCCCTCTGTGGCTGAGAGGTGAGCTTACAAAGAACAGGGAAATGGGGAATAGCCAATTCAAATATACCCATCCTTTTTTGGAAAATGCAGAAGTGAAGAAGGGAGGGGCTAAGAGCTTAATGCTGATTGACAGCAAGGTAAAGGGGAGAAGAGTCTTGAAGCAAGAGAGGGGGAGGGAGAAAGGTCACCAGCAAGGTTGGAGGTCATAAAACCCTAAAAGGCCTAATGCTGATAAGGGTGTGGCCAACAAGGATAGAGGTCAAAAGACTCCTGAAAAGGGGTTGCTGCTGATTGACAGCAGAAGTGAAGGGGGAGCCAGGAGAGGGAAGCTGACAGTCAGAACGGACACCAATTTATAAGACGCATTCTGAGAAGTTTTCACTCCCCAGACAGCATGAAAGGCAGTTATTCCTCTTCACTTAATGTAAGTAACAAGATGCTATACCCTGAAAGTAACCAAACGAGAACACATATGATTAAACTCTGCTTAACAAGGCTTAGACACTTCCAATGAATCAATCATCAATCAGTCATAGTATTTACACTAAAGTGTGAAAAGTCCTTGATCAACTTAGAATCTCACTGGATGAACTGAAGTGATATTGTACAGAAGATAATGAAATGACTGAGGGGTATGGCCAGGCTCAGAAGGGCTCCTATAAAACCACTGAGCTAGCTGGATTAAGAGATCTGAGCAAGGAGAGGCAGTGTCTACATTAGAAGGTGAGGACAGGCAAGAGATCACCTGAAAAGACAGAAGCACAGGAGAAAACCTACAGCATACCTTAATGGGAGCATATTGAGGACATCAGCAAAAAGACTTCCAGGAACCATGAGTCACCTCTTTATCATATGGGGTGGCAAGTTTGTGCCCACTTTCTCCTGCACTTTGTATGTACTTGTAAGAAACAAGCATTTTACCAAGAACTCCATGTGGCCATTACTGAATTCAAGAAGGACTTTTACTTATAGTTCCAATAATGTGTGACCCACAAGTAGGCATACCCATTTAAGACAAATACACACAAACATTCAAATTTTTCTCCCCAAATTTAGCTAATTTAAAATCCCCATTGATTAGGTACCACAGGATTTATAGCCTATCCAGAACACCTGAACCACCCAAGTGAGTTTCCTCCCTATTCCCCACATTTCAGGGCCCCTCACCTTATTTGGTAAAAGAATGACAAGCTTTAGATACTTTTTAGCAATTGAAAATACAACCCAGGATATAAGAAAAGTCCCATTATTCAAGATAGGGTCTTGGGTTAAGGTGCCTCATAGCTTCTTCTGGCCTTGTAGTTATAGATACAGAAGAGGCATTCTCTGGGTTTACTCAGAGAACAAAGAAAGGCTGTCTGTCCTTAAATGATTATCGTTCTCAAGTGTGTTGATACATAGGTGTCCACATCCTGATGAATGATATGAAGAGGCAACATCCCCAACTACATTTTCTATATACTTATGGGAGAATGTCAAAAGACTTTTGGAGGTTGTTTTACAGCAACTGCTTTTATTACATTTCCCCATTAAACATTTCTTTCGAAAAACCTGTTAGGTTTAGCTATCTGATAATCATAAGGGGGCGGGGGAAGGAGGGGGGAACCGATATGGGAAGAGATGCTGATTATGCCAGCAAGGGCTCATGAGCTATGATCCTTCAAAAATCTTTCAAGGTTCCCTAGAACACTAGAGATATAGCAGCTGCCAGTGGGAGGGGGAGGGGGGCTTGGAAAAATAAGTTCCAAGAATTAGATTTTGACAAAACATTTAGTAATCTCCCAAGCTATTTTTATGTGAAAGATAGAGAGATAAAACCTAAACAATTATTAGATGGATTCTAAATTGAATGAATGGATGTGGTCACTTTTGAGGTTTGGGGTTTAGTGGTTCCTGAGACCTCAAAATACTGAAACTCCCGGTCTTGCCAAATGAATTTGACTTAAGTCTTCTTTCAGTCAAAGTAAAGCAAAGTTTATTAAAGATTCGCTATATTGGGCAGACTCTTTAGGAGTCTTGTATTGACAAGCAGATCAGAAGAATCTGACACAGACTGAGTCTGAACTAGATTTATTCTGAGCTCTTTCATGGAGGCAAGATGGATGTTATATACAGAAAGACTGTGGGAAGGATCTAGAGATTGGTCTAGTAGTCTGGGAGAAGGGGTCAAGGGAGGGTCTTGAGGAGGAATCTTAGGAGGACCTTGATGGGACTGGAGTCAGACTCCCAGAACCAACAGAATGGGATTTTGATGGGATCAAGTGTGGGAAACAGCCAGAGGCAATCCAGAGGTAACAGACAATGAAAGCCTAGGCTAGTTTAATGGCAACAGATTTGGTCATAGATATTTTGATAGGATCAAGAGTGGGAGGTAACTGAAGGCTACCTGGAGATAACAGATAATGGAGGGCTAGGCTAGGTTAAGGGTAACAGAGATTCACTCAGATTAATCATGGAAGGCTTTTGGTCTCTGGTGAAAGCCAGATCCAGTGGGAAGATTCAAAGAGAGTTCAAGGGGGTTCCCAGATTCTATACTCCATCAGTTAGTCTCCAGTGGACTGTCTCTGGGATCTGTGGTCCTGGTTGGTTTACCATTCTCACGAAAGACTTGGATAAAAGACATAAAGGACATACTCATCAAATTTACAAATTTTTCTGGAAACAAGAGTTCGGGTCTTGACAGGCAAATACATTGAGTCAAATATAAAAGGACAAAATTCAGGAGAACTAAATGTAAGTAAGGTCTGACACTTGAACTCAAAAAGTTATCTTCACAAAGACAATAGGGGTGAAGTACAGCTAGAGAACAATTCTCCTTAAAACAACATGGGTGTGTTAGTGAACTCCAAGATCAGAATAAGTCAACACTAGCAACTCTTATATATCAGCAAATTAGCTAAAGCAATCTTAGACTGAATTAAGAAGTCATTGTTTTTGCAGTGGAAGAGGGCCATAGTACCATTACCATCAAGGAGGATAGAGGTGTTCAGAGCTAATTCTCCAGGTGGAAGAGGGCCACAATACTGTACTCTGACTCCAGCAGTAAGATGATAAATAAAACAGACTCCTACTTCTCCATCTACCCACTCCCCTACTGCCCAAAGAGATCAAAGAAATGAAAAAGCCTAATATGCACAAAAATATTTATAGCAGCACTTTTTTATAGTGGCAAAGAGCTAGAAACAAGTGATGGTGCTCATCAACTGGGGAAAGGTTGGACAACTTATGGTACATTTATATTCAATTTAAATATTTATTAAGTGCCTAGTAGGTTCCAGGCATTGTATTAAGCACTAGGGATACAAATAAGAGAAAGAAATGTAATAGAATATTATTGTGCTATAAGAAATTATGAGACAGTTTCTATGAAATCTGGAAGACTTTCATGAAATTATGCAGAGTGAAGTAAGTAGAAACAAGAGAACAATTTATATTGATGGGGTACAGGCTCTGAGAAACCCCTTGAACTCTCCTTGAATCTTTGAGGTACAGACTCTGGGAACCCCCTTGAATTCTGATTGAATCTTCCCACTTGATGATGCATTTACATGAAGCCATAAGGCTTGCATTGTGGCTCTGCCCAAACCTTTGTTACTAGCTTGGCCCTCCATTGTCCATCTACTTCCCACCCTTGAGCTTATCAAAATATCTATACTCAAATCAAATGTTACCTGGCCTCATCTGACTCCTCCTGAAGACCCTCCCCAAACTTCTCCTCTAGACCACTCTTAGAATCCTCCCACAACTTTTCTGTATATAAGATCCCATCTTCCCCCCATGTGGGCAAGAGCACCATAGAATTTTTTTGCACAGACTTGCCCTGTGTCCAATATAGGCGAACTTTTAATAAACTTTACTTTTCTTTGGCTACGAGAAGACTTGAGTCGAATTCATTCAGCAGGACCTGGGGTGTTGGTATTTTGGGGTCTCAAGCACTAAACCTCTTCAGAAGAAACCCCAGGATTAAAAGAGGGACTTGGAGTGGGCTAATGTTCAATCACAGTTTAAAGAGATTTTCTATACATACATATATATTTATATACACATACATACACACACACGCACACATGTGCACGTGTGTGTGTGTGTGTGTGTGTGTGTGTATTTATGGTTTGGTATGGTATTGCCTGAGAAGAAGCTTGCAAGCTGGAAGGGTGAGACAATGTCCACATCTGTTCAAAAGCGAGTTGGAAAAGGTAAGGTATTTATAGTTTTCACTAAGTCAGAATTAAGGGAGAAACACAATAAATCGGGAAGGGAGGAAGGGAGGGGTGGAAGTCTAAGGAGAAGAAATCTGTAAATACCATAAATCAGAAAGCCAGTGTTTGTAGCTCTTTAGATAAGTCAAAAACCAAGATGACTGCTTCCCCTTAGATAAGGGGAAAACCAGGATGTTTGCTTTTCCCTCTGAGCTGGTCAAGGCCGGTTGCAGCAGCTGTAGGCATCTCTGAGTTCAGCTAAAGTCTACTTCACAAAGGATCACTGGTATGTGAAGCAGCCCTGGGCATCAGAAGTCCTCCCAATTAGCTAATTCTGCTACTCCATTGTCTGGTTCCTCTGGGAAAAAGGGAAGCTCTAACATATTTAATTGGTTAGTACGAGAATTACAGAGCCCATGTTTACGTATCTGACTCTTACTGACTCCATTTGGGGTTTTCCTGGCAAAGATATTGGAGTGGTTAGCCATTTCCTTCTCCAGTGTGTCCCCATTTTAAAGATGAGAAACTGGGGCAAGCAGTGTTAAGTGACTTGCTCAGGGTTACGCAGCTAGTAAGTTTCTGAGGACTGACTGGAACACAGGAAGATGAGTCTTACTCCAGGCCAAGCACTCTATCCAGTCTGCCACCTTGCTGCCCAAGATGAAAAAAGAACTAACATCAACAGAGGCAGGTAAAGTGCCTTCCAGAATACTGTAAAAAATGTGGATATAACTGCGGAGCCACTGATGGTGATCTCTGAAAGATTACAAAGAACAAGAGAGGTAGAAAATGGGTAAGATAGATGCAAACATCTCAAATTTCAAAAACAAGCGAGCAGATTCTTTAAGCTTTGTGCCAGTGAGCTAAACTTTGATTTCTATCAAAATTCTACAATCCATCATAGGCCTTAGTGTATTGTACAAAATATGTACTTAAAAAAAAAGATTTGCTGAATTTAATTGGTCTATAGGCACATAAAAAGAAAAGCAGTATTTGCTAAGAGTCATTAAAGACTTCATCAAGAACAGGTTATACCAGACTAATTTCATTTCCTTCCTCCTCTCCTTCCAGTAGTTGGCAGGATGATAAGATCAGGTGAACGCCTTAGACACAGTGCTGTATACCTTTATGTCAGATAGTCATTTAACTAAGTGCTCTTGAGACCCTTGTAAAGAAGATGTACAGGCTAGAGAAGAGAATAATTAGGCAGATTCAGAATTATCTGGATGACCACAAAGATCAACAACTAGTGAATAACATTAACCTAGAGGGCAAGTCTCTAGGAGAGGGCCAGGAGACTCTGGACTCGGTCTTGAATTCTCAATTGTTCCTCCAGGACTTTAATGAAACATACATAAGTCGTTTATCAAGCTTTCCAGTGACACAACAATGGAAAAAAGGCTAATATGTTAGATGATAAATTCAGACCTTCAAAGGATATCAAACGGGATGAATCTAATATGACAAAACTGAATGAAGACAAATCTAAGTTTTACATTTAATAAAAAGGCCTGGTGAATTTTAAATGACCTGCAATGTCAATATGAGTAATTAATGTTATATATTAGTCTTGTAACAGTGTTCTTTGCTTCCCTTCAGTTCTTGAGATACTGACAACAGTTCAACAATCATGTCCATGGATTCTTTCAGTACTTTGGGAAATAACTCACCAAAGCCAGGAGATTAAAAAGCTTAAAAGTATTCTCAATATTTCCTCATTATCTTAAGCTTCAGTTACCATTTTGCTTTAATTTTTTCTTCAAATGCAACCTCTGAGAAAGACAAAGTAAAAGATTTAAGCATTATGAATATCTGTTGTACAAAGCGTTTCTAAAATATCCTGTCTTGGGGTATCAAGTGCATGTGTTCAGGAAGTGAATGTAACAAAATCATAAAGATCAAGCAAGACTTGAATTAAGAGATATGAGAAGACACCTCCCAACCCACCCTTTCATGGAGACGTGAGTTCCACACGTGTTACCTACCGATGTATTTTCAAATCTTTTCAACGAATAGATCGGTTAGTTTTTTTTCTTTAAAAGTACTATTTGTTATATGGGTTGGCTTTTAGAGAGGGTCGGGGGGCAGATATTTGGGATAACTATGATGTAAGACATAGAAATTATTGCTAACAATTTATTTTTTTAAATTGGTAAGGACCTTTGTTCTCAAATCAGTAAAAATCTGTTACAGACTGGTACCAACTTGACGACCAGCACCCGAGAAATGCTGTTCTAAACAGCTTTTTTCTCCATTTCTATTGTCTAATTTTTAAAAGTCACAAATGAACTATGTAGTTATGAACTGAAATCGGTCTATAGCAAAAGTTATTTGCAGGCCACATAATGTTCCTGAGCAATCACAGTAAGTTACTTATTGAACAAGCACCAAAGCCATTTAAGAAAGGACTGGCCGTGAAGGACTCTGGAACCCCAAAAACATACTTCCTACTGATTCATAGTGGCACCTTCTCTTCAGATACCAACTTCAGGAGATTTAGGTAGAAATATTCCAAACTTGGAAAGAAAATCTGTTCACAAAGGGCAAAAGAGGGGCAGTACAATTTATAATTTCTATTTCTCATCCCATTCTATTCCTCTCTAGCATATTTGTGGAAATAGAAGTCTTTCAGGGTAAAAAACCATGTTACTCCTCTAACAAAGGATCTTTTTAATGGTCATTTCTAAAATTCAGATACGAAACCTATAATCAGCTTGCTTTTTCTATTAAACACTTATTTTTTTTTTAGAGGGGGGAAGGCAGGGCAATTGGGGTTAAGTGACTTGCCCAACATCATACAGCCAGTAAGTTATTCAACATTTATTAAGAAAGAAATTTTCATGTATTAAGAACCTCTGTAAGGAGCAACTAGGAATTCTTTGCATAAAAGCTTCCTACCCTGGAACAAGGTATAAGTATAACTTGCAAGGCTCTGAATGGAAGCATCACTGAATCGGTACCAGTATACATATTAAAAGATTTCTTCTTGTCATAGACAGAAGGGATTAAGACAGTAGTACATTAGAAGTATTTTTTTTCTTGAATTTTAAAAATCAGTTAAAGAGATACATTTTTCTCTGGGCTTCCTTCTGAACAAAGTCCTTATTATTGGCAAAGTATAGTTTGATCAAAGTCCTTCTCCCTCTAATGTACCAGTTAAACTAAAGGGAAAAAACACCTTATAAATGTTCAGACTGAGAAATAAAGACTTGTGTAGCAAGTGGAATTTATGGGCAACATTAAGTTCTCTCTAGTAACCTTTTTATTGAACTGGTAGAGAGTTAATGAATTCACAACATACTTCCCCATTCCAATATTTACTTAAATACCTAAATGGGTGGAACAAAACACAAATCATGCAAGACCCTTTTCTTCTATTAACAATAGTGCTACCAATTTTATCTTTTGCCCAGATTCCCATAAAGGAATTTATAAAATGTTCTACTAAAGCAATCTTGGAAAAAAAAAATACTTATTGTCTTGATAATTTGCATGGTGAATTATTCTGATTGGCTGAAAGTTCTTTTGCCTGACCAATATTTTATGTAATGTTTTATGAGACATACATTCTACTCCAGAAATACATGGGTATTTTATTCCATTATTTAAGGAGGGAAGCATTCAAACATGAACCAGTATATTTTTATCTCATTGTACATAACTTGCAAGGACATAGGAGAATGGTTTATGCTGACTTTTAGGGGCAATGCTTCCTTGTCAAGAAACTTAAGGATGGTCACATTTTAGAAATTCATCTTATAATGCCAACATAAATAAGCAGTTAGAAAGTAATTTCCTCATTGCTGTTGTTCATTCATTTCAGTGGTGTGCAACTCTTTATGACTCCATTCAGAGTTTTCTTGGCAAAGATACTAGAGTGGTTTGCCATTTCCTTCTCCAGCTCATCGTACAGATGAGGAAACTGAGGCAAATAGGGTTAAGTGACTTGTCCAGGATCACACAGCTAGTAAGTGTGTGAGGACAGATTTGAACCCAGGTCTTACCAACTCTAGGCATGGTGCTCTATCCTAGCTGCCCAATTTCCTTGGAGGGAAGGGATTATTTCATTTTTGGTCCCCTGTTGTCCATTTTGGCCAATCTGTTGTAAAGCTCTATACATTTTTTTCTTCATAACATTTCCCTCATATACCTCCTTCTCTCCTTTAACAGGTCCACCAACCTAGTGCAGGCCCTCATTAACTCAGGCTTGGACTATTTCAATAGCCTGCTGGTTGTTCTCCCTGCTACAAGTGCTCCCCATCCTGGTTCATCCTCTACTCAACTGTCAAAAGTGATTTTCCTAACAAGCCAAGCTGACCGTGTTACCTCCCCAACTCAACAATCTCTAGCAGCTACCTATTGATTCTAGAACCTAATGTGAAATTCTCTGCATGGTATTCAAAGACCTTCATCAACTGTTCCCTCCTCACCTTTTCCAGTCATCTTCCACCTTACTCCCTATTCCACCTCCTCTGTGTACTGCAGGATCCAACGACAGCCGCCTCCTTGTAACTCCTCACAAAAGACACTCTATCACTCTGCTCTGTGGATTTTTGTCCACTGTTCCCCACCCACGTGTGGAAGGACCTCCTTCCTCATCTGCATATCCTATATTCTCTAGGTTTTTTATTTTCATATCTCTGCTACCTTCTAGAAGCAGAATTTCTGGATACCAGTTACCTCTAATGCCTTCCCTCTGATGATTACTGTGTGTGTGTGTGTGTGTGTGTGTGTGTGTGTGTGTGTGTGTACACACACTGTCTTTTGCCTTTTCTTGTCTCCCCAGAACTAACATAATACCTGGCACATAGTAAGTATCTAATCAATGCTTATTGATTGACTGGGATGGTTTTTTTTTTAATCATCATTATTTATCAAGCTCTTGGCACCCTGTAGGCACCAAACAAATATCTATTAGGGTAAGTTGCATATTTTCTTTTTGCAAGCTTTACTAGAAACCATGTAACCTCTAAAGTGATGTAGTCTGTCTCTGAATTTTATTTGGCTTCATTCTATGTCAAGTAACCAAACTTTTCAGCTGACCTTGTGATTATGGACCATGTCTGTCCTATATGAACCACAGGACAGAAGCTGGGAATGCCCACATTGTTTCCATGTCCTGAAACTAGCTTCACCTTTTGTTCAGTATGGAATTCATGAAAAGGATTAATTGATATCTTCAAAGTTTAAAAAGCATGTCCTTCTTCACCAGCAACCCCCCAGAGTAGCTAAACCCAATTAGATATTGTAGAAAGAAGATAAATTTTTGTTTTGTTACCTTTGAGTTAAAATGTTTGGTCAGCCCAAAGTGACTTAAAATAGTTTTTCTAAAATGGGCTCCTCCCAGTCATCCCAAAGATGTAATTAGTGAATGAGTGCTTTAATTATACCTAAGGATCCTATTTTATATGCAAAGATCACTGGGATGCATAAGAAATTAGCTGGGTTTATTTTTTGGGAGGGAGGGTCAGCCTTTATGTAGTCTTTTAAGGTTTACAAAATATTTTACATATATTATTTCATTTCAGCCTCACAACAAATATGTGCAATAGGTTCTATTTTATAGATGAAGAAACAGAAGTGAAGTGATTTGTCCAAGTCACTACTGCACAGGCAGTATCAAAAACTGAATTTTAACTCAGAACTTCAGACCCAGGATTTTATCCTTTACTTCAAAGGGAGGGAGGGAGGAAGGAAGGAAGGAAGAAAGGAAGGAAGGAAGGAAGGGGCAAAGAGATACAGAAAGAGATGAAGTCCAAAGAACCACAATCCTTATATAGAACTTTCTAGTTGTCAAATAAAACCAGCCTAATTTTCTAATTTTGCCCTAAATCACTGCACTATACAGATTATAAGAACTCAAAAGGACTAAAAAACAGGAAGGTTAAATCAAAGCATACACAGAATAGTAATTAAGACAAGTTGACAGTTGGAGTACACATCATTAATGACCGCCTAGAGCTAGAACACAAACTTAGCAGAGCCCAGTAAATTATTGGAACAGTTCCTTTCTGGGCCTTACTTCCTGGGTCTGCAATAGAGTTTACAGTCTTTGGTGATTTCCCTCAGAAGCTTCTCCTATAAAATGTCATGTCAGATTGCCGTTTATTCTTTCTGTTCACCACTGGGTTCCTGTTTATACAGAGGGTCTAGAAACTACTCCAAGAGCTAACACTTCTATTACTCTCCCTTTCACTGCTAAAACCAGGCTGATCTTGCAGGTGTTCCTAATTAAGAGGAGTATGGAACCAGCTTTGAGTTGAAGCCAAATCACTTCAGAAAACAGTTAGAAACAGATTAACATGGACCTATGCATCTCTCATTCACCTCCTCAGGACTTAACCATTTCACCTCTGGAAATCTTGCTCCTGGGGCCCCACCTGTGATTGCTTAACATGCTCCATTATATCTAGCCATACTGTCACTGAATTGGTATCCCTTTAACTCTACTTCATTCTTCTTTCATTCTCCCTTCTTTCCATTTCTAGAACCAAAATCAAATCAGTAGGGCCACAGCTGCTGGAAAGCATATGTTAATTTACTTCTCTATAAATCTGCAAACCAAAACCACTCCTTGGGGAAATGTTGACTGTCTTATGCTTATAACTGAATCTGCAGTATTTAGCACTGTACTTGGCACAGAGCAGGTGAGTAAATTCCTTCCTTTCCTTCTACATCTTTTTTTCTTCCTTCCTTCCTTCCTTCTTTCTTCCCTTCCCTCCATCCTTCTTTTCCTTCTTGTTTCACAATGCCTGTTTTGAAATAGATTTATCCACCATACCACCTAACTTGCCCGATGGTAGGTACTACTATTAGCACCATTTAAAAGATGAAGAATATGAGGCCACAAGAAGTTAACATAGGGGTGGGGAACTTGCATGACTCAAGGCCACATGCAACCCTTTGACAGTCCAAATTTTGGTCAAGGGTCCCACTTGAGACCCTAGAGTGCTACGTGTGGCCTCAAGGCCGAAGGTCCCCATTTGTCCACAGTCACATAACTAGTAAGCAGCTAAGAAAGGATTTGATTGTAGGTTCTCTTGTCTCTTAAGTCCAGCACCGCATCCACCACACCACTTAGTAGGACTAGATGCCTCTGCCTACCTTTCAATAGTCTCCAAAGGCAAAGTGGCAGCCCCATATTCAATTTTATCTCCTACTACTTACCAAAATAAAAGCTTTCTCTGACTGTTTATCCACAACCTCACGTTACTCCTTCTATCTGGCAAGTTCATCATTTAAAATAGCAGTTCTCAACCTATGGGTAGTGACCCCGTTGGGAGTCGAATGACCCTTTCACAGGGGTCACAGAGATCCCTAAGACCATTGGAAAACACATATTTCAGATGGTCTTAGGAACGGAGACACAGCTCCTCTATTGGTCTCCAGGCAAGTCCGCCCACATGCAGATCCGCCCACATACAAGTATTAAAGGGTTGGGGCATTAGGAAGGTAGAGAACCACTGATTTAAAGCCTAGCTGAAGCCCCATCTCCTATTCTGTATCACAAAATTCGTATCTTGTTAATATAGTAAATATTAATTAAAAACTAAGTTAATTAAAAATTAATTAGTTTAAAAATACTAAATAATGAGGTACAATAAGAATTAGTCAGACAAACTGGGTTCTATTCCAGATTTAATGTTTATGAGTTCTTTAACCGAGAATAAATCATAACTTGGTTGAGTCTCAGTTTACTTATCCGTAAAAGCGGGATAATATTAGGATTATCAACTTCAGATGGCTATGGTAAGAAAATTATTTTGTAAACATAAAACACTATAAAATAAACTATATTCGAACTGTTGCTCATACACTCCCCATTTGAATAGCTCTATTGACAGGAAACCCACTATATCCAGAGCCAATCCACTCTACTTTTGAACAGCTTTAGTTGGGAAGTAGGAAGTAGGAAATTTTTCTTTACATAGACTGTAAATCCACTTTCTGAAACTTTTTCCCATTTGCTCCTCATTCTGTACTCTGGGGGAAATTAGGAAGTCAAGCTAAGTCAATAAGCATTTATTATTAAGTTCAGACAACATGGCAGGCATTATTCTAAGTGCTGGGAATACAAAGAAAGCCCTCCCTCTCCCCAAAAAGTCTCTGCCCTCAAGGTGCCCACAGTCTAATAGGAGAAGAAGAGGTATGCAAACAACCACATATATACAAGAATAAACTGGAGATAATCTTAGAGAGATTGTCTAAACTTTCTTCCACATAACCATCTTTCAGATGAATTTGAATAAAATGAATCCACTTTCTCTCTAAATCAGAGGTTCTCAACCTTCCTAATGCCACAACCCTTTAATACTTGTATGTGGGCGTATCTGCATGTGGACGTACCCGCCTGGAGACAGATAGAGGAGCGGTGTTTCGGTTCCTAAGACCACTGGAAATATGTGTTTTCCGATGGTCTTAGGTGACCCCTGTGACTCCTGTGAAAGGGTCGTTCAACTCCCAAAGGGGTCACGACCCACAGGTTGAGAACCGCTGCTCTAAATCTTCTCATTTATAGACTAAAAATCCAAAGTTCTTTCAATGGAATGACTGTCCACCCTCTCATTCTTATAGTCACCCTTCTCTAGTTGCACAACATTCTTCCTAAAATGTGGTAGCAGGAACTGAATAATGAGAGCTGACCATTACAAAGCACTTTAAGAGTTATAAAGTACTTTATATACAGTATCTCATTTGATCCTCACAATAACTATGAGAAAGGCACTACAGTTATCTCCATTTCACAGTGGAGAAAAGAGATTCAAGGTTTTGTCAAGTGACTTGCTAATGGCCAAATAGCTACTAAATGTCAGAGACAGAAATTGAGTGGTTCATTTAACTTCAAGTCTGGCAGTCTTTTCTCTAAACCATGAATCCTCTCTGAGCACATTAAAGCAGAGAACACTAGGATTGGTGTCTTTTTATTCTGGACATCATGCTTCTATTAAAACAACCTAAAATCACATTCATTTTTTGACTCCCATGTAACACTTTTTATTCATAATGAGATTCATATTGAGTACTCATATTACAATCCACAAACTTAAGTCTTTTTCACATTGTGCCTACCCTCACAAGTAAATTTTTTTAACTCAAGTAGTGTATAGCTTTACAATTTTCCCTGTTAAATTTCATCTTTCTAGATCTGAACCATTACTTTATCCTGTCAATAAGATTTAAATCTGAAATCTTTCATCCAATGAAGCAAATATGGCTCACACACTTCTGTCATTTGCAAATTTGATAAATATGATACATCACTTCTTTCCAAGTCATTGATAAAAATGTTGAAGAGACAAGTACAGAAGGCAAATTAGGCCATCTTTCACCTTGATTCTTACCTAACCTTTAATTACTGAATAGGAGTTGACTCAAACTAAGTGAGACTTGGGAAAAGACCTTAGCTTAAAAAGACTAAGGTCTCCTACTGCATCCTAGGCCATCACCAGTCTTCTCAACCCATGTCTTGCCACTGGACTCTGAAAACTCTGAAGAGAGGGAGGCTGATGACTGCACAGCTCTGCTCCCACTTAAATCCAATTCACTTGCAAGTCTAGATATCACCTCCTGATGTCATTGGTCCTCTTTGAAAAACGATGAAAATCAACCACTAGAAATCTCCTTTAAGAATGATATAAATTCTTTAATCTTAAGTTGTGATCATTCAACTAATTTCAAACCCACCTGACTTCTATCATCTACTCACATTTCTCCGTCGTGTCCATAAATGCTGCATGAGGATTTCATCAAATGCCTAGATGAAATTCCATTATACTAAGCTATGGCAATCTCCTGGATACTCAGTTCAATAACACTATTCAAAAATGGACATAATGTTTCCCAAGTGCTGGCACAGCGTTTTCTTGGATGAAGCCATTACATACTGTTAGCAAATCACTATTGAATAGTATGTTCTAGAACAGTGGTTCTCAACCTTCCTAATGCCGTGACCCTTTAATACTTGTATGTGGGCCTATCTGCATGTGGGTGGACCTGCTTGGAGGAAGACAGAAGAGTGGTGTCTCAGTTCCTAAGACCATGGGAAATGTGTGTTTTCTGATGGCCTCAGGTTACCCCTGTGAAAAGGTCATTCAACCCCCAAAGGGGTTGTGACCCACAGGTTGAGAACTGCTGTTCTAGAATTTTGCCAAAAAGGAAAAAAAGGTTGAACCCTTTAGCCTATAGTTTAAAGATTCCACCCTTTTTCCTTTTAAAAAAAAACAGAGGCATTTATCACTCTTCAAGTTATGTAATCAAAGGCTCACAAGGGTTGAAAGAGGCCCCAAGAAGCCACCAAGCACAGCTCAAGCCTGAATGAATACTTCTAGAACCTCCCCAAAAGTAGTCATCTAGACTGCAATGGCAAACCAGAGAGTGAACCTATTACTTCCCAAAGTAACTCATCCCACTCTTCAATCGTTAGGAAGTTTCTCCTTAAATCTCTGTCTCTACAACTTCTGTTCATTGCTCCCACTTCTGTCCTTTGGGTCCAAAAAGAAGATTGATCTCTCTTCTACAAAAGGGTCCTTAAAATTCTTGAGCTATCAAACTATCATTTCCCTTGCCCTCAATCTGTTCCTGTCTGTGTTCAATATCTTCATTTCCTTCAGTTTATTCTCATTTGGCACGAACCAAAGACCTTTACTTTCTATGTTGTCCTTCTCTCTAGACTCATCTTAGAAATATTATTTTACTAATGTGGAAGCTACAATTAAACTAAATACTCCACAAGTGGCCTGAGCCAGTCAGAGCAGAGTGATGTGGTTAACACTTTCATTCTTGACACGGAAAATTCCCTCACTGTAGTCGAAGCTTTAACTTTTTTAGCTGTCTACAATATTACTCTGGTTATGCTGAACTTTCAAATCCACTAAAACCCCTAGATCTTTTTAGGATAAACTATTTTTCTGGCTGTTCCCTGCCAATCTTGTGGTTGAGAAGTATCTATTTTGAAGCCATGTGGAGTATTTTGCATCTACCCATAATTCCATCTTGATACATGCAATCCTATCTTCTAGTCTATTGGAATTGCGTGTCTTTGTGCCAAATTTGTTTCATCCAAAAACTGGGAGAGTGTCTGGCCTTGAGTAAGGAAGACTCATCTTCCTGAGCCCTGGGCAGATCACTTAACCCTCTTTGCCTCCATTTCCTCATCTGTAAAATGAGCTGGAGAAGGAACTCGAAGGCCACTCTAGTACCTCTGCCAAGAAAACTCAAATGGGGTCATGAGGAGTCAGACATAACTGTACAACAATAAAAGAAATTAATAAAATCTTTTTTTAACTTGACATATACCCTCATCATCAAAAAAAAAAAATAACATTAACACACAGCCATGCACAGACTTTCCCCTCACCCCCACCCCAGGTAATCCAATAGATACCTTTCTCCAAATTAACATGAAACCTGCCATTCAAACAGTTCTGATTCTACCTAACAGCACTGTCATCCTTTCCTCCAGTGTCCACTAAGATGGTATGAAAGACTATACCGTGCTTTGATGAGGTCTAGTTAAACTATATTTGCACTATTACCTGATCTAGCAACCCTGGAAAGAAGGAAATTAGGTTACTCTGGTATAATCTATTTCTGATGAAGCCAAGCTGTTTTTCTGTTGTGGTTTTGTTTATTTGTTTGGCTCTTGTATTCTCTTTTTCCTTTCCTAGTTATTCTAAAACATCCATTTAAGAACAGATTCTAGAGTTTTGCCAGGAATAGACAAAGCTCAGTGGCCTATATTTTATAGACTCTGCTCTCTTCTCTTTTTTGAAATGTGTGACATTTTTTCTTCAGCCCAGTACTTTTAAAAGTCACTGGAAGTAACTGAGTAATCATATGCAACAATTGGTTCAGGACTCTGGGATCCAGCAGCTTATTTAGAGCTGATACTTGGATTTATCAAGAGAAGCTAGGCGTTCTCATTATCTCCTTAGTTAGCATGAATGTCATCAAGTCATTTTTTTCTGTCTTTTATAATCCAAAAGAACATTTTCCTTGGCAGAGGAAACAGAAGGAAAATAAAGAGTTCATTGGTTTAGTCTTTTCTCTATTGTCCATGTGTCATTCATTGTTCTATCTAGCAACAAGCAGTAAGTAGTCTTACATTTTATATTCCCCTTTTCTCCATGTAGCTAAAAAATGGTTGAATGTCCTTAGCTTTATTACTAGATCACCAATACTGACTCATTCTGAGTTTAAGCAATTTTTTTTTCCCACAGGACCATGCCATTTTTGCATTCACCCTCCACTACACAAGCTTAACTGAATCTTCTATACATGTCTTTGAAGTTTAAGTCGGTTAATGAGATCCCTGGATGAACAAATGTTTTAGACAACTCCCCCCTTATGTATGTTTTATTGTTTTTGTTCAGTCATTTTCAATCATGTCTACTCTTCATGACCACATTTAGAGTTTCCTCAGCAAAGATACCGGAGCGCTTTGCCATTTCCTTCTCCAGCTCCTTTTACAGATGAGCAAACTGAGGCAAACAAGGTTAAGTGACTTGCCCAGGGATACACAGCTAGTAAGTATCTGAGACTAGATTTGAACTCACCAAGATGAGTCTTCCTGACTCCAGGCCTGACAGTCTGTCCACGGATCTACCTAGCTAGTGTCAAGGTGCTATAAGATTTTGAATAGGTGAATGACAAGATTAGATGTATTCATAAAGAAATTTAATCTGGTGGTATAGTACAATGGTGTCAAACTCAAATAGAAATGTGGACCATTAAACCATACATGGCCAGTGAGGTAGAGCAGTGGACAGAGTGGCAGGCCTAAAATCAAGAAGACATCTTCCTGATGTACATATGTACATATGTACACATACACAGAGCTAGGCATTTTCTATCTTTTAAATATCAAACCTTTATCAGAGATACTAGATATTTTTCCCAGTCAACAATTTTCATATCCTAAATGAATTATGCTTGTGCAAAAGCTTTTCAACTTAATATAATGAGCCATGTCTATTTCTTTCTTTTGTCAACAACCTTTTCTTAGTCAAGAATTTGTCTGTTTCTCTATTTTTATGATATAGTCTTTTATATTCATGATGTATCTATTTTGAACTTTTGCAGACTATACATAGTTAAGAGGTTGGTCTTTGCCTAAATTCTGTCCAATTTTCCCAGCATTTATGAAATAGGGAGTTCTTTCCCAAGTAATTTATGTTTTCAAATTAATCAAACACTGGGTTATTTAGTTCAATTATTTCTTATTCTTCCTTTTCTAATCTGTTCCAATGAACTATTTTTTTAAAAAAATTTTAACTAGTACCAAATAGTTTTGATGATTGCTACTTTGTAATATAGTTTGAAGTCTGGAAGAATTATTCACCTCTCATTACTAGCCTTTTTCATTATTTATAAATCTTTTGTTCATAAAAAACATTTCTTCTTGGTCTCCTTTGTCTAATCATCTTCTTGATCACATCTATTCTGTGCGGGAGTCCCTCCAAACTTTCTCTGTTCTGTGACATCTCTCTCTTTATACTACACTCTCTCTCTCAATAATCTCATCAGCTTTCACAGATTTAATTATTTTCACATAAATAATTCCCAAATTTCTCCCCCAAAATCTTTATACTTAACTGCTTCTCCCTCTCCTGAGTTCCAGTACTAGCTTGGACATCTCTACTAGGATGCCAAGCAGGCATCACAAACTCAAAATATGTAGAACAGAACTCGTATTTACCTTCAAAATTCATGCCTTTTTCATCCTTCCAAAGTTATAATTTCATATATATGGAATAGAAACTGAATATTAGCAACCAAGGATTAAAAAAAGAAGAAAAAACTGAAGTGGCCCTTACAGACTTATAATGTACATTTTAATGGTATTGAAGAAAATATGCACATACATTCTTCATCTTATTCAGTTTGGGGGAGCATTTCCTGCATAGAATTTTTTTTTTGCATTTTTCACGGTAGCCATTATTTAGTTTGTCATATTCTTTTTTTTTCTACAATTATTTTAAGGGAACCACCATTCCTCCAGTGAGCAAAGTTCCCAATATTGAAGTCATTCTAAGCTCTTCCGTTTCCCTTACCCACCATATACAAGCAGTTGCAAAGTGTTGTTAGTTAGACTTCCACAACATCTCTTGCTTCCATCACTTTGTCTCCACCTATACAGCCTCCATACTTATTCAGGCCCTCTTCCAGGACAAGCCAACCTCTAAGTACTGGTTTTCTCACCTCGAAATTGAAGATAATAACATGCTCATAGAATTATTTCACAGGGAAGACAGCACTATGGTAGCCTCCTAATAAGTCGTAGGTTTTGTCTCTCCCTTTTTTACAGCTGCTCCTTTACAAAGCTCCAAAACTAATAGTGCTAACACATAGAACTGACCTTGCTATACATAAGGCAAAATACTGAATGACTCCTTAACATCTCTAGGATAAAACACAAATGTTTCCACACAGCTGAAGTGGTAGTTCTAAAGCAAAGGTCTGACTCTGCCCCACCCCCCACTCACCTGAAGTTCAAGTGGCTTCCTTTGACTGCTAGAATCAAATATAACCTCTCTTTGACAGATAAACCATTCCTAACCTGGCTCCCAACTCCATTTCAAGGCTTTTTATGTTTCTTCTTTTCAAATACCCTACGCAACAATTAAATGGGTCTTTTTTAATGTAACACAAGACACTCCATCTCTCACCTCTATCACAGTCTCTTCCCAATGCCTGAAATGCACTCTCTCCTCATCTCCACCTCTTAGAATCCCTAGATTCTTTCTAAGACTACCTCCTAAATGATGTCTTTACTGATATCCCCACACAATAGTGCTTCCACCCAAAATTACACTCTATTTTGTATATACTCACATGTTTATCTGCAGTTTTTCCTGAGAGAATTTAAGCTCCTTGACAGCAGAAATTATTCCATTTTTGTCTTTGTAGCCCCACACAAAACTGTCAGTCCTCATATTCAGAAATGCTGTGAATCATTGCACTAAATTATATGGCATGCTAACCCAACATGGAAAAAAGATATTAGCTAATGGCAAGTTATTAAATAGATAAATAAAATTAGTAAGTTAGAAACCCTAAGAATGCACTCTAATAACAAGGACTACTTTAATACACCCTATAGCCAGGGCCAAAACTGGAAACAAAAGTATCACAAGACAACAAATCAACCTTCCTATCTTTCTCACATAGAGGTCCTATTTAAGGAGAAAAGCTAATGTCAAAAAATTCATTCTCTGTTACTATGTCCAGAACAGCTGTCAGCATGTAATGTGCATGTACAAGTCTGAATTGGTTATTCATCCACTTGCTTATTGCTATTAGCAGAGATTTTTTTTTATGGTAGCACAAGACAATAAATGTTCATAAACTCATAAGTATTAAGTATTGTATCAATTAGGAATAGTTTTCAAATTTTCTCATCAATTTCCTTATTATTTAAAAGATTATCTGGCTATGGAGAACTTCACTTAACATGCTACTTATATACTTCCCAGCTTAAAATAAATGCACAGTTTAGCAGAAACAGGTACATGATTAACAATATAAAAATGTATTAACCCTAATCAACAATTATAAACTTGCAATAAATTATTTAAAATACCATAATGCTTAACCATAGGAAAATGTAAAGTAATTTGGTGAATACTGTCAGAAATAAATTCATTATTGCACTGAGTTTTTCTTATAGGAAATACTTCTGACATTTTTATCAACATAATTAAGATTGGTTTAGAAACTACAGCCCAAAATACACTAGCAACATTTAAAAAGCATGTCACTATAATCATAACAACTTTAGTAAAAAATATTTGCAAATCATACATATAAATTTGAACCTTAGTTATTTTACTAAAGTTAATATCATTTGTCACTATTCATATTTATTTTTTAAAACTTACCTGAGAAATAACAAGTAAATTAATTCAATTAGTCAAATTATATAAATATGTCTTCTATTAGTTCAATTCAACAAAGATATGATGATAGCAAGTTATCAGGCTGGGTGAAAACTACTCCTTTCTGAGGACTGGAACCAAAGTCATGTAGCACCAGCAAAAGGGAGTAAAAGATGTATTCAGTTGTGGGAACAGGTCTCTAACAGAAGCTAAGAGACAACTGAAGAATATGGCAAACTGAATGGTCACTACAAAAAATGCACCCAAAAAAAAAAAACCAATGCAGGAAAAACCCTCCCCCAAACATTAATGAGATAAAAAGGCTGTGTAGTGCACATTTTATTCAAAACCATTAAAATGTACATTATGAGACTGTGAGAGCCACTTCAGTTTCTTCTTTTAATCCTTTGTGGTTAAAGTTTCCATTTTGCATCTATGGAATCAGACATTCATTTCTGAGCTATACCAGGATATTACTTAATCCGTATATAAGAACAGATTTGCTTAGATTTCCAAGTTACTCTGAAGTATATGAGAGTACACTCGAATTATTGAGTTTTTCATTTTTCAGAAATGAAAAGTAGAGTAAGTAGTGATGTCATAACTACATTTCACAAAGTGGTCCAAACTCTTGAAAAGTTCTTTCAAACACAATTCAACAAGTATTACATGTGTAGCTTGAGGCAGGCATTGTGTTAGTTGTTGGAAATGCAAAAGCAGAAATTAAACAGTTCTTGAGTCCTTAAGGAGTTTATAATCTCCAGTTTGGGGGAGGGTAGAAAGAGATTTTACACATATAAGTAGATACAGCATATGACCAAAAAAGTATAAAATGATTGAGGGGATAGAGTACTGTAGCAGCAACTATACTGTCATATCCAGGATGACTGCTAGCACAGGTTCCTAGATCTGCTTTACTAAGAAAGATAGCTGTTTAAAGGGTCAACAATCTTTTTTAATTACATTCACTAGGTCAGGGAAAAAGTCAGCATCCTGAACTGAAGAGAAAACAGAAGCAGAGAAAATAAAGACCATCAGACAGGGCTCTAATGGCCTGAATCAAAGCAATATTGCTATATGCTATATATCTATCTATCTATCTATATACATATATCTATCTATCTATCTATATACATATATCTATCTATCTATATCTATATATATCTATATATATCCCTGGATGGAGAAAGCCTTTATATCTGAGCAGTCAGGGAGCTCTGAACAAAGGGGCACTCAGAATCTCCACCAGGGAATCACAAGATCTTTCTCATAAGTGAGTCTCCAAAGCAAAATACCAACTCAGAGTATATATACACTTCTCAGAGCCAGAAGTCATCACAACCCTCTAACTCAGTGCCTAATTAGAAATTAGCAAAAGGTGTGAAAGCCTTTCTACAAGCAAGCTTTCCTTAATGGACTCCATTAATGGGCAGGGAAGATCTTATATCTCAATTAACACTACAAGTACAAGGGAAAGTTCAGAAAAAAAAAAATCAAGAAAGGTTTTCCTAGAAAGTTGGATTTGATCACAATCTTGAAGTGATCTAGGTGGTCCAAAAGGCAAAGGTGAGAGGAAGAACATTCTAGGTATGAAGTACAGTGTGGGCAAAGGAGTGGAGGTGGGAGATGAAATGTTGCTACATATGGGGAACAATAAATAAGCCAGTTTCACTGGAACACAGAACATACAATGGAGAGTAATGTGAAATCAATATGGGAAGATAGGTTGGAATCAGATTGTGAAGGATTTAATTAGCAATTAGAGAAGTTTGTATTTAATTTTAAAGGTAAGAGGGAACCACTAAAGTTTACTGAGTAGAAAGTGACATTGCCAAAGCGTTTCCTATGGAATTCCAATTTGACAGATATATGAATAAGAAGAGTTGTGAGAGTACATGTGAGAGTAGAAAGAATGAAGGCAAAGAGACAAATTAGAAGGTTATTCTGATAGTCCAGTGGAGACTTGAAAGGTTCTCAGGCAGGGGTTACATATATTAAGAGAAGGGAATAGATTTTGTCGAGATAAAACTGACCAGATTTAAAGGGAGAGAGAGACACAAACACAGAGAGAGAGACACACACATACACACACAGACTGAGAGAGACAGAGAGAAAGAGACAAAGAGACAGAGACAGAGAGAGACAGAAAGAGAGAGGGAAAGAGAAACAAATACAGAGACAGAGACAGAGACAGAGGCAGAAAGGGAGAGTGTGTGTGTCAGACAGTCACTCAAGTTTCAAACCTAGGTGACTGAAAGGCTGGTTGTAACCTTAACAGAAATAAGAAAGTCAGCAGTGCAGAATTAACTTAAAGGGAAAAATACAGCTAAAAGCCAATGAAAACACTAAGGTATAAAACATTTTCACTTTGTCCATTTGTTTGGGGACATGCTTAAAAGACTAAATAAGCAGACAAGCCACCTAATAACTTTGCAGAGTTTTTTTTTTTTTTGGTTAAGAATTATAACCAACTGAAATAGCTCACCCAAAACAAGAGTAAACCACAGAGAAATAATTAGACCTTGTCAAGGCAACAATAGGATGAAATCTTAGGAGTTTTTAAATGGTTTTTAATTAGAATAAATAATAAACTTGATGTAGCCGTCGGGAGAACATACACTAGTAGACATAAAGTTGTGGAAGGATTGGCTGTTTCTTTTTTTTCCTTCAAAAATCAATTCCATGCAAACAATGGAAGGCTTTTTCTGCAGACAGAGCCAGTGAAGTCAGTTATTGTTAGTAATGAGAACAACAGCTGAAGTTCCATTTTCCCAAAAGTCATTTAGTTTCATTTAAATCCTGAGGGAAACCCAAAAGCCAAGCTGTGTGCTCCCAGGCAATGCAATCATCAGAACACAAAGATTACAGCCTAACAGTCAGGCCATGCCAACACCATTCCAAAAGATAATAAGATTCATACAAAGAAGAAGAAGATATAAACTATTAGAGATTAATGTTTACCTAATTTCATTATAGAGGCATTTCCTAAGAATAGTTCTTTGTCAGGAAATAACACATACCCACTGAGTTATCCAAGTTTGATATAGCAGTCAGGGAACTGGCTCTTCAATCAGTGAGATGTGAGACTGGTCAAGTCATTTAAATCCCTAAGACCTTAATTTACTCATTTGTAAAATGAGATCATTGCACTACATGATATCTAATACTCCTTTCAGCTCTAATATTCTATGATTTTAAGTAAGGTGTAAAACTCATTTTTTTTTAGTCTTAGGATTACTTCTATTCCAATTGGTTGAAGGGGAAAAAAAAATCACAATTTTCCCTATATTTTATTAAGACCCTCTCCCCACGTCAGTAATTCAAGAACAACTGAGACAGCATGGTATGGGTGATGAAGGGTTGGACTGGGAATCAAGAAGACCTAGGTTTAAATCCTACCTCTGGCACTTTGTAGCTGTATGATCTTGGGCAAACCTCTTATTGTCTCAGTATCATCTCTTTACCCATAAAACAAGGAAAATAAAATTTTCTTCCTTTTGTGAGGATCAAATATATGAATAATAAATAATAAACACTTTCAAAGCTTAAAGCCCCACATAAACACTATTTTTTTATTTTTATTACTCCTCCTCCTCAAGGGACTGAAGGTATTTATCCTAAAAAGGAGAAGACATGACAGCAACCCTTAAATATCTTAAAGCTTAACTTGAGTAAGAGAGGCTACACTTATTGTACTTGGGCTTGTAGTGGCAACCACACTGGCATACCCAAGGAGGCTGCTAATGTAGGTTCTTTTATCTTCTTTACTAGGAAAGACTGCTTGAAAAGGTGTCAGTAATCTGCTTTTAATTGCATTCATTAGTTCAGGGGAAAAGTCAGCACCCTGAACTTCAGAGAAAATTCAAACACAGAAAACAGAGAAAGTACAAGCAGAGAAATAATGACTAACAGAGAGGGCTTCTAACTGTCTGAGAAATTAGCACTCAACAGACAGATCCAACTGTCTGACCAAGGCAATATATACATAGTTGCCAGAGAGAGAAGCACCCACACCAGGGTTTTTCAAAGTCAGGGGGCTCCTTAACAGCTACCAAGAGTCTCATGTGGTCAAATCACAAAAACAGTCTTCCAATGAGTGAGTCTAAAAGCAAAATGCTAACCTCAGGATACATATATGCCTCTTCAGCCTCAGAAGACATCATGACCCTAGTGACCCGCTGCCTAATTACAAAGTAACAAAAGGTGTGAGCTTTCCCAAAGAAGAAGCCTCCCCTAATCAAGCTTCCCTTAATGGGCTCCACTTGAGGCCAATTAATGGGCAGGAAAGATCTTATATCCCATTAACATTACAGGGCTACAGAGGCAAACCACCGAGAAGAAGTTAGGTGAAAACATTTTAGCTTAACATTAGAAGAAACTTCCTAACAATTAGAACTATTCAAATATTTGAATGGACTACTTCAGGATACAATGAGTTTCCAGTCACTGAAAGTGGTCAAGTAAATAGCAGATGGCCACTTGTTGGGGCTATTATTGAGAGGATTTAGGATTGGAATATAGTAAACTGGATTAGATGATCTCTGAGGTTCCTTCTAAATTTAAGTCTTCAATAAAAGTTAACCAGGATCTTAGAAGTCTAAATTACAAAATACTTTTAAAGAATAAAATTTTATGTTGCATGTATATCTCACATTAAGTTAAAATGCTGTCTACCAGAGAATATCACAGTTAGAAGGGACCTCAGAGATGAATAAATTCAACCCCTACACATCCATGAATCCCTTCTACATTTCAGTAAGTGGTTGTTCATACCCTACACAAAGACATTTTCAGTAAGGAAAAACAAAATAAATGAATGAATGAATGTATAGATAAATAAATAAACCTTGTACCTCTCTCATGGAAATCCATTGGCTAGCTATAATTTTATAGAATAATTCATTAAATCAAGCCTAAATCTGCCTCTCTATAATTTCTACCTATTTACTTCTACTTCTAGCCCCAGAAGCCAAAAAAAAAATTCCTTCTCCACATGAAAGCCCTTGAAATATTTAAATATAGCTACTATGATTACCTTTAAGACTTCCTTTTCCCAGGAATATTCCTTCCTATCAATCAATTACTGTCTACCATGAATTCAAGACCCTTCACATTCTGGTTACCCTCCTCTAGACACTCTCCTTAGTCAATGTTCTTCCTTTAGTGTGCATCCAGAATTGAACAGAACACTCTATGGTAAATCGGGGCACACCCTACATTCTCAACACTATGTGTCACAAGGCACCAGGTTGTTGGACAGCCATACCATGCTGTTGTCTTGTATTGATATTATACACTAGTCTACACTAGTCTACCATGGGGAGTGGACAGAGCCAGAGCACTATACTTGCAGTTAAAAAAGATATGAGAACAGAGTCAAGATGGTGGCGTAGAAGTAGGAAAACTATGCAGATCCCCCCTCAAATACCTATAAAATATGACTCTAAACAAATTTTAGAGCTCTAGAACCCACAAAATTACAGAGTAACAAAGCTCCCACTGAAGGCATCCTGGCAGACTGACAGGAAGGGGTTCATTGGAGCCCACTGGGAGCCCAGACCAGCACCTCAAGAACCTGCGGCTGGAGCCCTAGGGTGGCCAGAACAAGCTGCAGCAGGAGCTTTCAGGAGAGTGGATCACTGGCAGTTGTGATGGTTTCCAGAACTATCAACCCATAAGAAACAAAGACTAAGTGAAAGGTCAGTGAAACTAGGATAAATTTGGGGGAGAGAGTCCAGCTGTCTGCCTCCAGGGTGAGAAGCAGCAGGATCAGCCCTGCAGCCTCCACAACATGGCTGCTTCAGAGCTCCTGGCCTGCAGATTGCAGGGGGGCCAAGCAATCATTCAGAGGCTAAGTGCTCTTGGGTGGTGGTACTAAGGTGTGTGATTAGTGAGCCAAAGCTGGTGGGGACTACAAAGACGGCAGCCTCCTAATACCCTGGTATATGTGAAACCCCCAGCTATTTGGGACAAAGCTCTCCCCTCTGGAAGCAGAGTTCTACTGAGCACAAAAGTCAAGTGACTGACTGGCAACATGAGCAGGCAAAGGAAGCAAAGGAAGCTCAGCAATCCAACTTTAGATTCCTTTTTTGGAGACAAAAGGGATCAAAGCATGGAATGAGAGGAAGACAACACAGTCAGAACTCCCACACCAAAAGCTTCCAAGAAAAATGCAGACTGGTTACAAGCCATAGAGGAGCTTAAGAAGGATTTTGAAAACCAAATAAGAGAAATGGAGGAAAAATTGGGAAGAGCAATAAGAATGATGCAAGAAAATCATGAAAACAGAGTCAACAACCTGACTGAAGAAAATAACACCTTAAAAAATAGACCCCAAAAAGCCAATGAGGAGAAGAATGCCTAAAAAAGTCGAATTTGTCAGATGGAAGAAGAATCTCAAAAGCTTTCTGAAGAGGATAATTCCTTCAGAGTTAGAGTGGAACAAATGGAAGCAAATGACTTTATGAGAAATAAGATACTATTAAACAGATCCAAACAAATGAAAAAATAGAAGGCAATGTGAAATATCTCCTTGAAAAAACCACTGACCTGGAAAATAGATCCAGGAGAGACAATTTAAAAATTATTGGACTACCTGAAAGCCATGATCAAAAACAGAGCCTAGAAATCATCCTTCAAGAAATTCTCAAGGAAAATTGCCCTGATATTTTTAGAACCAGAGGGCAAAATAGAACTTGAAAGAATTCACCAATCACCTCTTGAAAAAGACTCCAAAAAGAAAACTCCTAGGAATGTCATAGCCAGATTCCAGAGGTCCCAGATCAAGGAGAAAATATCACAAGCTGCCAAGAAGAAACAATTTGAATATTGTGG